>CM046377.1:30974263-31574263 GCA_025413485.1 Ficus microcarpa
AATGTCAATCAATATGGTCACTCATGTTTGATTGATTTCGATGGTTTTAATGTGTATATTTATCCAATAAGCAAATAGTTGAACAAAAGTAATCCACTAGTTTATCACTCTATTTATTGCTTATTAGGCTTTGTAATTGAGCCGTTGAATACCATTAATTGGAAAGTTAACTAATAATATGTATTAATAAAACCACTACTACCTATTAAACTTACTGTTACAATTTGGTGTACTATTATTTATTGTTACAAATCAAGATTGACATTTTGTTCTAATTAGATGTACATAATTCACTTTGTTGTTGTGGCATAAATAATTATGATATTCATGTTGTGCATCCTTTGAGTGTCGATCCAAATTTCAACATAAAATAGGAAAGATGATAGTAAGGATATTGTTGTCGATGTAAAAGTTAACCGATATAGTAGTTCGTATGCATATCATCTATCACCTTCTCTTTTGATATTTACTTTTTCTGTTGAATTTTTGGTGTTTACTTAACTATTAATAAATATCTATAGAAATCATGTAATTTCTTGTAATAATTACTCAAGCTTGGAATAAAAGTTAAAAAAATATACGTCAAACTAACTAAAAATTTAGAATTTATCATCGTAATGTTTAAAAGGAAAAAAAAAAACAAAAACAAAAATAGACAGTATCAGAATAAATTTTGTTTCTTAGAGTTAATGAGAAATAAAATTATAAACTTGAATAGACTACAATATATTCGTCAATTATCAATGTATGGTGATGTATACCTCAATCTTGTCATTATTTCTGTGTCTCATTTCAAAGGAGTAACACAAACATCTTATACATTCTAATTAAACTAACACTACTAATTTTCTCAAGAAAAATTATTCAGTAAACCATGTGTCTCACGTGATCATGCTTATGTAGTATACCAATCTACTAAATGTTTGACTTTTTGACGGTTGATCCCTAAACAAAACCTTCTAATATTTTTTGTTCCAACTTTTGTATCTTAAATTACATGCTTAGTCATGCTTGCTACAAATATTTAACCTAAATTCTAATTAATTACTTGTAATTTTTGAACTAAATAATTCTTAATTCTTTAAAAAGTAAGATTTCCTTCCATAAAAACATTAGTTTCTAACGAATTTAGGAAACTTGAACAAAATAACTTATTTTATATGCAATCAATAACATTTTTGCTTGACTCCTAATATTCATGTATTTTCTAAATATTGTTAATATCATGAAGGAAATAAAGTTCCCCATGGATTAGCTATTTATCAATGTCAGCCGAATTGATTGATTAAAATATCCTAAGAAAACTACTCTCAAGTTTTAATAATATAACCAAAAGCTGAATAATATTTTAAAAGCAAAGCCAAGTAACAAATTAAATAATAAAGGTAAACCTAAGGAATTTAAAAATCAAAACATGAAGATAAATCTTTAAAAATAGATAAAGAAATGATAAATCCTGATAATAAAATTTGAATCTTTGAATGTGTAATCTGCACAATGCAAAACATCTGCATATAATCATATCACTTCGAAAAAAAAAAATTTTTTGTGAACTTATCAAACTATTTTAATCCAAGTAAATATTTAAAAAAACTCGGACTCTTTTATTTTGTAAAGATTTTTTTCTTTTTTAAATTCGAACTCTTTTATTTTAAAAAAAAAAGTGAAAAATGTACATAAAATAAGCACGCAAGAGTGCAACCCATATAATATTTACTATTAAATTATATTTATATTTATATTTATATTTTGTTATCAATTACATTTATACGTGGATTACTCCTTTGGAAAAAAAAAACAAGTTTTAAAAAAAAAAAACAGAACTTCGAAAAAAAAGATCTCCTAAAGAAAAGGTTGCGTAACTACCTACACAACTTACCACAAAAATAATTGTTTTTAGATAATTAAATACCTATTTTTTAATTTAAACGTGTTCTACTGCTATTCTTTAAAAAAAAAAAAATGTTGGCGCTTAAATGAAGGTAAACGAAAATTTTGGATTTGGCACTTAAATGGATTGTGAAAAATAAAATTTTTGGGGCTTTGTTTTTATTTTAAACTTTACAATAGTTTACAACTCTCACTCCCACTAACACGTAATCTCTTGTTCCTATTCCTTGTTTCTTTTATCTCTGCTTCACACAAGAATATCCCCCAACATGCTCATAAGTAATTTATTTCTCTTATCAAAATTATTTGCTTTCAAGTTTCAATTTTGTGGAAATGGTTTTTGCAATTTCAAAACAAAGCCTCATCCACAATCATCCGCTGGATCAAAATCGAACGCCCTCGTTCACGCCCTCTAATGGCACCGAGTTTCAATTGGGTGCATATACGTGAACTTTGTATTAAATTATGTTTCTTTCCTCTGATGTTTATGTAATATGTTTCTTCGACATATTTGATTCAGAGATTGTTTGCCTTACTCCTTATGTTCATTAGATAGATGGCCCATGTTTATGTATGTGTGTATACATTGCCTTTTTATAAGATGATTTTTCTACATATTTCTTTGAGGATGCAAGTCGTACTTCTGATATACATAGTACAGATTGCCTATGGGCAGAAAATATTATTTCGTATTACTTCTCTATACATCAGTTCAATTTGGTGCATTGACAAGCTCTGTGGCGTCTCCGCAGTGTTTCCTCATTGGACCTTGTTTCAAAATGGATGGGGGAAAGTGAAAGCTAGTGTCAAATCTTTTCCAGATGGCTCGTGATAATACCCCTTCTATTATTTTCATTGATGAGATGGATTCCTTGTGCGGCTAACGGGGTGAAGGCAATTAGAGTGAAGCATCTCGACGTATCAAAACAGAACTTCTTGTACAGATGCAGGTATTATCATTATGTGCTTTGGGAGTAATCTCGTAGCCTTCATTTTAACTAATATGCTTGCACATCACTTATGCAACTATTTTCACATGATTGCTTGTAATGTATGTTATACTTTTCGGGGTGTCAGGAGTGATGATCAGAAAGTTCTTATTCTCGAGGCCATGAATACTCCTTACGCTCTTGATCAGATTAGAAAATAACACCCTTCTAATCTTCTGTGTTTCTTGCCGGGGGAGGGGGTGGAAAAACTACAATAATCTTATTTGTGTTGACGTTGGCTAATGCAAAGTGAATGCAGGCTATTTGTCGACGTTTTGATCAGCGAATATACACCCCTCTCCCAGATTTAAAAGCAAGCCAGCATATGTATATTTTTTTGAATGTTTGTTAGATTCTATCTAGGTGAGAATTCATATGAACAAGAAATTAGTTTTACATCTACATTTGCATTTGTGACTCTAGATTTCTATTCTGCTAATGGATGCTGACTCTCTGATTTTAGGTACCTTTCGGAAGAGAAAAAATGAAAAAAAAAAATCTCTGGATCATGGTGTGTTGTTTATAGGTACTTTAGCTTTCCTCATCAAAACCAAGTATAAACCTTTCCATTTCTAATTGGATCCAACAACTTTTTCTTTCTTTTCCTTCCTATGACGACTTCTCTGAATGAGAACAATAATATACATTGGACAATGATTTGCAGGCTTGAGAGTATTGAAGAATTTGCTCATTCATATTTTAACACGGGGGATTTCTAGACATCAAACAACCTTCGGCGCTATGTTGAGGTATGTTTATGAGAAAGTCATATCTTGAAGTGTTGGTCCTAATATCATTACATGTTTCCATGCATATGAACATGCACACATGTGATGTGGAGAGAGAGAATAATTTGATTTTTGTTGTATTGCAGCCAAAGGAGGAACCAAGTTGAGAAAGAAGCTTGCCCAAAATGGTGAAAAAGAAGGGCAAGACGGAAGCAATTCTTCAAAGATGAGAACAAGCAAAAGATAACCAAGGAATTCCTTGAACAATACCTCCAATTCAAATGCATTGACATTGGCTCTTGGAAATTTATTAACACCAAAAGTTTTATTTTTCGTGTTGTGTAATAATGTATTCTTTTTAACTACATGAATCAAAATTTGTATTTACAATTGTAAATAATGAATAATCAATAATATTATTTTAGTAAAATATATTTTTTTCAATAATTTGTGTATTCCAAAATTTGTATTTATAATTATAAATAATCAACAATAAAAATAATAATAATTCAAGAATACATGACACTTATCCAATGTCATGGAAAGATTTCCATGTCGTCCTTTGAATGTCATGGTTTTCCAAAACAACATTCTTTCAATGTCGTAAATTGTTTCTAATCACGACATCTTTCTATTGTTGCAATATGTATGAATCAGGACATTTGAAAACTGCTATGATACAAATCTATTACGACATTTTTGAACTGATGTGATACATACCAATCACAACATTTTTTAATTGTTGTGATATGTAAAGACATACCAAACGGAAGGTAATAGATGACACCACTTTAATGTCGAGGACAAAGAATTCACGACATGGATCACGACATCAAAAAAATGTCGTAAAAAATGTAATACTTTCCATGGCACCCCATTCCGCGACCTTTTCAAAAATGTCATGGAATCCATTTTACGACATTTTGTAAATGTCGTCAAAGGGCTTTTTTGTTGTAGTATTGGATTGGGATTAAAAGCATTTTTAAATTATCCCAAATGATTAAACCAATTAAAATTCACACGGAATCCAATTTGATTGTATCAAATCCAAATCTATTTTCTCAAAATAATTCCAAAATACATGCGGTTGTAAATCAAATTTCAAAACCATGAGATTGCTATATTTACTAATTTAATTATTTTGAAAAGAGAAGACAAGCGTTCAACAACCCATTTTTGGGAGAGGGAGAGAGAGAATGGAGTTGTTGGTGCTTTTGGGTTTCTGAAAAAGAAATAGGGAGGGATGTAGAAAGAGAGGGAGTACGGTGGGAGAGGTATGAAGCCTTTTTGGGAGGTTTGTTATGTAAACATACATATATACATACATATATGTATAGTACTTGAAACAAAAGATTTTACACGTACGTGATATATATATATATATGCATGTATAGATGTATATACATTACTAAAAATGAAAAGTGAATCTGATGCCATTGGGGTTTTAAATTCAATTTCCCAAGGCTAGGAAATCTGAGCTTTGGTGGGGGGCCTCGACACATATGCATATATATATATATATATATATATATATATATTCATTGTTGTCTAAAAATTTTGAAAATAAAACGACAAGCAGTTTAAGGATCCATATGCTACATGAAATCACGTTCATGCATGGGTGAATTGGTGATCAATAAAACGCTGGCATAATGAAGTAGCAATTGTCTAGGAACAAAATTGAAGTTGAGAAGGAGAATAAGACGAATACTTAGAATGACAGCCAACCTCGCTCCTCACAATTCACAAACCCCTCTCCCCGGAGTTGCTCTTCTTTTCCTGTCACCAACCACTAGAACAAAATAGAGATTCGACGACGGTTAAAAACCGTCGTGTTAATACTTACACGACGGTTTTTAAACTGTCGTGGAATCCGCAGTCGTGGTATGTTTTTGTATTCCACGACGGTTTTTTGACTCGTGGTAAAGCACGACGGTAAAAACCGTCGTGGTACCCCACTCCACGACGGTCTTTGACGTCGTGTAGTACGCTGATACCACGACGGGCCAAAGCCCGTACCCCATGGTACCACTACGGGATTTTACCCAAATAAAGTTTCCGTTTCACAAATAACCCAAATAAAGTTTCACAAACACAATCAACATCAACGTAAATAAAGTTTACTATTGTCTTAAAATCAACCGGCCAACATAAACTTACTCGTTTAGTGTGCCGAAAATATGGGTTTGACGCCGGCGAGCAAGGTGGGGGTCGGCCTTGGCGACGGCTTGTGAGCGTGGAGGACGGCGAAACACAACAAAATTCAGGAAAATGGAGTGATAGAAGCAAGGAGAGAAAATGGAGGATGGATGACAATGAGAGATAATGGAGGATTCAAGACAAGCAAAGAGAGATAATGGAGGATGCAAGGCAAAAAGTTAGAGAGAAATACGATGGAAATCCGAAAACTTGTTGGAGGGAGATGTCAAAAATCTGGAAAGAAAGTGGAGTGAATGATGATTTCGTTTTGTTCTTATGCATAAAAGATGCTAAGTGTTTCGGCCACTTGCACAAAGGCACGCTTCCCGGATATTTTTTTAAATTTCGCGGTACAATACCACGAGGTTTTCACAATAACCGTCGTGGTATGGCATCTACCACGGGAAGACCGTAAAAAGTGAAGACCGTCGTGGTAGATACCGACGAGTGGTTTTCCGATGGTTCGTTATCCCCTTTTCGGGGTACCACGACGGAGTGTGCCCCGAAAAGGGGATACCACGTGGTGACCGTCGTGGTAGGTCCCAGAAAAGGTAACCTAGACGAGCAAAAGACCGTCGTGGTAGTTACCCTACCACGACGTGCAAAAACCGTCGTGGTAGGTCCTGTTTCGGGGACCTACCACGACGGTCTTTTGCCCGTCGTGGTAGTCCCGAAACAGGACCTACCACGACGGTCTTTGGGTCGTGGTAGCTCCGAGCTACCACGACGGCACCGTCGTGGAAGTTCGGAGCTACCACGACGGTCTTTGTTGACCGTCGTGGAAGTTCGAGCTTTCACGACGGTTTTCGTGTGCTTTTCGGCTCCATGTTTTTTTCAAAATTACGATGACGGTTTTTTTAAAAACGGTCGTCGAATATCAGTCGTGGTATCCACATTTTCTAGTAGTGAACTAGACCACGGCGTGTTCTCAGACAATCGTTGCAGATTTTGTATTGCCCCGCTAAAGCTAAATCACTCCACCGATCTGTTGTAGTAATATATTTGAGATTCATACATAAAATGACGGGAAAGTTGGTGTTTTTGTTGGTTGCTTTGGTTGCGGTTTTAGTGGGACGTGGGTGTGAAGGAAGGAAGCTGGTTGAGGACAAGAAGGGCAGGGAAGTAGTGAAGAAGCCGGAGTGGTTTTCCGATGGTTTTCCGGGGTGGGAGTGGTTGTGGTGGTGGTGGGAAAGGGCTGAGCTTTGGTCATTTGTTTAGTTTTGGGAAAGGGTATGGTTAAACTTATGGTTATGGAACCAAGCCGGGTGGGTCTGGAAAAGCTTGATGTTTTCAATAAGATGTTTTCATTAATTAGCTAACTGTTTGCATAACAAAGAAATTGAAAATTAATTATCTCTCTCTCCCTCTCCTTCTCCCTCTCTCTAGTGAAGTTTGCACCATTTATAATTCTGCTTTAGGATCAGAGTCCAGCGCTACCTCTTAATTAACCACCACACTCTCGGCCTTAGAGAAAATGCTTTTGGAATCCACATTAATGACTTTGATGGCGAGATGGCTTCGTGACCGGAGGAGATGCATTTCGTTATCAGTGTTCTTGTTAATTGGCTTGTCAGCGGAGGTATTATCTATGGAGTTATGGTTTTTTCTCTTATTTGTGATAGTTGTGTGTTTGAAATACAGGCACTGACCTTTTCACCGTGTATATGTTGCATTTTTTTCACTATAGTTTTGTTTCTATTCTGTAATAATGAAGGTGGTATCCCCACAATCTCGTATTGGATGTATGTCCATTCCACTAGAGTTATTTGTACGTGGTGTTAGTTGTAACCTTTTTATTATAGGTCTCTTAGTCTCAATCAATTAGAGTTTTCCACCGATTATAATGACTGTTAAAAGAGTCATATATGTGTCAATAATTAGTGCGTTTACGATTTTTCGTTGTCAGAATTCGGTGCATGTTTTACTTCCTTTTCGATTCAGTGCACGTTGTTGGAATTCGCTCAACAGTTTGAGGCTAGAAGGACGGAAAACAGCAGCCATTGAGATCCTACAGCAGTTTGATTGGCAAGTCCCTGCATCTATGCAATTTGCGAATAACACAACAACATGTCCATGTGTGTGTGCGTGTGTGTGTGTGGAAAGCAATAATTTTACATTCATTTCCCTAGAACTAGTTTGCATAAAAGCTCCCAAATGTTTTAGCTCAATACATATGTACGAATCTAAAAGTTCAAAAGATTAGTTTTTATTAATTTTTTTTTTTTCTTAAAAGAGTATCTAATTTTAATGGTGTCAAAAAAGAGAGAGATGACTATTTATGTTTTATTAAGACAATATTTGTTTTGGTAGTAAAGTAAAATATTTTTTGTTTCTGAATCATGTATGAGAAAAAAAAATAATGATAACTTGATAAATAATATGATAATACTGTATATTAGAATCAATATGTTAGACAACATATCTAAATATTTAGATGAAATGATTAGATATGAAAAATAATATTAACTGTCTATAATATCGTTAAGGTTTGTTATATAAACTATTTAAAACGTATATGATGATATAGAAAACAAAATAAGATTTGACATATTTTTTGAAAGAACGAAATAACTTCTATCGAAAACAGTTTTTAATTCTGATCACAAAACAGTTTTTAAGTCTTAATATAAAACATTTAATTTTAAAAAATTCTAAAAAATATATATTGAAAACATTTTTTTCTAAATAATTTTCCTTGGATAAATTATGTTTTTAGGGTATCTTAATAGTATAAATTAACAATTTTGGGGGAAAAGAAAAAAAAAAAAAAAGCAACAACAACCTTAAGGATATCTTTGTAAAGCAATGATATTAATGGGAGATACTTATTTTTAAAACACAAAAATAAATAACTAACTTTAATTTGTAGTGAGTTATCCGATAATAGCACTTCTAATAAGCATCTCATATTCTCGCTGCGGAAGAGCAAAACAACAACAATCACATTTTTTAGTAAGAAAATATCAATTTCTTCATCCAGTTCTCTACACACATGTTAAAAGATCCTTTACATGCTTGTGTGCATGAGAGAAATATAAAAACAAAGATGTTTGTGTCGGTGTGTTTGTGTCTCAAATAGAGAAACCAATACTCTTATATATATATATATATTAATGCGTATCGATCACTTAAGAAAGAGATTGCACAAAGAAGCCTAGTTTCTTCCTAATATTACTAAGAATTTCACAACCAAAATATGATTCTCTCACGATTGTTTTGAATTATTAAGAACAGAACAACACACAAACACACTTATAAATGTTGTAAAACTAGTCATGTATTGTCTTGAACAATTACAATTGAAAGCTAAATAGATTAAGAATGATAATAACCTTTCACAAAATAGATACCATTTTTGTGCGGTTTTACAATATTTGTACATGATACGTTACAATGGTGCATTAAAGTGAACAATTGTAACCATTTAAACTATTTTAAGCCGAAAATGTATTCTTCTCTCTTAAAAACAAGAAAACAAAAAAACAAAAAGTAGAGTATGTTGTGAATTAAGCTTAACCCTTCACGTTGGGGGATGAAAAAACCTAATTGAAATATGCTTTTTGAAAGAAAGGATAAAAATAAAAAAAATAAAAAAAATAATACAACGAGTAAAGGGGAAAAAAAATACTAAATTAAAATAAAAATAAACAGGAAAAACAATGACAAATGAAAAGCAAGCGGTGTCTACAGGAGGCTTCTATAAGCCCTTTTAGGAATATCTAGTCTATAATCCAAATGAAAAAGAAAAAGACAATCAATATTATGAAAACAAAAATTCGACAAGGACAAAGAAAATGACAAACCAAGGCAGTCGTTTTGGATGACTTTCATGAACAGTGTAAATGAGAAAACCTGCTCTTCCAGTGTCGTTAGGACATATATTTACACAAAATTATTTTCAAAATTTCATGTATCCCATTGTTTTTGTAAGGATACCAAGGAGCAGATAAAAGGGCTTAAAATCCTTGGTCGTGCCTGAGTGTGAAGAATATTAGCAAAATACGAAAAGGGAAGTTAAATATAATATACATGAGAAACCTATATATCTCAACAGTACCAAGAACCATGACCGGCTATTTTTGTTTAGGTCTGGAAGGGTCAAAAAAGTACGTGTCAAATAAACAGAATCAAGCAAAAAACCTTAAATGCAATGCATAATAAGCACATGATGATTACCCTTTGGACGTCCCTGCTAAGCATTAATCAAGCAAATATAAATATTGTGCTCAGTAAAAATATTCAAAAAAATATTATACAAACACCCATTTCTTTTAATAATTATTTGGCTTTTTTCATTAGGACTTCTTTGCTTGTCACGCATCGTCACGTGATTTTTTTTTTTTTTTTTTTTTGCTTTTACTTTGTTTTGTTCCAAACTGACCCAATATCCACCATCCATCTCCACATTTAACCCCCTGTGGCCTAGGTTAGTGTCGTATTTAACCCCTGTGATCAAGGTTAAGTTTCACATAGTCAACGTTTCAAGAATAAATATAAATATAAATATAAATATAGTGTAAAATCAAAAACGAAAAAAAAAATTATTAGAATGAGATTCGTTTACCTCTTGATTGCTCACATCCAGCAATTTTCTTTTTTCCTATCTTTTTTCATGTATTTTTTCATTCAAACAATAAATAAGACACAAACAAAATTATTTCCAATATAGTTTATACGCATTAAGGAGTTCACATGCCATTATTGTGACAGTCACAACGAGTACTGATATCAACAAGCTTCTTGGAGTAAAAATACAAAGACAATAAGCAAAAGATAAATAAAAATAAAAATCTCATACATAGGAAATCGTTTCTCGTAACATTATCGATTTAACGAAAATGAAAATCGTAGTACCTTTTGATGATAGTGAAAAACACTTAGTTATTGATGATGTCTTACTACATTTCATTAGAAATTTAAATCAACAACTACATGTGAGAAACCAAATATATTTCAAATAAGAGTGGAAAGGATATTAAAGTGGATAGCATGCAAAGAAACTTTATAGAATAGACATGTAAACAAAAACAAATTAAAGCAACTCAAAAATATAACATATTGATAACAATGCAAAAATCCAAGAAACAGATAGGAAACATATAGCTAAAATATAACATATTCCACTGATAAAATATTCTCTTTTTTTATCAAAAAGACATTCCATTTTCAATTACATGTATTTTTGTTACTTTCACCTGTACACTTCTTGTACTTGATATTTTTGTACGGTAGTCAATATTAACGTACTACGGTTACTTGTCAAAAGAAATTACAAAGTGGCACACCCCAAATATGCAAAGAAGCAAAGACGGCACTTGACCAAAAACAAAAGAGTTAGACAGAGAACTTCAAATTCTATTAGAAAACTTGATTTGGAAGACAAGTTAGTTGTAAACCTCTATATAAAATAATTTAGCTTAGGCTTATGCCTGTGATGATTCTAAAGTAGCCGTGTTCTAACAAAATATTTTTTTAATTTCTTCCTAATGTAGCATGTGTATCTGATTTTCAGAAATGTTATCGAAGATTGAATGACCTCATCAAAATCAAATTAAAGTGAATAATCTTTCCATTAAACTATTTCAATTTCATGATCATTTAAATCCACCAAGGAGAAAGCTGTTGAAGGTACAAGCTAAGAAAACCTGGTAAGCCATTCAAACTAGTTGAAATTATTCTTCCGCAAGAGCTCCACAACCAGTTTTGCTGAGATTCACTGAAGTTAGCAAAACCCAACCGTTAGAGGAAATCCACCAAGGCCCAAATAAGCATAAGAAGAAACAGTTTTGATGACTGAAAGTCCTAATTTCTATGTGGCTTGCACAACTGAAGGGTGGGAAAAAAACATAGCTGTACAATATAAAAATTGCCTTCAATGAGATGGAAAATTTGATCGAGAGTCTTATTCAAAATTTGGAGAAGCTGCAATAGAATGTGGAGTGAAATCACAATTCGTATTATGTGTCAAGAATTAATAAAATCTACACAAGAATTTGATAGAATTGAAGTTGTAATTACATCTCTTTCTTATTGAACAATTTCTTTTTCACAAAGGTGCTGAGACAACAAAGACTATATATTCTTTCCTTTCAAACTTGAAATGAATCCAAGAGAACAAGAAAATTTTTCAGACATGAAATCAATTGCACCTTCCACATTACAAAAACCAAAGTTTTAAACACATTTACATGCACGATGAAAAAAAATTCAGAAAACAAAATTTTTTCAAAGAAAAAGGAATTGGATTTGCGCTCCCTTTTCAAAAAAGCTAAATACTTAGCTTCTTTATGGGGTTCCACTGATAACATATTCTCTTTTTTTTTTTAACAACTTTCACGGCTACATAATGTAACAATTACCTTCAATGAGATGGAGAATTTGATTTAGATCTTGAATCAAAATTTGGAGAAGCAGCAATAACTTGTTGAGTGAATTCAGGATTCGTATACTTATGATTCAACAGTTTGCACCCAAAAATACTGCATCAGATTTCAGCAAGGAAAACAAAAACAAAATGAAAGGGAAATATAGTGTGCTAAGAATTAAAAAAATATATCTGCATAAGAATGTGAAAGAAAACTAGACATTTGAAGCATTAAAAAGTTGTTCAGTGAGATAGAGCTAAGTAAAGCAAACATTATAAAGAATAACAACCAAACATACGTCCCCAGAATAACTACAAAAAACAAGGCTTGCCTTTTACAGAAGTAGTCATTAGCTTAATTTGCTTCAAGCGGTGCCAACATATCATATTGATTGAATAGTGTGTGGAAGAAATATGCGTCCTTAAATTAACGAAATGCTGAAGGTGCTAAGGAACAAAAGAATAAAATAAAACAAAACCAAGACACACACTGATAAACTTCTCGCCAGGCTTTTTCCTTGTCCATCCCTCCCCAAGTCCCAAATGCTATCTTCCAACTTATTCAGCTGACTAATATCATACTGTGGGTGGCACAAAATTTGTTAGAATGGTCCTTACTGTTACAATGAAAACAGGACATCACAAAAAATAGAGAAGATTTTACATAGTGGATCTACAGTTAATGCAATAAAAGAGAGGTTTTCAAGATTTTGGTTGATCTTAAACTATTATGTGCTTTGAAATTGGAGTATATTTTTGTCTTGTGAAAATGCTAAACCCAGCTCAATTTTGAAAGTTTCTTTAAGGTGCATGGTAGCAATAGGCACTAGGCAGTGAATGTCATAATGTTCAAGGTGCAGCGTGTTGTCTAACGTCTTGCACATATTGGGTCTAACTATTCCAAAAAAAAAAAACCCAATTCCTCAGACTCTCTATATAGCCACCAAAGCCTTACTCTTGTTGAATGTAAATGTCAACAGAGATTAAATGACCAACTACAAGATTTAAATAGTTCCCTTACAACTGTGCAGACAAATTTATTTTGAAAGATTAACATCAAAAGATCACTAGGATTAAAAAAGACTACTAGTATGAAATCTTCATGTTCATGAAAAAAAAAAAATCCTTCCTCTTACCCAAAACAGAAATAAATGAAGAAAAAAGACTCTGGACATTCATACATAAAGCTTGAACTCACATATGGGGTGTTTGATTGAATGCGAAGTGTTGGAGTTGTAAGGACATCAATATCAATTGACTCTATCTGATCAGGCAATCTAAATCGTTCCTTCTCTACAAAAAGCCTTTATTCCATAATCGTTTATATATCGGGTGAGAATTGGCACAAGAGGAAACAAATCTTCCTTGCTGGCTGCATGACCAGAATAACTCTTCAAGGTCAATGGGGATATAAAAATGGTATATGATAAGTTGATAGAAAGATTTGATCAACAACAGACCACGTAATATAGTCAATGTGAATGACAACAAAACATAAACAAATAAATAAATAAATAGAAACTACAAAACTGTTAAGAAAAAAGTCCCCAATTTCAAAGGCAAAAGGCAGCAACCAGCACTGATATTCATTAAAATATATACATATATATATATATATATATATATAAATATAGAGTGAAAGTTAAAGAAACGAATGCAGCATTTAGAAAAAACAAACGTGCCTCTGAGATGGAGGCAAAGTATAATTACTAAAGCAAGCAGATGAGTTTTTAAAAAAATAATAATAACAATAAAAGAATGAACAAAAAATTCATATGTACCATGTCCTCACCCAACTTGTCGACAACATGATTCCCATGAATTGCATCTTCCACATTATAAAAAACAAAGTTTTAAAGAAATGTGTGCATGCACCATCACAATACATTCAGAAACAAAACAAACAAAAACAAAAAACAAAAAAAAAACAAAAAAAAAAAAAAAAAAAAGCAAATAATTCTCCAGACAAACTACCTCTTTCACTTCTTTTAAATTATCAGAGTTGCTACGGAAAGAGTCGATTTGGCAACAGCAAATCCCTTTGATCAAACTTGGTACCTGCAACAAAAAAGAAGTCCATCGCTCTCTTTATCGTTATATAACTAGCCCGCAGTGAATCTCAGTGACATCAATTATTGGGTAAACAATATAAAAATGCGACAGGTTAAAGAGATGCAAACTAAACATCAGTTTTGTCAATTCAAAGCTCAAACACGTGTTTGGTATGTTAGTTTGAGTTGAAATATTTTAGTTGTAATAGTAAATTTTTTTGAATTTTCAGAAAAAGACAAAAAACTTTTTGAGAAAAAGATAAAAACTTTTTAGAAAAAAGACAAAAAAAAGTTTGAAATAAATTTGAAATAAGATATCTCCCAAACTCCCCCAAAGAAAACAAAAACAACGACGAATTCAAATTCAAGTAACCTAATCAAAAGCGACAACCACCCAAACTGAACCAACTAAAAGAGACAATGGCAATTGCTTCTCAGATCACCACAAGCATTCGTAAAACTAACAAAGATTTTTAAGGAACATAAATTGCAAACAAAAAGTGGGTTTCGTCAATCCAAAAGTCGAAACCCAAGGAAACAATCTCTAATTAAATCCTTCTGAAACCTGTAAGGACAACAAGACAGACTTGAACAAAAAAAATTGTCCAAAAAGAGAAAAATCAAGGAAAATGTAAAAAGTCAAATGCCAAAACCCAGAAAGCAAGAACGAACACAAATATGTAGGCCTCTGCCAATCAGTCGATAAACGGTGGTACTGTGGTCGGAAACCGAAACGACGTCGTAGAAAAGAGATCGTTGAGATTTCTCAGCTAATTTTCTCAAAGATTCTCTCAAATCCTCCAACGCTTTTTTCTTTATTTTGATGGAGGAATTCTGTACGCTGGTACATGAACACACGAACTTTATTTTAAATATAAGAAAAACACAAAAAAAAAAAAAAAAAAAAAAACAGAGCTTACAAAGCTAGATGGCTTTTGGATTCTCTCAAACAAAAATAAAAAACAAAAAACAAAAAACAAAAACAAAAACAAAAATCAAAGCAAATAATAGAGAGAGAGAGAGAGAGATTAGCTTATCTTTGGCACGAGAGCTCCACTAAAGCAAAGACCGAGCACAACTACTGGTAGCAGAACCTGCTGAGGATGAGCAATGAAGAAGAACTGAAGAAGAAGAAGAAGAGAGAAATAAGAAATGAGAAATGAGAAAACTAAAAAAGGGCGGGTAAAATTTTCAGAGTGAACAACGGACATTTCAAAGAGCATTTCACAATTTTCAATTTTCAATTTGTGCGGACAAAATAGTTTCTTTCTTTTCTTTTCTTTTATTATTATTGCACGAGAGAGACGCGCTTAAAAGGCACGGCCCATTTGTAAATTTTCCTTCCTTTTTTTTTTTTTTTTTGTGTACTAAATTACCTAAAATTAGATGGCTAATAATGTTTCACAAATAAAGAATTAATTTTTTTTCTAATTATTTCTTTATTAAATATAAAAATCAAAATGTTATTGTATATTTATAATTTCAGTATATACATAAATTACTCTATATTTTTTTATGAGATTTTAAATTTTAATATTAAAAAAGCAAAAGAACTAAAAATAGAAAAATCAAAATTGAAATAAAAGCATATAGTAAAGAAGTTGAACAGCAAAAACCGTGTCCATTTATAAAAATAAGAAAATTAAATTAAATTAAAGGTTCACTATAAGTTTCCTATTTGAAACCCAAAAGAGAGAGAGAGAGAGAGAGAGAGAGAGTTTTGGGTGAAATAAATAAATAGAAAATAATAAGATTTGAACAAAAATAATATGTGAAAGCAAGCACACATGTATCTGAATAACAAAGAAATACAAGAGTTGTTCTCACTTCTAAAAGAGGCATTACATTTTTATTGAAAAAACTTAAATATTAAGTTTCTTTAAAGGACATATTTGAGGGAGAAATGTAAATCAATAAAAACTCATTTAAAAATAACACTTACTATGATCACATTAAAAAAAAAAGGTAAATTACAATGAAAAAAATATTCAAGTGGGGGATATATTGGAGAAATGCTATATAAAGAATAAATTAAAAAAATAATTTAATGAAATATAAAAAATCCGCAACATCTAAAAAAATTGAAAAAAATATACAAAAGAAAAAAAATAACAAGGGGTATTGAAGTTGAACAACGAAAAAAAAAATTATCTTTTTGTGGTTGAAGTGCAAAAACATCCACTCTTGTGTATGTTTCTAGTTTAAAAATATGTGTGATGCACATAATTGGATATGTTTGAAAAAATATATCTAAATAGGAAAAACTATATAAGTAAAAAATAAGCAAAAAAATCAATAAAGTAGCTGAAAATAAAATAAATAAAGGAAGCATGAAAAAAATATTAAAAAAATAAAATGACTAAAATGTTAAAAATTGACCAATACAAATACAAAAAAAGGACAAAAATGATTTAAAAAAAATTGGGCCAAAAGAAAAAAAAATTAACAAACCAAAAAAAAATAAAAAAAAGTTTTTCGCCTAAAACAAAAAGAGTGAACAATAGCTCATTTTGAGTTTTACATAATTACATGCTGTGCTACATACATATTAGATATATTTAAAAAATTTTATCTAAATAAAAAAAATTTAAATTAACAAGTTAAAAAAATAGACCAAAAAAAAAAAAACAACACCTTAAAATAAAAAAAGGAGATGATGAACTGGCTACGGCTGCCCATTTTGATTAGACGGAGTGTAAATGTAGACGTAATTCACCACGTCACATCACTTCGGGTCTGTTTAGTAAATGAGTTTGAGTTGGAAATTTTAAGTTTTAATAGTAATTTTTATTGACTTTTCAGAAAAGATAAAAAACTTTTTCAGAAAAAGACAAAAATTGAGATAAAAATTTTGAGTTTAAACTTGCCAACCAAACGAGGCCGAATCATTTATTTTTCCCTTTTCTTTTTAAAATATTATACATTGGAAGGAAACGATAGCTCCATAGTAGGTAGCTTACACTTCTTTTTTACTTTTTATTTTTCAACTTAAAAAATAAAAAGAAATATTTGGCTCAAATAATTTTTAAATTCTTTTAAAATAATAATATAATCCTTTTTTTTTATCGAGATAATCCTAAACTCTTTTTTTTTTTGTCATTTTAATTCTTTCCATTTAAAATTATTAAGTTTTTAATGAAATTAATCATATGCAATACATATGATCCAATCTGTGAAAACGTTTTAATAATTTAATAATAATTAATTTAAGAAAATAAAATAAAATAATAATTTTCTGTCTCCTCCCTCCCTCTCTCTTTCCCCATTTTTGGAATCCATATCCACAGGTGAGATAAAAGTGATGGAGAAGAAGGTGGGGGGTGCTGAAACGCACGGCAGTGGCACGGGGGGGTGGGGGGGAGGGGGGCTAGAAGGGAGAGTGGAAGGAAGGGAAGGAGACAGCGGGTCAAAACTCAGATCTCGCTCAAATCACGTTGGGGCAAAGGGGATCGCGTCGGAGGAGAAGGGGAAGGAGGGAGGGAGACAGCCTTCGGCTTTGGCTCTGGTGTTGATGTCGGCGTCCAATCTAGAGGGGTGAAGGGGGGGAATGGAGAGAAAGAGAAGTCTCTCCTCTTTTTGAAAATATAATAAGGTATTTTCATCTTTTTAGAGGTATTTTCCTTCAAAAAGCACAAAATGTGATTTTCACGTTACCATTCCGTAAGCTTTTTAATAGAACTAGATGGAAAATGACCAAACTGTCACCTTTTTAAAGAGTTTAGGATTGACATGACCAAAAAAAAAAAAAAAAGAAATCAAAGTGTCACCTCTTAAAGAGTTCAGGGACAATTGAGGCCAATTACTCAAATAAAAACTGGGTTCCTTCACAAATTCACAAGTAATTCTAACATATATAGTTCTAGAAGTATTAGAGTTACTCTCTTTGTCGCTTGCTAGCTTCGTTTTTTATCATTTGTCTCTTCTAAGGGTATATTTCAGTTGGTCACCGATAAAAATGGCCGGTTTGGTTACCGAACGACGACATTGGTTGTTAATAGTGGAGAGATCATCACCGATTGAGGCGACGGATTCACGAATCGAATACCCGGCCGTCCGAAATGTTCGATTTTCGTCGGTCAGTACTCTTTGTTTCACAAAAAAAAAGGAGGACACCGGCAATGGGAGGTTTCGGATGGGGATCAGGCTGTGCCGTTGTGGTAAGAAGAGGAGAAGAAAGAATGAAGAGGAAGATAAAGGCACTAATTCTGTAACAACCCGCCTAGCATAGGCCGTTACCATACTTACGTACATACAATCATGAATAACTTATACGAAACTTACTTACTTAGTACGTTAAACACAGCGGAAATTTTTTTTTTCTTTTTATACTATGCGTACAAGCATTGCTAAAAGATAACTAACGATTGTTTAAACATCCATAACATACTTATAACTTATTTCGAAACGCGTAGCGGCTTCCATTCCCCACATTTCACAGTGCCCAACCACGCTCCTCCATCTTGTATCATCAAATGCTGGCAGGTTGCTTACCTACAGCATAAACTTAAAACAATGAGTTTTCGCTCAGCAAGTACAACTCCTACACCGCAACACATAATCTACATCATCACATCATAACATATCTTCTCAAAGCTTAACATATCATTACATCATGCATGCATGAACCAATTATGTTCATATTATACTTTCTTATTCCATCTTAACTTGCTTTCTTAACTTATCTGATCTATGGGCCTTTACTTGGGTGTACGTACCCGGCGCGCAACTATGAATTGGTTGGGGCGGCCAAACCAAGTCCAACTCAATCCACAGTCCAACCCGACCTCGGACGGGTGGCACGACACAGGCAAGCTTGCTTGCCATCTTGCTTACTTTTCATCTTGCCATGTCATATTTACTCTTATCATTCTTATTAGAATTAGTGAGCATGCATCGTGATGCCACTTATTCTCACTTCATAATCATCTCACATTCTTAACTCGGCATGTAATCATACATATCATAACATACTTCCTAACATAAGCACAGATCATGTTTTGATATGCCCCGTAGCATATCAATAACACTTAGCATAACAGCACATCACATAGCACATAGCATACCAAACATATCTGGGTAAGTATACAACTAATAGCCTATGCTGTAGGCGGCGTTGTACTTACCTTGTCTATGCCTGACGTTATGCTGTTTCACTTTGGGGTTCAGCTGTAGGGTACTTCCTGCTTAATCGAAAGACTTGGGTAAGATTTCTAACCTTTGTCCATACTATGTTGGTTCTCCACCAACATTCATGCAATGCTTTGGTTATATGTCCCCTATCTAAAACATGTTATATGTGGTTACTTTAAGTAACCCTATCACTTTGGGTTATACTTCATAACCCAATAAAATCGTATACCATGACTTAGTAGGTTACGTTGGATAACCTTTTCTGCTATGCCCATATCCCATAACCTAATGGGTTACACAAACCCATGGGATAATTTGTCTTATGTTTTAATAGGTTAACCTTTGTTAATCTCTAAGGTTGCTAAAGTCAACCCTCTTCGGGTCAACCTCGGGTTTTGGGGCTAAGCCCAGTAACTCGGGTGTGATTCCCGGTTACTTATCGTAACTATCTACCTCGCAAACCTTGAACTTGAGAATCTTAAATTTCTTTTAGTTTATGAAAGAGTTTGACAATTAAGCCCAACTTCCTCTAAACTCTTCTAAAAATTCTTGATCTTTGGAACATAGTTTTCTAAAATGGTTGAAGGTCGAAAACTGCCTTTGGAACAGTTTTCGTAGTTAAAACAGTGTTTTCGAAAGAAGAAACAGTTTTCCTAAGTAGGTTCTAGAAAATCCTGTGCAGGAATTTCTTGCTCCCTGCATAGTTTTCAGAAGTCAACTTATATTTAAAAATCCAGATTGAATTTGAAAAACTTGTCTTCATGAAAGTTCTAGCTCTCGAAGAGTTCTAAAACTTTTGTGTTTTAAGAAAAATCCCATTCTGCCTAGATTCATACCAGTTTTACTTTGAATCTCGCTGAACGTGTAGACTAGGTCTGGGCAGACCAGTCTCGGTTTTCTGTAAAAACGGAGGCCATTGAAGTCTCATTTTGGGAAATGGTTTGCGTTGTACCCTAGGAAAAACCCTGTTCTACAACTTTCATGTTTTATGTTTCATCCCATTCGGCCTCTAAAGGCCTGAAATTATCACTTTTCTGAAACTGTCTAGTTTGGAACCCGAACTGGCAGCTTTGTTTACTAAAACCGGTTTACGTCCTAATTTACGGATTCTATCTCAACCGACCACTTCGGGAGCTTACTAAACAAATATGCAGTGTTTCTAACGTCCCGCATGTTCAAATATGCAAACCCAACGTACCCATGCAGCCCTATAAATCTGGTCACTCTAAACCTTGGCTGCATGGTTCTAATCTAGCATACCATCAATCCATTCATGCCACACAAAGCAATACCATCTCATCTAGCATCCTAACATGCTTCCATACACAATTGGGGACATATAACCATAATCTAGCATGCAACCTATCATCAATCAAACATAAGCATATTAAATGACATAATTAAACCAAACCACCCTTAGATATCTAATCAAGCACTAAAACTAGCTAAGGGCATAAAATAAAATTATGAGCTTATGCTCTTACAAACCATACTTGAAATACATTTAAACTTTACTTTAAAAGCTTAAATGAAAATAGGGTTAGGGTTTGAAATTTACCTTGAACAAACAAGGATTGGCTCTAGGGTTTGAATCACAAATCTCACCCTTGGTCCCTAGCTCCTAGAATCGGTTCTTCCTCACACCAAGTGGCTCCAAACTTGGCTTTTTGGAACTC
Source organism: Ficus microcarpa (assembly GCA_025413485.1). Classification (NCBI taxonomy): domain Eukaryota; kingdom Viridiplantae; phylum Streptophyta; class Magnoliopsida; order Rosales; family Moraceae; genus Ficus; species Ficus microcarpa. Next base: position 30,995,291 of record CM046377.1, read on the forward strand.
AAATTCACCCTCCACCTAAGGCTCGGCCATACCACACCTTGCACCTAAAAATTTCCACTTTTCTCACTGATTTCTTGCACCAAACCCGTAGCTGCCCTAGACCCAAAATTGGTCTCAAAACTTGCTTCTAACTTGGTTTAGGTTGCTTGGTTGAAACCCGAATTCTCCCCTAAGATTTTCCCTCAAAATTTCTGATTTCCTCTCTTGTTTTCCTGCTCTCCCATACACGGCAACAGCCTATAGAAGGGCTGGAAAATTTTCAAACTCTCCCCCTTGAATCCTAGAGCAAACCAAACAATACCCTAAGATTGGTTCAAGAAAATTTTCTTGGTTTCTCACTCACTCTCTCCTCCTTTCTCTCTCGGCTTTGGGGTGCAGAAAAATGGCCAGAGGTTGGCTGGAATTTTGATTTAAATGGGTGGAGATCACCTCTATTTATAGGCAATGTGAGACTTTTGAAATTTGGATTTTTGATCCCAAAATTTTAAAATTTTGCATGACAAGCATGCTAGGTGGCCGACCATAAAGCTTGGAGAACAAGGGAAGATTACCTCATCATGATGACATCATCTAGATGACATCACTATGCTTACATCACCATAATTTTTTAAAATTTACACTTTGACCCCAAATGACAAAAATCTTGGCATTTATGCCCCCTAGGTGGCCGGCCCTTAGCTTGGTGATCAAGCAAAAATTTTTCTAGAACAAGACACTTGTCTTGCTTTGCTTGGTTCAAAATTTTATGATGTCATAAATCAAAAAGTGATGATGTCATAAATAATAAAGCCTTGTTTGGCTACTTTTTGTAAAAACAGTCTAATTTTAAACTTAATACAGATAAATTCAATATTGTGTTCACTAATACACAGTACTGATATTTTATACTGCAGTAAAAATTTTATCTATGAAAAATCGGGCTGAAAAATTTTTTACTTATTTTCTCAAGCCCTTTTGCCCTGAGCCCTAACTTAGCGTGCTTGATTTTTCTATGACGGTTTTAGTTCTTATTTATGTCATCTTACCCGAAAAATTGGGTTTTCGCTGTATTTCTCCCATACTGCGTGTCACAAAATTATACAGTCATCACGTTGACTATTCTGGTCAAACTTTGACTTTCCCGAGTCAAAGTTGACTTTTTCGGTCAAACCTTTGACCGACCTAGAATCATGCAATTTTCATCCATTTTCATCCGAAAAGCCATTTTCTAATATAAATCATCATCTTTGAGTCTTATAAAGCTATAAGAACTCATCACACATAATAAAGTTCTAAATCGAACTTTTTCATAAAATGCTCTTATGGCATTCAATCAAGCCCTTTTTAAAGAGGAAATAGTAACATAGAAAAAATCAGGTATTACAAATTCGTGTTAGTTTAGGATATAATATTTTTAAAATAAAGAATATAAATATGTATGTATATATATATATATATGCAGTGGAAAGACAACGTTTCCCTTACTACAGTCTACAGTATATATGCACATTAGTGGAACCATGTCGTTCCATGTGTTAAAAACAAAAAAAACAAAAAAGAAGAAGAAGAAGAAGATGAAGATGATGATGATGATGAAAGGAATGAGAGGAAGAAGAAACGTCGCCGGAGAAGAAAACTACTGGAGAAGAAAAAGAAACGTCGCTAGAATGCTGCTGGACAAACGTCGACGGTCGGTTCAGTTAACCGTCGGAAACAGACAACCAAAACCGATCATCGACCGTTCACTCAACAAACAATTTCACCAACTGCCGATGACGGTGACTGCCGCTTTAGGTTTTTCTAGCCGGTTTGGGTTGCTGCCGTCGGCTCACTGTCGGTTCTCGGTTAATATGTTCACCCCTAGTCTATTCATCTTTCTAAAAAGAAAGAAACAAACCTCCAAACCATACTTCCTTTTGTAAGAGCCCGTTTGGAGGGTTGGTTTAAACTTAAGGTTTAAACTTAAATTTTTGTTTTTTTCTAAAAAAGTTTTTTGTCTTTTCTAAAAAATCAACAAAAATTATTATTCAAATTTAAAAATTTCAACTCAAACTCATTCACCAAACGGCCCTGTTATTTCAAATTTGCTATTAAATATATATATTTTATAATATATAATTTCTAAGGACGTCTGTTATCCGTCACTGATAAAATTGAAGGATCATTCTTCAAAATGAATATAGATAGTAATTATAAAAGTGGTCTACCATGATTAATTGAAGGGCAATGAAGTGACATGAAACGTGTTGTTATTAAGCAACTGGTTAATCAACAAATGCATTATGTCATTTCCTTATCTTCTGCTCATCCTCCTCATCATTCTGCTTCAAATTCTTAGTCGCCCGTGGATTTGTTGGTTGTTTTGGGAAAAGCGAAAGAAAAAGTTTTGGGCTTTGTTGTTTGATTCTATAGCATTTTTTTTTTTATATAATATTATTGAAATTAATCACTGTTCCACTTTATCTTGCATCCTTGGTATGTTCATTGCTCATTAGTATCACAAATGTATCAATGTAATTTTGAAATTTGCCCGTTAATTGAAATTCATTCAAATCAAACGTCAAAGTGTGTTTATTGTATTCACAAGATCAGGTAAATTTAAAAATAATAAAAATAATAATCTAGACCATTTTCACAAATAACTGCAATAATTTATATTATGTTTGTCTTGGCTTGATGCCACAACTCATTCTATTGACAATGGTGCTTATATCATAGATGAGAGTGTCTACATTTCACGACTTTCTTTCATAATTATATTTCAATTTCACAGGACATATCCATATTATTAGAGCAATTGAACCATTAAAAGTTCTCGTACACATATGCTGAACCTTTTTTGTTTAGAATTATACTACATTTTTGTTTAGAAAGCAATAGAAAACCCATATTTTTGTTTAGAATTATACTACATTTTATTAACATCACTAAATTATGCTGAACCTTTTTCAAACAAAAAAGTACTTATGTTATGTTTGTTCTTTCTAATGATATTTTCATGAAAATTTATGTTACGATGTTGTCTAAAAGACAGTAACATGGACATGCACTTTGATTTACTAATTTATTAGACCATCTATTGTACTTTACCCACAAATGCCGATTTCAAAAGTGATTATATGAGTTGATAAATTCATCAAAACTAACATGTGGGTTCCGTTATAACATTTGATTGTGCAATTTGAATTTCAAAAAAAAAAAAAAAAAAAAAAACACACACACACACACCACATGAATGAAGGACCTTTTTCGTACAGGACATTAGTCCTTGTTTATATTTTTTTCATTTTAAAATAATAATAATAAAAATTAAATTATCAAGCCATACATACATTTCGTTATTCATTTTTCTTTTTGGAGGGCAACCACCACCACATCTGAAAAGACTTTGAAACTTGCACCCAAGCTTTAAGAAAATTATATTAAACTTCATTGGTTACTAGTATATTGAAAATATTAATTTTGTTTAAACTAAACACGTTAAAATATGACTCCAAATATTGACGGCAAAAAGTTTGAAATGTAAACATTGGAATTAGACTTCATCTTTCAATCATTGATAGATCTCAATTGGATTGGATTGAATTAGATGTCAATTATTGAAAACCGACTTAGATGGCCTTAATTAACCAAATAATCGTGCATCATTTCACTAGACAGAGCTAGAGTAGTTTTGATCCAGTAAAAGCAAGCTAGAACGTTTGACTGGACAACGATACTCTTGTTTGACACAAATTCAAGCGAACAGAGGATAACTCTGCTTAAAGCAACAACCTCTTGCTCCTGCACGTATAGAACGTGGCATGCACAGGTATATGCGTGCAGCTACTCCGAGAGTGCTATTTCTATGGTAATCACTCACTTTCTAAGAGACCATAGTCTCCTTTTTTTTTTTTCTTTTTTTTCTTTTTTTAAATTTCTTAGATACTATAGAGGAGAGACCAATTTTAGCTTCTGTACAATTTTATTACAAAGTCAATCAAGCATAACACCTATCAACCCTACAAACACCCGACCTTCGAAGTGCTTCTTTTGACAACTAAAACGACAACCAAACGCATTGGTCTATCATACACTCATGTTTATAAAGCTGAAATTTCGTTCGCGTCTATTTATATATTCATTTAAATGTGTCGAAACTAAACTTTGTTTCATGACAAGTATCATATATTATTGTACATAAAAGTATCATGGAAGAAGAAAGGGTCAGGAGGCATGTGGTGATCGTTTTACCAAACTTGACGTCGTTGATAAGACTTGTTTGAATTTAGATGCCGTCAAGATGTAAGCCTTGAGTATTTCCTCCTTAACCATAAAAAGTACAGAAGCCGCAAAAACACTTTGCACTATCTTCGTACTCATACCTTTGTAAAAGCTACTCAACCCTTCGTATCGGATCATTTTAATAATGGCATCAATGGTACCTGTGCCATCGACATACTGATTACAGATTTGCACAACACCTGACTTTATCCTCATTTCAATAACAGACGGCAAAACTAAACTTTAAAGAGAAAAATATATATAACCATAATTCAAGTTCAGGTTAGAGACGACAGACATATGGTATAGGTGAAGAAAGAGAGCTTTTTGTTTCTTATTTAAACATGTTATAGAGCATTAACTAGAAGAAAAAAAAAAAAGAAAGAGAACATAATAATATGGCAGAATGTGTAAAAACCAAACCTGAATATCTAAAGGAAATATTCCCCCCAATCTCTTGCTTTGCTTGCAGCCTTGACTGCAAAGGTCAAGGAACCATTTATGAAGAGAATTAGATAGACAGATGAAGCATTCTTTTCATAAAGCAAAGCATATTTGTAAAAGGCAACCAAACTGATTTGTTTCGTTTACCTTGACGACCAACAAGGGGTAAGTGGAGATGGTTGCTCCCAGTTTTGCCAAGGCTCCTAATAAGAAAACCTAAAAATTCATAAAGAGATTATGAGAGAGAGAGAGAGAGAGAGAGAGAGAGATTCGCCTCTTTCTTTTATTCAACACCCCTCCCTCACAAACACCAACTTACTCAAATAAGACCTTTTCACCTTTCATATATTTACCTCTTTTTTTTTTTTAAATAAATTTTTGCATTGAAAATTATAAAAATAATGTAAAGACTAAAGAAATGGGAGATTTAGAGACTTTTTGAAATAACTCTAAAAGAAAAAACAACAAATTGATTTTGTTATGTTGCGAGCTTTTCACAACATCAACAGATCCATGGAGCAATTCTTAACAAGTACGAGAAATAGAAGGTATCCTATGCCGATGCTTTGGTGTTGTACTGTACCTCTACAGCGGTGGGATTTTTTGAAACGTGGCCCTGCTTGCGAGCTGCATGTCTTGCCTTCAAATGCTTTAATGAGCTCTCATATATCATGAACTGGATTGACGGATTGCATACCTGCCAGTCATCGCCACTACTTAATCTTTATCCATGTTTTCGAAACGATGAAAAATAAATAAACCAGTGATTCTGGAATTAACTTAATTTTGTATTTAGGCTTTTACATATTAATTATTAAGAAGCTGACCATTATAAGTGTTGGGATAATGCCTTTCCAAAACCCAGCAATTCCTGCTTCAGCATACACCTCATGCGCCTGACAACAATACACATGACATCAGTTTTAGCGTTTAACAACATAATCTATTTAAGAAGGAAGGGGAAAGAAAAAAGAAAGGAAGGGGTAAAACGTTTTTTCAATGTTAGGTTTGTCAATAAAAATGAGAATGTTGGCCTGAGTTTAAGCACACATGAAATTGGGAAAACTTTTCCCCTTTCTTTGTTGTTCGTCCCACTTTATTTATTTCATTACAATTGTTGTATGGAAATAGCAAAAACACAAACTCAAGGCAAGTAGAAAGTGAGACCTCCAAATAAAGAAAGTAAGAATAATACAACTAGAAAGGAAATCATGAAGGAAAAATGGGGAGGTGGGGAATACAAACCGCACGAAGAGTTCCATAAGGACGAGGTTTCAAAGAATCAAGGTCGGTCAATTTGTCATGCAAAAGAGAAGTATTGAAACTGGTTTCAGAAGCTTGCTTAAGTAGAGCATGTTTCCGTTCCTCCATAATTTTTCTTTCGGCTTGAGTATGCGTCTACAGCAAGCAACAGAAAAAGATATCAAACGTATAAACGGAATGAATGGAAAAGGAAATTGAAGAATGAAAATGAGAACTTGAAAGGTAAATAATAATAATAATAATAAAAGGTACCTACCTGCATACGAGTGACGAGAACCCATATAGGATTTGTCAACAAAACGTTCAAGGAACTGCAAAAATTAATTATTTAGTGACAACTTTATTTTTTTTCTTTTTTGTTTCTTTTTTTGTTGATGATTAATCAATTAGCAGAATGGAGAAGGAAGGAATGACAAAATGAGAAATGAGAAATGAGAAATGATAATGATAATAAGGGTGGGGGACAGAGAGACAGAGACAGACCCAGCAAGAGCGGCGACGAGAAGCCAGGAAAACATGCCAAGAGAGCCATCACCGCTGCCTTTGTGTAGACGGGCGACTGCGATGGCCTCAGCCTTGTTTTTGAATACCTGGTAAAAATAGTAATATATTCCCTGCCATAATATATATATATATATGTGTAGTTTAGTATTGTATTTCAAATACTAATTAATATATGAAACATACAATGTTACATAACAATTTGTTATTAACAAACACAAGCAACTGAAAAGCTAAAAGACACAGAATTAAGGGAAGACCAAAAAAATAATTAAAAAAAAAAAAAAAAGGAGTTAAGAGAGTACCATGGAAGCAGCAGTTCCAAAGAGAGAAGGCTTGAGACCGCTGTAGAGACCTCCCCAACCTTCGCTCCTTATTACCTTTTTGATTCATTAAAAAAAATATCAAAAATATCATTTTCATTTCTTTCTTTCATATACATACATACATACATATATATATATATGTATGTATTAGGATTGGAGTTGTGAAAAGAAGGGCTGTTGAGTTGGCTTAAAAAAGGAAAATTACCCACCTCAAGCAATTGAACTAGAGTACTAGAACAAGAAGAAGAAGAAGAAGCAGCAGCAGCAGCAGCAGCATCGGAAGAAGAAGAAGAGGAGGAGGTAATTTTGGAATTATTATGATGAGATAAGTTGGATTTGGCTCTTCTCTCCGTTTGTTGCCGCGTATTCACCTGTTAACAAAAATGAAGATGAGAAATAATAATTATAAGAAAAACAAACACGAGACGAGAGTAATAATGGGGCCGGGGAATTTAGGTACGAAAGAAAGCAAAGAGAGAAAAGGGAAGGGAGGTAAAAGAAGGAGGTGCAGACGGTCTGGAGAGGATAAGTGATAATCTGAGCAATGATTCCTCCTCCAGCTCCCGCCACCCCATTCGCCACTGCGTTCTTTGACATTTCCTCCCTTTCCTCTCTTTTTCCTTATTCCTCATCCTCCCCCAATTTTTATTTATTTATCTATTTCTTAAAAAAAGTTTGTGGCGAACTCTAATTTATATATTATTTCGATAGAGCTTATTTTATGACTATTTAATAAATTTTAACATATGAGACTTATAATACACCTTACTTTATAATATTATATATTAAAAAATAAATTTTAGAATTAAAAAAAACTATTTTATTTTTCCGACAAGGCCCCACCCCACACCCCCACCCCTACCCCTACATGAACCAGGTTCTCCATTGCCCAATGACGAGGCCCCCCGACGACCTAAGCAACTCCCCTGGCCCATGACCCAAGCTCCCCCCTCCTGCTCGGGAACCTAGGCCCCCTCTTCCTAGACTATGGGTGCCCCACGCCAGATCTGGCCCATCTGACCTCCTACCAAATCCAGCCCCTCCTGCCTGGTGACGATCTCCCCACGACCCCCCTCCCTTGCGACCCAAGCACTAGATCTAGGCCACCTCTTCCTCCCCCCCCCCCTTCCAATCGGATCTTGACCCCAATCTTGGCTTAGCTCACCCCCGAGACTTTTGACGATTCCCCCCTCCCACGATCTCAACTCGCCCTTCCTCCCAACGACCTCCGACGATGCCGCCCCCAGCCCGGTGGACTACAAGCGGGGAGCCAAACACGTTGAAGGTTTTTCTTTCTTTCTTCCTCTCCCTAGCTGATGATCTCGACTCCCCCCCCCCCTCCCTTCCACTTCCTTTCCCTTCCCTTGAGATTCCCATGCGCCCCCTCTTCCCAACCACCCGTCCCGACCTCGATGAATCCCCGCCCAACCCCGACGACGGAAAACCCCCCCAAATGACAAGTGACAAGCCCCGTCCAGCCAACATTGAGCCCCCGGTTAGGAGCCCCTAACTTTCCACCAATAAAGGTTGGTTTGTTTTTTCTAACTTCTTTATTTTTTTTTTAATTTCTTATATGCAATACAGTAAGATGCATTATAATCATTGTGCACAAACAACATCTCAACTATTTGATTATATCTGAACGGTTTAAAAAAAAAACTCTAATAAGAGGATATTAAAAAAAATATATTGCACAACAGATTTACTCTTTATTTATTTACTTTCCTTTTTAATCTCCACCAAAATATATAAATTAAATAACTTTCCCTTTTCTCTTTTAAGTCCTTTGTTAAAATGTCTAACCAAGAATAATGAATAATAATTCGTTGAGTGGTAAATAGCCGTCCCATGCCGTTCCCGGTCTTACAACGCGACCTCTCCTCTTTTTTATCAATTTTATAAATTTTTTTTTTTTACTTATTCATTATTATTTATTTTCAATTTTGCTTAATGAAAAAGAATTTCGAAAGAAAGGAAAGGGGATGCGCGTCAACGCGGACTTTTGGCTCCGCCAGAAATACTAGGGAAAGGGGAAGAGAATCTTCTTTGTTTTTTTTTTTTTTTTTTTTTTTTCAAATTTGTATTGGCAATATTATATAGTTTTATTCTTTTGTTGTCTGCTGATCTTCTGCTCAGTCGATTCCCTTTTTTTTTTTTTTTTTTTGCTTGAGCCGTGGAAGATATATTTATTTATTTAAAAAGAAAAAAAAGAATCAAAGTGAAGAGACAGTCGTCTCATCGGAAGAGAAAGAGAAGGAGAGAAGGAGAGAAGAAGAAGAAAAAAATGGTGAAGGAGACGGAGTACTACGACGTGCTGGGAGTGAGCCCCTCCGCCACCGAGTCTGAGATAAAGAAAGCTTATTACATGAAGGTCTTTGCAATTATTCCTCTTCCTCTCTTTTTTAATATTAATTATGAAATATATATATAGTTCCGATCCGATCCGATCCGTTCCGATCCAATTCATTTTTATGTTTTAATTCTCTCTAATTTCGTGTTATTGGGTATCGATCTCTTTGTTTACTTGATACGTAATCCCTAAGTTTTCAAACTGATTTCCCCTCTAACCCACCCATTCATTCGACCTCTTTTTTCTTTTTTCTTGTTTCTTTTTTCTCTTTGTGTTAATTTAAATGTTACATAATCTGTCCTCTCTCTGTCTTTTTCCCTTATAAAACATAGGCACGACAAGTTCATCCCGATAAAAACCCAAACGATCCTCTTGCTGCACAGAATTTCCAGGTAAACTAATTTTACTTCGTTCTTTTGCTTCTTGTGTATATACTATATATAGTTACATATGTTGTTGTTGTTGTTAATGATATAGATACTAGTATTAGTTTGTTTGGAAGTGGTGTTTCAGGTTCTTGGGGAGGCTTATCAAGTACTCAGTGACCCTGCCCAAAGACAAGCATACGATGCTAATGGAAAATCAGGCATCTCGACGTCCGTCTTTCTCTCTCTCTCTTCTTAATCTCTTATATTAATCTCTTCTTATATATAGTTACATGTGTTGTTGTGTTGCGAGTACTAAGATCGTATCGTATCGTTTTGTTTTGTTTTGTATGTTCGGGGGCAGTGAAGCAATTATTGATCCCGCGGCAATCTTTGCAATGCTTTTTGGTAGTGAGCTTTTTGAAGAGTACATCGGCCAACTCGCCATGGCCTCGATGGCTTCTCTTGACATATTCACCGAAGGCGAACAATTTGATACCAAAAAGTTACAAGATAAAATGAGGGTACCTTCATCCCCTCTTTTTTTTTTTTTTTTTTTTTAACACTCTTTTTCCTATATATAAGCTATACAATTTTGCATCTACTTTCATTCTTCCTCGTAAAAAGTTTTATCTCTTGCTGCTGCGCTCTTCATATAATGTGTTTATTCTCTTTTATGTTGTCTGCGTTCCCTTTTCTTCCAGGTTATTCAAAAGGAAAGAGAAGAAAAGCTTGCACAAATCCTCAAAGACAGACTCAACCAATACGTGCAAGGAAACAAGGATGATTTCGTTAGTCATGCAGTCGCTGAAGTCAACAGGCTTTCCAATGCAGGTAATCTTCTCGTCAGAGTCTTGAAAACAATATATATATATATATATATGTATGTTTATATATGACAAAGGTGAGGGATAAAAGAAAACACAAAGCATTTGTGGCTTCGTGCATGCTATGTGGTGGCTGAAAGGATGTAGAAATTTTGTTGTCAAATGTTGTCCCTTTGGTAGTTTGATTACTAACTTTTATTTTAACTTGTACGTACGTGAAAGGGAGGACCAAATTGAACATGAACTTTGGATGTTATTTAATTAATTAATGGCTTTCATTTACAACTACTTTAACTCTATGGCTGCTGCAGCTTATGGAGTTCCTATGTTAAATACGATCGGCTATATATATGCAAGACAAGCAGCTAAAGAGCTAGGGAAGAAGGCCATATATCTTGGCGTGCCATTTATTGCCGAGTGGTTTAGAAACAAAGGACACTTCATCAAATCTCAAGTAACAGCAGCAACAGGTTAGCACATGCTTCTTGTTCTTGCTTTAAAACTGCCTGTCTCTTGGTGTTATGATTGTAGTTTTTTTAATCCAACCTTTTTATTTTTCTTTTATGTTTTATCGTAATCTTCACTTATTTGTGCACTACAACACCGTATGTTGATATATGTTATCGTTCAATAGGTGCAATTGCTTTGATTCAGCTACAAGAGGACATGAAAAAGCAACTCAGTGCAGAAGGGAACTGCACAGAGGAAGTGCTTGAAGGATACATGCAATCTCACAAAAAGCTGATGACCGATTCTCTTTGGAAGCTCAATGTAGCTGACATTGAGGCTACACTTTCCCGTGTTTGTCAAACGGTGTTCTCACTATTCTCTGTGTGTTTGGGACTTGAATGGGAATTAGTGTTTTCAGCATGTTAGGTGGTAATTTTTGTTTGTCCATCGTCTATCTTAGGTCCTTCAAGACAGCACCGTAAAGAAAGAGGAGCTCCGAGCACGAGCAAAGGGGTTGAAGACTCTTGGTAAAATCTTCCAGGTATTGTCTGTTGACGCACATTTGCCAATTCTTGTTGCTATTCCGATTATATACATAATGTTAAAAATTTTGGAAATCGTTGCATGAATATAGAGCACTAAATCGACCAATGGGAATGAAGGTGAAACTTTGCTAAATACTGAAGTACATAAACCGAATGGAAGTGAATCAAACTACGATCCATGTGCCCCTGCCACTATTGGCATGCCAACAACTTCGAATCTTCAAGGGCAGGTAAATATATATATATATAAATTTTTTTTTTCTGTTCTCTATTCCCCCCCCCCCCCCCCTCTCCTCATAAGGCTTGTTAGATGCAGAAAAGTGGAAGGAGGGATAAGAGAATAGGAGGATTAGTGGGTAGATTTTAAAGTTTATGGTTGTTCAGTAGAAGGAATTAGGAAAGAGAATGGATTAGATGAGAGAATCCCAAATCCTCCATGTGACTCCTATTCTGATCCTTTCATAGTTGGAAAAAGGGGAAGAGAGAATTTATATTAGAGACAATAAAAGGCCCTCTCTTTCCTCTCCATTGTCCTCACCCAGATTAGATAGCTTTTTTTTTTTTTTGGGCCTTTCTATTTATATTCCCATTTCCCTTTTACCGAACACAGCCCAAATCTCTGATTAATACTAAAAACATCCAGACGCGATCAGGTCTAGATGTGAAACATTTTTGTAAATATTCTTTAGTAAGCTGTATTAGGTACTATTACAATTGTGATTTGTTTTCTTGATGTGTAGTGCAATTTATTTAATTATAACAATTTGATTAAGTTATTTTCTGGTATTGTAGAGCCCCTATGTGCAGGCACCCCTGTCTACAGGAGGGCAGTTGGAGAGTAACTTTCCAATGCCAACAGCACCACCGGGTGCACAAAGATTTGGTTCATCAACCTCGGGCAGGGATTAGAGGACAGCAGAAATCGATCCATTTGTGTCTTGTAGTATATGAAGCCGTTGTCGTCGTACGTAGTCAAAGGTTGTGGGGTGGAATGGTTGTCTAGTTTGTAATTTTAGATTTGTTTGGAGGAGTAATGATCATCATTCTCACGTTCCGATGACAGGCATTGTTGTATTGTATGTGGGGGATATACATTGAGACAGAGGGAGAGAGAGAAGAGAGGAAAATAGGAGGGAGGAGGGTTAATGCCTTGTTCCATTGTCCCCGGTTGGCTTCTACTAAATGCCTTCTGTAATATTTATGAATCAGCGACACATTCTGTGTTTGTTTTGCTTTCAGTTTAGGCTTAGGAATTACGATTTTTTGTTGATTGTGGATGTGTATGTAGATTCCGTCACTTTGAGATTTATTATACCATCGCTTTGCTTATTTGAACAAACATAAGAAAGAAAGTGCTCCACTCTGTTGACCCTATATTTTTATTAAATGTCTAGTTTGGACGAGCGTTGCTCTTTATTTTAATACAATAAAGAGAGAGCAAAAAATACAAAACATATTGTTTTCACAATTTTTCTCCCTCTTTTATTCTTTTTTCCTTTTTGTTCAAAAAAAGAAGTGCAATTAGTTTTTTCTTTAAATCATTGCTTGTATATCATAGAGATGACTATAAGTTGGATTAGGATACCTAGGATGCTTGCCATTGAAATAGGGCGTTGATTGAAATGTGCCACAACTTAAAAATTAGTGTAAATTGTTCATTTAGTCCTTACATTTATTACCTTGTGTAACTTTCGTCCTTAAACACTTTTTCATAGCTAAGATGTTTCTAAATTTTTAAAATACTGCTACAATAATTCTTTTCATTAATTTTTGAATGAAATCTGTTTGTAATTTTATTAAAAAATGATGCTAATTAAGGATTTCGTCAAAAAACTAATGGAAATAACTACTGTAGTAAAGTTTTTTTATAGTTTATGGTTATTTCAATTACGAAAATAGAACAAAAAATATTAACATATTGTTACAGTAGTCATTTTTGATAATTTTTAAATAAAATATGTTAGTAATTTGATCAAAAAGTGAAGTTAATGAATTTCGTCTAAAAATTAATGTAACAAACTATGGTAGATAATAATCATTTGTGTTAATTTTTAAAAGAAATACGTTGTACATGTTATGGGTGTGAGTTCTCCCTTTTCTCTCTGCTTCATGCACGACGCCCAACAACCACTGTGCCAGACATTGTCCTTCCCCGTTCCGACGTTGGTCGATATTCTAAGCGCACTCTCAGATCCACCCTCTGCATCGCCGCTAGCCGGTTGGCTTGTTATCTCCTCTCCTCTGTGGGCCTCTGTGCCAAATCTCCTCCTGGCATCGCAATCTCCTCTATGCCGTCGCGATCGGCCTTTACAATCTCTGTCGGGAAGAAGCCGCACCGCGTCATCCGAGAGTTGCCGCACTCTGAGCCGACGGGCATGATGTGAGCTCCCAACTCTACCGGAGCAAACCTGACACCAGATCTGCTGCGGTCTAAGGACGCGACACCTCGCGACTGGAGCAATCATGATCGGCTTCTTCACCGCCGATGTGATCTTTACCTCTCCCCACTCTCCAACGCCAACGTGACGTCTACATCTGCGTCCAGATCTCTTCACCTTGGTGCAGATGCAGAGGTGATTTCCTCCAACGGACACCGTCATTTTTTTTTATTATGTAAATTTTTTTATTTTTTTTATTTTTTCAATTTGGGTGTGTATTTTTATCTTGTGTTTGGTAGTTTTTGTGATTCTGAACGAGTTTTTTTGACATTTCTTAATAGTTGGCTTTGGTCATCCGCGTATTCTAACATAATATTGTTTATAATCTATCAAACTAATTTTAATAAAAAAAAAATATTGCTCCAGAATACTTAGGGCCCGTTTGGTTTAAAACTTATTTTAAACTAAATTGTACTTTTTTTATCATGATTTTTATCTTTTTCTAAAAATGTTTTTTTGTCTTTTCTGAAAATGTTTTTTGTCTTTTCTGACAAATTACTATTGAAATTTAAAAATCTTAAACTAAACACATTCATCAAATACCCTTGGATGATCCGCAGTGCTAGAAAAGTTTTGGTTATCTATGATGAAAATAAAATATGATTCTAATAGACTATAAAGAATATTTTATTAGAATACTTTGTTTGACCGCCTCTACAATCAAAGCTGGACACGTCTATCATCTATGTTGGAATAAAAAATTATTTTTGCAAATTACCAAATGTAATCTATAAGAACACTCCAGTCGTCAACGCCGATGATCGGAGTCGGAGGCATTTGGTGTATGTTGAAATCTAAAAAAATATTCTATTAAAATATTTTAGCAATCGAAATCAGAGATATTCGACTATTCATGTTGAAAATCAAAAAAAAAATATTTCAAAATATTCTAGTAAAATATTTCGGTAATCGACACTGACGATCAGAAATAGAGACCAATACTGTTGATGGTCACTTTTAGTTTTGATGACATATGGTAAAATATATAGGGTATGAAAATAAATTTTGTTTAAAGAAAAACAAATTCATGCAGAAAATTTAAAAAAATAAATCAAAAGCATGTCAACAAAATGTAAAGATGGAAAAAAGGGTAGCAAATTTTCTATGAAGGCAAAAATTTTCCGTGAAGGCAAAAAAGGGTGGCTAATTGGGAGCATTCAAGCTCTTCAGCCCAAACCTCCCCCTAAAAAGGAAAAAAGAAAAAGAAAAAGAAAAAGAAAAAAAAGTGACACGTGGAAGGTGTGGAAAGAGAGAGAGAAGAAAATGGATGAGTTTATATTTTATATATTATATTATGTAATTGCGACGCGGAAATATCGGTGTTGTATGAATCTCATGTTGATAATTGAATGTAGGAAAGGAAAATATTTGTCTTGAGAGAATGTGGTTGTCTATTTTAATTATTAATTATTAATTATTTATTAATTTAATAGTTTTCATTTTGTTTAATGTAATAAAATTAATAAAAAGAAAGAAAGAAAAAAGATATTTAGGCAAATATTCTTGCTTGGGAATAGCATTATTAAAAGATAGAACTTCGATAAAATCCTTTTTATATATTTTATCGATAGAACTCATTTTTAAACCGTTCAGATATAATTAAACGGTTATGATGTTACTTGTATACAGTTATTATTATACATTTTATCTTACAATAGTATTTGACTAATAAATTAAAAAGATAATTAACAAAAATCCAACCTCCTTCCACAAAGCCAGCAACGGACCCTGCCGAGCCCCCTGCATCGGCATCGATCAAGTCCACGACCCCCCAATGCCAGTGATGGGCCCCGCTCCCCCCAACGCCAACCAACCCAGTCCCCCCCCCCCGCCCAACTAGCCCAAGCGCCCCCTGCTGCTGATGACTTCCCCCCGTGCCACACTCAAGCCCAGGCGCCCGCCCTCCCCGACGCTGACAACCCCCCTTCACGAGCTCGAGCCCAGGTGCCCCCTCCCTAACATCGACAACCCCCCTGACTAGATCTGCCCACCCCCTCCCCAAAGCTGACGACCCCCCACCCCCCCGACGCCGGCGACGCTCCCCCTCCCTCCTTCTTGACCCCAGTGACAGAAACCTCCCTAACCACCCTCCCCCCGACCTTCCACCATTGGTGGATTTTTTCAAAAATTTTTTTAATTTTTTAATTTTTTTAATTTTTTAGTCAAATATTATTGTAAGATAAAGTATATATGATAATTACCATATACAAGTAATATCTTAGTCATTTAATTATATCTGAATGGTTTAAAAATAAATTTTATCGATATAATATATAAAATAGGGTTTATCATATCTTTACCCATTATTAAATAGTAAAATAAAAGGGCGGTGCACACGTGGGAATACAAAACATACATCGAAATGAATTGATGAGAAGGAGGACCATCCATGTGCATCTGCGCCTAATTAATCAATGCATTAATTAAGATGACAAATAATGGTCAGGGCAGAGATGGTCGTTTAACAGGCAACTTCAACGTACTCTGGATGTTTACAGTACTAATAGTTGGGCAGCTTAGTAAGTGTAAGTGGTGTTTGTTGTTCCCCAATAGTAAAGAAAGGAGGAAGAAACATATGGTATATAGGAGAAGCGGGGCTTTAATTGATTGGCTTTGTAATATATGAATAATTGGCTGGGGGTATGAGGTGGAAATGTTCAGGGATGCAGACAGAGATGGGAATAAAATCTTATCCTTAAAATATAGCAAGACGGAGATGAAAATGAAATTTTATCCTCAAAATATAGTGGGGTGGAGACGGGAAAAGTTCTCTCGGCCCGCCCCCGCCCTCATATGTATACGATTTTATATATATTTATAAGTATGTAATTTATTATAAAAATTATTTTTGAACGTGTATTCATCCATGAAATATAAATTGAAACTCCGATGAATAGATGAAAAAAGATTATTTTATATTTATTTTTTATGGTTTCAAAATTTTTTTTTTAACTTAAGTGTTTTATAAATGTTTAATTTTAAGAATTTGTAACATTTTTATAATATTTTTAATAGTTTTATTTTTTAATATTTTATTTACATATATTTAGAACTTGATTTGTTTATAAAATTTTTAATTTTGAACTAGATTAATGATACATTTCTACTTTATTGTTTGTTTTTACTTTATTATATTTTCAAATCTATACTTATAATATATGAGAAACGCACTAAGTATAGAGAAAGTCCTTCTGACTTTCTCTCATGATCATGCATTGACATAAATTATTTGATCAAATAGATTTCTCTCTATGCATTAATGAAATATTTTAGAGAGTTGGCACTCTAGGTTTTATTTTGAGTATGTTAAATATATTATGAATGGATGTATGGATGCTTTATATTATTTTGATAATATATGATGCTTGTTCAATTTTGCCGGTCATGATTCCATAGAGGTTAGAATTTGTATCTAGGTTTTTCAAGTGTAATAGATGCGGTTTATTATCACCGCTAGGTCGTTCTTTCAATTCCTAGAATTTTTGTAAGCCGGAAACGGCATAGGAATTTTTTTGTAAAATTCGGGCCACAATGGATTCAAGGAGATTGAAGATGAACGAAAGTATGGAAATTTTCAAAAGACGTAATTTTTTGGTTTTTGGAATTTTTTTTAAATTAAAAAAAACGTTTTTTGTATAAAAAAAAAAATCACAAGAATCTTTTTGAAAAGTTAATTTTCCAATGATATGTGATCTTGATAATTTGGAAATCAAAATTGAAAATTTAAATTTAAATTTAATGGATATTATTATGAATTTTAAAATTTTGTGATTTAAATTTGAGATTTGAAAATTTCAAATTTTAAATTTTAAAATTTAATAAACCAGAGTTTAATTTAAATTTTGATATTTTGTAATTTTGATTAAAATTAAAGATCACATATAATCTTTTTAAAATTTAAAAAATGATGTGACATTGGAAAAGGAAAACACATTGAAAAAGGATACAATGCATGGATATACAAATGAAGGCCGATATATGTTTCGGTTAATTTTTGTAAATTTTACAATTTTCTTTTCTCTAGGATGGAATCATGATCCATGACTATTTACATATTTTGCAAACCATGGATGATGACTTGCTAGATGAATATGTTATACTATTTCGTGATGTATTGATAACATGCCATATAGACTAAGGAGTGCCACTCAATAAATATTGTTTATGCATGAAAAACAAAAACCCTAATTTAAAAGATTGAGTGGGAGAAGGTTTTACACACTAAGACCTACGGCCTCCATCGTTGGTCCAATAGTTACGCATGGTAGTGCCTACTACTCGGTTTTGATTCAGGAATTCCCTTCGGATAGGTATCTTACCTAGAGCGCACTGATTTGGATTTCCGAAAGGATAACAATTTTGGGTATTTTTTATGTTTAGATCACCCCTCGGTGGCGGATGTAAAATATGGATTCGAAATTGGAAACAATGGTTACACACTCATGCTACTTTATTTATTAACCCTCCCTCGAGGCTCTGTTATGTAAAGTAGTGGCCAAATAAACGATAGTTAATATATATTTAATGGAGTTTGCTCCATGAACGAATATGTATTAATCGGAAGGGATCCGTGTTCTTGACTAGTTATTCTATGACTACTCCTCGGTAGCTTAGAAAGCAGTAGCTAGGAATTATCGTTGTAAGGTATGTGTTTTAAGGGTTTTACACATGAACATTTAGATTGCATTAAGATCTTTTTGTTTCATTACAAAATCATATTTTAAAAACTGATAGGATGTTTGCTCGTACTTATTACATGTTTTCTTATTATAGATCAAAATGTCAAGCCCTTTATTTGTGATACTTACACAAAACAAATTAACTGGCGAGAATTTTAATGACTGGAAAAGGAACTTGCTAATCGTCCTGAACTTTGAGAAACACAGTTTTGTCCTAACCCAACCTCGACCACCTACGCCTGCGATCGATGCTCCTGATAGGGATTTTGTAGCGCTTGAGCGCTGGGACAATTCCAACCTTAGTGCCATGTGCTATATTCGGGCGAGCATGTCTAACGTGCTCCAGAAACAGCATGAAGAACATCAAACTGCTAGGCAGATCATGGATAACCTAGAGGAAATGTTTGGTGAACAAACTATCCAGGCTAAAATCGATGCTATCAAAGGTCTCATGAACTGTAGGCAGAAGGTTGGAACTCCTATCAAGGAGCACATGATGACAGTCATGGCTTATTTGTCTGAAGCTCAGGCAAATGGGGCTGAGATCGATGCTGCAACTCAACTGGTTATGGTTTTCCAAACCTTATCCAAGGATTTCGATTTGTTTCAGGCATCCTACAACCTTAACCGGAAGGAGATGTCTTTAACAGAATTGATGAAGGAGTTGCAAGCCTTTAAGAACATTTTAAAGGGTTCTGGATCTAAGGCTGAGGCAAATTTGGCTGAACCTAATTCGTCTGTTCCTAATCCCAAAAGGAAGAAAGAAAAGGGGAAGAATAAGGGGAACAAGCCTGCGGTGAATGCACCTGCTTCTAAGAAGTCTAAAAAGACTAAGAAGCGGAAGGTGGACCCCAAAAAGGTTAAGTGCTTTTATTGTGGGAAGAAAGGACATTTCAAGAAAGATTGCCGAGATTTCCTAGCTTTGCAAAAGCAGAAAGGTAATTTCAATGTCCTGTATCTTGAGGGTTGTTTAGTGGAAGAATTTGAAGACAATTGGGTTATAGATTCTGTAGCTACTAACCATGTTTGTATTTCTCAACAAGGGTTCGAGGTAACGAGAAGTCTGCATGAAGAGGACTTTACGTTAAGAACCGGCGATGGGACGTTGGTGCGAGCTTAAGCAGTGGGAGAAGTGCATCTTTATTTTGATGAATTTAGGTTTATTGTTTTGAGACATTGTTTTTATGTTCCTAATTTTAAGAGGAACATAATTTCAGTAGCTTGTTTAATTAAAGATTCTTATTCAGTTTCTTTTAATAATAAAGTTGTTATTAGGAAAAATAATTCTCTTATCTGTAATGGATGGATGCATGGAAATCTTTATTTTATCAAACTTAAGATGCACTCACTGCTTGATACAAAATTGGAAAAGAACTCTAAAAGACATAAGTCCTCTCACTCTAACAAATCATATCTCTGGCATTTACGACTTGGTCACATAAACCTTAACAGAATTCAAAGGATGGTAAAAGATGAATGCCTCGACTTGTACGAGGTTGAACCTTGACCACAATACGAATCCTATTTGGAGGGCAAGATGACTAAACGGCACTTTGTTGCCAAGGATGGTCGTGCCGAGAAACTTTTAGAACTTGTGCATACATATGTTTGTGGTCCCATGAACATAGAAGCACGCGATGGGTATGAGTATTATATCACTTTTATTGATGATTACTCAAGATATGGATATGTCTATTTGATGACCCGCAAAAGCGAAGCCTTTGACAAGTTCAAAGAGTTTCGGGCTGAAGCAGAGAAACAATTAGGCAAGTCTATTAAGACACTTCGATCGGATCGAGATGGGGAATACCTGTCGGATGAGTTCTTAGGATATTTGATAGAGAATGGGATACAATCCCAGTTGACTGCACCTAGTACTCCTCAACAGAATGGTGTAGCTGAGAGAAGGAATAGGACCCTATTGGATATGGTCCGGTCTATGATGAGTTACTCCACTTTACCTTTGTCATTTTGGGGGCACGCCATACAAACTGCATGCTATCTTCTGAATAATGTTCCCTCCAAATCGGTTTCTAAAATCCTTACGAGTTATGGACGAGTAGGAAACCTAATTTGAATCATATTCGAATTTGGGGTTGTCCGGCACATGTCCTGGATAAGGAAGCGAAAAAATTGGAATCACGATCACAAGTTTGCTTGTTTGTTGGCTATCCAAAAGGGACAAAAGGTGATCTGTTCTATAATCCGAAGCAAAATAAAGTCTTTGTTTCAACACATGCAACATTCCTGGAGGAAAGTTATATGGAAGACTTTAAACCTCGTAGCAAAGTAGTGCTTGAGGAGATGACTTCGGGTTCTAAAGTCACAGAAAACCCTACGGAAAAATCACTAACGAATCAACAACCACAGGAGCTTCGTCGTAGTGGGAGGATTATCAGGGAACCTGAAAGGTACATGTTTAGTGGTGAAGTTTATGAAGCAGAATCCATAGAACATATTGATGATCCGGCTACGTACAAGGAAGCTATGGAGGATGTTGATTTTAGTCTTTGGCAAAAGGCTATGAACACCAAGATGGAATCTATGGATTCCCATGGGGTCTGGAAACTTGTAGACTTACCCCAAGGCATAAAATCGATTGGGTGTAAGTGGGTATACAAGAGGAAGAGAGGTGTGGATGGGAAAGTGGAAACTTTCAAGACAAGACTTGTAGCGAAGGGCTATACGCAGAAAGAAGGAATTGACTATGAAGAAATCTTCTCGCCTGTAGCAATGCTTAAGTCAATCCGCATTCTTTTATCCATTGCGGCTGCTCTCGATTATGAGATATGACAAATGGATGTCAAGAGAATGTCAATAGGACGAGACATGATCAGAAAATGACTTTTTATCCCCGTCCTTGGCCTCGCTTTCATTTAAATGGGGATGGGGACGGGACGTAGATAATTTTGGTGACAAGGAGGGAGATAAAAAATCATTTTCTGATCATGTCTCGTCCTATTGACATTCGACTCATCAATTTATACAAAAATTATTAATATTTAATATTTTTTTTATATTTAAATTCTTAAAATCAAATGATATAATATGATATTATTAAAAAAACAGTCAATAATATAAGAAATTTGAGAAGACGGATCTTGATTAAGGAGATGAGACCTTCTCGGCTTATTGTATGGCGCTTTGTCTTCTGTTGTGATGGCGTGTTTGTGTTGTGATTTCACGTTCTGCTTGTTGCTGGATGCATGTGCACACGAACCTAGGCGATGGATCCCATTCCATTTTGATGGTACATACTACTTAATTATTTTATTATTTTTTTAAAATGAAAGTTTTTTAAATTTTAAGATAGGGTGTCAAATAGAGATTTAATAAAAAAAAATATATATATAAATTCCCTGTTGGAAAAGAAAGGGAAAACGAAAAAGAAAAGAGAAAAGTGTAATGTCATTTTGAACATGAACCCGTGAAGTTGAATTCAAATTTTAAAATTTTATAGAGGTAAATTTAAATGAGATAATTTTTTTTAATAAAAAATTATATAAAATTTCGATACGAATAAAATAAGTGTTATATTAATTTTTTTAAAATACATTTTAAATTTTTATATTTTTTAATTCTAATACGTCAAACGTTTAAATAAATATATAATCAATTAAAACACAAATTTTACTTCTCAAAACCAGAGCATCAAACGCGTACAAAGGGGTGGAGGCCGGGGGTGAGAACAGTTGCCAGTTGCCAGTTGCAATTCATCAAGACTCACTCATCGCCTCCTTCCTTTTTAACCTATAAAAGTTTCCATAGCCACCACTCCCCACAAGATACCGGATAGAATAGATACGTACGTCCCTCCCTCCCTCCCTCCCTCTAGGCCATCTCTTCATTATAATTCAAAATATATAGCCTCCTCCTTTTCCTTTCTCTTCTGTAGAAAACCAGCCCCCTTCTAATTCTCTCTCTCTTCTCTTCATTTCTTCCTACTTTACATAAAAGGGGGCAACGGAAGAGAAGGCAAGGAATCCTATTTTTGTTTTCTTTTTAAATTCGAATTTCTCTTCTTCTTCTCTTCTTCTTCTTCACTTTGTGTTTCTCCTTCAGATCAGATCCGATCCGATCCAATCCAATCAGATCTGATCTGATCTCAAAAGAGTAACAAATTGGGGAATTAAGGGATAAACAAATCCAGAGCGAATGGAACCGAGTGAGAAGAAGTCGGCAGGAGCGGTCTCGGATGTCGGAGCCTGGGCTATGAACGTCATCAGCTCCGTCGGCATTATCATGGCCAACAAGCAGCTCATGTCTGCTTCCGGTTACGCCTTCACCTTCGGTAAACCATTCTCTCTCTCTCTCTCTCTAATCTGAAATTCTGAATCATATGATGGTCTGATCAGATCTCCAGATCTCAGATCCATCTCCTCTATTTCCTTCTAATTATTCTACTATTAATAAATTTGAATGGGCAATTTTCTGATAATGGTGGTGGTGGTAATAAAAATTTGGGGCAGCGACGACATTGACGGGGTTCCACTTCGCGGTGACAGCACTGGTGGGAATGGTGTCCAAGGCCACAGGGTATTCCGCCTCCAAGCACGTCCCTCTTTGGGAGCTTCTCTGGTTCTCCGTCGTCGCCAACATGTCCATCACCGGCATGAACTTGAGCCTCATGCTCAACTCTGTCGGCTTCTACCAGGTTTATTCTTTTCTCTTTCTTCTTCTTCTTCTTCTTCTTCTTCAAATTACTTAATTAGATAAATTTATAGATAATTAGAAATATGAAATATTACCCAGCCCCCTGCCCCCTGCCTCATTAATCTGCTCTGCTTGTTCATTGGGTTTGTTTCAGATTTCGAAGCTGAGCATGATTCCTGTGGTTTGCGTGATGGAATGGATTCTTCACAACAAGAACTATTCGAGGGACGTCAAAATTGCAGTTGTCGTCGTCGTCATCGGTGTTGGTGTTTGCACCGTCACTGATGTACACGTCAATCTCAAAGGTTTCATCTGTGCCTGTGTCGCCGTTCTCTCTACCTCCTTGCAGCAGATTGTCAGTACCCCCTTCCTCCTCCCTTTTTCTTCATATTTCCTCTCTCTCTCTCTCTCTGCTTCTAAAGATTCAATTCCTTCAAAAAATTTTAATTATGCGTCTCCCTGCCCAACTCTTCCTACTATTACAAAGTTATAAACATCTCGTCTTGCTAGGTCCCTGCTTTAATCAATATGACATTCTAATCTAGTTACTTTCCAAATGTAACTTCATCATTTGTAATAGAAAATGTTTTTCATCTTCATCGCACTGCACTTGTTAATTGAAATGTTATCTTCTTCTGGATCTGTGGTTATAATTGTCTATTCAACCCCACGGGATCTATACCTGTCTGAATTTGTTCCTATCTTTTAAGTTTTTAAGTTTGCACAAGTTTTGACTTATGGAACATCATTAACTGACTGGTTTTTTTTAATTTAAATTTTTTATTAAATCACGTCAACATAAGCAATTGAAGACGGGAGGGAAATCATAACCTAAAGAGCATTGGATGGAAGTTAAATGCAATTGCTTGTTTTTCTTATTTGATTCTGAAACTTGCACTGCAGATTTACGTATGTCTAGTTCTCTGTGAAAGTGATCTGATTTAGACTCACTGTCCTCATTCGCACCTGCATTGAAACATGTTTTATGATGCTGACTCTGACTCTCTTGCTTTAAACGTTGTTCGCGAAGATCCGGAATTCACATGGGTTTTTTTTTTTTTTTTTTTCCTTTCTCATTTTAAGCTGAATATATACATAAGAAATAAACATGAAAGGGTGGTCTGTTAATTATTATTTCCTACTAAATCATTAAAAGAAAGATAAAATAAAATACAGTTAAAGACAAGGAGGTATACAGTTAAAAATACAGAATCTGAACTTACTCAGTACTTATCTTCTTGATGTAGAGCCTGTTGTAGTAGAGACTGTTGGACTTGTTAAGCATGTAGCCTAATATTCGACAAATTTTTCTTGCTGTTTGCGGAAATTGGAAACTGGCATTATTGAATTTTTTTTTTTGGCGGTGAATTTTTCCCTGTCAAACAAACAGACCATAGGTTCCCTACAGAAGAAGTATTCAATTGGATCATTTGAGCTGCTGAGTAAGACGGCCCCAATTCAAGCTCTTTCTCTTCTCATTTTTGGTCCCTTTATCGATTACTACCTAAGTGGAAAATTAATAACAAGTTACAAGATGTCCACAGGTGCCATCGTGAGCACTCTTCTCTCTCTCACTCTCACTCTTTAAATCTCACTTTACCCTGTTTGTTATGTTGTGTTCAAGCTCAGAAATTTAATCCCAATTTTGAAGTCACAAATGTCGTGATGTGGTTTCTGTGCAGTTATTCATTCTTCTTTCATGCTCTCTTGCTGTATTCTGCAATGTGAGTCAGTACCTATGCATCGGGCGCTTCTCAGCAGTTTCGTTTCAGGTTTTAGGGCACATGAAAACGGTTTGTGTCCTCACGCTAGGGTGGCTGCTCTTCGACTCGGCGCTAACTTTCAAAAACATAATGGGGATGATTCTTGCAGTGGTTGGGATGGTAATTTATAGTTGGTCAGTGGAGGTGGAGAAACAGGCAAATAACACCAAGAGCTTACCGAATGTGAAAAATAGCCTGACGGAAGAGGAGATCAGACTTCTCAAGGAAGGAATGGATAATAATGCTCCTGTAAAGGATGTCCAACTTGGTGAATCTAAAGTATAGGTAGACGACGGAGAGGGAAAATAGGGCATTTAAAAGAGGGGAAAACCAAAGGGGGGGGGGAAAATTTTTCTGAATACAGGTATTATTCATTTCAAATCATGTGTTTCTCTGTTTGGGCTTTCTATTTATGTGGCAGCACACGGTCTGGTGCCCTTCTGCTGATCCTCGTACAAATTTCTTTCTTAGAATTCTCTTCTTTTTCTCTTGAAATTTCCGCCGCGTTATTAATCTATTCATTGTTATCTTATTTTTCCCAAAAGAAAAGGAAAAAAAAAAAAAGAAAGGAGTAATTTCAGTACATGAAGGAAAGAATGGAGCAATCATGATGTATAATGCATTTAGTTTAAAGTTGGTTGATAGCTCCCAAGTCTATTTTATTGATGTTGTTGTCGAGGAAGTTTTGTTATTCTTTGATTTCTATAAATTCGGGTGCATAGGGTCGTCCATTGTTATCATTATTATTATCATCATCATTGTTATTATTTTAGGGTTTTATTTCAATAGTGAAGACAGAAGAGTATGATGTAGAGCTTTTTGTGATTAAATAAATATTAAGGATCTTTCCAATGTGAAAGAAATGAGAATATGCTATTCAATTCAATCCCCACCAATCACTATATAATATATATAGAGAAGGTGTGGTGCATTAAAATTGTCGCGCAACATTGTAACACCCAATTATTTAATTTAGTATAGAGCAAGAGTCCTATTCTATGTTATTGTTATTATTTTTTGGCGAATGCTTCCACTTTAGCTCTTTGGGGCGCTACTGCTGTTACTATATAGTAATCCACAACCACAACCACAACCACATCAAAGTCGGAGACAGACTTGCGTGCGCGGTCCTTCCCCCCTATCAAAGAGCAAGAGCCACCCATGTACGTACGTACGTACGTATGTATGTATATTTAAATATCACAAATTAGAAGTGTTTATCAAGGTGTGGCAAATAGCAGTGGAGGACAAGACATACAGATTCCACTTTCATAGGTATTTAATATTATTATCATTATTTGTGTCCAAAGCTAACGACAAGATTGATACACTCCAAAAGAAAAAGAACGAAAGAGCATGCAGCATCTGCCGTCTGTCGGCTGTCGTCTTCATGGAAAATTTCACACGAATGATCAAAACAAAGTTTGTTTGTTACATAAATAGACTTTCAATCCTATGTCATGCAAAATTAGGAACCAAACTAGCCTGGTGTCTATGGAGGTCCATAGTTGCCACACATGAAGTCCACGTGCCGGCAAGGAGTCTCCTCTGCAAATCTGACTCTAGCTCTAATGATTTCTGACTGCCCTAGTTACGTGGCTCGTATTGTCCCCATGGTTTTTACTGTTTTAATAACATGAATAAATATTCCCTTTTTCCAAAAAAAGAAAGAAAGAAAGAAAGAAAGGTATTTACATTACACTGCAAAATCATATTGCAATGTGTATTGATTTTGCATTTCTTTTTAAAGGAAATAAATATTCAAAATGTCCGTATGTTAGAAAAGCGCTAGTCCTAGAGGAATAAAAGAAAGAGAAAGGGAGTGCGGAAAGGTAGAGGACTGGCCGGAGCTCCAAGTTTGGCTCTAAACGAGTCGTTGAGCTCCCAATTTTGAAAGTTGGTCTCGAAAAGCGTCTAAAGTGGGCTTTTCTGATGTGGAGACAGTGAGTCTGTTGAGCTGAATCGAAGGTGAGGTCGTCAGTTTGAAACATTGTTAGTGATATTTCAACATTCGGGGCAATCGAATTCTTTAGGGATTTAATCTGTGCAGCAGTAGAATTCCTTTAGTGTTGGCGGTTAGTCTTTCACGACAATGATGATGATGCTTACATGCCACTAATCCTGTGGAGCTTCAACTCCATTTTGCATCTCATGGGCTATATTACTTTCTCCCGTGGCTCTTTCGTGTTTGTGATTTTTCTTTTGTTTTTCCATGTGTTATATTGTTTGTACTAACGATGGTTTTTATCCTAATGTGATGGTGCATTTTTTTTTTAATTTTTTATTTGTTTTTAGTGTTAAGGCTGTGTTTTTCTTGTTTTCTATAATTTTTTTTAATTTTTCATTTTTTTTAATCGATTGTAAAGGTTTTTTAACCATTTTTAAAAAAAATGTCATTTTCCTAATTTTTCATTAAAAAGTGTCAAAAATACTAAAGGGGTGTTTGGTGAATGAGTTTAGTTTAAGATTTTTAAGTTTCAATAATAATTTTTCAGAAAAGATAAAAAACTTTTTCAGAAAAGAAAAAAAACTTTTTCAGAAAAAGACAAAAACAATGATGAAAAAAGTACAGTTTAGTTTAAAATGGACTTATTTTCAAACAAACCCTAACTTTATTTTTCTTTATTTATTGTTCAAAAAACTTTTTTTTTTTTTTTTTAAAGAGAATGAGAGAAAGAAAAGCTCTCCAATATCATCATGACATCAAAAATTAAATCGGCCATGATGATACTGCATTAGTGAAAATCCTCGATAATTAACTATAAGTCATTAACTTATAGTGAAATTGGCTTTTGTCTAATTTTGTTTGCACTGACTAATCAATGCTAAATTTGAAATTAATAAGAGACCTACAACCGGTCGTTCTTGGAAGCACCGGCGTTTTGGCTTCGTTTCGTTTTGGTTTTGGTTTTGGTTTTGTTTGCTGAATAAACATCTTCATACAAAAGAGAAGAAAGGAAGGCAACAACCAAATCGAGGAGGGAGACCACATCAAGTGGAACCTCGGCAATATCCCAAAAGGAAATTTAAGGAGCCAGAAATCAAAGACAGTCTAGCCCACCTAGGGCCTTAGCCAAAAAGTCCGCAACACAATTAGCCGAATGATTAACAAAAGAAACCCCTCTCGCTTCGCTAAATCAACGACATGATCCGCAAAGCAATCCGAGATCATCCGATGAGGGGGGCTCGGCTCTTTAGATCCAGTGAGAGCGTCCGCAAGAATTCTGGAGTGAGTCGGTTCTGATAATATCAGCCTGCTGCCAACCATGATCCGGAGCTAAGCAACGGAGCCAATCTAATCCCTTTTTAAATCCCCTTCAACAGTCTGAAAGCAACCCGCGTTTTGTTTGAAACTATTTTAATTCTCTTAATTTTACTTTCTAATTAATGACATTTTATCATGGTTATCAACTACTGCCTAGTAGAGTAGTTATACTCTGGAAGAATTCTAATAAAAGTTTCAAAGAAAGAAAATAAGTTTTTGTTTTGCCCCTTTGAGTAGTACAACATCATCACGTGTATGCTCGTGCATGGTGCTAAATACTTTTCCGCTACAATATATTAATGTTAAATGTCATAAGTCGATGAGTTATAAATTAATGAATATGTGTTAATTTTTTAATGTGTGCATAAAACATTTATTACAAAAGAAAAAAATAATAATAAAAATAGAGGACTGATGGGAAGTGTGCTATAAAGGGCATATTATTTGGCCATAAGTTTAATTAGTGCTATTAATTTAAGATTTTTAGAGTATTTAGCATTGAATGCATTACTTTTGAGCTATACTTAATTTTATTGTCTCTATTGGGCATTTTTCTTGAATTTTGAGGGTCATTAAATTATACTTTTCAATTTTAGGGGGCTTTGAATAATTTGTTGTATGTATACATGCTCATATATAGGTTAAAAAAGAAAAAAAAAAAAAAAGTAAAAAGTTGATAAATCAACGTTATATACACATCAATATATGGTGATAGATCAACATTAGTGATTGCTAAGGACTATGGAAATAACAACAAATGCAGCCAAACTAAAGAAAGAGAAAAGCAAATCACAAATAAAAAGGGTGAGACGAAAGGAAAACGATGGAAAGGAATCAACCCGTTATTTATATATGTATAT
Source organism: Ficus microcarpa (assembly GCA_025413485.1). Classification (NCBI taxonomy): domain Eukaryota; kingdom Viridiplantae; phylum Streptophyta; class Magnoliopsida; order Rosales; family Moraceae; genus Ficus; species Ficus microcarpa. Next base: position 31,024,262 of record CM046377.1, read on the forward strand.
GTACGTTTATATATACATATATATATATATGCATATATAAAACTTATTTCGGTAATGCGTCCTTCCAAACGGCCACAACAAAATAACAAAGTACTCTTAACTACAACTCCGGAATCTTGGCAATGTAGCTTTAAGGAGTAGTACAATCCAAACCACATTCCTCCAAGAAGGGATCGTCGGACTTGGCGAAGAAGAGATCAATGCGGATCCACAAAAGAGAGAAGATTGAACCGAGGAATATGGACCACACGATAACAATCGTGGGAGTCCTGTTCTGCCTACCAAGCAGGCCTTTCATGAAAGGATAGAGATGAACAATGACCCAGAAAGCAAAAAGCAACTTGCCAAAGAGCGGGCCCCATTTATCATAGGCATTGTTGAGTGCTTTAGAGACTCCAACCACAACTGCAATAAGGTTTATTAGGAGCAACGTTGTTGGCGGGATGAGAAGTGTCGTCCATTTTAATGCATACAACTCCGTCGACAAGTGTCGATCGTCGTTTGATGCTGATCCTGACTTTGAAGTGACAGTGAAGTTTGTATTGACGCCAGCTATAACCTTTAAAAGACCCTGGAACACTGCAAACAGGTGCGCCGAGACCCCTCCGATTACCCAAAATTGTTCGTTTCTCCACCACTCATCAATGCCAACTCCACTCCATCTCATTTCTAGTATGCTCGTTGCGAAAATGCACATGAAGAGTGACACAAACCACAAGCTAGCAGTGTTGCTCAGCTGCATTATTTTTAACATCTAATTAAATATATCATAAAAAAAAAAAAAAAATTCTGTGTACAATATGGAAACACATCATACCTCTGGTATGATAAATTTCCCGGTGAGCAAGCACACAGCAGGTAAAGTACAATAAGCCACCAGCGGAATGGATGTCCACGGATACACTGTAGCATTTATGTAAGACACACGCTCTAACCACTTAAGACCTCCTCCATAACCATACCAAAGAGGGCAATGCCTACTCAAGAATATTTCAACCGATCCAAGGGCCCACCGAAGAACTTGGTGCAGACGATCGGAAAGCTTCATCGGAGCGATCCCTTGAACGCAGGTCTTGTTGGGACACAATATATCGATCTCCACCCGTGGCAGTGCATTTTAAAACCTGTCAATATATCCTCCGTAACTGAACCATAGATCCAACCAATCTAACATAAAAAAAAAAAAAACAAAACAAAACAAAAAACAAAAACAAAAAAGAAAACCCTGTTTCAGACAGATCATGGTAGGTCAACATGTACTAATCAATGAATTTGGGACACATGAATTAATAAAGATATTAGTTGACGATCATAAAAGATATATTTCATGATCTGTATCATTGCTCTTCGAATATTCTCATCAGCCAGCATTGCGTATAAGGATACCTCTTTTCCCCATTCGGTTTTGGCTTCGTAGCCACAACTAATGACGTGGATGGCTTCTTTAAAAAGAGATGCAACACTCTCGCCTTTTGGAGTCCCTACATCCTCTAGCTGCAAGGTAGACGTTACGAAGACAGATGACTGCCCATACTTCTTTTCCAACTGCTGTTCTGATATTAAACTTGTACTTGAAGTCTCACCCTCAACAACTGTGTCCAAGTTAGTTATTACCGTGTCAAATGAAGATTTAAAAAAAAAAAAAAAAAAAAAAAGAAACATATATCTAATGGACAGAACATGCTATATCACTAGGTGTTTCTTAGTTATATATACATCCAACTTCCATCATGTGGGGACCTCATCTCTTAATTGATATCATGGATAAGCTCACCTTTAATGCCCTCTTCACTACCTTGTAGAGCCTCCCCCTTCCAAGAATTGATCTTCTGAGCCTTCTTCTTCTCCCCCTTTCCGAGACAACAACACCATTTTGGCCAACAATTGCATGTCCTATTCGTTGATTTCTTCGTTTTTGGGGCATCAAAACCATATAGAGCCTGCCTTCTAAACACACATCCAGTCCCAACATATATGGGTCCTTGAATACCATCCAAACCTTTCATGTTAATCTGTAGTAAAACCAGAATTATTTTGCGTATTTTTCTTCGGATAATAGACGAAGAAATTAATGCAAAGAAGGCAAAAGTAGTTGGAAGATGCTTACATCAAAGAACAAAGTGTTGCAGTTGGCATACCGATCATGCTTGTCTATACCATCGAATCTTTGTGGGAATTGAACGTAGCATACTCTTTTTGCTAACAATGGATCCATCATAAAACACATCGCCTCTCTAAGAGCCTTACTATTGTTGATGTAATGATCACAGTCTAAGTTCAATATATAAGGTGCATTTGTGAGCACAGCAGAGACTCTGACCTGTTCAGACAGATAACGGTTGAATGACAACGTAAAAAACAGAAAACACAATTCCTCTTCAGCCAATTTCATTTCAGATTATAACACAACAAAAGAAGAATACTTACCAGAGCGTTCATTGCCCCGGCCTTTTTGTGGTGATTAAATCTAGGTCTCTTTTCTCTAGAAATGTATACTAGGCGCGGCAACTCATTCCTGTTTGTGTCATGTCCTCCACTATGGCCAAGAAAGACCTATCAAGTAATGCAAACATACATGAAGAGAAAGAAGAATAATTTTCTTATCTATTCAAATATTAAGAGAAACAAGTAACTTGGTTTCCTTAGCATTTGTAAATACAGAAATAGGCCTTTCTCATAAATTCATGACAAGTAAAAATCACATTCATACCTACATTATTCGTAGTTATATACCTGAATCATTCCAGGATGATCACCAACGTTATTTCCAGGCCAAGGAGTGCCATCCTGCATTGTCCAACCTTGTTCGGGGACCTTTTGAGCCTTTGCAACCAATGCATTAATGCGGACTTTAAATTCTTCATACTCCCTCTGAGCCAAGAAACAAATTTATTATTTGCTAAATTTTTGTGCATGATTTTTCACGATGGATGACAGACACTAATATAGGGTCGTTAGTACTAGGAGTTAATTACTTACTTTGATTGCTCTTCGTTCCTTGATAAAGGAGGGAAGCACCGGCTTGTCCTTGTCATTGAGGTAGTCTACCTTGTTAGCAAAATACCATTCAGGTGCCCGTGGCTCTACGCTAAACTTCTTACAGAAAGGGACCCACTTCCTTGCAAATTCAGATGTTTCTGATAGGGCCTCAAATGTCAGCATCGCAGCACCATCATCAGAAACATAACATGAGACCTTTTCCACTGGATAATCCACTGCAAGTATCGAAAGCACTGTATTTGCTGTGACTATAGGAGGTTCCTTCATTGGATCAACTGTGGTCACAAATATATCCACAGCAAGAAGTTGAGATGCTTGCGCTTCCTTCTCATACCTGCAATCAAACAAGGTAAAAAAAAAAAAAAAAAAAAAGGGTCAATTTTAATGCTAATTATTCGTGTCCAAGACTTTTGAGTAGATAATTGTTGGTTCAAAAAGTTACCTGAGGGACAGCCTGTGGAGATATGTCTCCCTCTCAACAGGAAGCCACTTTGGGAATTGATCAAGAATCCATGAAAGAGCAAACCATACCTCACATGTTACAGATGTGACCCACAGTTTATATGCATCTTTCACTGGATGCGTGAGCCGGTAATGGAGAAAGAAGCCGAGAACTACAAGCCTGATTACGATTATGATTCTGTAAGGATTGATTTGGCTTGATGATATTGCAAACTTTCTTGACAACGGTTGTCTAGCCTCGTCCATTCTGTTCCATAGACAGACATGCAATTTACATGAACTGAAATAATAGAAAAAATATATATCACTAGGCAGAAAACAAATAGAAAAAATAGAATCAAAGTTACAGTGGTAGATCATGTTCGGGTGGGTCATCTCCATTTTGAATGGATAAATTAGAGTGCTGGTTTTGCTTCCAATGCTCCATTCTTTGCTTCCAAGCAACACTTCCATAGCCATAAGCGGCCAGGTCTTTCGAAGGATCCAGGGATCTACCACCTGGTTTCACTGCAAACCCACAACTAGTAGCTACACATCATGTCTTAATATATACATATTTTTAAGTCATCAATTTTCTTCTTCTTTTTTTATTTTTTAAAATTAAGAAATCACGTGGGAAAGAAAAATATATATTCCAATTAAGTCATGAAAGCATAACTAATTAAGCCAATTACATTTTCCAGATGGTAACAAATTAGCATGATGTTTTTGAGGACCAGGATTATCATCAACAGCCTCAACCTTAACCTGTACGGACAAGTGCTTGAAAAGCTAGTATTAGAGCCCAACTTCCTTAATCATCAAAAAGAGAAGTTGTATAGAAATTGAAAGTAAGAGTACGGTACATCATTACCATATGAGGCTGAGCATTAGGAAGTTGGGGCAGAGTATGATCATGTTGCATGTTGGTTGTACACTCAAAATTGAATTCATTGTCGAGGTCATCAACGTCGTCTTCTTCCTCATCGCCCTCTACTCTAGGGCACCCTGCTCAGTTAACTCAAAAATCATTATTTTTTATGAAAAAAAAACACATGTACATATTTGGTCATTATTTGAAGTAAAGAAGAATGAAAGAGTGGGGTGCCTTTGAGGCGGGGGAAACGGGTCTTGCAGAGAGGGCAGAGTTGGGTGCCATGAAGGCGCTCGTAGTCGTAGCATGTCCTGCAAATGGGAAAACCGCACTCGTTGCATCCCACGAACAACTCTCCCTCGACACTCACCCCAATCTCCTCTCCACATATTTCACATATTTTCCTCCTCGACTTCGCCTGCTGCTGCATAATACCAATTCGCATATATACACACACTTACTTTGATTTCCATTGTCATCTAGAAAAACCAAAAATATAAACAAGTAAATAGTCAAATACATATTATTATTGTAAAAATGAAAACCAAAGTAAAGGGGGTAAAGGTAATTGAGGGGTTGAGTACGGCAGAATGTGCATGGCATGGAATTACGACCAACTCATTGCGGGTGTGAGAACCTGCTACTAATAATCCTCCTCCTCCTCCTCCACTTGCACTTATTGCACTTGAAGTTGAACTTATTGCACTTGAACTTGCACTTGCACTTGCACTTGCTCTACTACTCCCTCTATTAGTATTCTCCTTCATTATCTCGTTTCTTCTTTTTCTTTGTTTATTTTCTCAATTTCCATTAATGTCATTACACTTGCACCATTCTCTCTCTATATCATCACCCAAAATGTCTCATTCATCGGTTTCATCTCCTTTATTAAATTAGTCTCTACTCCATCTTCATCTCTCCATTTAATTTAATATCCTTCTTTTGTTTCTCTTATTTGTTTTCTTCCGCCACTTAAAAAACTGATTTAACTTTATATTCATTTTTAACTACATAATCCCTCATTGTTGTTAACTCCACTTGAGGCCAACTCATCTATGTTTGTTAATAAGTCCAATTAATTCAACAACTTACTTTTTTTTGTTTATATTACTCCTTGTTTGATAATTTTAAGAGGACTGCTTACTTTTTTTTAATCTTGCTAGTAATTGATGTGGTCATCTTATCTTTAGTCTTTACTAATAAAAATAACTATAACTCAAAATTGGTGGTAAAGCCCCCCCCCCCCCCCCCCAAACCCAAAATATATATATATATATATTTTTTTTATTTATACAATTATAATTAAATGAGAACTGGCATCCCAGAATTTTTCTTTAGTTAAAATAGTCTCATCTTCTTTTATCTCTCTCTCTTTTTGTATCAAAATCTTCGCCCACAACCACGCAGCTAATGACACACAGCTAATGACTATATTGCAAAGTGGGCTACGTTTCATATTCATTGGACAGCCCAAGATGTCACTAGAAACCAACACGTAAATCGCCTCCTCGTCTTTTTTATTTTTATTTTTTAAGCAAATAATTGAAATTAAACTTAGGAATAATAGAAGGAAATGGGAAATTTGCCGACTGGTGGTCGAGGGACCCAAAAATGGTTCCTTTTTTAAATGACCAAAAAAAAAAAAAAAGCTCCAAACTTTAATGGCGATGCTCTTTTTCGCTTTCTCTTCTTTTTCTCACTTTCTACTCATACCATATTACCATCTCATTCCCTACTTGTCTCCTCTCTTTCTTCTTTTATTATTACTTTTATTGTTTGTTTCTAGAAAATATATACAACACTTGCTCTTTCTATTTTGTTAACCTAGCTATTACCTATTAGAATATATTTCACAATCATTTTTGACGTCGAAACAAATAGATGAGTTTCTTTTTTTTTTTTTTTTCACGAGTAATAATGGCGATTACACTGTCGAAGACGTTTAATTTTAGGTACAATTTTTGCAAGTTAGATTTATATCTAATTAATTAATTAATTAATGTGCAATTATTATTGTCAATTAAAAGAAAAACGATAGTAAAGAGAAACCGTTGCAATGAAGTTGAATTAAGTAAAGACGTTATAAGTTTGATGCTAGGATTTGGATTGTAAAATTTTGATTAGAATTGATTGTGCATTTATTGATACGTTTGAATTGCTGGAGTTAAAAATGTAAAAACTTGAAATGTGTTAGGAAAAAAATATCAATATAAAACTCGTTTCGTTCGTTTAAAAATTTTATGCACTTAAAAAAAATCATCTTATTTGAAATTGTCTATGCAAAGTTATGAACTTTTAAAGTTTAAGTTACAAAACTGTGTGAATAATAAAACTAAAGAAAAACGACAAAAATTAGATTGTAGAAATAGGATTTGAATGGAAGGTCCAAACATCTCCATAATTTTAAGGCCAGGAGGAAAGATAGAGAGAGCAAAAGAATGGAAAAGATTATATAAATCACTTATCTTGTTTTTGTAAGAGATAGTGATGGTCAAAATGATGAGTTAATAATTATTTTACCATTACTAATTTATCTATTGGATGTTATTAATTGATTATTTTTTAAAAAGGTAAAATATGTTTCACTAATTTAAAAGAAGAGATTTCATGGATCAATTCACTATTGGTAGGATTCACGTTTGTGAACCCAAAAGGATAGCTCATCTCTCCATTCCCACTCATCTCCTTTCCTCCCTCCATCTAAACAAGAGATTTATGAACCAAACCTATTTGGTTCATGTTTGTTTTTTAAATGAAATTTTTTTCTTCTTTTGGAATAAGATGTCACTCTTTTAATAGGATATGGATATTGATTTACTCTTCTATTAATTATGAACATAAAAAAATAATCATTTTAATCGAAGATAAAATAAAAAAGTTATAGAATTTTAAATTTAAAGTAGATGAGATAAACTTTTGAATATGAAAAATGTTAATGTGCAAAATAAGTTTGAAATGTAAATAAGTAAAATGGTTGATTCTCCATCTCATTTTTAAAACAAGATGAGTTTTTACGTCTAAACAAACAAAAAATTTCATTTCATTTTTAAATTAAGATGGGCCAAACATGTGAAACAAATGGTGCCTTATTCTCTCCCTCCAACCGAACATACTTTTTTGCTATGTTTGATAGGATGAAAAAGAGGGAAGAAGGAAGTGGGGGATGGATAATTGGATGAAAAATGATGTAGTAGGTTGTTTGATAAAAAGGTAAAGATGAGGGAAAAAGAAATGGGGTGAAAAAAATTATGTTGGAGCCTACTCATTTTAATCATTTCAAAAGTGAGTGAAAAACCTAAATCCAAACATTAATAACTAAAATTTTAATTTTAATTTTAATTTTTAAAGTGAAACAATATGGATAAAATCTTGTACAAATCTTTTATTTTATTTCCTTCTTATATACTAAATAAGAAAAAAGAAAAATTAATTTCTTTCATATCATTTTAATTTTTTTTTCTTTATAAGTTCTCTTCCAACCATTTTCAATCCTTTCTATCAAATGAAGTGTTAGAGTCAAGATAATAATTTTAGTTTTGTGACACTCCCTAACGAGGCTAATCTGAAATTGAGCATGTGTTTGGATTATAGGTTGGAACTTAAGTGTTTTATCTCAAATTTTTTTCCTTAAAAAGTTAATAAAAATTATAATTAATTTTTAAAAAATCCACAAATTTCAACCTAAAAATTAAATCTTAAATCCGTATTTCAAACGGAACCTAAGTATGAACCGGTACAGTTCTAGCTGCACACATCAATTTTTAGTATTAAAAAAAAAACTGGTTTGGAGATTATATATTACATAATTATAAAAGGAAGGAAAAAAAAAAAAAAAAGAAGGAAGAAAAGAAAAGACAAAGACAAAAGAAAAAGCAAAGAAGAAAAGCATCGTCAGTCGAAATCTTTTTTTTTTTTTTTAAATCTTTTTCTCTCTCTTTCACACACACACACACACACACACACACACAGAGTCTATCTCTATCTCATCGATCTCAGTCTGGATGTGTATCTTGTATATTCTGTAAAAAACTGGTGTTTCATTTCAATTATCAGTTTTTTGAATCTTTTCTTTCTTTTTCTTTTTTTTCACCTTTTGTCTTTCCCTGTCCTTTGATCTGTGATATCCTTTTCCTTTCTTTTATTTATTTATTTATTTAGCTTATATTTAGTTAAAATTGATTAATTTTTAAAAAATTAATTATAAATTATATTTATTTTGAAAAATTAAAAATAAAAATTGAGATAAAAATATATAATTTAATTAGAGTTAAATTAGAATTTCAAATAAAACCTTAATATTTAAGCTTAATTCCAATTAAATTGTGTTTTTTATCTGAATTTTTATTTTTTTAAAAAAATCAATAGAATTTATAATTAATTATTAAAAAATAATCAATATAATTAAATTTAAAAAATTTTATTTCTAATAAATAAACCAAACGTTAGCTTATTTATTATTTGCTTAGTGTTGTTATTTACTATTTTTATTTCGTTCTTTAAGTGTGATGGTATGAGACCATTGATATGATAGGGAAGGTCAAATAAATATAAAAGAAAATACAATATTAAAAAAGGGGGGGTTGGGGTTAATTTAGTTTGGTTTTTAGTATCCGAAAGAGAAAGAGAAAAAGCATAGTTTTGATAATTAAAAAAAAAATAATAATAATAATAAAAGAGAGAAATAATAAGCAAAGCACAAGGAGAGACAGAGTAGTGGAGGGGGAGTGAGTGTGGAGAGAGAAAGAGAGAGAGAGAGAGAAGGCGAAATCCAAAATCCAAAATCCAAAGGGGTGTCAGCTTCTGGGTTTTTGTTAATGGAATGCGAATGTTATTTTTATAATTATGTATAAATAATACGTGCATTTTGCGTTTTCCCTTTGTTTCTTCTTACATGAACTTCACATGAACCACATGATTTTTTGAGGGGAAAAAAAAAGGAGGAAAATTTGAGGATTTCAACTTGATTTTCATGTTCATGTTCAGCTAGTGTGTTTGGATTGTTGGATTCTGAAGAAGAAGAAGAAGAAGAAGAGTATTTGAGTGTTTGAATTTGGGGGAAGAGAGAGAGAGAGAGAGAGAGAGATGGGATCAAATGAGCAAAACAGATTCCCTCACCAGGAACGCGAACGGGTAAAAGTCCCTCTACTCCTCCTTTTTATTTAATCTTTTTATTTTTGTGTGTGTAAAAATAATCGGTGATCGAACAGAAGAGCAGAGAACAGATCTGAGTGTTTTTGTTTTTCTTTTCTTCGGTAATTCTTTTTTAATGGGGTTTTAATCCCCAGGCCACACCAGATCTGATCTGAATCCCAAATTCACTCTCCATTTCCACTCTCTTTCCTTTTTCTCCCCACAGATCTGAACCGCCCCCCCTCCCCAACTCTCTTTCCTTGACATTATTTCTGATTTTCTTTTCTTTTACCTTATTTTTCATATCTTCATATATGTATATATATATATATATATATATATATTTTTTTTTTTTTGGGGTTGTTGATTTCTTCTCTCCTACCTTACAGGCATTTCCCCCCCTTGTTGTTGTTGTTGACTTTGCAAGAATTTAGGACTGAATACGTTATATATTTATAAACGATCTATGGAACAGATTTCTCTTCTGCAATTATATTAGAGAGGGTTAAATTGGTTTACGTGTTTTTTTTTTCTTCTTTTTGTAAAAAAAAAAAAAAAATGGGTTATTGTGTTTTGTTTGTTGTTGGAATCTATGTAATTGTATGGGTCTTAATGACTAACAACTTTCACTTTCCATCTTTACGCACTCTGTGATTGTGAGTGTGACTGTTGCGAAAATCTTCTCTACTCAGTCTTCTTCTTCGTCTGCTTTCTTTTTCATTCTAATTCACCAAAACCATTTATTCAACTTCTAATGCTTCTTCTTCTTCTTCTTTTTTTTTTTTTTTTAACCACTTTTAAGTTTATACTTACGCTACACTATGCTACTAGTTTTGTCTTTATTTTTTATTTTTTAACTTAAAAGAGGCTATTTATTTATCAATTGCTAATTACAGTTGACAACCTTTTTCTCTCTCTCTCTCTCTCTCTTTTTTTTCCCCCTAATTAACATTGTTTTTTTCATTTTAAAACACTATCACAGTGTTCAATCTGATGTTTTCATGTTTGATCTCACGCCAGAGAAAGAGATGGGGAGGTTGTTGGACCGCACTCTCCTGCTTCGGCACCCAAAAAGGCGGCAAACGTATCGTCCCCGCCACTCGAATTCCCGATGCCAATGGATCAATAGCGCAGCCAAACGGAGCTCAAGCCCCCGGGTTGACCAACCAAGCCACTGGACTCGCTCCCTCCCTTTTAGCCCCTCCATCTTCTCCCGCATCCTTCACCAATTCAGCACTTCCTTCAACAGCACAATCGCCTAGCTGCTTCTTATCTTTATCTGCAAACTCACCTGGAGGTCCTTCCTCTAACATGTTTGCCACCGGACCCTATGCCCACGAAACACAGCTTGTTTCTCCTCCAGTCTTCTCAACCTTCACAACTGAACCCTCAACCGCTCCTCTCACTCCTCCTCCGGAGCTCGCCCACTTGACCACACCTTCTTCGCCGGATGTGCCATTCGCTCACTTTCTATCATCCTCTGCCAATCTCAAAGGCACAGACAGAACCAACTATGTCACTTCAAATGATCTGCAAGCAACTTATTCGCTCTATCCCGGTAGCCCTCCCAGCAGTCTTGTATCGCCAACGTTGAGGACATCGAATGATTGCCCTTCACCATCCTTTCCCGAACGAGACTTTCCTCCGCAGTGGGACCCCTCCAATTCTCCCCAGAGTGGAAAGTGTGGAAGGACTGATTCTGGCAGGCTGTTTGGGAATGAGGACGCGGGTGCTGCCTCTTTGGCGGCGTCTCATGATTCGAATTTCTTCTGCCCCGCTACGTTTGCACGGTATTATCTCGATAATCCGCCTTTTCCTCATGCTGGTGGAAGGTTGAGTGTTTCTAAAGACTCGGATGCTTACTCTACAAGTGGAAACGGGTATCAGAACAAGCAGAATAGAAGTCCCAAGCAAGATGCGGAAGAAATAGAAGCTTATAGAGCATCTTTTGGGTTTAGTGCTGATGAAATTATCACCACTACACATTACGTTGAGATTTCTGATGAAGTTATGGATGACTCATTTACCATGACGCCTTTTTCCTCTGATAAGTTATCAGTGGAAGAAAGTATGGAACCTGTTTTGGTCAGCGGACTAAAACCACTGAGAACACAGGCAAACTCGCAGAGTCAGAATGGTTTTAGATTGCCCCTGGAACATGGTACAAGATCGGATTTCACTGAGGTGCCATCATTGTCCAATGGATATGAAGGTTAGCTATCATCATCTTAATTCTGGTTGAAAAAAAAAAAAAAAAAAAAGCATTTGATTTTTTGTATTATCTCTGGCTTTGGTGTTTCTCGTATCTGCATTTTTTATTTCGTTGTAGTCTGAAATTATTGAACACAGAGAAATGTGAGGACTGTAAAAAAAGAAAAGAAAAGAGGAACTTGATTTTTTTTTTTACCTGTGATTTGTCATCAACTTGACGCATAAATAACATTATATAGTACTGTAGTTGTTATGTTACTATGGTGCAGTTGCAAAGGTGCCCAAGGAAGTAAAAAAAATTTGTGAAGTTTCGAATCACGCTTTGTACTAATTATTTCTTGTATGATGTTTATGCCTTTTCAATAATGCCGAGAGATGATTAGAGGATGCTGTACCAACATCTGAAAGTTTTGAGCTTTTAACAATAGAAAATTGAAGGTATAATCTGACAAAATTTGGCACACCATTGTCATAGTCATAATGATAGGTAAAAGTGGGTATTTTCTTGGTGTGAATTTGAGCTTGTTGATCCATGATTCTCATCAATAGTATGCTCATCTTGTGATTTGGAGAGATTTAACTTCCTTTTTTAAAATACATTTAATGTATAATTGTAATCATCTCAGATCACAAAAGGATGCAACATGGACATGGTGATATATCTAGATCAAGTACACCTGGAAACCGTATGATGTCGGATGAAGAAGACATATTTGCAAAGATGGGATCGTCGTCTAAAATATGCAGGAAGTATCAGGCGAGCTCCGATGCAGAAATCGAGTACAGAAGAGGGAGGAGCCTAAGAGAGAAGAAGAAAGACACATGGGCGTGAGAACTGAACGAGTAATAGGATTTTGGCTGTTGGTAAAATCTCTATAAAATCCCATTTTGTATTTATTTTGTTTTTATTGTCTTTTCTGTGGATGTGATTGAGGCACTTTTGTCCTTTTTGGGGGGCTCACTTGATCTCTAACCTATGAATCATCTAACCTCTTCACTCTTCACTCCTCTTCCGGTTGTGTGACCTTGAACTGGTTGCTCTCTCTCTCTCTCTCTGTGATTGGAGAATAGTATGTATGTGAAATATCCACATCATCATCATGATATATATATATATATGTATCTATTTCATGAAAAGCAGTTTTAAGGATTATTCCTTTAACATATTAATGGAATGGAACGTTTGTTGCAGCAAGTTTTTAAAAGCGTAGTTTGTTTGTGGGGAATTCTACAATAAGACCTTTTACTTTACCCCATCAATAGGTAAAATTTTGAACCGTTTCATCGCATCTCGACAGTTTAGATATTATGTGCACACATAATTTATTATGCAGCCAACCACATTGAATCATAAAACAATTACTAACAAAAAAGAATAAAAAAATACAGCCCCAACATTCTTCCAGTTCACCTGCCCAGTGAAAGAAGCAGGGAGTCGTTCAAGCTAGCAGAGCTGGTCATTGGTGTTTGGGCAGAGTTGTCGGAGCCAGGGGAGTGGCTCGACAATCTTTGGACGGAGAAGAACCCATGGGCGCCGCCATCCATGGTGATTTGCAGTGGGACGGCCACTTGTGATTTTCAGTGCTGGCGGATTACTTGTTTGTGAGAACATCACGATTGTGGGTTGTGAGTGTCGCCAGTGACACAGTGGGTCGAACACTTTTCTGTTGGCAGTTTCTAGCACGAGCTGCTACTGCCTACATTGCCAGCCACACCACCAGCGCCCCACTCGTGGTTCACACAAAACTCAAATCCGTAAGATTCCCTCAAGCCTCCGTCAGAATCCCTTGCAGCCTCCATCACGACTCTGTCGGCCGAGTTTGGGAGGGCAGGATGGTAGTGAAGCAGTCGGTGGATGGGGGCTGCTGGGTTGCCTCTCGCTTCTCCGATGGGAGATTTTATTTTATTTTTAAATGTTTTTGAAATATTTTGTAATTATTAAAATTAAGAATAATGGTTAATCATGTGTAGTAGCTCTTATAATTATTTGGAGCATCCTTTTAATCTCAACCATCAAAAAGTCTTCCAATGGTCAAAAAATTTTACCCCATTTATGAGGTGGAGTGAAGGGGTCTCGATGTGAAACTCCCCTTTGTTCGTATTCTGTTACTCTCTGTCATAACATTGACACTTTCGTGGCCTAATTATGGAAAAAACTATTCAATCAGATTCTATCTAGGTGCCTGTTTGCATGGGAGAATTCAATTAAGGCTCGGCTATGAACGTTTTTCTTTTTACACTGATTATTTCTCTCTTTTTCAAACACTAGTCGACGTTTGGGGGAAAATAAAAACGTAAGAATATTTACAGCGTGCAAGGGAGGAGGGGGGTAGCTATAGTTTTACACTAATAAATACGGCGAATAAATATAAATTGCTACAACAAAAATTGGTGTCTTTATTTTTTTTCAAAGGAACAAAATTAAAAGAAACAAGTAATTATGTGTTCTCATGCATCCCAATTGACGGGAAGATGTGGTTGGTAATGAAGTGTCGATTTCTCCTTAAAAAAGAAAAAGAAGAAGCCTCAGAAAAGAGTCTAAAAGGGCAGAGGAATATCCACAGGTTGCAGAGACCAACTTGTTTTGCTGCCTTTAAGAATGGCTTTTCCTTTCAGTCCCCCCAACCCTCTCCCCGCAAACAACACGGTCCTGCTTCTCACTTCTCATGGCAGCTCCATCGTCAACCATCATCAAAAATCATTGGACGTGAACCTTTATCCCAACCACCTAAAATTAGTATAAATCTCTAGAACAATGACCCAAAATCCAAAATATATATATTTTAAAGGGAAAATAAAAAGTATATAGATATTATACCTTTCATTACACATGTCGCCTACTAGGAGAAAGATCATCTGAAAGGGTCATGTCATGTGGTAGGCCGCGTCATTGTTGATAAACCACGCCCAGTTGGAGCAATTCCGGGAAAGCCTTCATCTGATCCATCTTCTTCTTCTTCTTCAACGGATGCTGCATCTTACAAAGACGAAGTAGCATATACATATATAATTATAAGAATCAAATTTACCACGCCAAATTAAATGCAAGGGCTGGTGGCCACATCACATCTTTTTTGACAATAATTAAATTTCATCAAAAGAGCTCGTCTTCAAAGCACAATTATGTTCTCACCAGAAATTTCCTCATCCTCTTCTTGAGCCCCAGCAATCCCGATGCAAGAATACAAAGAGTTCTCATCAACTTTCAACTGCTCATATGCAACGTACACGTCCTCAATACCAGCAGCTTCATACAACAACGTCAGATCTTTAATGCACGATATGTCCTGAACCAAAAACCAAAAGCCCATCAACCTCAGATTAACGCTCCTTTTTAACTTCAATCAACCTCAGATCAACGCTCTCTTTAACTTGAATCATCTACAATTGCTTGAGATGGGAGGTTGCGCTCTGAGAGACATTTCCACTTTTACCTTTCTTGGAACGGAAGAAGCTTGCAGGTGTGCTAATAATCCAAGCCAATAAGCATTCGACTTGATTTCAGCCTCGTGTCTCATCAGAAGGGTTCTCTTTGCCTGCAATTTGTAAATATGACTTCCTTGCAACGCACGGTAATCATTTTTGTTAAATACATACAATCAAACATCTAATCTAAAATCAGAAACTAACCCTGTCCAACTCCCTCAGAGTAATCTTGTTGCTATGCAGACCTCTAAGAACATTCTTGCACGCATCAACAGCTTTATGAACCTGCATGTTTTATGAAAGATATACTTAGTGTCTCGCTACAATTTATTAAAAAAAAAAAAAAAAAAAAAAAAAAGGAATTCTCACCTTGGCTGGAGTTGATGTTACGGATATCACATACCATCCAAGATTAAGCCTATCAAACAGGTTTAATTCGAATGATACATCATAGGTCAATCCAAGAGAATCCCTTACAGTAGTAAAAAGCCTGCATAAAAGCGTCAATGAATATTTCACATCTCAGTAAGGTTAACAAAATTGTCTTTAACTTGACACAAACATCAAAAATGGAAACCATCACTAAACTCAGATGATTTTGTGCCTTACGGCCAGGTATACTATTAAACTGCAGAGTAAGAAGCTAAATTGTTATCTAAATTCACACACACACACACACACACACACACACATATATGGCTCGTGGAGGAAAAAGAGGAAGGGGACGAAAATTAGAAAGAAAAGAGAATGAAAACAACCTCTCTCAAATAGACATGATTATGTTTTTTGCCCTCCCTTAATGCTTGCTTGGATTTTTAACCTATCTATACTTATCTAATTGGACGTCAAAAAAACTGAAGCTATTCTAACTAGAGCAAGAATCCCGAGATGTGCTTTTTGAGGGAGAATTGTACTCAGCCAAAAGAAAACACCAATTGGGAGAAGCTAAAAATTTATTGATTATTATTAAAATATAAAACTATTATTAGCTCATCTCCTAACAGCTTAAGCTTTTGGGAAAATTGATAAACTAACATGGTATCAGAGCCGGAGGTCTTGAGTTCAAACGCCTGCAATTGCACTCTTTATAACCCCTCAATTATCATTGCGTGTTGGGCCTTTAATATATTTTGGGCTTTTTATAATTTGTGTTGGAGTTTCAAATTAATATTTATCTGCACGTTTGCTCTTTGTCTGGCCTACATGTGAGAGGGAGTGTTGAAATATAAAACTATCGTTGACCCATCTCCTAACAGCTTAAGTTTTAGGGAAAATTGGTAAAATAACAATTATGCTAGTGTAATTATTTAGAATCTCGACCATAATTGCAACAAGTACGAGGAATAACCTACTATTTGTGACGATAGAAACACAAGTGACTTAATAATGCATGAATGCAAACAATATATATAAATTTTCAACTTTCACGTGGTAGCAATGTACTATGAGTGTGGGTATGCAACAAAAGCTACCTAGAATTTATAACCTCAGCTAGGAGACCCATAGTGATACCAAAGAAAAGTGGGTGACCACGAAGCCTTCTTTGATAATCCTTCCGAATATCCTTTCCTTTGAGAAATTCCTCGGACTTTAGTTGTGCATCTGCACACATGCGTCGGCTACATCAGTCTTTTATATTTGCAAAAGCAATACCAAGTTGTATTTAATATGCTGCAACAACTCACCCTCAGCAATTGAAATGCTACTAATCGACTCGAACAAGTCTTCTCCATTGACAGTAAAACCCCAGCGGTTTGGTGCAGGGCCTGCAATATATGCACATGCCCTCTCATCGGTGTCTTTCAAGAATACCTGTTGGAAATGATGTAATTGTTATTTAGGGGGGTTTCTTTTCCCCTTCCTTTTTTTTCCCCTTCCTTCTTTTTGCAAACAGTGTAAATAGTATTATTCTATAGCAGCAAAACTAACATTTGATAATCAATATTATAACATAACAGCTAAATAGCTTCGAGTCACACCTGCTGAGACTGTAAATCGGATGGAGATGGACGGAAAACAACCGGGGCATATTGACGCTCCCCATTGGAGTCTTTTGTTGCTCTAACCGTGCCGAGATAATCAAGAATACAAGATTCTATGTCCTCCTCACAAAAATCCCCAACTATACTTACCTGGAAGGAAAAAACAAAAAAGAAAAGTTCTACAGTAAAACCATGTCTTAATTAGATGCACAACTCAAAACCAGATTAGAAAGGAGAATTGCACACCTCCATGTTATTTCCGACAAATTGGTCCATAACTGCATCCTTGACCGATTGCAAGGTCAAATTTTGCAATGATTTAGGTGTAGGCTCAACAAACCTTTCATCTCCATCCAACATTGCCAACATGAGCTTGTGAGCAGTGGAGCGCTCCAAGCTCTTGGGAATAGACCGGTAATACGACAAATATAGTTGTCGTGCTCTATCAAATGCATCCTCCAGCCATACACTATGCTGCATCAGCAAGCATCAACTAAATATATTGCCAAACCATGTGGAGAAGAAATGCAACATAACATTAAGAAAACAACATGTAGATAAAGTTCAAATTGGATTTACCTCTAATACCATATGGAGCAACTGGAAAGCTGCACACATCCCATTATCTCTTAACGTAAAACGAAACTCCATTGCAATAAATTCCTCAGTAGATTCCAAGGAGCAATTGATCAGGTGATTCACACAAAAGAGTTCAACCTGAAAAACTTGATGCTCGTTTACATATCTTCAAAATTTCTTCAAAAAGAAAAAGAAAATGCTGAAAACTTCATATTTGATTGGTATCTTATGCTCTGCCACTGAACATAGAAGCAACAAGAACTACCATCCACAAATAAATTTGAAGTTCTTCCAAGATATCTTTAGACAACCTACAACATAGATGCATTCTTGAATATATACAGGGTAAAACTGCAGCATTACACTACCTGTTCCCTTGAAAAGTTTCCAACACGACCTCCCTCACTAAGAGTTCGAACGCCGACAACCACAGCTCCTCTTGACTCTGAACATTCAACTGCTCGCCCACCACCAACTATAAGCCGCATTACACCTCCACGAGCTTCACTTTTTGAAATCTATACATGAAAAAGAAAAAACAGTGATAGATATCTATACGAAACTATGGGCCATCAACATGAGCACATCAGATAACATGTTGGGAATGATGACATCCTCCATGAGTCTTTCACAGACCAGATAATATCCTGCCTACATATATATATATATATATATATAGCAAATGATTGATACCAAAGTAATAAAGAATACTGTAACATATGATTGAATGCGAAACACCCAAGTAATCTAATTCAGTTCATACCACAAATAATGAACGTTTGGAAAGCCCTAGGTGGTCGTGGAGCTTAGCTATTTGAGCTGTTACGGATTTTTACATTTCAAAGAAACCAAAGACAGAAAGCATACTGTCAACAAGAAGCCAAAGCATAATTTGCCTCGTCCAAAAAAGGGTTTCAAAAAATATAAGAACATTCTCTACAAATCCTAACCCAAGAATTCTCATCACTTTACTAAAGATAAAATGAATAAATAATGAGATTAGGAATTAAGTTCCACGAACTTATCAGCATAAGCAGACGAATACCTTGTAATTTACAGGAATTCCATTTGAAAGACGACATTGAGTAATCCCTGTTTCCTTGTCATGAAGTTTTGTCAAATTAATTTCTGGATTTAAGGAAACAAAGGATGGCCTGCGCTCCAGCCATAACTCTTGTAGTTGTGATGAAGATATCAACTCCGTTGGAACCTCCAGCTGCACAAATTAAAAAAGAAAAACACCAATTCAATGGAAAAGTTTAGAAATATAACCAAGAAATCAAAGCTAATACCAAGGAAAGAAAAGACACCTCTGGTTCAGCCTCTATAGGTTCCTTTAATCCAGCTTTTATAGCAGCTGTAATTTCAGCAGGGGATATGGTGAACTCGGTTTCACCCTTTCCCTCAATATGCACTTTCATTGGAACACATGCAACAATTGCTGCAGGGAGAGGTGCAGTAGGTTTGCCATAACCGGAAACAAATTCTAACACTTCAGCACCAATTAAATTTACCTACACCAAAAAAAAAAAGAGAGAGAGAGAGGTGAAATAACACGGTACATCAGTTTTAAAAAATGGTGTCAAGTGACCAAAAAAACATAAACGAAGATGAACACATTTCTAAACGACAAACATAGAAGAACACCACATTTCTGTTAACCAGTCTGTGACCACCAACATTTTTTAAGTTAAATATGATACCTCTTAATTTCTGGTCCACGTTCTGGTTAGAAATCAACTCAATATTATTCAGAGATAATTTGAAAATTGAGACACTTAATAACACTAACAAAAGCTTTTGGCACCTTTTTTCTTTTTGGCAAAATTATGGCACTTAATTATTATGTCAAAGGCAAAACAAAGCCTAAGGGGTAAGAAACGATGTTTAGATAGTAGCTAGTCTATTTCTGCTGAATCTGAATGCTCTGGAAAGAAAAAGAAGAATAATGAAGTGACTATAACCTCTTCAAGTGAAACTGTTCCAGCAACAGCAACCAAACTGTCATGTCCTTGCCTCTGATCCATCACAGTATGGCCCAATGCATCACTTTCCATAATAAAATCCAAGTTATCAACGGACGAAACATTGTCAATCATAGCTGCAAGATGTTCACTGTCTTTCAAAAGTGCATCCATGTAGCGAGTTAATTCACCCTTGGTAACCCCAAACTCTTTCAGCCGACGAACCTGAACCATCCAAAACACCAATTAGCCTAGCTACAAAATGATGTCGAAATTGGAATCAACTTGGTAAAACAGAAGGGCAGTGACTTTGTATTAACCTTTTCTTTTCTCATCCTTCAGCCAAAAAGTTTCAAGAAACATGATAGCCAGGTATAACATATTATAATGTACGTGATCCAGGAATAAGGACCCCCCCCCCCCCCCCCCCAAAAAAAAAAAACACACACACACACACACACACAAAAAAGAAAGAAAGAAAGAGGAGTAATGACAATGATTACTGAAAAGATTAAGAAAATTAAAAGAAAAAATAAAGAGCATTAATATGAGGAAACCATCCTAACGAACAAACAACAATCACATACATCGGACCACTAAATTGAACAAAGGAAGATCAATTAAACTGATGTGCTTCCAGTAACTGAATGAGGCAGATAAGTACAAACCTCTTGAACAGCAACTTTTATTGCATTTTGCCAATTCTTGGGTTCAGCATTAACAGTAAGAGTAGTGACGGTGCATCCTTCTCTTCCAGAGTCACTATGGTCCAATTCAATTGACGTAAATGGTGGATTTGAACTCTGTAATTTTTCTATTGATTAGCTGACCTTCAAAGTTCGTTTGGTTTCTTCTCTAAAATAAAGAAATACAATACAGTACAGGATTTTCAAGTACAAAAGCAGATGACCAGCTTCATCAGTTAAAACATAATTCCTTTCGGAACATGAATACATTTTAAGAGCAACTTTCACTTGGATACCACAAGATATGACGTGCATCCAAGTCCATATAACAGGAACGAAATAATAAACAGATTTATATAAAGGATAATGTCTGGATTAAGTAAATAATTCAAAAAATAGAAACTGGAGGTGACAAGTAAAAGAGTTATAATACACCTTGTATCTCGTATTAATTCGGAAATGCAAAGCAGATAGAAATATTCTCTTCATCAGAACTTTCCGCAAGTCACCATATGTCCGAACCTTGCTCACTGGAATCTGCAAGTGGATTCGAAAGAACAGAGAAAGGTGGGCCTTAATGTACCGAAAATTTTACTTACATCCAGCAACAATGTTTTCTGGGAGCACCAAGTTTTTTAAACATTCTCAGGGCCAGATAAAACTGATATACTGTTTCAGATCTTTCTCAAGTTACAAACTAAGCAGCATTCCATAGAGAGTCAAGGAAATCTTAATTCAGAGCATACAGGAGCATTCATATCATCATTTCAGAAGCATATTTGCTTTGACTTCTCTGTTTAAGAAATGGACAGCTTCTGAACCTATATTGTGATGTTTTGTTAAACATCAAAACTTCGTGTTAAAAGCAAAGAAAACGTTCTCATTTGAGAAACATATATCAAAGCAGCTTTTAACCTATCTGATTGTGTTTGTAATTGTTAGTTTACAAATTCTCCCAAAAGCTTAAGCTATTAGAGGGTGGGCCAACAATAGTTTTATATTTCAACACTCCCCCTCACGTGCAGGCCAGACAATGGGCAAACGTGCGGACAAATATTAATTTGAAAGTCCAACACAAATTATAAGAAGCCCGAAACATATTACAGGCCCAACACGCAATGATAATAAAGGGGGTTAAATAATGCAATTGCGGAGGTTCGAACTCAAGACCTCCTGCTCTGATACCATGTTAGTTTACCAGTTCTCCCAAAAGCTTAAGCTATTAGGAGGTGGGCCAACAATAGTTTTATATTTCAACAGTAATAATATTAAACCTCGTTTTAGATTGAAGGACACCTTATCCATTCAAGAGCATATTTAAAGCACTTTCTAACCTATATTATATATGAATATTTGTTATAAAATGAAGAATTTCATAAGAAATATGACTGGTGCTTGTTACAACATCAAACCCTGTGTTAAAGTAAGCAAACTTCAAGAGTTGAGAAACACGTGCAAAGCATGGGAGTCCATCTCAGAAACATAATTGCGCTCCACAAATTACTTGATTCAAAATTACAAAGAAATCGCAGAGTTGATCCAAAAGAAAGTAGCATCCCCGCAAATATATGTATATATCATTATTTCAAAATAACACCAAGCCTCACATTAGAAAAGCCCTAGTTAAGAAAACTTCGAAATCTTGGTACCTTGCAGAACATATTGAAGGAGAAACATAATGGAGCTCCACAAATTACTCAATTCAAAATTTCAGCAAAATCGCAGAGTTGATCCAAAAGAAAGTAGCATCTTCCCCCCCCCCCCCCCCCAACACACACACACACACACACACATATGTATATGCTACATTTTCATAATAACACCAAATCTTAGTACCTTGCAGAACATATTGAAGGAGAAATTTTGAAGCAGCTCATGCTGAAATATTTGTGGAGGCTTCTGATCAGTGCTGCTTCCAGGGAGTGACCAATTATGCTTTACAGGAGGACGAACAGCATGCCTTTCCTTTTTGAAGATTTTAGATTGTTCTACAGAATTAGACGACCTTTCACTAGATAAACTTCCAGCCAGCCCAACAGAGAGCCTTGGAACAAGGAAACTAGCCATTGCACCAAAAGCACTAGGAGTTGGTGGAGAGACTGTCTCTGATTCTAAGCCAGTTTGTCCAAAGACTGCCTGCAAGGGAAGCAATTGGTTCCAGTAAGCCTATTGATTCCAAAAGTGAACTGAAAAACGACCAATCAGACATACATGATAAAAAGAACTCTACTTGTAAACATATGACATACTTCAATCTGGTAAATTGTTTTTGAGATGTTGTCAATATCCCCAACAATGTACAAGGTCGCATTTCCAGGGAAGTACCAACGCTCATGGAATTTTCTTATTTTATCAGTATCCCACTTCTTAATCTGCTCTTCTAGTCCAATTGGAAATCTTTTGCTCAGCTTGTTTTCCGAATGAAGATGTTGTAATAACTGTGCTTAAAAGCAACGTACATTGATTTACACAGTGACCAATAATATGAATATAGTAGCAAAAAGAAAAAAAAATGAAATAAAAGCTCAATATCCTTGGTCCTTACCTGGCAATCAACACGATAATCTATTGTGTTCATCATTTGCAATTCTGAAAGAATAGCACGTCGTTCTTTTTCAACTCGAGAAGCAAGGAATTTTGGATGGAAAGCTATCTGTTTACAAAATTACAAGAAGTTGATGTCACCTCAAATGTATCATCTTCCTTTTATTATTGTTATTTATTTATTTTTTTAAAAGCACATCAACATAGAGGCATATTTAAGAAAATGGTGAATCCAAAGACAACAAGAATTGCATTGACTGTAAAATGTAAATTACCATAACTAGCATAACAAACAAGTCATACCTCATTCAACGCATCTAGTACATATGGAAGTAGATCACCATCGGATTCCTAGAACACAGCAAACATATCATTCACACGGTAAGTGTAAAACTTCAAACAATGATAGATTTGGAATCTATTTAGGAATTGGGTAAATAAAATTTCCAAACCAAGAAGGAAATAACTAGAAAATATTCTTTGATCCACAAGATAGGGAAAGAAAGATTAGAAAAACCTTTGTACTAGTTGGCGAATGGATATGAAACACCGTATGGTGAAAATCAGTGTAAGCATTAGATCTCGCCCCTGTCCCAAGAAGTTTCTCGCGTTTCTTACTTCCAAGAAAAGCTACATGTTCAATCATATGTGCAATCCCTTGTTCATCATCTTCCTCATCAATTGATCCTACATGAACTTCCATGTGCGCTTCAAACCTAAAAAAAAGTCCAGCATAATCTTCATTTTATTAAAAAGCACATATCTATCCACGTCAAGTTTTTGGCTCATCCAAACCATTAACAACACATTCACGTATATGTTTATAGGAAAAAGAAGTTTATATTAAGAAATCCTTCTATTTTGCCTCTGCTGTACTCTTTGAAGCCACATCTCCTTAAGTAAATTATGTAACAAGAGAAATATGGAATAGAATTGCGAACGTGTTTCATGACATATATCCGCGTCAATTATGTTGCGACATTATTATTAGAGTAAAAGTCTGAAAGAAAAGGGAATGCCACGTGCAGGTGAATAATGTGTGAATGAATTGCACCTGTTAGGCGGAACTTTATTTGGTAAAATGAGATAACGCAGGCCATTTTTCAACCGTCCTCGGTAGAGCTTTGGATGAGAGGGCAGTTCAGAAGATAGGAAGCCCTCTAAGTCTTTTCCTTGCAATTCACCAGGATACAATAAATCCAAATCCTGTTTCTCAGTAACACCTTCTGGCCAAGCCGTGCCTGCTGCGTGTGGCTCATCTGGACCTATGGTTGCACATGGTTTTACCTGTAAAAAAAAAAAAAGCATCAAACTAAGTGGTGGTATACTTAGCTTCGACTAACCCAAGTAAAACCATCATAGACAGTTCATGTTTGTACCCAATTATGATAACGGATTTCAAAAGTACGCATATACAAATATACAAATACATATAAGTGACTAGTTTCGACGAACCGAAAATGGGTATCCCGGTACTCAGCAAAAATCAATCGCATGGCTCGACAGGGACCTTTGTTACTCTTTTTTATGTTTAAGAATGGAGATTGCTAATGACAATACATATATATATACGGAGTATGAAAAAAGATGCGAGCACACAGGTAACGAATATATTAAGAAGTAGGGCTAATAGTAGCTACAGAACAATTCAAAAATGGATAGATATGTGTATATATATATATATATATAAATATATACTTACAAAAGAATTGTGGAGTTTGGGCTTGGATGATAAACGTAAAGAAGAAGAAGACTTATCACGGAACACTGCTGAGGAATCTGAGGATGAGGATGATGATGTGGTGAAGCGAGAAGGGCGTCGGCCTCTGCTTCTGCAACAAACGCCGCAATTACGGAGTCCGTACTCAACCTCATCTCCCGTACAACTATAGTACTGTACGGTCTTCTTCTTCTTCCTAGGGAATGGGAATCCCAATCCTCCTCCGCCGCCGCCATAACCAGTTCGGTACCTTTTTTTATTGTTATTATTTTGAACGAAATCACAGAAGAAAGAAAAATATAAATATATATATATAAATCATAAATATCATGGAAAACCAAGAAAGGGATTCATGGTAAATCAAAATTAAATGGAGAAGAAAGAGGGTACCAACCTGGAAGGAGACGGAGAGGGAGAGGAAGAGGGAGAGGAGAGGGACAGAGAAGAAGTAAGAGGAGGAGGAGGAGGAGGAGGATTATTGCGACGACGAAGGAGGAGAGGCAAGGGACGAGGAACACGGCCTATGCCAAGACCAAGCCCTAGGCCAAGGGGCACCCAATTTGGCGGCTTTGGTGAAACGGCGCCGTTTTTTGATCTCCGGCAAGGAAAGAAATGGGGGAGGCTCACGGTTGCGACGGCGGAGCTCGTGGCAGCCATTTATTCTTTCAGACTCTCCAATTGAATTTCCTTTCTTTCTCTTCAATAAATATTAAATTTTTTTTAATTTCTAGTTTTATTATTAACTGTAGACTGTTGTGTGTATGTGTGTATTGTGAATTGTGATTTTCCAAAATCTTCTTCTTTCTCCTTCTTCCTCTTCCTCCTCCACCAATCGCTGCTTTTGCCTTCTCTTCTCTTTTATTTAAAGACACATCCCCCTTTCTTTAATTTTAATTTAAAACAGGATTATCAAAAATAATAATAATTTTTTTTATTTAAAACAGACTAATCAAAAAAAATTTTAATTTAAAACAGTGCTGTAAAAATATTTTTTTTATTTATTTAAAACAAGAGAAGAAATTAAAATGAAATAAAATTTATTTTCTTCTTGCTTGTATATTTTAGGGGCTAATAATAAGAAAATATCTAACTCGAATAAAAATTCTAAAAATAAAAAAAAAGTGTGTATTTTGAGTGTATGTGAATAATAATTGGCCGCGCTCAACGTGTCTCATCCAATCTCTTCAACATACATTCCACATGTTTTCTCCAACGGCCACGATTTCTAATCTGGCCTGATCTTTGATATGTTTTTTTTTCCTCTGCCAATGGAATGCCTTTCCTCTCTCCTAAGTCTACAAAATATTAAAATCTCCCATAAAGATACGGATCGGCGCGACCCGACTCATAAACCACGGGCTATACGGTCATATTGGGACGGCCGAGCAACCTTGCCCATTTTTCTCGGGCGGCTCATGTTTACAACACTATCAACTAATATAATTATAGTAATTGTGAATCCATAATTCTAATCTTACCTATTATTATAGGTTGGTTGTCAGCATTTAACTTGTGAATTATAAAATATACATACATATAAAAAGAAAAATATTTAAGAAGATAAACAAATTGAAATATAATTCACGCATAATTTTAATTGTAATAAGGAAAAATTGGGGAGAAAATCCAAACCAGCTTTAGTTAGAAAACATGAGTTATCATGTCGTTTCCTTTCTAACTCCCGAAACTTTTTCGTAGTGACCCCGTTCCATTCCTCATTTCATAGGGAACCTCAAAGTGTCTCTATTTCATTATAGTCCATCCGTATCTCAATTCCATTCATTTAATATCCCTTTGGTGTCATTGAGATAAGAGATGTCGTTTCTAGCATATCTCTTTCTATTTTTATAGATGGAAAGTTAAAAAATCATCATATAATAATCCAGAAATTGAAATAGAAAAGAAAAATGGGAGGTTTGTGATTATTTTTCAATCTTTTATACTAGGTAATCTAGTATCCTTATGCATGAAGATAATAAATTCGGTCGTTGTAGTCGGACTCTATTATGGATTTCTGACCACATTCTTAGAGTGATGGTTGTGGCTGTAGTTGTGCTTGTGGCATTGGGAGGATGGCTATATTTATAAGCCTGAGGAAGGGAGATAACCTTCGTACAAAGTAAAAGGACATTTGGTTTTGGTAACTTTTTGTATAAGATTAGCAACTTTGGTAAGAGTTGGGTGAAGTACAGAAAGAATTATTCAAGGTCGACGTATATAATATATATATATATGTGTGTGTGTGTGCGCGCGCGCGCACAAGATTAATATATAAGAGAAAGAAACCCAGAAACTTGATTGGGCAGTACAAATAATATGGTATTAGATGACCTGCCTACGGAATACAAGGTTGGGCATCCTCTTGTACCAAGCATGTCTTGGACCAAAATCACTCCAATTCATTTGATTGCTAATTTCACACTCATAATCAATCTTTTTCGTAAACACCTATGATTAATGACTTAAATTATCCTCATCTTTTGTGCTATCACAATCTCCACTTAAGATTGGTTGCATGTGTATCTTTACGGTAATCCATATATTATTCCGTTATAAGGTATTGAGTTCAAATCTTCATATCTTGAAGTATAAAAAAAATAAATGATCACGTAAGAATCTGTTTTGTATCATTTTGAAGATGATTTTGTGAAACTATAAGCTCCCATACCCTGTATCTGCATCCACTCCATTTATATTCATCATTATAGGTATGCATATGCATATCCCTGACCTTGACTTTTTTAATTACATTGCCACCTTTTAACCTAAAATTTAGTTTGCTTTTCCCCTCAAATAAAAACAAAAAAAAAAAAAAAAAGTTTGCTTTATGAATTTAGATTGTGAATTCTTAGAGTTTGGTTTTGTTTTTCATATTTCAATTTCATTTTCAGTTACATTACGTGTTTAATACCCGTGCGCTGCATGGGAAATGAAGAAAAAAATAAATAAATAAACTAAATATTATATGATAAAAACAGTTGGTTAAGATAAATATTATAATTATAATCAATATAATTTTTCTCAAGATCTCTTCCAATGATGAAGATGCAAAATCAAAATAATAATAGAACTAATAATAATAAAAATGAAAACAAAAGCAAAAAAGAAAAAAAATCTTCTGTAGTTATACTCATTTAAAGAAAAATAAAACAGAAAACAAAAAAAGAAAAGAAAAAAAATCTTTAAATTCAAAAGAATCAGAAAAAACTAACCCTAACAAAAACATTATAATAAAATAAAATATATAACTCATTTTCTTCTTTTTTTACTGTTTTAAAAAAAATAAAAAAATTTTTTATCAGGTTATATACATGTAAAAACTAAAAAAAAATGATTTTTAAAATATAAAACAAAACAAACAAAAAAGAAAAAAAATTGCATACAAAATCCTTAAAAAAAAAAAAGGGTCTTTAAAAAATAGAACAAAAAAAACAAAAAAGATACACAAAAAAAAATCTGAAATAAAGATAAAAAATTTAAAGTAAAAAAATTGTTTAAAAATCAAAAAAATACAAAGTGAGCAAAAACACAATACAACAATAGATCAGAATCTAATGTCTAAAATTTCGGGAAAAAAAAGGCAAAATATGTAAGAACGAAACTGTCATTCTACTGTAGATAAGCCAAAAACAGTACATAGGATAGTGGCAAAATTGACAGTTTAATATAAGAAAAGCAGCTACTGTACATTACTGTAGGAAAAAAGAACCGTACAGCAAAAGTAACAAAAATAAAAAAATGAAAAAACAAAAACAAAAATCACTGTTTATTAAACAATGAAATATTACATTTTTTTACTGTAGCAAAGCAGTAAAAATTAAAAAAAAAATTATAGTAAAACAATAAAAGTTAAAAAAAAAACTATTTATTAAACAATAAAGCAAAATAGCAAAAGTAAAAAAAAATGTAACAAAGCACCAAAAGTTAAAAAAAAAAATACAACAATAACAAAAGAAAAAAAAATACAACAACAACAACAAAAGTAAAAAAAGGAAAAAAAAAAAATCAACAAACGTTAAAAAAAAGTTAAAAAAAAAAAAACAACAACAACAGCAAAAGTAAAAAAAAAAAAAGCAGCAAACGTAAAAAAAAAAAAAGGAAAAAAAGGCAGCAGCAAACGAAAGCAGCAGCAAAGAAAAAGGAAAAAAAAAAAAAGGCAGCAGCAAACAAAAGCAGCAAAAAAAAAATGTTCAATGAACAGTAATTCACTGTTCATAAATAGTACGCGGGGGACAGTGGCAGAGCGCCCCAGTAGGGACAAAATGGGCAGTTCACTGTTCGGGCCCAAAAAGAAGAAGAAAACTGAAGGACAAGAGCGTAATTTCACTGTGCAACACTGTTTCACTGTGCGGCACTGTAGAAGTGCGGCACTGTAGACATAACGCCGAAAAAAATAAATAAAAAACACTGTTTTTTACTGTTCTTTGAACAGTAAAAACACCATCTCCTTTAGTATATGTATATAATTTGAAATCATATTGCTAAATTTTATAAAAACTTCAATAAAATTGTTTTATTTTTTATTTTTTATTTATTAATTATTTTTAAAGGGTAAATGGGGGAAGTCCTCATCCCATCCTATTTACATCCCTCACCTTATGTTTAGGTTTTATTAAAATGATAAAAACTTACAATATGTGGGGATGTTATTATTATTATTATTTTAATTATTTGAAAAATCAAAATTTCATTTATATTTAATGGATTTAAAGTTTTCTTATGGGGATTTTTTTGTAATTAAAAGGTAATCGAATAAATACGTTAAAAATAAAAGTCTATATAGGAGGGTAGATTATGAATGGGTAAATAATTTTTATCAGGGGTAAAATTATAAATTACTGTAAAGACATTTTATAATTTAAAAAGGATATTGGTGCAAATAAAATCACTGTCAGAAAATATTCATTGAGAAAAAGGAAAGAAAAAGGAAAAGCAGTGAGTAGGGAAGAATGGAGGCGGGCAGGAAGTTTCGGAAACAAAAGACGCGCAGAGCACTAAGGAAACCACCACGAAATCAAACGAGTGGCCGGTGGAACACACGGCAACAAAACCAAAATTCGTTTTTGTCTTTAGTAATAAATAAATAATAATAATAATAATGACATGCTCATCTCCTACGTTTTGTTTACACGTTTCTGACAACTTAGAGCCAATTATATATTAATCTGACTCCTTTCCTCCTTTCTCAATTATTCAAAAAAAAAAAAAGAAGAAGAAAATATCCTCTTGCTCCTTTCCTCTATCTTTCCAACAAGTTTATCCTCTTGGTCTCTCTCTTATGACTTTTTGACTTTCAATCTAGACACACGTTTTTGGCGTTTCCTCGTTCGCGTGCCTCTTGTCTATAAATAGACGCAGCATATCTTAAATAATTCAGCTCAAATTGTGCTCTCAATCATCGATCGTAAAATTCAAAAGGTCTGCAAAAAGTGATCTCCCACAAACACAAAATCAATATATATATATATATATATATCAGCAAATACTTACTAGCATAATGACAACCAACGCAAAATCACCGTCTTCTTCTGCCGCTGCTGCTGCTTCTTCATCGTCGACTCTGTCTTCTCCCAAGAAATCGGCTTTTGCAAGATTATGCCGCAAGCTGTCCCCCAGGAGGAAGCCGACGGCCCTGTTGCTTCCCTCGCTTGAAGTAGAACAAGTCCAAGAAGAAGAAGAAGTAGAAGTAGAAGCCGAAGTAGTCCAATCCAACAATAAGAATACAGATAGCAATAATAAGGAGCAGCTCCGAAGGGTGTTCAATTACTTTGACGAGGATGGCGATGGCAGGATATCCCCAGCCGAGTTGCGGAGTTGCGTTGGGTCCACGGGAGGGCAGCTCTCCGCAGAGGAGGCAGAAGCAGCCGTGGCGTTCTCCGATATGGACGGGGACGGCCATTTGGGCTTCGAGGAGTTTTGTAGCATGATGGAGACCCGTTCTCAAACTGAAGAGGAGAAGGTGAAGGAGCTTCGAGACGCCTTTCAGATGTATACCTTGGACGACAACATGTGCATAACTCCAGTCAGCTTGAGGAGGATGCTCGCTCGCCTCGCTCACTCCCCTACTTCTCTCCATGATTGCAAGGCCATGATTCGTGCCTTCGACCTCAATGGTGATGGTGTTCTCACCTTCGACGAGTTCTCCCTTATGATGCGCTAACTCTTCTTTCATTTCTACTCCCTTGCACACACTTCTTCTTCTTCTTCTTCTTCTTCTTCTTATTTTGTACTGATTATTATTGTATTCATTCTTTGCTCTGCTGCCGTTCCAATTGTACTCGATTCTTTCTTTTTTTTTTTTTTTTTTTTTAACAAATTATTTTAATAACAACACTTCTTGTGTTTCATTTTGTGCTATCCTATCATTCTCTCTTTTCGGTTTTGACCCTTTATAATTTCTTACAAACTTGTCATTCAAATTTTTCACATTTTACTGTTTTATATGTATATATTCTCAGCTGTTTACATATTATTAGATCCGTTTTTGTCAATTTATCAAATTTGATTAAATTATCAAAAACGTAAATTAATAAAGAACACATGTAATTTTACAAGATTCGATCACACCTACTTCTCAGGATCACACCCAGCTATCAAACAATCCACTAATATCAAATTATTACGAGCACTCTCGGATTTATACAACCTAAAAACTCTCTCTTCCCATTATCGCTGGTCTTCTTGAACCTATTAACCGCATCTATTCGACAAGCATCACTTATCTTGTCGTTGAACTCCCTTCAACTGAAAATGAATTAGAACTAATTCAAATTTCAAACTGTTTATTGATCTGTTGTAATACTTCATGGAACACTTTGAAATTCAAATTTTTAGCATGCATTTCGAGTTAAGGTTTGGATTATAGAATTTGGGTTAAAATTGATTGTGCGTTTATCGTGTGCTTGAATTGTTGGAGTTAAAAACCATAAAAAATTGAAATGTGTTCAAAAATATATATATATATATATATAACTTATTTCGTTCGTCTTGAAATTCTATGCAATTAAAAAAAATCGTCTCATTTAGACTTGTCTATCTAAAGTTATGGACTTTTAAAGTTTAAGTTACAAAACTATGTGAACAGTGAAGTTGAAGAAAAAAAACAAAAACTTAATTGTAATTGTATGGCTTAGATTGTACGTCTAAACGCATGCTTAGGTTTTCTCCACAATCCGATTTGGGCTACTATTAATCCAAAATTAATTGCTGCTTATAACCCACGTGTATCCTTCATAAAATCCCCAACAATAAAATCTTCAAAATGAATTCAATGAATATTTCCTTGATTAAAAATGTTATCTTTGAAAAATATTAGGATATTTTTGAAATTCTAATTTTATGAATCCTACCTAAATTAGATTTTTCATTTAAATTCAAATCCACGAGATATTTTCCACGTTTTTAACATTGATTTGCAACATTATCTTCTCAACAACAATTATCTTCAAATAAGTACATAATTGTAAATAATTCAAACTTCAAATCTACGAATTCACGTGACTACATGCTGATGTTTCAACACATTTTGGAACACCAAGTGGGACACTAAGCAAAACCGAACTAAACCATTGTTATTGGTTTTTCTAAACAAGTTGCCATAAATACCAACACCTAAAAAGCCAACACATCTTAATATTATTACTTGGTTAAAGGAAGGACAAAAAACAACATGTTTGATACTGCAATAACTCTCGACTTCCTTCGGAATGTCATACAACAAAACATATAGAGTATAGCAAGCACATCCAAGAAACGACCACTCATTGACAAACCATCTCAAAGTATAGTTTCAATTAAAAAAAAAAAAAAAAAAAGATAGAGAGAGAGAGAAGCGGCCGAGAAAATCTCCAATTCCTAAATTATCAAATTCCATTGAGGGTGACCACAACTTTACGTGCAGTAGGGTAGTCACGGTGCTCACACAGCCATATTCCCTGAAAAGCACAAAAAGTCGTTGGAATATAAATTTGAAACAACCACATTGTAACGAAAATAAAGAACACCTTGGATTTGTGTATACTATAAAAAGAAATTTCCAGAGCAAGTAATTTGATGTCTATCGTAGAAAAAGCAAAAGGGCATGGCAAAACGGGTGTTTTATCATAGAAGATCATCTGGGCGGCTACTGATGTGTACCGTGAAGAAGCATTTCCGTTTCTCCTACTCATTCTTTCCACTTGCAAGCCTTATGGCAACATCTGTAAATCATACCTTTGTAATTCCTTATATGAATAGGGTTATCTACTTAAATCTCCCTTGTCTTCTTTTAAAAAAAAAAAAAAAAAAAAAAAAAAAATTTGCCGCGTTTCATGCTGTGTTTTTCAGCCTCGATGTTGGTGGTCAAACTTAAGGTGTTCCAAGATTTGTTAAAAAGGTTCTTTTTTCAGCCACAAGGGATAGTTGTTGCATTCTTACAGGCCAAAACATGGCATCTTGGTAAAACACACAGCAGGCCTATCAACGGCATCGTCTTTCAGACAAACTTAGGTGCTAAGCACCCCCCCGCACACACAAACATATATATATATATATATATATATATGGCCATATATTTGGTTTACATTCCACAAACTTGATTTATATTATGAGAATGGAGGTATTCACATGAAAAGGGCAAAACTAAGCTTCACAACAGAGCAAATCTCTCTGCATTCTTTCAGACAAATCTCTGTATTATTGTGTTTTACAAGTCTGTGGTGTCTTTGGCCCACATTTTTCTACTTTCTAACTTCCCAAAGAAACCAACCAATTAAAGTCCAATTTCATTTGTACAGATTTTCGTTCGTCTAATCTAATAACACACATTTTTGTCCAATATAATTAACTAAACGTGGAGAGCATCAAGATGTAGGGAGAAATGGGGCAATACAAGCTCTTGGCGGCTTGTGGGCGAGGCATCTAGGCGTTTCGGGGCTCTTCGAGCCGTCTCTATTCCTAGTGATGTTCTTGATAACAACTGTAATTGGGAGCCTAGTTATATTTAACTAGACCTATCCTTCCTTTCTTGTTTTCGTGCTGGTGTCTGTTTAGGTTGTTTGGGTTGTCAGTTGCTTTGAGTCCTTGTGTTCCTTATTTGTAGCCTTTTTGGCTGTTTGGTTGCTTTCTTAATGAAGTTTAACTTAAGCAAAATAATAAATAAATAAATAATAATAATAATAAAAAAATAAATAAATAAATAAAACTTGGCGGCTAGAAATTTATTATATTGTTAGGGTAAATGATTCGTAAGTAGGCAATTTAGTGAGAGGACTCTAACAAACAAACAGACCTGCCAAGTTCCCATGTTAAGCTTGCCGTTGGTAATTGGAATTCTGCAGAATAACAAGGACCAGGTAGTAAGTACAAAGTAATGAATAAAAAACACAGAGAGAGAGAGAGGGAGTAAACAAAAGTTAAAAAGTGGAGGAATGTCAAAGAAATGGAGACACTGACGTGAGTGCACAGCCAAACATGGATGATTTAATATGTGCAGGCATGTCGTCCGGGCCTGCAAAAACGAGAAATTTTAAGTAGTAAGCACCAAAAAATACCAAAATATGTTGTTAGTTTACTCGATCGTATCGTCTCAACCAAAAATATAATAACAATAACAAAAAATCTAGAAAGAAGATTCAAGACTTTTAAATAAATGCCATTCATTAATTTCAAAAATTACTGACCTTCGAGAGTGTGCTTCCAGGGTGCAGAAGCTCCCTAAAACAAAAACCACGTAATTTGTAAATTTTGCAAATGATAATAATAATAAGAAGAAGAGGAGGAGGAGGAGGAGGAAAGAAAGGTAAGGAAGGAAGACCTCAGGGACAATCGAGTTAAGGAAAGTCTCGGTGTCGGCCCTAACATCGGAGTCGTAATTCTCATTGATGATCAGTGAAGCACTCGTGTGATGCACTGCAAATGTTTTTCGCATTTTTTTTTTTTTACTAATGTTTTTGTTTCTGTTTCAGTTTTCCCCTAAAACAAAGATTCGATTTTGGACAACAAAGAATAGATGGAGAAGTGAAAAGAAAGAGAAAGAATCATTCAATCTTACAGAAGAGATGAGCGAGACCAACGTTGAACTGGGACAAGTCTTGACCAATTTCTTTCACAATCTAATTGAAAATTTAAACGAGAGAGAGGGAGAGAGAAGATTATCCCAAAATTTCATTAAAATGTTTGGGAAAAGGCCAAAGGGTAATAAGATTAGAAAAGAATAGAAAGAAAGAAAGGAGAAGAAGAAGAAGAAGAGGGGGAGGAGGAGGAGGATAAATGGACCTTGGGGGTGATGAGGTGGCAGCCGCGGCGGAGGGGAGGAAGAGTGATGGTCTTCTGGGCCCACTTGGGAGAAGAGGCTGTGGTGGCGGCGGCGGCGGCGGCGGAGGAAGCCATATTGTCTTTCTTATGGTCAGCTTCAGAAGTGTAGAGAGCCTTCACCCGGTTGAATTTGGATTTGGTGTTGGTTTTGGAATTGGTGGGTGATAATAATAAAATTGATACTACTGACGATGGTGGTGAGCCTTGCAGCACTTGCAATACCATAGCTTAGCCCCTTTTTTTTTTTTTTTTTTTGGGAGGAGCTGCTCACGACTTTGTTTCTTAACCAAACCCCCTCAAAAATACCTGCTTGCTTTAATTCCTTATTAAAAACCCCCCACCCATTTTTCTTCTTCCTTTAAAAAAAAAAAAAAAAAAAAATTGTGTGTGTGTGTGTGATTGTCTCTTTTGAACACCAAATTATAGTCGAAAATTTTCTAACCACTAGTACAACATCACAGTGACTAGTGGTAATTATTGGGGGCTTTGTTAGGTGAGGGTCCCCCAATCCCATTTTGCACTCTCAAGTCTCACCCTCTCTCATTCATTGACACTTGTTGTTCCAAAATCAACTCAACGCTCCTCCCTCCGCAGCCCGCTATTGCCCTTTTATCGTCTCTTCTATTCTGGTTCTTTGACTTTTTTTTTTTTTTTTTTAAACTATTGCGAAAAAAATAAAAATAAATAAATGAAAAATTGTCCCCTTTTTCCTCCACCATTCTTTCACCAGACTATATACATATCCCTGCTTCAGGTTCATGCTTTGGATATATATTTTAGAAATTAAGGTTGTATTAATTTACCATTGTGCAACCACTGGTCCATTGTTTTTATAAGGAGTCTTGGGGACGTTTACCAAAGGAGAGGAATGAATCGCCTTTTCAATCTCATTGCAGGATAGTAAGGTGACCATCTATGGTCTCCCACACGCTGTTGTCTCATTTACTTCTTAATCTTCCTTCAACATCCTCTTATGCAGAGAGACGGGGAGATGTTCATTTTGGAGAAATTACGCGCGCCCCTGCTGGATTGTCCATTTGTATGATATATATATATATATATATATATATATATTACCTCTACTGGGCTTACTCAAGCCGTCGCGAAGGCTGTCCCACCACCACTGCCTTTCTTGTTCAGGTTCGGGGCATGGTTGACTCCCACTACCATCGGAGCCATGCACAGAAACTGCACATATAGTTCATGCGCATGCCAAATTCAACCGTCTGATCTTTTCCATGTCTGGATTTTCTTTAGGCCAACCCAATTTTTGAGCTGTTGAGATAGACTGGGCCGCAACTCCTGTGAAAAGTGAGAATCGAAATCAGGGATTTAAAACGATTACCTTTGGCACCTGTAAACATATGATCATTATCAGAATAGCAATCCGGGAGTATCAACTCCTCCAACACTGTAAGAATATCTTGGAGTCTCACTTCCATGGATTGTCAGATATCGCCTTGCAATAATCTTTTATTCGTCTTTAGCTGGTAAGTCAAACTCCATTCTTGCATCAAACTGTGCTTGCTAGACAT
Organism: Ficus microcarpa; assembly: GCA_025413485.1. Lineage (NCBI taxonomy): Eukaryota > Viridiplantae > Streptophyta > Magnoliopsida > Rosales > Moraceae > Ficus > Ficus microcarpa. Next base: position 31,060,647 of record CM046377.1, read on the forward strand.
AAGTGAGTCGCTGCTTTGTGCTTATGGCAAAATGCATTGAAGAGTGTCGGCTTATTCAGTTGGGACTTAGCTTGATAAAACACTTTTTTTTTTTTTTTTTTTAATGTTCAAATGTTGCAGTGTTGCTTGTTGCTCTCGTAGGCGACATTTATGTAGTGACATTAGCCTGCAGGAGAAAGTGCGAGCGTGAATTGACGTGCTGAGTGATGGTACATTGGTACATTCTAACGGTATTGCAATAACTATTCATCAGCAACAACTGGAACGACTTTTTGCTGATTTTTTTTTTTTCACTCGTATGCTGATGATGATGAAGCATTGAACAGAAGCCGAAACAAGTTTCTGACTCAAACTTTTGGATGAGATTAAGCTAATCTAACCAGACATACGAGTGACTGTGGTTGGTGGACGCAAAGTTATCGGTGATGATGTAGCTTGGATTGGATATATATATATATATATATATCATCTTCTTGTGAATTCAAAGGCACTGTTACTGATTAACATATCATGCAGTAATTGAATTGTCAAAATATCAGATATTCTAGGGTGGAATTGATATCTAATTATACCCGTTAAAGGACTACGTAAAAAAAAAAAAAAAACTGTCTTCTGTGATTTGAAGGAAGGAAAACAATGTGAATGTGGTGCCTTTTTCCTGTCTATCATTTCGTTGGTCTTCTATTCTATTCTTTTACTTGGAAGAAAAGCAATGTGTTGATTTCCTGATATCATTTTCTTCCTCCTTGAAGAAATTACTTCTAGTTTGAAGGAAGAAAAGACGTTTTTTCCTTTGAAAAAAAAAATCCAAAAAGTTTTTAATTATTTATTTAAAAGCAAAGAAAACTGCTGATGCTCCGCATATAGAATCATATATATAAATATATGTATTGGCGCCATATGGTTTTCTTTTTTTTTTTTTTTTTTTTTAAACTTTGGGAGGAGATATTTGAATTTTATATGTTTTGATGAAATTCGATATGATACTATCATTAAATTATATTTGTAATCACAGCACTATAGGATTTGTTGTTCTCTCTGGTTGTTTTTTGGTTGTTGCCATTTTATTAGATGTAGAATAGAATGAAACTTTTTTTTTTAATCTTTCTATTATTATAATTCTAATTATTTTTTATTTTTGGCTGAAACTTGTAATTTTTATTTAACTGTCACGGGCAGAACAGAGATTAGGAGATATTTTTTTCATTGGAATCAACAGAAACGACATGTCGTTTTAGTGTTAATAGAGGCATATTGTCGTTTTGTGTGTTATCCCTTAGCTTTGTCATTTACGAATGAAAGAAAGAAAGAAAGAAAAAAAAATAAATAAAAATACGGGGTCATGGCCATGTGGAGTTGAAATTATTAGTAGATTTTTATATTAGATTAGATGTAGACCCAACTATTGGAGTCAGCTGAATGCTTTCGTATCAAAATAATAATAACAATAATTAAAAACTATTGAGATCAGTCTCTTGACTCTCTATCCTCTAGTCTCTTTCTTTAATTAAAAAAAAAAAAAAAAAAAAAAAAAAAAAGACGTGTGCGTGTTTGCAAGTTTGCAAGTCCTGAATCGTCTTCTTCAAAATTTTCTTTTCTTTTTTGGGTTCTTGGGGTTGAACTTGAAACTACAAGTCTTGAATCTTGGCTCTTTGAACCAATAAATATTGTTAGGTATAAATATCGTGAACCTTGAATCTTTTTCTTCCTTTAATTTGTTTTTTTATTTGTTTTGGTTTTTGGGGTTGAACTTGAAAGTGTGAATCTGGAATCTTGACTCTTTGTTTTTCTTCATTTTGAGTCTAAATTTCGAAGGGTCCAAATTTGAACAGTTTTGACAGGATCTTTCTTCCACAAACACCCACCATAACCAACCACTAAACAATTCAAAAGAAACGGAGGACCAGCCACAGAGATACAAACATTTTTCTGCAAACAAAAAAAAATATATATATATATATGTATATGTAGGGGAGGGCCGATGAAAAAGTAAATATGAGGATGAGGATGAGGATGATGATGACGATGAAGATGTCAAGGTTGTGTTGGTGGGTAAAAGAAGTAGTAGTACTGGTGGTAGTACTAGAATTAGGAGCGCAAGTGAAGGTCTCAGGGCAACAGAGTTACGTCAACAACCACCAGCTGGACTGCTACAAGCACTTCGACTCCACCGACGGCTTCGTCTGCGATGGCGTATCATCATCAGCATCAACATGCTCCTCTTTCCTGACCTTCCGATCCATCCCTCCCTACGACTCCCCAGTGTCAATAGCCTACCTCCTCAGCTCCGACGCCTCCCTCATCGCCTCCGCCAACAACTTCTCCTCCGACGTTGACCCGATCCCCTCCGACACCGTCGTCCTCGTCCCCGTCAACTGCTCCTGCGTCCCCCTCCTCTTCTTCCAGCACAACTCCTCCTACTCCTTGAAGTCCTCCGACGAGACCTACTTCTCCGTCGCCAACAACACCTTCCAGGGCCTTACCACCTGCCAGGCTCTCATGGCCCAAAACCCTTCCATCGGCGATCGCAACCTGTCCGTCCACAAGACTCTCCAAATCCCTCTCCGTTGTGCTTGCCCTTCTCCCAATCAAACCGCCTTCGGTGTCAAGTACCTCGTCAGCTACCTTGTCACTTGGGCCGACACCTTCTCTTCCATTGCTCTTCGCTTCGGTGTCGACTCCCAGAGCCTCCTCGATGCTAACATGTTGTCTTCCTCTGATATTATCTTCCCTTTCACTCCCCTTCTGGTCCCTCTTCCCACCGACCCTTCCGCCGTCCGCCTCAATCAGTCGCCTTCTCCTCCTACTCCACCGCCATCTCCCCAAACAACTGCAGGCGGACAATCCAACTCCACTGACTCCAAGAAATGGGTTTTTCTAGGCATTGGCACGACCGCTGCTGTGATGCTGCTCCTAGGCCTCTCTGCTTTCATCTTTTGCTTCTTGCGACGGAGAACGAGATCGAAAGATTATGCTGCTAAGCATGAAAGCAATCCTAATGCCAATCCGTTACCTGTCTCAACATCGTCCGACCCAGACCACTCGCCACTTCCCGACAGCAAATCGTCATGGTCGATTTCCTCTGGAGGGGTACAATCAGCTATAGACTCTTTAACCCTTTATGACATCAAGGAGGTGCAAAAGGCAACAAATTTCTTCAGCCAAGCTAACAAGATTCGAGGCTCTGTCTACCGGGGAAGCTTCAAGGGCGATGATGCCGCTATTAAGGTGATGAAAGGAGATGTCTCCGCCGAGATCAACATATTGAAGCGCATCAGTCACTCTAATGTGATCAGGCTCTCAGGATTCTGCGTGCATGGCGGAAACACCTACCTTGTTTATGAGTACGCCGAGAGTGGCTCTCTCGACCAATGCCTCCAACTCCAACTCCAGCCTTATTCTTCTCGCTCTACTACTCTATCTTGGAAGCAGCGAGTAGAGATTGCCCACGACGTGGGTGATGCCCTGAATTACCTGCACAACTTTGCAGACCCTCCTTACATCCACAAGAACCTTAAGAGCAGCAACATCCTTTTGGATGGGAACTTGAGAGCCAAGGTTTCGAATTTCGGGCTAGCAAGAGTGGTTGGGAATGGCAAGGATGAGGGGCTTCAACTTACAAGGCATGTCGTGGGCACTCAAGGATACTTGGCCCCCGAGTACATTGAGCACGGAGTGATAACACCAAAGATGGATGTTTTTGCATTCGGAGTAGTGATGTTGGAGCTCTTGTCTGGAAAAGAGGCAGCAGCAACCAACAAGAACAAGAACAACGACAACAAAGAGGAGTTGCTCTTTGACACCATAAGAAGAGTTTTGGAAGGAGATAATGTGAGAGAAAAGCTTAGAGGATTCATAGATCCTGCATTGGGACAACAGGACTACCCCTTAGATTTGGCATTCTCCATGGCCCAACTGGCTAATTTGTGTGTTGCTCAAGACCTCAACTCTCGTCCTGACATTGCTCAAGTTTTCGTTACTCTCTCCAAGATCCGATCCTCTACGCATGACTGGGATCCCTCGGACGAGCTTCAACGTTCCAGCTCTCTCACTCAAGCCAGATAGGCACTGCATTTGTATTAATTCTATCCTTATGTATGTATGAATGATAGGTGGTCGATGCTAGGCCACCCTTGTCGTTCCCCTTTGTGGGGGGATTAACTTGAAATCCAGTTATCTTTTTCCCACTTTGAAATAAAAATTTATATCAGTAATATGTTCTACGTTTAAGGTTATCATCAGTACTATTATTCTCTAGCAAGAACTGTAAGATTCAATATCCAGCCAAAAACAAAATGTACAACTATAGGAGTAAGAATGAAAAAGTCCTCATATAGGAGAAGAATGCAAAAGGTCGAAACCAATGTCCTTTTAATTTCCTGGACTGACAGTGACCCACTCGGACAAGTGAAAACAAGAAACTCATACGGATCTACACTGGCATAATTTACATTACAGTTAGACTTGTATCAATCACTTGAAAACCTTGGAAGGAGATTATGTTACTAGGGAGTGAAACTTTTCAACCGCACAAGCACAGCAACACCGACCTTCAAAATTTATGAAAACACCGCAACAACGAAAACAACTATCCATCTAGCTTCTGCAAGACCTTCCAATATCTGACACAAGAAGGATTAGTATGAATGGCCCTAACGACCCATCTCTGTGGACTCTGACAGCACTCCACATTGGAAGGGTCTGGCCCAGCTATCGATTGCCTTGCAAGCAAATGCATTTGGAAGAAAAGCTCGGCCGGCCTCATTTCTACAAATGAGAAAACATATTAAGAGCATGACTTTCAGTGCAACAGAACTACATAACCGTATTCAATCAATATAGATAACAAATAGACCTGGTGGCCAAGTAAACCATTCGTGACGCAGGTTATTCTCCCATTTTTCTTTGGAACCAAGGCTTCCTTCTGCTTGAGCCAATAAAGCCGATATAAAAGGTAGAGGGATTGCAGAAGCTTCTCGAGCTCTCTTCAGACTTCTAACCGCAAGCGACAAGAACCGTGAATCACACCACTGTCGGGCAAGCTCCAAACAGGTAGCACCTGTACCCATCAATTATCTAATTACTACGAGAAGCAAGTACAAAATACTGAGTACCATTCAGAATGTACAGAACTCGCCATATTTAACCGTCAAACAAGTTTGTAACATGCATTCAGACAAGTGTACCAAAAGAAATGTTATGGATGATAAAGACTAACAACCTCACTAGTTAGTTAAACTGTCAGAGTAAAACATTTAAGTTAAATTAAACCAAACTGTCAAAAATTAGAATTACCCTAATTAGAAAAACTTCAACCAAAAAAACAAAAAAAAAAAAAGTAGATTAAGTGCCTACCATGACATAGCTGGAGGCAGCTCTCAGCACTTGCCAATGAACAGGCTCGTCTAAGAAACTCTTCTGCCGTAAGGAAATCCTGCTTCCACACAGAAATCAAACCTTGCACTAGATAAAATACGGCCATCCACATGTTCGGCAAATTCTTCCCCTCCATCAAGCAACCATTGAAGTTCAATTCTGAAAGATTTAAATCATTTTGCAAGCCAAATTGTGATTCAATAATTTTTAGACAAATCCAACCAATATGGCAATTAGTCTTCAGCTCCAAACACCTTATATACTCTTTCTGAACATTGGAAAGATCACCACATGATGCATAGGCACGGCATAATAGCAAGTGTGCAAAAAAGAGATAATTATCGGGAAGCGTAATGGAGGAAGCATTTGTAGCTCTGTTGGCACAATCATTCTGATTTCCACCTTGCAAACTGAGCTCAGAAGCACAAAGTAGAAGTTGGAACTTTTGATAATTACAAGACACGTTTGCCTTAGAATAACATTCATCGGTAAGAGCAACACAGATGAGCCGCTCAAGCATGATACATATGTTACGGGGAAATCGCTCTTCTCGTGCTTTCTGGAGTAAATTGAGGATAAGTAAATACCTCACACTCTGGTTCCATGGTTCTCGACGCAAGCATCTGCACATTGAAAACAACAATATTAATATCATATAAAGAGGAAAGTTAATTATGCACATATGCATGCATGCTTGCGAGAAGGCATTCCAAGTGTTAAACATAGAGTTTCTTCAAGAAGTAAACCAGATAAATAGCTCAGCATATTTCATTAGAAGCAAAAAATTATAAGGAATGCCAATATTTTCCAGAGTCGAACCACTATGATATTTTCCTTCTTATTCTAAACGCAAGGAGAAACTCATTCTTCAAACCCAAGGAAAATCCGTTGAAATTTTCATAAACAAAAATCAGTTATCACAATTTTCAGTAATTAAAAGGACCAGCATTTATAACATCTTTGAACGAATACATTTTTTTTTTTTTCCCCTTTCCTTTCTTCAAAACTTCAGAAGGACTTGATACCCAAAACCCAAAAGACAAAAATTTATTACGAAACTTGCCAAACCAAAATGATGCCTTGTAATTAACAATTCAAAATCACAGGTATGGGGGACAAATGCAATACTTCTGCAGCTGCTGGATAGCTCCAGGTTCATTCGGACATTGATATGTACAAGTTGGAAAAGAGAACTTTGGATTATTGTTACTAATTGCATAGCAAGCAACAGCTCCAGCTCCGAGGATTTCATATGTTGATTTCAAACCATTAATTAGATCATCAGAAGTGTTTCCGCAGCAACACCTAATTGCGAGATGAGAATCATTCCATTCTTCCCCAGACAGCAAAAGATAACCAAGTAAGTTCCTGTTTGCAGCAAGTTTTGTCAGATGAAACCTCGAAAACAAAATGAAGCTAATAATTTGTAAAGATGTGATTTACAGGGTCTGAATAGTTTCTTTGAGGTTTTTTGCTGTTTTAATTGCTGTTAGTTTTTGGTCTTTGTCTTGGTTTATTTGAGAACCTGCCTGAATAGTTTCTTTGAGGTTTTTTGCTGTTTTAATTGCTCTTATTTTTTGGTCTTTGTCTTGGTTTATTTGAGAACCTGCCTGGTGCAAATGGCACTAAGAAGTACGTAAAAAATTCAAGAGCCTAGTACACATAACTAAAAGAGGATATCAGCTGCTTGTAAGTTTTGTATAGTCTACTTGAAATTCGTAACCAGATTATTCGTTAACATGACTAGAAAGTTCAATGTCATGTACCAGTATATTGACAAACAACAGTAGACAATTCAGCCAGATCATTTCGCGTTTTGACACCTTGATGAGATTCAATCTACGTGCTTTATTTTTTAGAAATACTGAAGTTAGCACATAACCAGTTGAAAAGGAAATCCACCCTTAATGAAACTAAATGAGAGGTTCAGCAATTGCAATCTTATTGTTAGACTCGGAATAGCTTAGAAAAAATATTGGACCGAGATGGGCATAATTTAGACATTCAGACATCATTTCTACAATAAATACCTCAACAGACCACTATTAGGGTACATGTGAAGAGCTTTTCTGAGGTGAGCCACTCCACTCTGAAACCCAATAGAAGATCCTGAACCATTTTTAACCTGCATAATTAGAACCAACAGCAATACAATATTCTATAAATTTTCATATCAACTCTCTACTAAAACATAAAGCGCAAGTTTACCAAACTGTAAAGGAATATAATGGGAAAGGCAATGGGATTGAAAAGGAAAGTAGAAGAATAAGAATGGGGATCATTGATTCCTTTCTATGTTTATTTAGCTATTAGAAAGTGGAAAGACAAGTAATTCAATTCCCTTTCTAGTGTTTACTAAACTTAGAGGCATTAGGAATTATATCAATGCAATTACTAAAATGTCCTTTTACATAGTTAAATAATCATGGACTTATTAACGGTATACAAGTAAGGATTAACTTTTCCCTTTTCTCATTCCCTATATTTTGAGGGGCCTACTAAATCTTCATTACTGATTTTAGAAAAAAAAATCACTACTCCATTTCTCTTTCCCTTCCATGGCAAGTAAACACGCCCCAAATGTCAACCAAGTGTGAAAAGGCTCAAGATCATCAGCTGGAGTAAGAAACTTACTAATTTACCAAGTGCAATTAGAAAGTGCATTCCACTCATGTCTTTAGGAGATTTGAGAAAGTAACGGCTGCTTGAAACAACAGACTCTAGCCGATTACTTCGATCAAGAGCATGGATGGCAGACACTATAAAACTGATTCTTGAATTCTGAAACAATTCCTTTGGCATTTTCAGAATACTATTGATTGCAGAATCTAGTCCAGAAATGCAATACAGCAATCCACAGCTTAAGCTAACAGAGGCAGCCGCGGAGATATGCTCCATGCTAGAAACACTAGCAGCAAGATTTTTTGCCACAGAGAGGGCCATGTTAGTTTGACCAAGTTTCCACAAGGAGAAAGCATATATTTGCAGACCTTCCACACCAAGCAATCCTTAAACATCAATTAATGCAACATAAAAAATTAGAATGTGAACAGGAACAAGTTCCAAGTTTGATATAATATAACCAAGCAATCCTCCTGGATTCAATCAGAAAGTGAAAAAAATGGAAAAATTACAAAGAAAACAGGTAATAGCAACAGTATTTAGTATTACTACATAACGACAACCAAAAACCAACCAGCCCTGTAGAAGAAGCAGTTTAATCCAAATTTAACTGAAAAGCTTACAAAGTTTGGGGATCAAATTCACCTTGGCATTAAACGTAGTAGAAATTAAGATGACAAAGTTGAGACCAAATATGCATCGTTCTCCTAACAGTGACCAAGGCATACATACAACAAATAAAAAATAAAAAATAAATCTCCAAAGGTGGCCCACTATACGTGATTTATTAATTCTTACAAAAATTTGAATATTTTTTAACATTCTGGATGCCATTTGAAAATGAGTAGTTAAGAGCTCGTCTCACTTTTCAGCAATAAAACTAAGAGAGGTAAGAATTTTGCCACTACTAGATTCCTCATTCTGTCATTTGGCTGCAAAGAGATATAAGGAAAGATTGCAAGTAAAGTTAGAGACTTTAGAACCTTCTTTTTTCAAGTTTTCACATTCTCGTACGGCATCTAAAAAATTTCCAGCCTGCACCAAATGAAAGTATCTTGTTAAGCATGCAAAAAAAAATTTTGAAACCAACATTCACACATGTAAAGCCATTTGTGGAAAGAAGACACATATTGTGGACTGTAAAATTCAATCAGACTCAAAAGACACAAGTTTACCTTACTAAGCGATCTGGACAAATTAATTGTTATATCTCTGATTTGAGATTTTGAAACACTGGAAGAAGAGTCGGTGACTCCACAGCGAGCTAGCTTATAAGAAGCAGCAGCGGACAGATAATCAAATCGTGCCTCCCAAGCCAACCCTTTCAAATTATGGCTTTCAGGATAGTGAGGGGTGCGCTCCACAGCCTGCATGATAGCTGCAAAAACCTGCAACAAATAAATTGCATCAACAAATTGAGATTCCTGAAGAATGCCTGTCTTAGTTGTTATTTCCACCAGAGAAAAGAAAAAAAAAACTAAGAAATTAATTAGTTTTAAAAAAAGTTCGAAAATTAGTTACAACTATCAGGGCTAATTCCTCTTCAATCTCTGAACAAGTCAAACCTGAGGAGATGAAAGATGCCCTGAAACCACAGCGAGCTTAGCCAGACCAATTTGGAATTCTGCAAGCTGCAAGAAATAAATTTTAAACAGTTATGAAATAATACGTGAACGACGAAAATTAAAAAAATAATCATAATAATAATAATAATAATAATAAACAATGTTTTCTTGTCCACCTAAAATCATTTTGAAAAGAAACCAGAAACTAAAAAATATAGGCAAGAGAAGGGGAATAAGAATTACAGGCAAAATCTGCACAGCTCGTAAACAACTCTCAAAAGCCTCATCCGCTGCAGGATCCCTGACATAAAAAGTGAATCTCCATGTTAATATGGCCTCAGGTGGTGGATAAGTTTAACAGAAACTACACAATTTAAGTACAAAATGAATATTTCCAAACAGTTTACCCAGCATGAAAATCGGCTGACATGCCAGCCCACGGTAATGCAAGGGAAGGATCTATACTTCTCGAGCAATCAAATGCTTGTCTGGCCAATTGCTTCTCATCCTTTTTCCTATAGAGCTGAGAAATGCTGATAGTTAAAAGTTTTCAAGCAGCAAGTGTAACACCTAGGTAATAAATGCACCAAAGTTGTGACAGGGAAATGATGTGCTTTACAACCATTGATAATTAATTGACATTAGCTACCCGTTGGTCATTCTTCACCGAATTAATCAAAGAAAAGCACGTGGCAGATTGTGTAAACAATCCTAGCTGAACTTTAAGCTATGAAATCAAGTTTAAGTCTACCACATTCTCAGCTGAGTAAGGCCAACTAACGTAGCACTGAAATGTAAAGAAAGATGTGCACCAAAAAAGGGATACAACCTTCCCAAAACCTATCTATTGATTCATCCACCAATGCCGGAAAAAAAAAAGGGAGGGATAGAAACAAAACTCATTCAATCTAGATATACCATGAACTGCAATCCAACACTCTAAGAGTGAAAACACTGAATGATAAATAAATCTAAACTCTAAAACTAAACTTGACATAAAGTGTCCTATTTATAGGAGCCACGACATAAAGCAAATCTGATTCTAAATAAAATCTAATCGCTACTTTTGGATAATCCTATATTTAACATCATAACAATCCTAAGATAATTAACAAAATATAATTCTAATAATACTAAAACAAAATTCTAACAGTGCAGGAATCTCAGTTGCTAACGCTACTCCAAAATCCAAAGTGCTCCCGACACTGAACCTGATTCAGTTTGAAAGCACTGATACCAATATTTCTATTTCATTTCTAGGAAAAGTTCTAAAGAAAGGCGTAGGATAGTACCATCCCTAAGTATGCCCAAGCAACAGCTAGAGATACATCCAATTGCAAGCCCCGAATCAAAGCATGTTGTTTTAATGCATTATGTGTGGATAAATATCCCAAAGCCACCCAGAACTCATAATTTTCAGTCTCAAGTAACAAGGCCCCCAAGGCCATCTTCTCCGGTGGCTGCCTGGTAAAAGAATGGTAAGTCCTTAAGAGTGTAAATATAATGAAGCAATATTATAATGAAGCAATATTATATATATATATATATATACCAAGCATTTAAGTCGTAACTGGGGCACTCGGCCAAAGAGTATACAAGATCTGAACTTATTGCAATATCAGTGTAGATGTTCGCTTGCCATGGTGCCAAGAGCAAAGCTCGCTGATAAGAACACCTGGCAGAAATTGCCGCCAAATGGCAGATGTGTTTCCAAGAAATGATGGAAGATATAAAAGCTTCAGCAGTAAGTTCTAAACCCTGGATGTCCTCCACCCATGGGTAACATTTTGCATATGTGAGCTACAAAAGAAGGGGAAAGTATATCTAACAATATCATAGGGATGTAAAAGAAGACAACATGCAACTGAACAGGAATTTCAAAAGTGTGTGTGTAAAAGAATAAGTAAGTCTGAACAAACCTGAATATCACCATGCAGTTTCCAAACGCATGAAAAATTTTCAGCTAAGATGGTAGTTTCCTTAGCAACTTTACTCGCCTCCTGCAAACAATTTTAATATCCGCATCTTTCAAGGTTGTGAAAGAGGATTGAATTTCCTGACAGGGAAAAGATTAATAGGAAAAAAAAAAAAAGGACCTCTAACAATGTAGCTCCCCATCGAAACGCTCCCAAACAAATAAATTCCTTTGCCAGGCCAAGAAGGCCTGAAGCAAGCCCATAGTTTGCAGATACGCATTGAGGTGAGATCTCCAACGCCTGCCGAAACTGCTCGATTCCCTTCAAAAACAAAAAACAATTTATGACAGACATCCTTAAAGCAATTAGTCCACTAAAACTCTGACATAATTTCTATACTGATAGATATTCTTATTTTTTTTGGCATACCAGCAAAATGTAAGACTAGAACAGCTAATCCTACTCTATAATTTGAGGTTAGGGAGCTAGTTAATAACTAAAACAGGCATGATGAACGAGAAAACGAGAACACATGTACTATATAATGAATCTTACCTTTTTGAAGGAAGCAAGCATCAAATAGATGTTTCCACTTTCAACCAAAGCAAAGACCCTGGTTGACTCCAATTCGATGGCTCTTCCATAGGACTGTTAAAAATACACTAACAACTTGTCCATTAACAGAAGAAGGGAATAAAAGAAGATTTAAGAGCGCATCATGGCCATCAACATAAGTTAAAGAAGAATAAGGCACAAACAAACAACATGTCATGTCCAAAATCATCTCCCCTAATCCCTTCAAAGTTCAATCCAGGGTGGATCAAAACTGGAGTTCTATGGATGATTTTGAATCCCTCTCTCAATCTACTCAATCCACTAATTCATACTACCAAGAAAGCATAAATTCCAAAACCCACCCAATAATCCTTTCACTCCTATCCCTCCTCGTGCTTTTCCCTCCAAATTCAAACAAGGTTTAAAGACATAGAAGGGAACGGATATGAAAGAAAAAGCACAGAGTACCTTGATAGCTGCGGTAAACCTGCCAAGTCGGTGGTAGGCAAGGCCAAGAGTCTAGAAACAAAGAAATTTCCATTTAATGAAAGGGCAATGATACATGACATGAAAAATTTTTATCAGAAATGTAATGAATGCATATGTGTGAAAAATTTTATATATATTTCAGTTTCATGATGCATCAATATTTGTTGCGATGCTTATCAATTTCCTTAATTAATCAAATATATATACATATATATATATATATATATATATAAAGATTAAAGAAAAAAAGGGAGTTGCGAGGGAGGGAGGGAGGGGAGGTGACCTCCCAGAGATCAGCACAAGTAGGATAGCCTCGAATGGCATGTTGGAGACTCTGCACAGCTTCAGACCATTTTTTAAAATGGACCTGCACTCAAGGATTATATCCAGAAATATTTCAGAAAACTCTTTTTATTATTGTGAAAACATTTATCATTTCTTTGTGTAAATTTCATTCCCTCTCAATATGTATATATACACACATACATATATATTATAACGACCATCCTATTGAAGTATGAAGGGGAGAAATTTGGCATCTTTTATTAAGAGGGTTGTTTGGTTTTGAAAATGACAAAATTGGAACATTTTAAAGAGGAGACGTTTGGGGGGGAGGAGACATTTGGGGAGGGAGAGACGTACAAGTAAGTAACCCAATCTGCGAAAAGCCCAAAAGGCCCTGGGGGACTTGTCGGACGCATCCCGGCAGACGGTGACCTCCAAAGTCTCCTTTCCTTGGTCGTCCAACAAATCGCACAACGCTTCCTACATCAAACAAATCAATCTTCTTCTTCTTCTTCTATAAATAAATAATAAACATAATAAATATATAAATGTATGAATATGTATATACCCACCCCGCAATCGGAATCGGTGGGGTCGAGGGAGAGAGCTCTCTGGTAGCACTTGAGAGCTCTTGGGAGATCTTCAGAGAAGCGGGAGTAATAATGCCCTAGATATCTGAAAACGGCGCCGTTCTGTTGGTTCAATCTCGCCGCTGCTACGAACTGCTCCGCCGCTTTTTCTTTTGAAATATTATTGTCTTCGTTCCACAGCAACACTCCCTTCAGAATACATTAAAATAAAATCAAATTATTTTTTGAGAAAAAAAAATTTTTTTTTTTGAAGATGAAGATGAAGATGAAATTTAGAAAAGAAAAAAAGGGAAAGAAGAAATTACGAGATCAAAACGGAGAGAAGGATCCTCCGGATTGGCCTCCAAGGAATCCTGAAGGCGTCGCAGTTCATCCTCCTTGAAAAAACAAAAAAACCACCCAAAAGTGAATGAATGAGTGAGTCACTTGAGAATTTGAGAAGTGAGAGAAGTGAGAACAGAGACCGAACCATAAAGACAGACCGACAAAGTGCGCTCCCTGTTCTTCTTTTTCTTGTTCTTGTTCTGGTTCTTGCTTGCTTTTGGGAATTGTTTTGCTTAAAACCCTAAGCAAAAGAGCACTTCAGAGCAGAGCAAAGAATTTCAAGTTCGAAGTTGGCAAGAATAAGAAGACGACCAAGACGGACGCACACCGACAGATTTCCCCGCGCTGCCCGTTTCATTTCCTTTCCTTTCCTTTCCTTTCTAATAACGTTTCATTTAGGGATTCATAGCTGTTTGTGTGTGTGTGTGTGTATTTCCCTCCTCCTTCTTCTTTAAAGAAGTTTTTTCATAAATGATCAAAATTTTTACATCTTTTTATTTTTTTAATTATCAATCAATTTTTTTAAATATTTAATTTTATATAATATAATTAATTTGATTAATTAATTATTAATTATTAATTAATCATCAAATTTTATAATTAATTATTGATCGATCAATTATGAAAAAATGACAAATAATTATTTTATTAAATAAAAAAATTAGATCATCAACTAAATTATGTTATTTAAAAAGATCACACATCTTAAATTTTCTTGAGTGATTATATTTATATCCGCAACATTAATAAATACTTAAATCTAATAAATGTTTCTTAATATAAATATGATAAATGTATCATTTGATTGATACTTTGTATATACTCATGCACAAACTTTCATTTTAATTTCAATTTATCTTATTAGAAATAAATTAACGTATCTAAATTAAAAAAATGCTTTTTATTCTAAAAAACGAAATATAAAATATCTTTAAAAAGAAGGGGAAAAAAAGATGAAACAATAAAAATTCATTTGCGCTAACATCACTTTCAATTAAAAAAAAAAACCTAAAAATTTAATCAGTAAAAGCAAAGCTGTTATAAAGATAAAAAGAAAAAAAAAAAAAAAAAAAAAAAAAAAAAAAAAACTTCCTCAATAACAACTTTAAGGCAAGAAGAAAAATTCAATAACTGTCTAAATAAAAAAATCAAGGACAGTCATCATGCATTTAAAAAAAAAACATGTATGTACATAATCACATATATGAACCTATGGAGAAAAAATAAATAAAAATAAGAATTGTATTAAAAAAATCACAAAAAAACATTTTCAAATACTAAAAATAAAGAAAAAAGATATATAGTACTAATGAATCATAAAATTAAAAATTCATACTTCAATAATTATTGACCCTTTACGAGACATGCTTTCTTTTATTTTTGTTTCACTAAAATCCTCCATTAAAAATTTTCATGTAGTTATTTAGATTTCATAAGGGGAAAAAAAAAATTTTTTTGATGAAGAACAATTTAGAGTTTATAAAAGAGTAGTTGGGCAAAATAATCATAAACTCTTTAAAATATAATGATTTGGTTTTTTTTTTTTTAATTTTGATCAAGAAAACCATAAACTCCCTAAATGTTAGCAATCTTTAGGATGGTAAGGGGATGGGGCGGGGATGGGTATGCTTCCCCCACACCCATACCCACCACTCTTTTTACTCCATGCCCGCTTAATTTAATGAAGGTGCAGATACAAGTAATTCATACTGAGAATGTTATACTCATATCTTATCCATTTACCCATTAAGATTAAAAAAAAAAACTCAAAAATAAATTTCATTAAAGTTTTCATAAAATTTGATAACACAATTGCAAATATAACTGAAAATAAAAAAGAAATCTTAAAAAAGAATACAATATCTGAAAAACTATAAATAAATTTATAAAAAAAATTTAAAATATTAAAATACTAAAAATTCAAATTATGTATATACAAATAAATATTCAAATTCTCTCACCCCTGTCTCACACCCGCATGGGGTTACTAATTCCCATACTCACCTCAATACCTATATATTATCTCCATGCCCACCCCTAATAGGGAGGATATCTACGGATACCCATATTTATAAATAAAACTATCATCTCCAACAATCGTGATTTTTTCCATCTAAATCCGTTATATTTATAATGAAACATACAATTCAGGAATCTGGTTACTCAATCAAATTTATTTGAAATGCAATGAATATCAAACGCCAAAACGCCAAATCAATTAAACTACTGATGTAATTTGCATATATATTGGTACACATATTCACAGGCGGGGGTGAAACGCGGCCGATTCGATCGGTCTTGTACTGGAATAGTGGAATGCGTCACCAAAAGTTAGGTTATTAAAATGGATATATTAGAGAATTGAAGCCGACCGACCGGATAGTCGATTCGATTTAAATTGGAAAACCGCTCGAGCTATTATTTTAGTCAATCAGTTTTGGTTCTGCATCGTCGGTTCTAGAGTTTTACTGCGTTCATGGGAATAACCTCAACAGACAAATACACTCAACTCCTCAACCGCATGAAAACATTCATGTAAGCAGATATAGATCTGAGAAAACATATCTTAAAAGGTAAATCAGAGAGAGTGGCTACTTTAACAAGTTCACTAATAAATATAATAATTTTTCTAGGAGGGAAAAAAAAGAAAATAATAAATAATAAATAAAAAAAGCCTCCTAAGCAAACAGGTATTGACAATTACAAAACATGTTTGATTGGAAGAAAGGATGTGTGTTAAGAAGAACCATTGCCGTATCATAATGTCACCCAAATCCTTTTCCCAACTAACACAGTCCTGCGTCTGACTCCTCTATCTATACAGTTTGAATGGAACATTTGTTGAGTTGACAAAAAAATATATATATATATATATATATATATTTTTAGAAAATTTTCAAAAGCATATGAAGCACACCTCTTAGCTTTTAGACCATCCTCTACTTCATCAAGTTTTACTAAATTTGCATTCTTTTTTTTTTTTTTTTTTTTCTCCCTGATACGATCTAGTGTGATACGATGGTCGAAAATGAGAGACAAAAAAATAGCAATAATAATGATGCAGTGAATTTGTTCCAAGGCAAAGATGAGAGAAGAGCGGTGTGTTAGGCAGCCAAATCTGGATGGATGAAAAAGCGAAACGTAGAAGAGTGAGGTAACCAGTGGATGCACTTGTGAGACCTGCCCTTGGTGATGCACCTTGTGATGATGTCTCTCTTTTCTACTTCCGATTCCGACAGGGTCTCAACTATCACTTCCAACACCTCCTCTGTACCCAGCGACATGTCCTTTGCAAAGTAGTACACCACTCTTGGCAACACTATCTTTCTCTCCTTCTCGATGTGTACATTTGCTTCAATGAACTCTTCCTTTGCCATTTTCAGATCCCCAAATATACTCTTTGCCGTGTATGCTCGTACCTATTATTCCACGTTAACAATTTCATGCATTTGCTCCCCAATTCTATACTAAATAGTTCCGAAATAATGATTTTTTTTTTTCTTTTTAACTCAATCTCACATACCGCAGGATCAAAGTATTCCCCTGAACATAGTGCAAAATGAACAAGTGGCTCAGGGTATTCCAAGGCGTACTCGTGCCTAATGCTTCGTGCCTTGAATTTCCTTCCCGGTAACAGTGTTTGCAGCCACTGCATCCACCATGGTATGTATATTCTTTGACAGACTTCACTTGCACAATTAGATGAAACTATATGCAATGTATCTTGCTCGAACATCGTCTATCTATGCTTTTGTAATCTTCATTAAACATCAAAAGGAGAAAACAAGAATGCAGTATTAAAACATACCGGAGCTGAGTTGTGTGATCGAATTCCCAAAATGGAGCTCTGAATTACATAAGCATTTATGTGTTGCCCGCCAACATTGTACGCTGCCTGAAAGATGCAATCAAGATACGATATAAATCTTCTTATGAGATGTTAAGATGGAAACATAAATAATAAGAGACCGTTCTATGACATATGATTTTAATATGATTTTGCCGTGATGTGATAAATCTAGAATTGCACACTATCACTAAAGATTAGTACACAAGACTTGTTATTAACCTTCAATACGGAGGGAGTTTTAACACGATTACCAGATCCATATGCCAAGTATGCCTGCATAAAAAAATCTTATAAGCTATGGCAAATAGATATCAGATATACAAATCAGTAGCAATCTAATCTGGCAAAAATAAATATAGGAAAAATTGGATATTTAAGCTGAGTACCACACGCTTACATGCATCAACAGAGCATTGTGAATATTGATCCAAAACGAAAGCTTCTCCTCACGCTTCATCTTCCTTGGATCAACTTTCTCGAGAGTTTTAATCAATGCCCTAAGTACATTCCAAATAAAATTACAACTTTGCATTCACATTATTCTAATACCCTAAAAGATCAGGCTAGAGTTTTTTTTTTTTTTTTTTTTTTGGGGTTTTAATACTGCAACTACATGGACAGATAGAGCACCTGAAATGTTGCAACATTTTAGCAGCGTAGTTAAAAGTGTCGTTGTCTAAACGAATCTTGAGAACTTGTATCATTGAAGCATAGGGTCCAGTATCGTCTTTCAAAGCAGGAGGAGATGTAGCATCGTCGTCATTGTAACGGGGGCTCCAACTATCGCCAGGATTCCGAGAAGAGAAAACAGTGGAAGAGGACAAGGATGAAGATGGGGAAGCTGAAGAAGCTGCAGCATGGGATTGTGGTTGTGGGGGATTGGCGAGTTTGCAATAGATGGAAGAGATGCATCTCACAATGTCTTCGGAAAGTCTATCAGGAGCTTTAAGGTTATTGACAATGGAAGAAGAACCAAGGTGATCGGCTAGGCTGCGATGGCCAGAACCTGAAACTTTCTGCTCCTGAAAATGCTCACGGTACGAATTATGCATCTTTTTTTTTTTTTTTTTTGTTGGTGAAGGGGAAAAATAATAAAAAATAAAAAAAAAAAATAAAAAAAGGCCAAAAATGGAGAAAAGATAATTACCGGTGTGGGCAGCGTGGGTGTTGGTTTGGGGGTAGTGACGGGGCTGTGATTGAAGGGAGTGGGGGAAAGAGGAGGTCTGGGGATGGGAGACTCCAAATCCAAAATGGAAGATGATTTAGTGAAAGAAATGTCTTTCCTGAACGGTGAAGAAGTGGCCCTGGTCATGGATGATGATGATGAGGTGGTAGTAGTAGTAGAACCAGTACTAGTACTAGTACTAGTTCTAGTAGTGGAAGGGGTAGTAGGGAGGGTGGTGGAGATTTGGCCTTCAAAAGCAGTCCTATAAAGCGAAAGAAGATGGCGTTCCAAATGCATTATTTGCAGCTCCAGTGTCTCTATCTCCTCCTTCAACTCCGCACAAGACTGTTGTTTTCATACCACATATCAAATTACAATGCCCCTAAATATTTAGATTCTGTAGCAGCCCAATATATATATATACACACACACACACACACCGTCCTTTGATTTATAAATCTCTTGCAACAACAATATTTATTTTAGAAGAAGAAGGAAGAAGAAGAAGACCTTGGGCGTGGCGTGCGTGTCATTGGAAGAAACAGAACTGAGGAGAGTGGAAGTGGAAGTGGAAGGGGGGGCCTTGTCGGAGTCCGAAGAAAGGGAAGCCTTCTCAGACAATGTCCTACTCCTACTCCTATTCAAGTTCAACTGCACATATCCACACACACACTTACTTTCAGGCAGATGAGACGTTCCACTTCCATGCATGCTTTCATCAATAATTTCTAGACTTTTGTTTTGTAATTTTTTTTTAAATTTTAGTACAGTACCTCCTAATTAACCTGTAATTTTCTAGACGAGTTTTAAAACTACTAACTAGAGTTTCCTTTTTCTTTTTTTTTTTTTTTCAATGAAATAATTTTGACAATATGGAACTAAAAGTGCAGAGTCTGCAAGTTCAAAAGCAAGACAAAGATGAATAATGCTGCTTCGTACGTACGGGATTAAAATAGGAAGAGAGTCTTGGTGAGATGTTGAGTATGCTGTTAAGAAGAAACCCATTATCACCTCCACCGCTGCAATTTATCATTATTGAATTCAACTAAACTTAAAAAACGAAAAAAGCAACCAGAGATCTTTGGCAATTTAATTAACATCTTAATTTATTAAGTAGGTACCCTACCTTTGGCAAGAAGGAGAAGGACAAGAGTAAGTGGAAGGCCGGCAATTCGTACCCAACATCTTCTTCTTCTTCTTCTTCTTCTTCTTCTTCTGCTGCTTCTTCTTCTTCTTCTTTCTATCCTTCTCTGCCTGACCTGTAAATGCAATACTTTTAGTACTAGAAAAAAAAAAAAAAAAGGGGGGGGGTGTAAATTATCCAAAACATCACCAAAGAAAATAAAAGTAGAAAAAGGATTGATCAAGCAAATAGTGAATGGTAACATTACCTGATCCAGAAAAGCTATTAATAAAAAGCTAAATGGGAATTTCAAATCGGAAGCGTTGTTATATATGTATATATATTCAATTTTTAACCTGCACGCACGAGGTTGAGTATTAAGAGTAGGACTAATTTGGTGTTGTCGTTACTTGTTGGGGTCTACACTACAAAGCGAACAAAAAAAAGGCTTCTGTTCTTTGCCGTCGTTGATCTTTGCATGTGTCAGTTATAATAGCCCAACTCCCCCTCCCCACCTAAAACTTACAGTTCTATAGATGCATATATTTATGAGAATAGAGGGAAGAAGCTCATATAAATAAAAAGTAGAACAAAAAAATGGACAAAAACTAAAGTCAATTTGCAGCTCACATTTCCCAGTTAACTGTAAATTTGTTTGAGAGAGAGAGAGAGTACGTCCAAAAAAAAGGGGGGCGCAAAATAATAATGGAAAGATACAATAAAAGCAGATGACCCACCATTCCCATGGCCATAAGGAGTGGACTAGACTTTGATATTATTTCAATTTATTCATTTATATATGGAGAATAGATGGAGTGGGTGGTGGTATTTGTTTCTTTCTTTTCTCTCTCTCTCTTTTTTGGTAAATAAAAAACGTAAAGAACCAAAAAGAAAAGAGAATATTTGGAGGGAGTAAGGAAGCTTTGGGAGAGGTGGATCTGTTGAACCGGATCAAACGGCTCATTTAGTCTTTGCTCTGTGCCTGTGCCTGTGGGGCTGATGAGTAATGTAGAAAATAATAATTAAATAAATAAAACAGTTTTTTTTTTTTAAATGTGAAGGAGAATCGAAAGGGAGGGGGGGAGTGCAGGGACAATCCACCCCCCATTACATTTAACACCAACAAAGCCCCCCCCCCCCAAAGCCTCCATTATTAATTAAAAATAACAACAACAACAACATCAACAAAAAACAATTATGAAGGTTCATGAGCAAGCTATTGTCGTCTCCTCAAAAACCAAATCATTGTCATTATAAATAATATATACTCATTTAGATTAGGTGGAGGAAAGTGAAACTGTTATGATTAGGACCTGCCTTCTCAACTCTATCCACACCCCGAACCCCACCCAAAAAAAAAAAAAAAAAAAAAAAAAAGCAGCAAAAAATAAAGGAGGACAGTCCGGAGCAGGTAACCTTCTATTTGTTGTTGTGGCAAATCCCATCAACCAGCCATCATCAACCCCTCTCTCCCCCCCAACCCCCTCTTTCTTTTCTTTTCTTTTTTTTTTCTTTTTCTTTTTTTTTTTCTTTTATAATGATGCTATGTGTTAAATCTTAATATATAATCACTAATAAAAAAATTTTAAAAAAAATACAGAAACTAAATTGGCATTGGTTGACTTGTTCCAAATACAGAAACTAAATTGGTAATATATCTACAATCAAGAGATTTGTCAACACTATTACAACTTAAAATGGCAAATCTTCCTATTTTAGGATTATATTATATGGGAAATCCCCCTTCCTCAAATTTCAACAAATTAGTATATATATTCTCATTTTTACCACTTTTCAAATATTGTCTATATATATATATATAAGGATAATTTACCACACCCAAGTATGAACTCTCTCCTTTACTCTATCTTTACTATTACTCCGTAAAAGAAGGACTAAGAGGGGGGAGATTGAGGACAAAGTGAAGAGGGGAGATATTTGGGAGATATATATATATATATATATATATATAATGTGTGGTTGATACTTCTACTAGTAATGGTGTAGTACTAGCAGTACTAGTAGAAGTAATAGAGCTAAAAAAAAAAAGGCCAAAGATCCTAATAGCTGTGTCTGGGTGCAAACGATCATTATTGGAGGTGCGGGTCGGGCCTTCTTCTTCTTATTATTAGAATAAATTACACTCACATCCCCCCTGTATTTTTTCAAAATAATACATTTTTTGAACTAAAACTAATAACATTAAGACCCCTTATCATTGACTCTACTAAATTTATATTTAAAATAACTAAAATGCCCTATTAAATCTCAGCCATTGATCTTCTCATAGTAGATAACAACTCTTAAATTTTTTAGTCTAACTTAAAAGAGTTAAAAAAATAAAATAAAATAAAAAACCTAGCTACCATAGAAGAAGGATCTGCCATAGAAACTGTCGTCCCTCTCCTTGGCGAATCTGTCACACCACGCGCCGTGCCTGAGCCGAAGTTCGCCTTCGCTGGAGCCCGATCCCCACGCCCCCGCGCCTGCGTCGGAGTTCGCTTGTTTTAGAGTCCGCCTTCGCCGGAGCCCGAGTCGCCCATGCCACCCTGCCTGCGCCGGAGTTTGCCTACACCGGAGTCCAACTTCCAGTGGAAAATGTGGTGCTTTAACAAACAAACGGTGGTCCCATCCGTATATCTCACTGGGCATTTCTTTTAGGGAGAGAAGAAAAAAGTAGCACTAAATTACTTATTTACTTAAACATGCAGGGTGGATGAGACGGTAAGAAAAGTAATTTTAGAATATCAGCCATTGGAAGGTTGATTGTTCAAACCATTCAATTCAGATATTTTTTTTATGTCTTTTTAAAAATGATTTTCTCAGATTCTTTTTTTTACTAAAAAATTTTTTTATTTATTTGCTAAAGAGAGGTTCAAAAAAACTTTACTATTAAAACTTAAAAATCTCAATTCATATTACTCCACCAAACGAGCCATATAAAGTATCAGCATACTCTGGTAAGGTTAATTGTTCGAATTCTCAATTCAGATAGAGTATTTCTGTTTATGTGATTTAAAAAATAGAAAATGATAAAATTACTCTCAGATTCTTTTTTTTTTACATAAGATCATTTTTTTATTTCACTTATGCTAAAGAGAGGAGTTCAGTTATTGATACTCTCACTTTTTTTTGTTTTTAAATTTCAGAACCTTATGTGTAGCCTTTGAAATGAGAAGGGAGCAAATGTTTTTCATTTTGATTATGTTTTCGGAGAATTTTGTAGTAGGACACAGTTGAAAATTATCGGATTATGTTTTTGAATAAAATTTCCCTTTATTATGGTGGTATTTTGCTTTGGATAACAATCTTTGTTATTTTTGTGTTCAAAAAGAATAAAATTGTCATTTTAAATAACAAAAGTACAAATTATGAATGCAAATGTTTAAAAATCAAGTAGAAATCATTTTTGTGCTACAAAAGAGTAAAATTGTCATTTTATAATGAGGTATATGGTTGAAAACGTTTTTTAATGTAAAGGGGGGCATTTATGGTATTTTGAGTATAATTAACAATCAAACTTATAGTCAACTAACAAATGGGGTGTCTCTGTAATTTTTTTCAAAACTCAAGGAGTCTTAATGTTATTAATTTCGATTAAGAGGTGTTCCTGTAATTTTTAAAAAAACACAAACAATGTTAATGTAATTTATACTTATTATTATCATTCGTATCTTCCATTCCTATTTCCTTGTTTTTTTTTTTTAATCAAATATTAAAAGAAATTAAAATAAAAAGAGTCTCAATATTTTTTTTTTCCTCCATTTGTTATTGTTTAGCTGCATCTCATTCTGTACATCATGGACCACCCTCATCACTCTCCTATTACCTTCTCTCTCTTTTTTCCTTTCTTTTTTTTTTTTTTTTAATTATCATTATTATTTCTATTTTAAACTTGGAACATGGGAGGCTTTTCTCTGTGTGTGTGCGTGTGTGTATTGGAGCTGTTATAGTGATGCACTTACAGTATCACTATGTGTATGCATGTCTCCATGTGTTAGTATCTTTCGATTGGGTTCTTTTTTTTTCTTTTAAACCCTTCCAAATTCTAATAATGAAAAACCAACTGTATACTATATGTCTATTTATATAGTTATTATAGTTCCTTTTCTTTCATTTTCTTAAAATAATATACACTCAACTTTTTTTACGTTTTGGCCCTACAAACGAAAAATAGTGGAAGAAAATATTTTTTTATTTTTGTTTTTCTTTTTTCTACTAGCTGGAAAGGGGGAAAGAGATTATTAATTGGATACAATGGCTTTACCAATTTGGAAAGGCAATTGGAAAGTTACACATCCTTTCGTTCCTCTTGTGTTGTATGTTTCGTTATTAATTTGTCTGTAGAATGACAGCTGTCCATTTGGATATCAGAAACTATTAAGAAATTATTCAATAAATAGGTGTGTCTTGTAATGGAGTTTAATCTTACATAATGTGTGTGTGTTTGTGTGTATATATATATATATATATATTTTTTTAAACTTGGATACGGAGTTAAATGTGCTTTTACCGTTAGATTATACATGCAACTACATGTTATGTATTATACTTGTTCAACAAACAACTGATCTTTTGATGATATATCAATTTCAACTCTATAATAATTCCTAATCACCATTATCCCTCCTAATTAATTTTAGCTTGCCTTTTAACTTTAATTTATTTAAAAAAAAAAAAGGGATACACATCATAAAAAATAGTTTTACATATAAAGATTGAAATAAAACTTGCTACTATAATTAAAAGAACGACGTTGGAACAAAAACAATAATTTTACTTTGATAAACTTACAAATTCTACATAAATTTATGGTGTTGTATTATTTCAATGTTAATATCTAAAAGAAAACCTTTCAAATTTTAAAACTTAAAGCCTAGTAACTTAAACCCCTTCTCACTTGCCAGGCGAGCATCACAGAGTTCAAATGTCATGTTACTATAAAGTTAATATATTATGCTGGAATTATGGCCTTCCTAACAACAATATAAATAAGCCCGATGTAGACATAAATGTATATATATTGGAGATTTTATTTGCACCCATTGTATTGATAAATACATCTATTAAATCATTAAAAATTCTTATTATGCTTTTATCTTACAATATAATTACTTTAAAACCCATTAAGAATGTTCATACCCACACATACCTACAAACAGAAATGTTCTCACTTTTTAAAAAAATAAAATAAAATAAATTAGTAAAAAAATATACACCGCATAAACTATAAATGAAAATAATATTTTTTAAAGAAATAAAAAAATTCACTAAGAATTTGATTAACATTAATTTCGTTTTATAAATCCTAAATTATTCTTCATCTATTTTTTTTCTTAGGAAATCTTTATGACTACATGAAACATTTCAATGGAGGATTCAATTGAAAAACGAAAAAAAAGACAAAAAAGAGCATATTTCTTGAAGAGCCAACAACTATTAAAGCATGTGTTTTTAATTTTTTGATTCATTTATATTAGATCTTTTTACGGATTAAAGTTTTAGTCATTTTGTTACAAGTGATGTTGCTACAAAAGTATTTTCATTGTTTTCTCTTTTTTATTTTTTTAAGAGATACTTTACGTTTTCTTTTTGAGAATGAAAAAGTATATGTTTTTCTTATTTAGATTTGTTAAATTAATTGTTTATCAAACAAATTAAAACTAAAGTGAAAGTGATTTTTTTAGAGGCTGGTATTATATAAAATGTGTAGATAAAAGGATAGATTGTAGCAAATAGTATATTTTCTAGGTAGTTTTAAAGTTTTTAGCATATTTAAAAAAAAATGATAAACTATAGCATATATGTTAGGTAAAGCCTTAGATTTCCTTGGATTTTTTTAAAAAAATTTCAGATTTACTGTTAATTTTTAATAATCAGCTTATGTGTCTCGTTTCATGTTAGGGAGAAAGAATAAGAAAGATGATGGATTTTTTTTAATTATTATTTTTGAAACTATATGATCATAAATTTGATTATTTTATTTATTAATATGTTTAGAATTTTATGATATAATTTACTAATATTCTTTTTAAATATGCTAATTTACTCTCTTTTTTTTTTTTCTGGATATTTTATTAATATTACGGGGCAAATATAACAACTTGCCACTTTCATAGCATTTATTAATGGAACCAGATAAAAGGCTAAATTGGGCCGCGGACATAGGTGGAGCAGGTAGGTAGGCCGACAAGTGAGAAGGGAGAAGGATGGGGCAGGACTCAGTGGGGGCAGTCGGCTCTTTCTTCGTGGGTTACGTTTACGCCAACTTAATTAAATTGGACAAAAAGCATCAAGCAAATCTAGTAACAGTTAAGTTTATTTATTCCTCCCCCAGACCATTAACTATCATCATGCCTAGGCTACACTAGACTAGACTAGACGCCCCAATATTTAATTTGTCCCAATCTTCTTCTTCTTCTTCTTCTTCTTTTTGTTTTTATTTTATACCAAAAACTAGTAATAATTGGACGGACGGAAAGCAGTTGGCCAAACTCCTATTACTATGGTCTCTGGTTTAATGCTCACTGTCTCACGTATCATCAAACATGTCCTACTACTTTCTATTATAAAAATGCCCTAATTAAGTTCTTCCTAATTTAAAGTTCCAACTCCCTGAACCTCAAGGAAACAAATAATAATAATAATTATTATTATAATCTGAAACTTCAATGAGCAAGATTTATATTAAGGTCGTCAAACCACATGTAAGAGTACAGCTACTTTTCCTGCTCGGACCAATGATTATAAAGTTGTAAAGTTATATGGAGCCAGTCTATATCACAGGCTCGTCGTGCCTATTAACCTCTTTTTCTCTTTTTGAGTTTTTCATGATAATACATATTCAAATCCTGAACTATCTATGACATCTAATTCTATTTTTCTTCCCTTCTTAAGTATCCGATATATAGAAAATCTACTTTTATCAAATTTAAAAAAAAAAATTAAAAATTCCTAGATTTTTAACTTCCTTAACCTCCTTCGCACCCGACGAGTGTCAACGGGGTTGTGAGTGCGTAGAACAAAAGTATAAAAGAATATAATATGTGTATATATATATATATATGCATGTGTGTGCGTGCGTGTGTGTGTGAATTTTTCCACCACAAATTTGCTGCGTAAATTTGCTGCTCTACCAACTTAAACTAAGTGTGCCTGCCAATCAAAGCTATGTTCTACATGGGCATGCATCTTCACACAGTGACGAAGTCAGAAACTTTGATTAGGGGAGACTAGTAACAACAATTTATAATTTTTAGAAAAATAAAATAAAATATTTATTTTTTTACAGGGCTATATGTAAATTTTTATCGACTACATGTATAAAAACATAATTAATTAAAAATTGAGGGGGGCTTGAGCCTTCGTGTCTCGATCTCTGCAACCAGCGGCGAAACCAATTTATTGTTTTAATAAGGATGTATATTAAAAGATATTAGTTTTAGTGACTTACATAGGAGAATCAATTTTTAATAAGAACAAAATAAGAAAAATAAAAAAATTTTAAAAGCAAACTTAAAAAAAAAAAAAAAAAAAGTTTACTTAAAGCAGAAGCCCCTGCTTCACCATGGAGAAACATATCTGAATGCACGATATTTTAGGCTTGAAAATTCATGCCAGCAGGTTATGTTCACATCGATCAATTTATTAATCATGTTGGACAAATCAATCCATATAAGACCCAATTAATGTTTTAGAAAATATCAATCCAAACATGATTCATATATTAATCCTCTCAACTCACTGAACTTAATTAAATCAATGTTTAAATAATTGATATTAATATGACTTATTTAGCCAGATTATACCATATTTAGTGGTCAATTTATATTTTCTTTTTAAGAAAAACAAGTTGGTTTACTCGCAAAATGTGGACTTCATTGTATTTAATCAATTATTAGAAAATTTTATATTGCACATAAAATTTTATTGTATATGAGACATATAGTTAAATCTTATTAGTTCACGTTACTCCGAGTTAGGCCGGCCAATTTGAAATGACCTATTTATTATAATCATTATTGTCGTGTAAAGTTATCATTAATCCGTATATCTTTAATTGTGATGCATATTAATGCTTATCATAAATCAATATAGGTAGCTATATGGGTATATTGATGCTAAAATTTTTTCTTTTATTTACATTACCTTCAATAAAAATTTTTAAGGGCTACCGTTCAAGGGGAGACGGATTACTTCTTTTCTTTCTTAAATCTCCACCCTACTTTCTATGAGATTAAGAATAATTCCTTTTTTTATCCTCCGGAGAGGAGATGACTCAGTAACAATTGTTGGAGACGTTAATAACATACTAAGGCTCTAGAATTAGCATCAGAAATGAAGGATCACAGGGGCGCGGGAGAATTTGAGAGGATTATCATCAGCGTCTTAATTAGAAAGCGAAAGAAAAGACAGGCGAATCCGGCTAAAGTAAAGAGACTTGGGCTTAGCTAGACCAATATAGTTCCCACTAAAATTAAATTCTACCTAAAAGATTTTATGATTTTTCTGTTTTGCCCCAAATTAAAAATAGAAAAAATTCTCATGTAACCCACATTAAAAATTTTATCCTTTAATTTTTATAATTTGACGTTATTTATTTTATGTTTAGAAAAAAATTTGTCGTACACCTCCATTGAAATGCATATGATCTAGTTCTATCCCTGCATACAAGACTCAATTTAGTAGTTATGATAAGTAAAACAAACATTTACAAAGGAAACTTTTTATTTAATTTAACAACATGAAAACAATCAAATTACACTTGATGACAAACTGATCACACCGACACGCTTTCCAGAATCATACATAATAAACACATCACAAACCAAATTACATGACTACAGTAACACAAACTGTTCTTCGTTTTGAAAAATAAACAAGTGAATATGCATACATACATATATATATATGTATATATGTACATATATACACATCTTATAAGTTTTTTGTCTTCGTCACTACTGACTGTTATACAAGCTGGGAGATCTGGCTGAAACATATTCACGGAATTCCGTGACTTACTATATATATATATATATATATATAGTAAGGCGAGAGATCAAAGAGGTGTTATTAATAGAACCTAAAATTATATCATAGGTACTCCTAAATTAATCAAACTCAAGACCTGTCCTTGGCTAATTAAAAAAAAAAGAAAAAAAGAAAAAGGAACTTGATTTGGCCCTTGATAAATTAATTCATTGTCTAATAAAACAAAAGGAAAATTGACAGGAACAAAAGAGAGGAAATCATGGGGTGAGTAGTGGGGGAGAAGGATACAGACACACACATATATAACATATAAATATATAGGAGAATTGAAAGAGAAAAAGAAATTAGCTATATATATATATAGAGAGAGAGAGAGAGAGAGAGGAAAGGTCGTCAAGAGTGGAGCCCTGTGTATGGATTGGTTGAGGCAATTCGTGTGCATGTCTGTATCTGTGCAACTTATATATATGTATACAATGTATAATTATATTCTCCAATCAACAGGCATCAAATTTTCTTATGCACGATGTTATTTATTCTTTTAGTAATTATATATAATTAGTTTTTGTTTGGTTTGGTTTTTAGTATTTGGTCTTGCTGTTGTCATTGGTCGTCTAGGCTATCTTCACTACTGTTGCACCTAACTAATCAAAGTGCAAATTATGTAGAATAGCGCCAATCTGATAAAAAGAAAAAGAAAAAAAAATTAATGGGAAAGCCCAAAAAGAAAACTCAGAATTAGGAATGAGACGAGGAGTGTCGTGGGACTCATTTGTCGGAGCAGACACTTTACTTCAGAATTAGCAATGGCACTTGGCTGGAACTCTCACACACACACACCCACACCCCCACACACGTACACATATAATATTTCAGTTAGCGTGATGTTGTGTTTGTGTGTGTCAACGGTCAATCAATCAAATAAATAAATTTAATTAGTCTTTTTCCCAAATAATTGGTAGCTTTTTCCCAGAATAATATTGGGGTGCCTTTTCTGAAAATTCAAAAAATTTCTAGTTTATATTCAACTCAAGGAGAAACAACAATATAATATCAATCAGACAGCTCAGGTTAATTATGGGTAATAGTATTTTTTATAAGAAAAAAGAGCACTGTTATTCAGCCCCATGGAGTTTTAACCCCTTCCAAATGTCCTTCTATGGCTCACGCCTCACGCTACGAAACTCAAACTTGTAATCTCTTTGAAAATGATGAACTCCGACATCAAGAGATGATATAGTCTAAGAGATTCCAGCGAACCTTTATAAAATATCTTGCATTCCCTATTTTTATGCAAATTTTCCGTTACCCTTTGTCGAGAGTTGGAGCATGATAAGGATAATTCCGAGTCGAATTTTCACCGTCAACAATATATATATATATATATATATATAGGATATATCTCAAATCCGGCTTGCTCATATTCGGCTGATATCCGGTGGACGCTTGTGGGCCGTCCGATTGGAAATCAACCGTTTGTTGAGAGTTGGAGGTTGGTAAGGATAATTCCGAGTAGATGAATTTTCACCGTCAACAATATATATATATATATATATATATATATATAGGTTCTGTCTCAAATCCGGCTCGCTCATATTCCACTGATATCAGGCAGACGCTTGTCGTCTGTCTTATTGGAAATCAAGGGTGAGATGTGTAGTGTCTGATGGTTGAGGGTGATGTAGTGATATATTCTGCAGAATTAGCTGTAAAAGCACAACAAATGTAGTAAGAATATTTTATAAAAAAAATTGAAAAAAAAAAAGTTATACAAAGGGGAAAAAAAGAGGAAAGGATAAAAGGAAAAAAAAAAAAAATTTGAAGAAAGTGAAAAGGGTTCTGGCCTTTGAGTTTCCTTTTCTCTTAGTTTTTTCTCTGGAAGAGAAGTCGTTTCTGGAAAGAACAAGCAGTGTGGATTTTTTTCGATTATTGTCTTGTTTAAAAAGGGGAAAAAAAGGAAAACAGGATGTGGTGGGAAAATTTTTTGTTTTGTTCGGTTTTCTGTTGTAGAGGAGTGGGTGCCATATGGGGAATGGACTGGCTAGTGCCCCTCTTGATTAAACTTTGCTTCACATTCCCTTTAACATTCGGTTACAATTATACTATATTTCACAGACATTCAAGCTTTCCCATTCGGTACATTGCATTTTACCACGCCTTATATACTAATGCAATTTCAAACATTTACATTGTTATATATCTACAATTCATATTCATTTTCACACTTATTTACAGTTCTGCATTCATTTCACCACATTCATGACCGAGTTTATATAAAAATGCATCCACAAATTTTTTATTAGGGTTGAAGTTACCCTTGTGCCCTCATCTGGGTTAAATAATGCATTAAACTTCTGACTACATAGTATATAACTACTATTTACATAATAAATATATTTGGAAATTATCTGAATTACTGACACAGTCCACTCTTGTCTTCACATTTGTTAAACGGTCATTACTTGTAGACCTCCATCTCGTCCCGCTTACCGTGTGCCACCGGATTTGAGACCTCTCGTGTGTGTATATGTGTTTGTGTGTGTGTGTATATATATATATATATATTTTTTATCAATTGTTTGTGTGAAACATATTGCTGTAGACAATTATATTTTGTTCTTGATAAGGTTCAAAATAGTGAACCATGCGTGTCTCACATCTCATATCTGCCGACTAATTTTGACTTGCGCTCTCCATCAAACATCCTCTGTCATGTGAACAGTTAGTGTCTGTCATAATCATTTTGGCCTTCTTCACAGGAACGCCATCTTTAGGGAAAGTGCAGAATCACATGTTGACAAATTGCAATCATTTTTATTTTTATTAGTTTCTCATTTTTTTTTCTTGATATAGTTTCTTGTTTTTTAATAAGAAGATATATATATATATATATATATAACTGGTCAATTATTCTTTCCTTGATCAATGTTAAAATTTGTATATGTATATTATTTATTGTTTCTCATTCTACCTTAATTTCTTTACTTTAAGAACAAAAAAAAAAAAAAGAAAGGGAGCTTGTAGAGACGGAGAAAAAGAAGAAGGAAAGATATCCAATTAAGTTGTTATGTTTTATCAGAATTAAGGGCAGGTTACTGATCATCCAAAATTAAGAGGAAAAAAATCACGATAATCATTATAGAGATAAAGGAGGAAGAAGATCGCGAATGAGAAAGAGGTAAAGTAGTGGGTTTTATTTTATTTTATTATCATTATTTTTTTGGGTTGGGGGAGGGGGCTAAAGAGGTAAAGTAAAGTCGTTGAAAAGAAGAGTAGAGAAGAAAATGGAGCATCGTCGTTTACTAGTACCAGGACTGGACCCTACATACGTATTATATATATACATATATATATATATATATATTTCTCCGACATAATAATTAAATCTATTCATATCTAATCATATCATAAAAATGTCATTCGACAATGAGAATGTATTACACTGCATGCGCTGCTAGCGATCATCTGTCCACCAAATATTTATCTTTTTTTTTAATATATACTTTTGATTTTTCTAAATTTATAAAACACATATATACTTAAATAAAAGGCTACATATAAAGTTGGTGGGTGCGCTGCCGGAAAAATATGAAGAAGAACATATGAGAAATTGAGAAGAGCAGCTAGCAAGTAGCATTATATGATATATATATATATATATATATAAATACATGTCCCCGTTCGGTTGCGGCAGTTTGTGGGAAAATGAAGTTAAGAAGAGCGGAGCAGAAATATGCTGAGCTGCTGGGCGGAGGAGGAACCGATGGGGTTGATCATGTGAAAGGACTCGGAATCAGGGGAGCCGATGACCCTCTCGAAGGTGGCTCTCATGTACATGAGGTCGGCTTCTGGGAGGACTCCGGCACCGACCGACACCGACTGCATCTGTTTGAGTACGGCTGCGTCGGAGAGTGACATGTGGCGGCTGACGGCGAACCCAACCTTGCGGCCGTTGCAGTACATGGACCACAACGGCACGTCAAAGAGCGAGCTGGAAGTAGAGCCAGCTGCTGAGATTGTATTTGTAGTACTGGCGGAGGAGGAGCACTCGAGGGCGATGCGGAGGAGGCCGCACTGCATCTCTCGAGCCAAATAAGCCGTCGGCACCGCGAACTCGAGGAGGAGGAGAGGGCAGCTCCTGGTGTCGTCTTGGAGGCAAAACGACACCCTCCCCTTCCTCTGCCCGAAGAAGGTCCCCGTCAGCCTCAGCGGCGCTGGAGTCGTCGGCGTGGTCGTGTCGCCGTCTGTCCAGAGGGAGTCCCTGTCGAGTGATGAGGAGGAGGGCTGGAAGCCACAGCAGGGGACCATGCACTCCACGAGAGTCCGGATGGAGCGGCGCAGCCTCATTTCCCGGCCGCACTCCACCGTTGTTGCCGTGTCCATGATCTGCAGGCTTTGACTTCCCAAGTCTATCATCCTCATTTTTTCTTTCCTCTATATATATATATATATATATATGTAAATTAAATTAACCTGCCAAAAAGTTTGTAAGATCTAATAGTGCTAAGCCTAAGAGAAGGAGGAGGAGTTTTGTTGCGAGATTGGGTATTTGGTAAGTCAGTGATAGGAAAGGAAAATATATATGCAAAAAAGAGGTAATTAGGGGGGATTCATAAAATAAAAGGAACATATGTGCATATAATATATACAGAGAGAAAAAGAGAAAGGCACCGCCAAGGTGGGCCCAGAAATCGTGAGCAATAATTCTGCCCACGAGGGCACCTGGGACCCTCTTTAATTTGGAACTACTTGGACCCCACCCCACGCTGCCTACACTACACTATACTCCCAACTCCCAAGTCCCACCCACCCTTTTTATTTTCTTTTTTAAATTAATATTTTTATTTTATTTTATTTTATTTTCATTTCAAATAAATCACTCTCCCCTTTCATTACTAAAAGCTTTCACTGTTGTCTTGCGAAAAGTCGAAAACTTTACAATTAGAAACATATTAAGGGCTAGTTAGTCTGATGGGAACCAAAAACAATTACGGCATTATTATTATATTACATGAAGCATTCAATGATTGCAAGTTTAGTCTCACATTAAATCTGTATTCAACCTTTAGTTTTATGGCTAAGAATTCAAAATTTTCAATTTTAAGCTTCTATCTGATATCTCATTTTGATATATTTTTAAAAATAAAAAATAAATTTAAATAAAACTTCTGCTGTATTTTCTCTTATAAAAATTTGAATATACTATTTCAATTGTTGGTCAAACCTATGGTCTAAACTGTCTAATTCTATATATATAGGATTTTTTACTGTTTCTCAAATGTAACTTCATGTTAAACAATTTGTAATAATTAATTTATTTATTTGTAATGACATAAATTAATTTTTTTTAAATTGATGTTCTATGTCACAAATTATTGAGAGAGTACTATTTTTTATAATTTGTTTGAAAATTCGGCAAACAAATAAAGTGACATCAATTAGATCAACATCATTTACTTCATTATTACATATATATACGCCTCCATCCAAAGTAAGGCAGTTTGAAGCATCATCGAAAGATATGAATTAAAATCCTAACTTCATATCAAACTTTTCATCTCTTTTATTTTTAAAAAATTCAAACTTTAAAAGTTCATAACTTTCTTATTTCAAATCAGAATGAATGATTTTTATGTCAAAATACTCGTAACAACGAAATAAACAAGACAACATCTATTTTGTATTTTTTTAAAAAACATATTTCTAATTTTTGCATAATTTTATATATTACATAACTTTTTTAAAAGTATTCCTCCCAAACACACATTTTCAACTCAACTTTCAAAACACCATCTCCAGATATTCTCCAAATAGGCCCGAAGTATTATTAGTAAGGTACACCTCAAATATTACTTGACCAACAACTACGTACATTCTGCATGCATGTAACATGTCAACGATCTCACACAAACCCTAACAATTTTGTGTCTAACTTATGATCAAGTTTAAATGTTTAATAGAAGGAGATCAGGTTGAAATCTTATCCCCCGCTCTTATCCCTTCTTTTAGTAATGACTTCCAACAAATAAATTATAAAAATAAGCAAGCAAGCAAACAAACAAACAAACAAAACTTAAGGAAAGAAAAAAGGTGAAAGACGCTGGCCGGGTAAGTGGGTAACAATGGGTTGAATGGAGTTCGGATGACATGTGTGTGTGTATTTTTATTTATTTATTTGTGTGTGTATATGAATGAGAGACAGAGAAGTTTACGAAGGAAGCATGCAGCAGACAATGATTAGACCCCCTGTAGTCACGTCTGTCCCAAACTCAATCCATGTTCCAATGCCTCCTTCATTAACATACCCTCCTTGCGCACCTTGCTCGTACACACACACACACACCCTCACATGTATATATATGTACCCAATAATACTACTTTTCCCATCCCATGTTAATATTCGTATTTTCACATGTCACAGTTCAAATTAATTGCTTACTTTTTCCTCTTTAGTATAGTTTCAGTTTGTCCTTATATATATATACATAATTATTTTCGTGTTCAGAATCTCATTTTTATCGAACACAAACGACCCTTATAACGTGTAATATCTTGAGTTATACTGACTAATATATTGGATTATCCCCTTTTCTCTCTCTCTCAATTTCTCTCTCCCCGGGTAGCCGGATGCTGAACAGGAGAACAACATGTAGAGCTGTACTTTACTACTTTAATTTACAACCAGAAAACATATATAGTATTTTCATTTTATGAAAAATTGTATGTATTGTATTTATTGGTATCTATGTATTACGTACTAAACGTCAAATTGTGTTAGGGTGAAATATGTTAAAAATTATAGTATACGGATCTCTTAACATTTTGATTACAATTATCCATACAGAGAGTAACTGATGATACAGTATTTTGTCTTAACTTTGGAAAAAAAAGCCTTGCCAATGCCCCTATATATACACACGCACATTCACACATATGTACACTAATTAATATATATATATATATATATATATAATGCCACACAAGTCATGATTAGTTGATCATGTAGCAGAGTTACGTGTAGACACTGCCTGTTAATGAGTAAATATATATACAAGTCAATCAATAAACTATATATCATGTTCCAATTTTAAATAAACAAACGCTGATCAGGTGTTGATGCATTCATCAGATCCGGAAATCATGTCCTGTTTGATTTCATGGAGTCTTTTTTTTTTTTTTTCCTCGACGAATAATTTATAAGAGACAATTTATGTAGAAGTATACATACATATATATACACACACGCACACTTGAGGATTGATTACATTTACAAAGAAAGAATTGGTCCGAGGGCCCACGCTGGTAGTGATGATTAATAGAACTAGGTTACTTTGCATGCTTCAGAGCTTTTATTATTTTTTTTTTTTTATCATTTTTTAAATTTAAAGAAAACATTGTTTGGCCTGGCTTATGATTCAATAATCGAAATGCATGCCTCCCTCCCTTACCATTTGCTTTTGACGCGCCCACTTGAAAAGCAAAATGTGTTTGTGTTTTTAATAATAAATATAAATAAATAATATATATATAAATACTAGTTTTGTTCCTCATCCCCACTATAGTCAATAGTGTTTGTTCTTCATATGGGACCAAAACATTATTATTAATGTAGCTTTCTTTTCTTTGAGTCTGGGGGAATTAGACACACACACGTCCCCCATTTTACCAGGCCAATTATCAATTAGCAATTGGCAAGAATATATTTATATATATATATATGTATATATATATTAGCAAATTAAATGCCCTTCCCCTACAATTCGATCCCTTTTTAATTCGGCGTGGACTCGACAGTACGTAGTGAGTAGTGACGGTACCGCAAAACAAAAACAAAAACAAAACAAAATTTTAGGATGAGCGGCATCCATCCTCAATCCCCCTTTTTCGCCCTTTTTTGAGTCTCCTTTCTCAAAGGCTGCTAATACATATCTTTTATCGGCACCGTGTATGTGCTTTTTCTTTCTTTCTTTCTTTTGTTTTGTTTTGTTTTTTTCTTTTTTTAAATATCGTCACATATATATATATACATATCACATTAAAATTACATCATAATCAAACAAACTATCTAAAATTTGATACAAATATTCTAAAACCACTTGACGATTTAAAAAAAAAGTTTATGCATGCTTTGTAATTTCATAGACATGTCATTCTCATAACCCTGCAAAAAAGTTTTAGTTTTTGATCTTTAGCGAAAAGCAAATTAATTAATAAATCAATGGGGGTACATCATAGATACATATATAGCTATATATATATATACACACACATAGAGAGAGATATATATATAGATGCGCTAGCTTTTTGAAAAAGAGAAATTGAGTCGTCGCAATCATGGCATGGCCCATATGGTGACCGACCCAACAGACCCAGCCCCAATCCAAGCGTGCCTCTGCCTGCCTGCCTGCCTGCCCGCCCGCTGTTATAGATCACAATATTATTGTTATTATTATTATTATAACAGACAACAACCCCCTCTGCTTTGCACTCCGCACAGGCGCACACACCTGATATTGGGTCATCCATGAGTCATAAGAGATAATTGAGAGCTTATTATTCGGTCCCTCCTTATGATATTTATTCTATTTTTACTTGCTTTATATATACATACATACAAGACATTAATCCCTTAATTTATATTATATATAATATGAGTCACGCTTCAACTTTGCCCTCTTTTGTTAATTTCCTCGATAAGATCACAACTTTTACTAACAGACAGTGCTTAGCTATTTTGCTTTTGTAATTTATTATGACTACATATAGTAGTTTCATTAAATATGATTCTGCGGCTTTACTTAATGCTCCATGATTAGTGTGTGGGATCGCGATGTTCTTTGTTAGTTTATACACACACACACACACACACATATATAATTAGTACGTACTTGTTCGTAATTCCGTCACATTTCTCTCTATAAACAAATAATCCAATATATATCAACTTCTCCTACCTTGACAAAAAGTTTGCGAAATGCTCGATTTCAAATGAATTAATAAAGATCAAATTAAAGAAAGAAAAATGCAAAACCCCATCTATTTGAATGAAGTCTAAACAAATTATAAATAAGTGATAATTGTCACAGTCAAAGTACATCTCTTGGATCATCCTTACTTGGCCGTCCTAGATCCCCACATGATAAAACCATTAAAACATCGAGCATACATTTATCTACGTGCCTCAACCATACATCTTAGAAATGTATGTATATATATATATATATTTATATATATAAAAGGACACAAACAAAACCATTGCTGTTATTCACTATGCAGCATCACATGTGTGAACTGTCATATGGCAAAAAACTATAAATTATTAAGTCACTGCTATATATGAGAGAGTTCTGATGCGGTGAATCATATAAAACGATTAGGATATTAAATATTAATAGTGAAAAAAGAATTGAAAATATTTCTAAGAAATAAATAGAGATAAATATATTGTAAGGTTCACAAATAAAGCCATCAGTGGCACCCATCACGAAAATGGGAAAACGTCAAAGTGGGGCGCGCGGGAGGAGAGCGAGCACGGCAGACAGGAGTAAAAGAAGAAGAAGAAGAAGAAGAAGTTAATTAGTAAGTAACAAATGAGGAGGGGAGCTAGCAAGGCACAAACAGAAAGAAGATCATGCATATGGAATTGGAGGTGATGGAGGCAAAGACGTTTAGAGGGGGACAACAAACAGTTTAATTTGTTTGTGTTAAAAAGATTAGAGCTTGCTTGCTTGCTTTCAAAGTCATATCAACTTCCGACTAGCTAGCTAGCTACTAGGGAATTAGTGGCAAACCAAATGGGCCCTCAGGACGTGGCCATCTAATTATAATGTAATTATCCTTCCCTTCCCACCTCTCTATTTTCATATTTCATACATATGATTAATTATATATATATATATCTATATATATATTTAGCTTCAATAATATGATATCAATACTTTTGGCCGGACCAAACACCTTATGTCCCATTGATTGACTCCGAATATTATATGCTTGATTTGCTGTTTAATTATATATACATGTGTGTGTGTGTGTGCGTGTGTGGTTATACGACGTCTTATAATTATTGATTAGTAATTCTAAAAACCAATTTCCCTTTGAGGCTACGACAAAGATATATTTATGTGATCTTCTCAGTCGACACCTAGCAACTAGTACATGAATAATTGAGAACCAATATTCTTGATGGTTTTCCCGAATATCAGCCCTATATATATATATATATATATATATATGTCAGATCAGAAGAGTTCATATACTTGATACACACACACACAGGGGGAAAGATGCTGCTCAACAGGTCCATTGTAGGCCCAATACGGGGACCCGGAGATGTAGTGAGTTGTCAGAGGCTCTCCAAACTAAAGTGGGCTTTTTTCATGTCATGTCCCCCATGTGAAGAGCAATTATAAAATACTAACTAGTTTCTTATTCCTTAATTAATGTGTGTTGAACCTAGATCTCCCGACTGAAAAAGGCCGGTGATGACCAAGGGGCTTGGAAAATTCAAAGTCTTTCCGCAACCATTTAAATTAAAGAAAGAAAAAAAAAAAAAGTTTTCTTTCTGTCCCTCAAAACGAGAAGGAAAACGAATCCCTTCTGTAGGTTGAGGATAAATTCCTAAATTTTTTTTTAATCTTTTTTTCTGTAAACAAGTAGTGTAGTCAGTTTTGATGGAGCTCGACCAACAAAAATGGGTTGATCAAGTTCAAGGACCATGGATCAGCCCAACATACAACATTAATTCTATAATGGCGGGCCTTCCAAAAGTTGGGAATATATATATATATATATATATATATGGCATTCCAAAAGACATGTTTATTTTGATCTAAATAAGGTGCGAACATGCAGCTATAGGAGGGAAAGTCAACTAAATACAAAATTAAGCAACTCCATTCAAATTTGAGAAAAATTTCTAGAAGATATAATTGGGAAACTAAGGGTGACCGTAATTGATCTCCGATATTTAAAAAAAAAAAAAAAAAAAAAAGAAAAAGGGAGCATTCCATGCACTATGGACGATTCATTCACCACTTAATCTGTCAAATTCTCGCTCTCAAAGCATTCTCTTTCTCCAAGCATATCTTCTATTTTTTTTTTTTTTTCTCTAAAGTAGTGACACCTCAAATATTATAGTAGACGTAACTCTTACATTTAGTTTAAATCCC
Organism: Ficus microcarpa; assembly: GCA_025413485.1. Classification (NCBI taxonomy): domain Eukaryota; kingdom Viridiplantae; phylum Streptophyta; class Magnoliopsida; order Rosales; family Moraceae; genus Ficus; species Ficus microcarpa. The sequence goes on from CM046377.1 coordinate 31,100,672, forward strand.
TAAAATTTCTTTGTAAGCACTTTTATTTATAAATGGGCTATATAAATATTCTCATGCTAGAACGATCCTGAATAGCTCTAATTGACTCCTAATTGGCCGTTGTTCCTTTAAATAAAAAAAAAAATGATTGTAGAAAAAAAAAAAAACTTTTCAAGTTCTCCACATGCGTTCTACAAAGTTAAGCCCCCATTATTCATACATCATTTCCTCTTTTTGACATATTAAATTACTTTTTTTTTTCTTGTTTTGTTTTGTTTTGTTTTAAAATCACAGATCAAGCAAAACAACTGGCTTTTACTTTCAAGTAATAAATATTCATTTACTTTTCATTTTTCAAGTGTTAATCGATATGTTTAATATTGTAAAGCAATCAGCAACATACTATAAATAAACTTTTAAACGTATTATCAATGTTTTTGTATATGTAAATATTAGTTACAACCTCTATTAGTCACAATTTTTTTGTTGTGACTAAAGTTTTCAACCATGAAGTTTTTAGTCAACAATATTATTATAATTAAAAGTGTCATAAAAAATATTGCGAGTAAAAGTTTATTTATTTATTTATTTATTTTGTAGCGAGAAGATATTACTTCAGCAGCTTTTATTAAATAGGTCGAACAAGAATTTCGTGTTCATTAAAATAGGAATTAATGAGCTAAAGGAAAAAAGTAAATATTAATATCGAAAATGGAAAATAATAATAATAATAATGAAAAGCATTGACTAGAAAGATACGAAGCAATGAATAATCCGTGAAACTTTTGTGCCCGAATTAAATAAATGGAAATTAAGGATTGACACTTGACACGAATTGATGATCACCACGTACGAAATTGCCAAATCAGTTAGTTTATGCCGATCGCTTTCATTTCCCTTACATAACAAGAAGGAAATCAGCTCCATCTACCATTTTTTCAAAAGCCCTTATTAATCCCGCATTTAATTCGTAGCGACTTCCGTGCCTTCTAAAAGTCTTCCTCTACATACATACACACGAGAAGAACCCTTTGTCTACTTTTCCTACTCATTTTCTAAATTATCCACTAATTCAATTTTAAATATCAATTTTTACTTGTTGCATCTATTTTATTATTCCAAAAAAGTCTCTACAATTTAAATTCTCATATTAATCTTTTTTTTTTTCACCCACTAACTAATTAATAACCCTCCTTTTTTCAAACAAATCTTTGTAATCATTTTCGTTCCCTTTTTTTTTTTTTCTAGAAATCGAACTCTTCTCTCATTTTTTTAGAAAAAGTAAATCAAGATTTTGATTTTTTTTTTCGGAAAAAAAAATTGCATCATAAAAAATATACATCTAAAACTATATATTTTTTCTAGTCTCACTAAACCGTATTTAAAGTAAAATATGGATGTTAGCTAAAAATAAAAAATAAAAGAGGAAATTTGTACATATATATAAAAAAAATAGAATAAATTTCTACAAAAAAAAAAAAAAAAAGAAGAGAAGTTGATGGAGAAAAGCAACAAAATTGATAAGAAAATGATTGTTTAGAAAAGTTGAGGAATATCTATTAACTGGTGGGTGCAAAAAAAAAAAAAAATTAGGACTCAATTATAGGAAATTTTTGGAATAATCAAAGGGGGTGTGAGAAATAGATAGTTGACATTTAAATTTTAATTAAAGGGTAGTTCAAAAAAGTGGGTGGGAAAAATAAAGTGAGGGGTGTAAATAGACCCCCCCCCCCCCCCCATCTATGTAATATACCCTAATTAAAGAAAAAAACATAATATTTACGTAGCTAAGGCATGTTTATCGATTTCTAAAAGATTTTGTTAATCGGAGATAAAAAGCATTTAAAAAAGGAATTTTGTTTTTAGGAAAAAAAGTTAAAAATGGAGAAGAGAGTTAAATATTTAGCAGATGGTTAAAATAAAATAAAGGTGATAGGGGAAGGGAGAATAATAATCATGGAAAGAAATATATCCTACCAGCTTAATATATAATATAATGTGTATGTTGTTGAGAATTATAAGGACAGAGGAACGTGCAGAAAGGCATGGGTGCCGGGATATGCCCGTGTGACTGTGAACACATATCATGTACATATATGCACATAATATATATATATAGCGAGAGAGAGAGATTGGCTCCTAATAATTAAGTTTGGCTTTGAAATTAGAATGAATGCAAAACAAATTATGAAACAAACATAGAGATAGAGATATATACATATTTATATATATTTATATGTAGTCGAACATGCATACACACTGACACCGACCGCCCTTGCCTTTGGTCCAAACTGCACAACAATTTCCCCAACAAGTCTGCCGCGCTCCTTCTCATCATTTTAGACTTTTCATCCCATGTTATTTTATTTTATTTTATTTACTTATTTATTTTCTTTTCCTTTTACTCACACACACACACGTATATGATATTATTTATTTTAAATCCAATGGTATAAATATGACAACTACATAGAGAGCTGCATTTATTTTCTTTTGACGAGAGACTGAATTTCTATCCATCTCTATAAATTGAAATATTCGTTGGAGATAATTGCGATATGTTCAAATCTATGTATAATTTTTAATGTTTCAGTAGAGCAATTCGATGCATATATATATATAAGTAAATAATTTTGTCACTCATGGTTGCAAAAAGCGAGCAATAAGACGATCTTAATTCTTAACCAAAGGAAAAAGGGAAAGAAAAGAAAAGATTAATTACAAGAAAGAAATAATAAATTAAACGCATATACAAAATTATGAGTAGTGGAGAAGGGAAATGCCAATAGCGATTTGGGTAGAGCGCAATGTCTTGGGGTCCCAATTAACAAAAATATACAAAATTTGGAGTGGAGATGAAGAAAAGGAAAAAAAGAAAAAAAGAAAAAAAGAAGAAAAGAAAGCAAAGCTAGGAGAGGATGGTGCCTTCGTAAATGGTAGTGAGTCTGAGTTTAAAAGATCGTACGGCCAACTTGGCTCGTCTAGAAGCGTATCTCTGCAACTTCCTCACAGACCCCGATCTCCTCATTCCAATATTAATATTCTCCGCGGAAGCAGACGCAGACGCAGACGCAGACGCCGTTGATGATTTCTTTTTATGATTCTTGATAGGCGGCGTCAGTCCAATCGTCAGATCATAGTCGTAGTCGTGAGGATGCACGTAATATTCCTCCTCCTGATCCTGATGATCAAGATCCAAAAAATTACGAGGATCTTGTGATTTGGTGCGGAGGGGAAAGAAGATGGAAAGAGGGGAAACGCGTGATTTCTTGCGGCGGCGATCGGAGGAATTCGAATGAGGAGGAGGAGTACTACTACTGGTGAACTGGAGGGCGGCGGTGGCTTTGACCGCGAGGGAGGCCATGTCGGAGGCGGAGAGAGCTTGGTCTCTCATAGAATGACTAAGGATGAAGTAGATGCGGTTGGGCCGGAGTTGGTGATCGGCAGGCAGGGCCGGGATGATCTCGTCGTAGTACAAATTGTCGGAGTTGCAGATGAAGAACGATGACGATGACGACGACGACGACGATGATGACGAAGAGGTACTACTAAGTTCGGAGGAGAGGACGTCGGAGACGAGAGCGGGCGTGGGGTATTGGCGGAGATCACCGTTGATGGAGATGACTTTTGCAAAATCAGCAGTCGACGCCGCCGCCGACGAAGACAACTCACTGCTTCTTGTTCTTCTGCTCCTAATCACGCGCGACAAGCAACTGCCCATATTTTCTTCTTCTTCTTCTTCTTTTTAAATTTCTTCTGAGAATATAAGGATATGAATTTGTTTCAGAGAAAGAGACAGAATTGCAGAAAGAAACCTCCCCCCGTACCTTGTAAATTTGTAGAGAAAACAATTGGGCAAAGGATATATATATATATATATATATATATAAAGACTACATTCACGCATTATCAATGATTCTGTGATGGGTTAGATGTGGTGACGCAAGCAAGGGCGTGTTTACATGCTGTTGGGAATTGGGATTTCGTATTAGGTGACGTGTAAAACCAAGTAACGAGTGGACTCTGTACACGCGGCTTTTCCATCCTTGAGCTCCAAGTAGAATCACCTCCGCCACGTGCTTTTCTTTCTTTCTTTTTTTATTTAATAAATAGAATACGTGTAAAATTAAAAAGTATGAAGAGTCAAAGCCTCTCGTTTTCTGTGGATATTTTTTTTTTTTTTTGGGATTTTTTAAGTCTCCTCTTTACTTTCTCTCCCATTCTCCCAAGTCTGCATAACATAAAAGAAAAAGAACAAGAAGCAGCAGCAGAAGAAGCTTCCCTTTCCCACTTTTCACTTTGCGCCGCCTTTATTTTCTCTACGACTATTCCTGCTCTCTCACTTTCCTTTTCATTACCATATAATACAATCCCCCCACCCTTTTGTTTTTTTTTTTTTTTTTGAAAGGCATATATATAATCCTTTTCGTTTTATTCATTATATCTAACGAACAATTGCAGACTCATCAACTAATTGTCAACCCATATGTAAATATATAACATATATAGTTTAGTTTCTCTTTTCCACTTTCGATTGTGCAATATGGGGAGAGACTATGACCTAATCTTTTTTTTTTTTTTTTAAGACTCTATTATTAGTAGTTATTCATCTAAAGGCATATTATTATGGGGGTGTTTGGTGTGTTAGTTTGAGTTGAAATATTTTAGTTGTACTAGTAAATTTTTTTGAATTTTTAGAAAAGACCAAAAACTTTTTGGGAAAAAGATAAAAATTTTTTAAAAAAAAGATAAAAAAAAGTTTAAAATGAGATAAAAATGGATGATTTGCCATCCACCTCCTAAATTACTTTTAAAGTGTACGGTCGTGATTTTGTGTAAATTTGAGATTGGTTATATCAAATCTACTCTCTTTTTCCCTTAAAAAAAAAATCCACACACTCTCTCTCTCCTCTCTTTCTCTCTCTTATCACCGTAGGTGACGGCGTGAGTGGGTGCGCGATGGCCGGCGTGCTAAGGTGGGGGGAGTGGCGATTGGGAGTCCTGGCCATTGACGGCACGATGGCCGGCGTGCTAGGGAGGGGGGAGCCGCTATTGGGCGTGCTGGCCGGTGACAGCGTGAGTGGATGAGCTGTGGCCGGCGTGCTGGGGTGGGGGTGGGGGTGGGGCGGTTGGGCATGCTGGCTGCTGACGGCAAGATGGCCGACGTGCTGGGGTGGGTTAGTTCTCTCCTCTCTCTCTCTCTTTATTCTTCACCGCCACACACTCTCTCTCCCCTCTTTCTCTCTCTTTTTTACCACTGGTGACACACGATGGACGGCGTGCTGAGGTGAAGGGAGGGACGGTTAGGCGTGCTGGCTGGTGACGGAGCGATGGCCGGCGTGCTGAGGTGTGTTGGTGGGCCGGTTGGGCGTGCTTGCCGACGCCCATGGAGATTACTTTTTTTTTTTTTTCCTTACAAATTTCAAAAAAAAAAATTTCTTTTAATAATCTTATATAACAGTGCTTATTTTATCTATGATGCATCTTTAATATCTTAACCATTAAATTAAATCTAAATTATCTAAAAATGATAATTATTAATAGTGTCTCTAAAAATACTCTATCACATATTCTCTCCACAATATGTATCCTTCTTCTTTTTCTTTGTTTTTTTATTTCATTTATTAAAAAAAAAAAAAACCACACGTACTGCCCTTTCTTATTCCGCCAATCATATGATAAAAGTAAAACATGTACAGCTCTTAGCTAGCAATATAAAACAGCATTTCATACTAATTATTAAAAAAATAAATAATTAAACCAATTTCCGCTATATAATATATGTATATATATATTTATATACACACACACCTATATGGAAGAATTCCTCTTTTGGTTCTATTTGTTTGATCTACCAATTATATATTTGCACACTGCACACGCGTACACTATTAGTTGTACTTATTGATCTCCGTGTAATACATAATGAACTAATTCCCTTTTAATTTTTTTTTTTTCCAATATTTAGAGTTCGTTTAGTGAATGAGTTAAGTTTAAAATGAGATAAAATTTTTAAGTTTGAGTTTAGTTTAATTTTTAAAAAGTAATTATCAACATTGTTGACTTTTCAAAAAAAGATAAAAATTAAGATGTAAAATTTGAGTTAAATTTAAGTTAAATTGATTTACCAAACATAACATTAGACTGTAAACTCCTTCAAACAGACAATAAAAGGAAGATCCCCCCTTCTTCAACTGGCTTAATTTGCTTGACTATCGCATATACAATTATTAATAAAAAAAAAAGGTAATTAAATTAATTATTAGTCAGTCTTAAGTTGGTGTGTTAATTAACTAATAAACGCTCATGATATACAAATCCATCCAATGTCAACCCTATCATTAACTATTTTGACTCTAATTTGCCCATTTCTATAGGTGTCATTAGTAAAAATTTTAGATTCAATGACGGTTATTAACCGTTGTCTAAAGTTAATACGACGATTAGACAACTATCGTGAAAAGCTTTAAGATACAACAACGGCTAATAAACTATCATGATTAAGCGATACTCCACGATGGTAACACTGTCGTCAAATAGAGAAATAATGTGGCAAAACTTGCTAATGTTAAGACCATACATCATCATGTAAAGTGGGGTTTATACGACGATTTTGGTGAAAAACTATCGTGTAAAGTCCAACATTAATTTTTAAATAAAATTGCATTTTTTGGTGATTTCTCATGGATGGCCAAACCCATGTGTTATCCAATACACGGCCCAAAATAGGATTGACAAAATAATAGCTACATTGTATCAATACAAATATTATCCACTATATTACAAGTTTACATATCATATTTAATGAACTGCATTACAAATTTAGACCATTCTTCCTTAATCAAATCCATATTGTCACCGATATAAAATATATTACTTTGAAGTAAGTCTAATCCATTAGCATTAGAGATGTCCCTCATAAAACTTAAAACAAAAAACCACATTCAACACTACCCTCTTGACGAGGACAAGAACGATTCGAGATTTTTCTTTTATAATCTCGTCTCCTTTAAATCTCTTCTCCGACAATAAGCTTCCAATCCATTAAAGCCCTAACAAATTTGTAAAATTCAAAATAATTAAAATGTATACTTCCATTTTAACATTTCATCGAGCATGTGGTGGGTGAAAAAAAAATACACATAATATAGTTAACAAAGATCTTAAACTGCCAATTCTCAACAGAATATAGTCTACAAAGAGCCAAAAAAAAAAAATGAATAGCAATAAATACACAAATTACACTTCAAGAAAGTTACTAAAAAATTGTGTGTTTGTTTTTTTGTTAGAACTAACTCATCAAGAAATTTCTCATTTCTTTCTCCATAATTTCTCAGCAACCAAACATTCCATAACCCTTGACCAAATTGTCTCAAACTTCAATTTCCCTAAAATAGCTAAACCACACAAGATTCAGATATAGAAAGACAACATTTTCATTAAAGAAAATAAAAAATTAAGCAAAAGAGTCACTTTGCTTTTTTCATAAGCAAAAGAGTCACTTTTCTAGACGGCCTTGTTGGAAGATAAGGCGGTAGCAGTGGCGGGAGAAGCAAAGAGAAGGGGAGGGTGATGGCCTTGTTGGGAGAAAATGGCAGCGTCGATGGGAGAAGGAGAGAGAGGGGAAGGCAGCAGTGGCGTCGACAGGAAAAAGAGAGAGAAAGTAGGGCGACACAGTTGCTGGGAGGAGAGGGCGGTGGCGGTGGTGGGAGGAGAGGGCGGTGGCGGTGGTGAAACCATCATGTGGGCCAAAAGGAAAGAAGGGGAGGGCGACAACAATGAATGGGAGGAGGAAAAAGAGATGAAAATGAGAAAAGGTAAAGGAGGGCGTAAGGAAAATTAGTTTAGTATAGAGTTTATGTGTGGATTTCAATGTCCAAATTCAAATTAAAAAATTTTTTTCCTGAAAGTATACACAATGGCTCCGTAGAAATCATCGTGTTATATTGAGATTATTTGACAGTTTAAGAAAACTGTCATTGTAAGTGAAGATTCAATGACGATTTATTAAAATTGTTATGTAATCTCTACTTTCAACAACGGTATTTCAAACTGTCGTCATATTTAAATATTTTACTATGGTTTTCGGATAACTTGCTCCGTTCCGTGTTTTTGACCTATTTTAGGTGATGTTTTTTGCAAAACCGTTGTGTAATCTCCATCATCTTTTCCAATTTTTGTAGTAGTATGTGTATGTATATATATTACATTTGATCACTCGTGTTGCAAAATTTTGTGAATGCGAGTACATGTTGTCGAAACAGGTATTACAGTAAAGAATATTCGAGTATCATCCCATGAGAACTGTCATTATTAATTACCGAAATATATTAATTCTAATTTTATCTAAACAAATATAAATAAGAGAACAATTATTTAAAAACTAAAAGAAAGTAGAAATTTAAAAGAATGCAAATTAAATAAGGATGAATTAATAGAGCTAAAATCTAGGGTTTCCGATTTTACCAAGATAAACAATGCCCAATCTCCCAGATTTAATCAATCAATGTTTATTCTTATACTGCTAGCAAATTTATCTCAAATAATCATTAATCTTTCTCAAGACTTAACAATTCATTATAATAAGCAAATTCCGTACATCTCTCTGAAAATTTCAACCTATCAAAATTCATTAAGCACAAAAAATTCATATTACTGCACAAGCCCCATAGATATATCTCTATTCCATGACTACTCATGGCATTATAATTATGACAAACTTAATTATTCCCTCTCCGAATCAAATTAAATCTCTAAATCATGTAAGAGTTGGCCAGACAATCATAAGTAGTAAGCACAAATAAACATCGATTTAATTAAACTAGGAAAAGAAATTGACAATCATTATCCAGCTACATCGTAGCCCTAGAAAAGAAAATTAGTGCATGCTTGAGAAAATAAACATCCTAACAATTGTCTTAAACATCAAGAAAAGAAGAAAGAACAAAAACTGATTTTGAAGTCGAATCCGAAGCCACAAATCCATTTATGGGTGCAACTTATCTGACTCCTTTATGTGTTCTTTTTTCTCTTCTCTTTTTCTAAAAAAGACCTCTTTCTTTAACCCTAAAAAAGCTATTTATAGGCTTGAATTTGAAGGGGTCAAATCTAGAAATTTTCTTAAATATTCAAATTTTGAACTTGTGAGATTCGCAGTTGTTGCCGCGGCACTAGAGGTTATACCCTAAGACCATGTGCAATGGTGCTACGACCTCAGTTTCTCAAGCCGTGGATTCAATTGAGTTTTTCGGAATTACGAATTCACAACGCCACACCGCAGCTTCACATGTTATGCCAATCTGGGCTCTTTCTCGTACTTTTGACACTATGACTTCATTTTCTTGCACTACAACTCCTGACTCTCGGCCAAAACACGCCTTCTTGAGCCACAACTATAGCTACTAGCACTGCAGCTTCAATCATTTTCCTCTCAAAACTCCATTTTCACACCAAGTTCATCTTCAAAGCATTCCAATTACACCAAACATAACTTTTCAACGTATCATAAAAATTAAAAAAGAAAAATATTAAACTAACAAAATTGCTCAAAAAACCAACAAAACATCGTTTCAAAAGGTACTCAATTACTGAGTATAAAACTCACTCATCAACTCCGCAACTTATTTTTCAATATTGTGGGGAGATCTGGTTCTCTAATGTCAACATATATATATATATATATATATATATATGAAAAAATATTATAAACTCCCTTTAAACTTTATTACTAATATCAATGTGCCCTCTGAACTATAAAATATTCTATTGTGTCCCTCAACTTTAACATGTGCATCAAATTGTCCATTAAGTTAGTTGCCGTTAGTTTTTCCGTTATCTTTAATGTCAAAATACCCCATGAACTTTACATTTGTGTCAAAATACCTCGTGATCTTTAATATTTGTGTCGAACTACCCATTGATCTTTAATATTTATGTCAAAGTACCCATTTTAATTATCAAATATTGTATAATTACCTAATAATTATTAACTCTTTAGAACAAGTAAAAAATTACATATGTATATTTTTATTATAATAAAGTGGTATGTATCTTTTTTTAACACACTTCTTTTTTATTTTACTTATTTTAATTCAAGTTTATTGGGTTCATGCATGACCCATAATTGGTAAGATTCAGATGCAGGATTTGAATTTCAAATATGCTGTTTACTTGGCCTACATAATTTAAAATCATATTTATAACGAATTTCATTTATATGCTTGTTTAAACCCGCAATGAGAATAATTATTACAAATTTACTTTGATACTCATTCTTAATTATATTCTTTAATTTAAAAATGATTAGTTTGTATATTTTGGTACAATATTATCAGTTATAATTAAACTAAAAATTGTATTGTTAGGACAATAAAGTAATGAACATAAGTTGTGTAATTATTTTTGTTTAAGAAAGTCAAAATGAATTTAAATTTTAATTAAAATAAGTAAAAAAAAAATGGGTCAAATTTTAGTATTATAAAATGAAAAAATTATCAATTTTAATGTTACAGAGAGCATAAACATAAGGAGATGTCAAGTTTATGGCATTCTTGCATATAACCTGCAAATTTTTTTGCTTCTAAAAAACTGCATATAACCTATAATTAATAGCTATTGTTGTACATGAGTGCTTATATTTGCACACATAATATTGATAAATACCCCACACCCAATAAATTTTATCTAATATAAATATAATAAAATTTATCATTTAATAGATACTTTTTGTATAATTTCATATTTAACCCTCTTATATACCTACTTTCATTTTAATTTTAATTTGTTTTACTAAAAATAAAGGAACAAATCTAAATAAAAAAATCAAGAAAAAATAAATAAAAAGAAGAGTCAAGGAAAAAAATACTCACAAATAATCATTTTAAAATGTTAAAAGCAAAGAAAAAGAACACACAATACTAAAAAATTAAAAAATTAAAAAATTCATACCTCAATGGTTATTGGCTTTTTAAAAGGGATACTTTCTTTTATTTTTGTTTTGCTTGAATCCTTTATTTAAAATTTTTCATGTAGTTATAAGGATTTTTAAAGAGAGAAAAGTGATGAAGATAAATCAATAAATAGAATCTTACCCAATAAATAGTTCTAAGGATTTTATAGAAGGAAGTGAAAGAAAATAAATAAATAAATAAATAGAATCTGACTCAATAAGATAAAGATACAGAAATGCCTAAGTACAAATAAATAACAGACAATTTAAAAACACAAAGAATATAAAAGCTAGAAGGCTAGGGTAAAGAAAAAGCAGAAAAGATATATAGAATTGATATTCCGTCAGCGGTGCTGATTTGTCAAATGGCTAGAAGAGCCACGTTCCAGCTCATGTATCGCATAACATATATATGTTAGTTGTACATGTGCGTATATTTAATTTATTACATATACATGTATACACATATTAGTTTTCAATTTTTTTTTAAATTCAAAAAGCATATAGATATGAAATTTCTAAATGAAATGAGCTAATTAAAACTATGTTTTAAAAAATTAAGAGCAGAAGATTAAAAAAAAAGGCAAAAAATAAATATAAACACAAGTAAGAACTTTTTAATCCAAAAGATAAATAATAACGGTAGATAATAATAGTATTAAAAAGTAATAAGCATAGGGAAAAAAAAAATGAAAAAAGCCCACAAAAGGATAAAATAGAAAGACCAAAGTTTTGAATGGTAAAACACAAAGGAAAAAAAACAAGGATAATTTATATAAATATCTAATTTGAAGACTACGATTTAAAAAATGTTATTATTTTTTTATTTATATGAATGTTTAAATTGATATTTATAAAGACTATATTACCCTTTAGTCAAGCAGCAAAACTAAACAAATAAAGAATAGTTAAAAAAAGGAAAGAAAAAATCTTTTATCCTGAAAAAGAACCATATAATTGATATTAATTATATGATATATGAAAAACCTTCATTATAATAAATAATTGGTCTTTAAAATAAATTCACAACGAACATATAACAAAATTAACAATGTTGTAAAGAAATATGAACCACTTTAAAACCTTAAAGAAAAAAAAAACATCATAGTGATATAGTAATTATCATAAAGAAAAAGATATTATAATGATATAGTAATTATCATTAAAAAATAAATAATTTCATCACATATTTAAACTTTAAAAACTAACTATTAAAACAATATCAATAATAAATAAATAAATTATCACAATAGCGTTACAATTATCATAAAAAACCTGAATTATACTAAAAAAAAATAAAGTTTCGAGGAAATCTAAATGATACTTAAAAAATATGTTTATAAAAAAAAACCTTAATTATACTTATAAGTCAATACCATAACAAAAAAACTAGTTATTAAGATAAAGATCTAATAATGATGAATAAATAAAGAAAAAATAATGAATCATAATGAAGGAAAATAGTGTTAAATATAATTAAAAGATAAAATAAGTGCCACAAGTAGTTGTTGTTTTTTTTTTTTTAAATAGACATTTAAATAATATTATCAAAAAAGTAGACATATTTTAAAATGATACTATAAAAATAGATCTTTTGTTTTATTATTTAAAAAAAATAGAAAAAAAACGAAGAATGATAAAATAGAAAGATTAAAGTTTTAAATAGTAATATACATCATCTTTTATATAACAGTAATAGATTCATACGTACATGCACATGAGACTTTTTTTTTTTTCCCCTGCTGGAAACATACATGAGACTTGACAAATGGGAAAATTTTGCCGTCGTAAGTAATTTCGTCGGAAAGCTCATACATTACATAGTACCCGCCCGACTCCCCAGTCCCATGATAATAAGTGATGGATATCTCCAATCATCCCCATGTCTTGAACTTTGGGATTTTTTTTCATTTCTTCTTCTTCTTCTTCTTCTTTTCTTTTTTATTTTTTTTTAATAAGAAGACTCTGAGTGTTATTGCAAAAGAAATACCTTTTTGTTCTTTTATTTGCAAATTTATAAATAAATATATATATATATGTATATGCAGAGTTTTGTTATGCTCTGCCGTTAACCCAACCTTATTATTTTTTTTTTGGGGGGGGGGGGGGGCGGTCAAGAAGTCTGAACCATTTGTTTGTTATTATTATTATTTGTTTTAATCGATGCTTGCAGTTGTAGAAAAGTAAAAGTGGCCAAGGATAAAAGAAAACCCTTCCAAAATATATAATAATAATAATAATAATAATAATAGATATATAAAAATATTGAGTCACTTTATTTAACATATTGATATTTTAATATGGAAGTCTAATATTTAACGGTCTTAAATTCTTTTTTCTTTTCTCTATTCTTCACATGGTATCAAAAACCAACAAGCTTAAACCAGCGATTCGATCCATCCAATATAAATTAATGATTCTAAAAATAACACCATCTTACGAAGACGTATCAAAAGTAAAAAAAAACTCAAATCTTATATCGAAAATATATTATAATAATAATGACATAAAAAATATTAGACCCCTTTATTTAATAGATTGACTTTCTAAAATAAAAATTCAATATTTAAAAGTCTCAAATCACCTCTTCTCATTTCTAATATTCACAAAAGTATAGTAGTACTGTTGATAGTTATGAAGACGAAAATAAAGAATAATTCGTTTGGCATTCAATCTCAAACTAAAATTTTTATCTTTTTTTGAAAAATTTTTTTGTCTTTTCTAAAAAGTTAATAAAAATTACTATTAAAACTTAAAATTTTTAACTCGAATTCATTCACTAAACGGATCCTAAAAGATAAGGGAGAGAGAGAGAGGGTAAAGATGAGGTTGCATTATATTCTTATATATTTGCAATGTACGAAAAGGACTGATATTCTAGATTAAACTAGAGAGGTAGCGGCACACATTTGGAAAGGCGTACGTGCGTTGCAACGTGGCCATCCCCAGGCACAAGACTGACTCATGATTCATCTCCATACAATATTAATGGTTTGTTTGCAAATATAAACTTTTTCTGTTCCCTCATCTAAAAATCTTATCTCGACTATTGATCTTCAAATTTTAAAATTTAAAATTCTTATCGCCCGTAAACCCATTATTGAGAATTTGGATTCCACGAACAAAACTCCCTCATTTGCATGTTATTATGAACAGACAGAAAATTTGTTTATATGAAGTCTAATTATTCAAACAAAAAAAGACTTTACCTTCTTTTGATATTTAAATTTAATTCCAAATAAATTGTATGTTTTTTATTTTTTTATTTTTTTTTAAATCAATTAAATTTATAATTATTTTTTAAAAAATTAATCAATTTTAACTTAAAAATTTCATCTTTAATTACCTTATCATCTTATCTTTGGCTGATAAATGATAAGCAAATGCCAAAGTAAATTTCTAAGTTCTTGTGATTGTGGGCCCATCCCAAGACCTTAAGCAAATCCTCCACATCATCCCCATCCTCATGTTCAACTAATTTTGATCAACCTTAACTTTTCTCCGATTTTTTTTTTTTTTTTGGCTAAAAAATAACTTTTCCTTGATGATTAAGAAATTTTTTGTAGCATTTGTGCCCAAGAAAATTTTTTCGGATTTGACACTCTCTATTTCAATTATCTTGCCTTTTTTTTTTTGGATAAATTATTATCTTGTCAATTTAGTCCTTAGCATTTGTGCCCAATTGTTACTTCTTTTTTGCTTTTTTTTTTTTTTTTTAGGATTTGACAATTTCATATGTATTTCTTTTTTCTTCTCAAATTAGTTCTCAAATGTGACAAAGCAACCCTAAACACAAACGGAAGCTAAATTCTAGGGGATTCTATAACTAATGAGTGACTAATTTCCGAAAAGAAAAGAAAAGAAAAGGTGAAAAAAAAAAAAAAACTTTAAGAGTTTAAAGTGTCAAATTATAGGAAGCTTAGGTGACAAAGGAGCTAATATCAACTGAAAAGTTAGAGAGAGAGAGAGGCTATTTGATTTAATATCGAATAAATAATTTATAAAAAAAAAGATATAGAAATGAAACAAAGAAATGGATTGGGGGGGGGGGGGTGATTTGGCGGGGGGAGGAGGAGAGCGGGAGTCACACGCAGTGTTTGTCTTTCAGATTCTTTACGGCTCTCATCCTGAATCCCCCACTTCCACATGTTTTATTTTATTTTTTATTTTTTATTAACTTATATATATATGATAATGGATAAATATGTCAATATATATAATTAATTCATTCTAAAAAGGATAATCACGAATATAAATATGATTAATCGTTTTCAAGTGGATAGAAAAGAGGTTTTGGAGCATCTAGAGCAGTGGGGTTTTCCGTGTCTCCCAAGCTTTTTGTTGATTTGATGTTTCGTCTCCACTCTCCATCCACTTTCCTCTCATCTTTAATTTAATAATAATAATAATAATAATGAAAGCCTTCTTATAATTTAACATTCATTTTTAGGCCATGTTTGGGTACCTTTCCAAATGACTCAGAGGGTGTTTAGTTAGTTAGTTTGAGTTGAAATATTTTAGTTATAATAGTAAAATTTTTTAAATTTTCAGAAAAGACAAAAAATTTTTTGAAAAAAAGATAAACTTTTTAGAAAAAAGATAAAAAAAAAAATTGAAATAAGTTGAAAATGAGTTGGTTGTCAAACTCCCCTTCAATTTCTTCTGGTTTGGAAATTGTAGTTTTCAAAAGCCGGCTTGTTTGAAAACAGTGAAACCGTATGAGTCTCTGTGTTGTATATTCTCTCTCTCTCTCTCAGTGGCTTGGGCTCTGCCACTCCTAACGGCCACCTCTGTCAATCCTTGCTCTATCAGAAAAGTTAGTATTAACATTAGACAGAGTCGACGTTTTGTATGTAATTAAGGAAAGTTAACATTAGTCAATAGAAACACATCCAGTCCACATTAAATATCTCTATGTTTTTCTTATTTTCGTATTTATTTTCATTCCTTTCTTTTTTAATTTTCTATTACACTCCACCCCATTAATCTCAACCTTGGAAACACTTCAATATTACAAATTTTTTTGGTTTGTTTATTTTTGGATGTTAACTTCTTCGTTAGTACTTCATAATTTTTTTTACCTTTTTTTTTTAATTTTAAATTCAATCAACAAAACACGTTTCTCCAAAATATTTCTTTTTTCCCAATTATTCTTTCATGGAACACAAAATCCCATAACAAATTTTTTCTAAAAGTTTTTACCCAAAACCTACTTTTTCAAAACTTATCTCATTTTCAAACATGAACATCTCCAAAACTCTATATCTAAAAGTTCTCCCAAATGGACCTTTAGCTAAAAAAAAAAAAAAAAAAAAAAAAAAAACACCACTCCAGACGCCCTCTTTTCTTCTGTTAACGTCCAACTAGCACTCACATCACTCTTTCCCAGAACCACAATATTGGCGACCAAAACAAAATCCGACATGAACCAACCAAAATAAAATTAACAAATTAAAATTAAAATTAAAAATAAAAGCATAGAGAAAGAAAATTCAAACTTGTCCAAGTTTGGCTTTTATTTATTTTCTGTGATTACTGTGACGTTTTCTATTAGATAAGAAACGAATTGATCTTAAAAGAGAGTAATGAATAAATGATAGCTCAAGAAAGATGTAATTCACTTCAAAGGCTGCATATCTACTAATTACTATAAATTCTGGACCCCTACATTTATATCAACACTTTTGTTTTTTTACGCTAGAAGAGTTTTCAATAGTTACTGTATTTATGTAGTCATTGATGGTTACAAGACAAAATCAATAAAAAAAAAAATTAGTGCATTTTTTTAATTACACTTGATAATGTGGCAATTTTATGACTTGTTATAGCTAGTAGGTTAAACAAATAATTTATATTAACAATTAATTAATAGATTATTTTTATTGGCTGTGGACAAATGAATATTTAGAATCAGATTTCAATAAATGGAATAGAATTTGTTTCCTTTTTTAATTTTTTACAAAAAAATTTCAACGTAGATGAAAATTTCCATACCACCATAGAATTCATGTTGCAAGATATAATGACTTATTTAAAATAATTAAAATTAATATCGACCATTTAGAGTATGAATAAGGATCTATGGTCCAATTACAATTTCTCTCTAATCACTGCAGAAAGATATTATTGCTATATATACTGATGTTGGATGTAAAAAAATTTATTCTCTCCACCTATTAAAAACCAGATCTCTATGTGTCTATTAAATTAATTAATTCGTATTCGTAGAAAACTTCATTCTATAAATAAAAAAAAAAAGAAAAAATTCTGAGAACTTTAAGAAAAGTGTGAACAAGATGTATATGTTATTTATTATTCTAATATTACTTGAATTGATTTTTTTGTTAAAAAAAATTTAACGTAATATTCATAATTATGTTATTAGCTGCCTAGTAATTTATTTTCCAGGCTTCCCGCCGTCACCTATATATGCCTTTCATTAACACAAAAGGGGGGCTGGATAATGATTTCTGCTTATTAGTGGTTGGGCTGAAGGTGAAGGTCTCCTTTTTTATGACTATCCATCTGTTTTGTTGATTTGCCCTTTAATAGTAGCTACTTGGTTTCTCCACAGTGGAGTTCTTGTCCCGAAAACTCAAAAACAAATGCAATAAAAATGAGGAAGAAAGTAACTGCATAATATGAAGCAATAAAAGAAATAATAAACTGAAAAGCAAAAAAAATTCGGAGACCAAATGAATCATGAATTAGACTCATAAGTTATTTAAATTAAAAAAAATTCATTTAAAAACACCATATCAACAAGTTAAAACAAGTTGCCTATCTAAAACCATATTAAGCTTTCGTTTGAATCGCCGGTTGAAGTTGAAATTTTTAAGTTAGAGTTGGTTGACTTTTCAAAAACTAGTTATAATTTTTATTAATTTAAAAAAAAAAGATAAAAATCCAACAAAAAAAAATGTAGTTCAATTAAAATTAAACTTTTTTTTTTTTTTTTTGCTATTTGTAAAATATCCTAAAGTTTTTTGTTATATTTCAATTCCACTAGTTAAAATTTGCTATATGTATCAAATAAACAAATTTAACGGGACTAGTTGGGTCCAACAGCCCCCGGCCCATGCGGGCTCCATCCTTACGAGATCATATTGCAAACTTTTTTATTTAAATTTGACGCAATTTCATAAAAATTTGACCACCCAAATTGTACCAAAAATGCGTGATTATATGCACACACACACAGAGATATATATTTGATTATAAAATTCGTCATATTGATTTAGTCATCTTACTTGGACATGTAATGAAATGCAAAAGGCGTGTCCCCATTCTCTTATGGCTTTGTACTAATCAGAATGAAGCCATTAGCCATGTGGTCATGTAAATGTAATTGTACACATTTGCAGAAAAAGTGAATGAACAGTGGCGCTTCAAAAATTTTCCCTCAAATATATATTTTCAATCCAACATTTAAATTATCATCTCTACATGTTCCCCAAACGGCCCTTAGGCATTTTCAATTCAGAAATTTCCCCAAATTCACTTTTCCACAACACTGGCACGTGTGCACAACTCAACTTCTTTTTTTCCCCCTCTATGTAAAGAAAAACCATCTACAATTATATGCAGCAGATATATGCTCTACTCTGTGTACAATATTCCCACACCAAAAGGAAGGGGGCAAAAAAAAAAACCAAGGACTAGTATTTGCTATCTTAAAATAAACAAACAACCAAAAACCCAATTATATATAAATATTTGTCACTTTTTCTATCATTCTACTGTACAATTTGGTTTTTGGGGGGGGTAATGGTAGTCATAGATATTGTTTTTTCTCTTGTCCAGAAGAGAAAGAGAAGAGGGAAAAAAAAAACACGCACACACAAAAAGAAAGAAAACAACTAATTACCACAGCGCAGTTGTCGTCAACTTTCTAATTTCAGAATCCATAGACACTATTGTACCCCCGAGTAATTTTTTTTTTTTTCACCTTGTGCTATTTACATCAAAGCTTATAACTAGAAATTTCTTTTCCTTTTTTTTTTTGGTAGCACTATGCATGTCACAATATTTAATTAAAGGAGTTTAGCTTATCTCCCACCTTAATCACACTTATACTAATGTGGACTCCCCTAAAGTCTACTTTTGTGTTCCCACCCCTTATTTTTTAAGATCGAAGGGGTGCGCGGTGAGGAATACCCTTTCGCCTGCGGGCATTGCGGTGGTTGAAGATGGGTGGCGTTGATGGAGAAATGGAGGCGGTGGCGGCAGCCGCGGCGGAAGCTTCATCTCCAGAGCTGTAGGATCTATCATGATGATGGTGATGATGAGTAGGAGTGGGTAACGCAGGATGAGCGTGGCCATGATCCATCAAACGGCTGAAAACGTGATCGGTCCTCAACTTCTTCCGCTTAGGAGTGGCCGTCGATTCGTCTGACTCCGATCCCCAGTGCATTTGCAACCCATTATTGTTAATATTATTAATATCTGCTGCTCTGCCATGCTTCCCTCCTCCTCCTCTGAGTGAAAATGTCAACTCCGAGTCCCCACGTTTCATCCCCCCAAGCTATCCAATATTATTCGTAATTTTTCCCCCAAAATAATAGACACAAATTAAGTCAGACCGACAATATATCCCAACAGAATATAGTAAGCAAATTTGCATTGAAATGAATAATGGTAAAGTTAAAAAAGAAGAAGAAGAAAACCTTGCAGCCCAACGAGCAGAAGCGAAAGGAATCAAGAAGGCTTCGGCAACAGATCTCGCAAGTGTTGGTGACACCCTTACCAGGCCTGGGCTGAGGCCTCTCGTTCAGGAACACTATCTTCGCGCTGTTTATTATGTATGTCTGCACGCTTGATATGTCTATGTACTTCTGAATCTCATTCACCCTCACCACGTTATGGTACGACGATCTCCTTATCTGGGTTTTTTTTTTTTTTTTTTATAAATTCATTCATATTATATATATATATATAAAGATCGAAAGAAACACAAGAAACAAAGACAATCAGACAAGAAACAGGAAGGGAAAGAAAGAGGGAATTGGGGGTGTTAATAAAAACCTGAAGAAGGCGGTGGTGTTGGTGATGGATTAAGCAGTAGGAGCAAAGAGAAGGAGAGATGCAGTCCAAGCAGAACATGTTGCATAACTCGTTCTTGTTGGAGTCGCCGTGGACTGAACATGTATTGAAGTATCTCCCTCTCAGCATCCCCTTCAGCCACTCCGGCCCCTCCCTCTCTCTCTCTTCCTCTTCCTCTTCCTTTTCCTTTTTCTCCATTACTCTCCCCACTACTGGACTCACCTTTTTTTTTTTTAATTAAATTAATTTAAATTTTCAAAATCAATATCAACAAGAACACAATCAGATTAACACTATTATACCTCCTAGAGAGAACCAAAATTAGCAGTAAAGAATATACATATATGGTTGTTACCATGACTTTAAGTTTCTTTGTGTGTTGATGACACCAACCAATTTCCAAGAAGATTCAAGATTCAAACCCAACCGCTCTGTATAGTTGCCAACTGCAAAAACCAAACCAATCAACCCCTTTTTCTTCGTGCTCATGAAGAATTAAGTGTGTGTGCGCGCGCGCGCGTGTATATATATATATATATATATATACATGTTTGTAAAACGCAATAAAGAAAATATACATATAATTATACATATACATATATATATATATTATCAATTAGAAGACAATCGGAGTACCTGGAAAGAGATGAACAGAAAAAGGGCCTTCTTTTCTTTTATTTTTTTATTTTTTTCTATTTGGTCAATTTGGGGACGCCACAAATGGTGAATTACAGACTGACACTAGTAGGAAGAGGGTTTTCATTTTTATAGCGTATTATGAACATTAAAGTGGTGTTTGGCTTTTAAATAGGGAAGTCTTTGAACGACAAGCTTATTAATAATCTTGTAAGGCGGTCACTACTGAAATCAGCATCTATTAAGCAAAGGCTTCAATCAATTTAAAATAAAATAAAATAAAATAAAATAACATAAATTACGTCGTGATAAATTTAAAGAAAGATAATTAAAATGAAAGAAGAAGAAGGAAAAGAAAAACGAATGAAGGAAAGGAGAGGAGAGACGTGAGCAAAGCAATCGTATCGACAATCAACGGACATGAATGACCGTACGATTGGCGTTTCTCTTTTTTGTGTGTGTGTGTGTATTTACACACAACAGTAACAGCACACATAAACCTGATTATGTTATTACTCCCAATCTGGTGGGACCCAGCCGCTTTGCCTTTCCTTTGTCCACTTGCACTTGGGAGGCTTAAGTGGGCCCTCCATCTCAACTCCTGTTTCACCCGAATCAAACGCCGACTTACTATATATTCATTACAAGCTAACCGATAGTATTGTGTTCTTTATTATTTTTCTAAATCTAATTTTATTGTTTTCTAATAAGAAATATAATTTCATTATTATCTAATTCCGAAAACAATGTTACTGAAAAAAAAAAAATTGTGAAAACAAATGCATTATCGGGATATAATTCGATCAAATAAAAAAAATTTTGAAAAAATAAATAAATAAGACATGGCCGCCGTTTCCAACTTTCCATTATTAATTTATCATCCAAAGAAAATTAATAAAAGATGGATAATAATTTGGGGGAACTGGAACGCCTTCCAGAGTACACGTGTGTGTGTGTTGGCGGCGCATAATTTCGTAAAGCTAATAAAGATAACAACGTTACAGTCAAATAGGCTTTTAACTCAACTACTCTCAGCCTCAAACTCCCGAGTCCAAGAGCCTTGGATGTCAAGTGTTTCCCCACCCTTTTTGGATAATATTTATGTGTGTGTGTGTGTGTGTAATATCGTCATTCTAGGATGTTCCTTGCTGTCAAATTGAACCATCATATCGGCATCAACGAAATTAAAAACAGTAATATTCGACAAAAAAAAACCCCTAAACATGTCATCTGGATATCTACGCATGCCACATACATTTTATAAATACTTGTGCATATTTCGATGGAAAATTTTACAGTAAACTGTATTTTTTTCCCTATTATTATGCAGTGTTTATCTTAATCATTCTATTAGCTTTTTAGGGTTTGTTTGGTTGATTAGTTTGAGTTGAAATATTTTAGTTGTAATAGTAAAATTTTTTGAATTTTCAGAAAAGATAAAAAACTTTTTGGGAAAAAGACAAAAAAAAAAAGTATAGTTTGAGTTGAAATGAGATGATGAGGCAAACAGGGGCTTAATGATTTAATATATATTGGAATATTTAGGTGAAAAATTTACATTGCATAACATAGATTTATTTCTTATCATAAATCGACTTTATTCCCTATCATAAATTGACTATTTAAAAAATTAATCAAATAAAACCAACACTATAAATAAGATAAAAGTACAAATCATTTTATAAGCTTTTCTTATTTTTTATTATCGTTAATATAACAACTTGAACTTAGGTTTGAGATACCCGCATGTTTGTGTATAGCTTACATTAACGATAAGTTGGAGTATCGATCTCGTTTAAGGGGTATTCCTCTCGAGGATGAAAATGTCCACGATATTGTTGACATTTCCACGATATTATCCATATTTTAAAGTTTCAACATGAATAATGGGGGGAAGGATAATATCCATCAAATGTTTACAATGTCCAAAAATATCCACAATATCCGTGAATATCTGTGATATTTTTTAAGTATGAATAAAATATTACAACATGCTACACAAGATGAAGATTATGGTTGTAAAATAACAGGTGAGAGTATTTGGCGATTGTAGCATGTAAGAATACATGATATGACTCAAATGAGTCAAATTGATGAGCATTCGCCTTAAATTTTGATCTCATGAGCTTAAGAATCAAGTAAAGTTCATACAGTTATAATCATTTTTATGGTTCTCAAATGGTGTACAGTTTACAAGGACAAAATTGAGATGGTTTTTTTGATATATTGGTATATTCTCAACCATAAATTAATATTGAAATGTCATTGCATACCCATCAAGATTACTCATCAAATTGAACAAATCAATGATATCTAATTTATGGGTTAATAGTTGACAGAGTTCAAGAAACATACATGTGAGACATTAACAATTACCTTCAAAATTATTCAAGAGTAATATTTTGACAAATGTATTGCTTATATTAGATCAGGATCGACACCTACCTAATGTTTTCTAACCTGTTAGAAACTCTTTTTAGATCAAGTACACTCGAAACTAATATATATTCTTTTTTGTTTGACATTTAATTTGTATGTATCATATTATATTGTAGTATGTTATTTGTAATGATTAATGAGTACAAAATATCATATTGACATTACAATTAATGCTTAATTATTATGTTTTACTATTACATCATGCGATATAGCTCTCACATTTGATTAAAAAATATATTATTTTTGTTATAAAATTAATTCAAAATGTGTAATATTGATTGTTTTGATATTTTGTAGAATTTTGAGAAAATTTATAAGTTTTTCTTTGAGTATTCATTTTTTTGGGGGATATTCGTCAACATCGATATTACCGTTGATATTATCCGTAAATCAAAATCTCAATAACTCTATCGACATTGATATTTTCATCCTTGATTCCTCCTTGTCGCAACTTTTTCCTTTCTCACGGAAAAAATCTAGTAGTTTGAGACCAAACGTGATCATACATTTTGTGCACCATAGAGTTCTTTTTTCTACTCTTATTTTTTATTTTTTGGGTAATAATGTGATAATGGTTGGAATCAAAAGGTAAAGCGCACATTAATATTCCAAGTGGATTTATAGCCAGTGTAGTTGGTTTTTGTTCCCACTGAGCTCAGAAAATAGCAGTCACACCAAAGTGGCGTCGTGCCCAATTTAAATCAAGAAGATGGTCCCTCGAACTTTTGCTAATCACCTGTTTAATATTGATCCAAATCAGATATTCCTCCCTTTCTCGTATATATATGTGTGTACACACACACACACACAAATACACACATATATTCGGTTCTATTTAACTAAACCAAATTTATCTTATCCATCAATGCTTATCCACACACAATTCCCCCTTTCACTTTCTTTAATTAATTAACAATGTAACAATTAATAGTCTATCTACATCTATATTCCATTTAATCACTATTACCTGTGGTGGTTGAAGAAAAGGAAGATTTTTTTTTTTTTTTTTTTTGCTGAAAAGAAGAAAAGAAAAATTGCCTTGTCTTTGTAGGCATAATATAACCGTAATTTCATATATAACTCTATTATAAGTTACTGAGTTTGAATTATCTAATCTTTAATTAAAAAAAAAAAAAAGAAAGAGAAAAAAATTAACCATCATTGACAAGACTTACAAAACTCACTGCTTTCACTGGCTTCCAGTAGATTGGTTTGACCTCTTACTCGGATGTAAGACTCCCACCGCTAACAATGCCTCATGCCATGTTTCACGAATAGCTATGCCCAAGAATGTGTGATTTATGATATAGACCGTAGGACATTCAACAAGATAACCCCTGAAAGAAGGCAACCCATTCACTCCAACAAGAAAGGTGTCAAGTTTCAAATCCAAGCCCGAGCAAGAAGAGGGAAAGGTTACCTGGATTGAAAACCTCACTCTTGAAGTGAATATTGGTTCCAAGTAGCTTTCAGAGAAGGGTAGCCTAGTGTGTAAGCACAACAATAAACTGCAGTGAACCAGGTGGATCTTTAACTTCAGTTTGTGGTCGTAGAGAAGGTAAATAGCCTCATTTCGGGGTTGGGGAGAAAGGAGAAGCAGCAGTGCCAGCAACGGGAAGATGTGGAATCCTTTCTTGTCACCTTTGCGAAAATAATGGCTGAAGTTTCCTCTTTTATTTTTAACGTCCATTCGGGCCTTATTCTCTTCTCCTCAGTTTCTGGTTGACTGTCTTGGCTTTCTATCTCAACTTTCCTCTTTTAGGTGTTCTCCAATGTAGTGCTAAATAGTAGTTACTTAACTTCATTCTTCAACGGCGTAACCCTCCACCATGATTAAGAGTATTGCTTAATAATATTGACTTTTGTCTCGATCAGACAAAAGATTATTTAAATATAGCTTCAGTCTTTGGTTTCGATAACTTGGTTCCCTTTCGATGGTATCAAATGAAAAATATCTATACCTGGGGATTGTTCACAAGTTTGATATTTAATTAGGACTCATGTCGAAGTCCTTCACCCTGGAAATGTGGTTTGAAATTTCCCTCATCTGATTCTAGTTTTAATTATAGGTGTTCGCGAATCGGATTATACAGATTGGGCCTCAATCCATAGTCCAATATGTGACATTCAAATTGAGAAAATCCCAGTCACCAATTCTTGAAACTCCTAATTCAATCAAGTCCAATCTACAAACATTGGATTACACGGATCAGATTGACAGATTTAATATGTTTACTCTAGAAACTAAAATAAATTATTTAGACATAAAATAGTTCAATAAAATTGCAATACAATTAACTTTTAGTCTTCGATCATAAGCTAAATTATAATATAATAATACATTACAACAAACAAACATTAACTAAACTCAAAACAAAATTTTCATACTCATCAACTCAAAATGAAAAGCAATTTAAGGCCAGAAAATAAAACTATTGAACTAGAATATTTTAAACCAGATAATAGAACTGCTGAATTAGAATCTAGGCACACATTTGAGTCAATGAAGTCACACTTTAACATATGCATACATAATTTATTTAGAGAAAATATATATAGATTTATGAATTCAAAAATACATATATATATATAGAGTTCGGATTTACGGATTATACGGATTGAGAAATCTTCAATTCATAAACGAATATGTAAGCTTCAGATCAGGAAAATCCTAATCTGTAACCAATCCGTTAATTCTCAACCCAATCCAATCTGACAGATTGGAATGGATTGAGCGGATTGATGAATTCGGTGAACATCCCTAATTTTAGTGAGAAGGTAACTCTTTCTATCAAAATGGAACTTGCTTTATGTAAATCACTTTGACCGCTGAATTCTCCATTGAAAGGATTTTAAAAAAATGGCAAGATACACTAATTCAGTTTCTGAGGCCACTAAAGGTTCTATAAACTGCATAGAGTTTTCTTCCCCACTAACCCGGGAGGAGAATCGGAGCTGGAGGGAGGCCGTCACCTACGCCTGTCCCTTGACGAGTGAGAATGCTTTTTGACTCATTTGTCACATTAGGAATTGGAACCTTAACCCTCACTCTTCGTATCTCTGCAACTTCCTCACCTATTTGATTGGACAAACACGATCTTGTATCCAAATGGGCCGGCCTACATATCAACCTTAGGGACCAACAGGCCCAAACGTTGTCACAAAAAAAGGCCCAACTATTGTCCTAGCACAGACTCTAATCCGTTGTCGTCTTTTTTTTTTTTATTTAAAAAAAAAAAAAAAGGTCCACCCATTGAAATATTTTAGTGATAGAATTGAAACAGAACATATCAACTGACTTAGTTACAGATTTATTAGTTCAGCAATAATTTAACCACAAGACATAAAAGTTTAAGCTCTGTATCACAAAATAAAATAAACAAAAACAAAAACAAAGCGAGCATGAGGGAGTCTAACAAAATAAAATAATAAAATAAATTTCGATGACAAGATATTTAGTTGAAAGGCAATTGGCTTGTGAATTTATGCGCATCAATCACCAACCTTTTATAGGCTCTGCAACGTCACATAAAACTGTCGTACATTATATTACTGCTACGTCAACGTAGTAGTAATACTTCAGTTGATTTAAAAGCCAAAAGTAGAAATGCTATCCTATGCTTCACGAAAATTCATGTTTCCATCCACTGGATAAGAAAAAGATAAGGAAAAAGAAAAAGCTCCTAGGTAGTAATAAACTTACCAGACCATCCAAATACAGGGAAGAAAAGGGTGGGCTTCGGTTGAGCCAAAAAGCACCCATATGATCCTTTCTCATGATTGCCGCAAATTTGATCAAAACAATCATTTCTTGGGCGAATCACATGCCATTGTCTCTTTTCTTTTGATTACTTAAATCTTTCACTTTATTAAAGTAATTGCCCCCATTTATAAATAAAATAAAATAAAATGAAATAAAAGCAGAACAAGATCCTTATGAAACGACTTTACTGAAATTTCTATTCTAGCTAATATTTGACAAATAAATAAACAATTTGTTCATTTAACAGTCCCACACCCCTTAAAAAAAAAAAAAAAAAAAAAAAAAAAAAAAGTGAAGGGGCAACAGATAGAGCAGCAGCAACACACTTCCTGAGCCACCAACTCACATACACAAATCAAAGGCAAAGCAAATCCCTCTGTTTCTTTTTCTTTGGGTAAAATAAAAAACAAATGAAGAAGAAGAAGAAGTAGAAATAATGGGAATTAGGCTGGGAAGCAAATGGTGGAGAATGGTCCCCATGGGCCAGTGGGGGAGAGACAGAGGACCGAGGAGTGTATACTCAGCAACGAGCAACACAGACGATGGAACCATGACCTCTAGGCTCTAACTAAACTCATTTAAACATAAAAATAAAAATTTGCCATTTAGGACAAGTAGGCACATCAACATTTAACAGAGGCAGGGCAGGGCAGGGCAAGGCGTGAGCATATGCACAAACCACGCTTTGACCACCCATCCCTCCCTCCCCCCTCCAAAGGCTTTCAACCTTTCAACACTAAATAGCAAATCATATAGAATTGGATTTTATATATGTAGAGTGTACTTGTAGAAGTCTGCTATCATCGGGAGAACCGTGGATCTAGCACATTCCCAATGGCATTGCGCTCAAATTGCTTTATGGTATTCGCCAACTTCTTCATGTTGTCGTCGTATACATATGGCAGCTTGTCGTGCCATGTCACGTTGTCCTTGGCCGTCAATGGCAGCCACTCTCTGCACGGCTCTCCCATCACCGAAATCGAGTTGTGGTAGTGATAGTAGCGGATTTTGGTCTCCGTCTTGTGCAGTGTTTTCCCTATCACATTCTCTGACATGTGCACCCCTGTCGCATATGCATTCTTTACCTGGATCGCATACTTCCTGTCCCTCCGGATTCCGGTTCTTGACTCCCTGAATAGCAGCTTCTCGAAGCCCCATTCCCTGAACATAACTCAATTTCAGCGCACGGCACACTTTCTTCTTTAATACCACAACATTCTTCTTCAAAACACAAATTCTTAAACAGATATCATCTCTTTGCTACCAATAATATATCACCACAGAGATTCAACAACACTACTCGGTCTCCTAAACGGACATATCAATCAGGATATGGTGATCTAGTATGAATACAAACACTACTTTTCTTGCCCTTTCATGTTTTCACTTGCTAAAGTTAGAAGGCAAATCTAATTCTAATTCGCAATGGTAATGAATCGAGTGTTTTTCCTTTTTTTTTTTTTTTTTTCCTCCCCTATTCATGTCAGTGTCTTAAATTAATAAAATCAAAACGCAATTCCAATCCTTATTAATGGGCAAATATGCACTTAGACTGAAATAGTTGACTCTCTTCTGGTATTTCCTGTTTTTTCCTTTCTTATTTATTATTGCCGTCACAATCCAATAATATGAATTGGTGGAACATATCCTAATTGCAGTTACCACGAGACACAAAAAACCTAAAACTACATAGCTCCATTTCCTCGTATTGATCCAAAACAAAAACACTTTTCGAGTTTTCTAATGAAAATTATTACAAAGAAGAAGGAAGATACGAGAGAATTAACAGAAAAATAGAAGGGGAAGAGAGAGAGAGAGAGAGAACCTGGAAAAATGGTGGGTGGAATCGTTGAGACAGAGGGAACTAGACATAGGATTCTGCTCAATGGTGAACTGAGTGTAATCGGAGAACTCATTAAGAACAGATTCAAGAGTATTCCCATCGGGCAAAAAAATGTACTCGTCCACGTCGAAATAAAAGGTCCAATTGGCAGAGAACCTGTAACGGTGCAAACAGTCGTTCACCACCAAGAACTGGTTGTAGTAATACCCATCGAACTCCGCCTGGTCCCTTATGTCTTGCACCGTCGCCCGCCCCAACCGCACCCACGGCTCCAGCACCGCCCTCACCTCCGCCGACACCCCACCGGCGTCGTGGAAGACGAAGTGGGATCTGGGACCGAAGAACCACGCATGGTAAGCCATCCACTCCCGGATCCTGGCGGCGCTAAGGTTTCCGTAGAGAGATGAGCCGCAGTACAGGTAGTCGTAGTCGTGGGGAGGGGAGTACTTCGAGGCATTGTAAGCCCCAGGGGCTTCCTCAAGGGCCGTGAACTTCTCGAACTTCCGCTGGGACTCGCCGTAGTAGGCCTTGAGGACGAGCTTTCCGCCGGAGTTGTCGGCGTTGGGGTTGAGGGGGAAGGTGCAGTTGACGACGACGACGGTGTAGACGCGGCCGTAGCCCCAGTCGGGGAGCATCTTGTAGGCAAGAGTCCGGAAGGTGGAGGAGCCGTTGGAGGAGATCCATTCGCATTTGTACCAGGGGCGGCCGTAGACGTGGATGGGCTTGGAGGCGAGGCCGACAACGGCGAAGGAGGTAGGGCCGCCGCGGTAGGCGCCCATTTGGACAAAGAGAGCGGCGGCGTTGCCGTAGGCGTGGAAGGTTCGCTTGTTGGGGTCGGTCGGACGGGGAGGGATATTGGCAGTGAAGAGCTTCTGGGCAGCGACGGAGATAGGTGGAGTGGAGGAGGAGGAGGCGTTAACGGCGACGGCGGACGAGGAATCGGCGGAGCAGGAGAGGGTGGTGGTGGTGGTGGTGGTGGTGGTGGAGAGAAGATTCTGGTAGTAAGGAGGGAGGTTCCACATGAGCATGACGAGGGTGAGGGCGAGCAATGTGAGGAGAAGGGGCTTCGTCGTCTCGAAGCAGAAGTTGAACGGCATTGCCATCGACGACGACGACGACGGTGGTCCCTCCTTCCTCATTGGGAAAACTCTTTTTTTCTTTTTTCTTTCTTCTTTTTTCTTACTTTCAGAAAGAGAAATTGAGATCCAGCACAGGCACAAATGTCTGCAACTTTTTAATTTGTCACAAATAAGGCATTATAAGCAGTGTGTGTATATCATTTTATCACAAAATCCCATTTCACTTTGTTGTTTGAACAGAACAAATTGACAGGACGATAAGATGAAGATGAAGAATAAGAGATCCCTTCCGATGATAACAGAAGAATATGAACGAAGAATTTGCCAAAATTACTTTTCTTTTTTTTTTTTTAATTCAAAAAAATGCTGACTGTATAATTAATAAATTCACTCCAACCCTCTGTTCTTTTGCAGACCATTAGCAGCGTCTTTCTGTCTTTTACTTGGCCTCCCTCATTTCTTAAATAAATTAATTTTAAATTAAAACAAAAAAACAAAAAAAACCTGGTGAAGTGGCACCTTCCTATTTGATAATATCCCCCTTTCCCCATGCCCATTGTGAACCTGTTTTGTCATTACCCTTCGATCTTCTCTAATTTACGAAACTGACACTTTCTTCTTCACTCATTACAGTACACTTTTTGTCTTCATTTCTAACTACTATTTTTTTTTTGTTTTAGTGGAGCTCTTACGTTACCTCATTACCGATTGGTTTTGAACGGCTTAGATTAAATAGACATGTCAAAATTAGTGTAGACTATTCACACCGGATTACATTGGAAAAGGGGGAAAAAAATTTTCATCCTCTTCATCGTCCAAAACAGAGCCACCGTTATGGTTGCCGGAGCGAAACCCGGCCAGGCCACCTTGTCTGCCCTGAGGTTCAAAGAAAGAAAAAAAAATCCAAGTCAAGAACGCTGCCGAGACCCAGTGGCCAACGGTCGCGAATACCAGACGGCACAAGCTCGACGATGGGCACGGAGGGAGGAGATTTTCCGACGGCAGCAACGGCGTAGAGGAGGCTAAGATCCCCTATGGGCGAACGATCTGCTCCAGATCTAGAAATCCCCCATTGCGACGTCAGATCCACCGCGGAGGAGGCGAGGGAATCACAACGGAGGCTGCGAGGGGATCGCGACGGAGGCGGGGGTGGCAACTGTCCCCCGTGGGCGATGGAGACCCTGTCGAATTTATGCAACCGACGGTGGACGGCTCTCGCTTCTTCGCGCGGTGGAGGGGGCTCGCATTTTCGGCGACGGTAGCGGAGGTCGCGGTTCTGGCAGTGGTGGCTCGCACTCTTGCTAGGTTGCGGCAGCGACGTTGGATGATGGCCGATGATTCCTCCGTCCGTACTTAAATTTTTTCTTCTTTTTTTTTAATGTTAGTAATTGGAGTCTGATCTGATGTATTAGGGCACACAATAAATTTCACGTGCACATGACAGCAATACCGTTAAAATGACATCCAGCAGCTAAAAAAATTTTCCTCGCGGGGTAAAAAAAGTGGTCTCATTGCAGTTTGGGCCTTTTTGTTATTATCGTTCGTTTTAAATACACCATCACCTTCTTTAAAAATTTCCATCCCTTCTTCTAAACTTCAATTATGTATTTTCACTCTAGCTGACCTTCACCAAAAAAACTAAAAATAGAATATAAAAACAAAAAACACTAATTACTTTGATTAAACGAAAAAGGCTTTGTGGTGTAGAATGTAATAAATTTGTTAGGGCGTGATGCAGAAAATTCAATGCAAAGTGGATTAGTGAAAAAGGGCATGATTAACTCCAATGTGTGGGTAATACACACATAAAAATTATCTCTTTTGGGTCTCAATTATTATTATTATTATTATTATTATGCCTAATGACCCACAGAGGAGAAGAAAAAACCAAAAGCTGTTGGCAATTATAACTGGCAAGTTTGATTAACTCGCCAACCAATGCAAACATCCAATTTTCGTTAAAAATCTAATCTTTCTTCTAAACTACTACTATTTCTTCCATATTTGTCATGCGTCAGATAAGAGAAAAATGATTGCCTATTTCCTTTACGCATCTTTTTTTTTTTTTTTTTTTTGGGAAGTTTTTACATTTTTTTCTTAATAAAAGAAATTAAAAGTCTGTTACTTTTTTTTTTTTCTAAAAAATCAACAAAAACTACTATTTAAATTTAAAAATTTCAATTCAAACTCAATTATCAAATGGATTCTAAAAAATTAAATTATCTTAGAACAAAAATATGTATATTGGTTTTATTTTTTATTGAGAGAGAGAGAGAGAAGCCGAAGAAGAAATAATGGCCATAAATTAATAGTTTGATCGGGCACCACATCCTGGAATCATTGAGAGTTGGGGGCGTCGCTTTGCCCTTCCTAAATAGAGAGGGCATCCATCTCTACCACAGTCCCCGCTCCCGGAATATATTCACTAGTTTAAAAAGCATGATTGGACATATTTAAAAAATTTTATCTGAATAAAAAAATATATTAAAAAATTAACGAAATACCTAAAATAAAATAAAAAATTTTGAAGACAACATTTTGATATTTTAGTGAACATTATTTTTTTTAAATCAATATAGGATTCGTTTGATGTTTGAGCTGAGTTTAAGATGAAATGAAATTTTTATGTTTGAGTTGGTTGACTTTTTAAAAATTAGTTATAAATTTTGTTGATTTTTCAGAAAAATACAAAAATTAAAATAAAAAAGTACAGTTCAATTGAAGTTAAACATGTATGTCAAAATATGCATAGTTTATTTATAACCAAATATCTAAAAGAAATTAGAAGAAAACACAAAAATTTACAAAATATGCTAAATATAGAAATTATAATTAAATTTTAAAAAATAAACACATTGAGATAATTATATTATATTTAATGAAATTTTAGATATATAATATTTTTTTCTTATTTTTTAATAAATAGATCATAAAAATACTGTATGTATTTTATTTAATCATAATACATGAGCATTAAAACACTATGGAATGAAGGTAAAAAAACAAGAAACAAAAAACGAAACGGAACAAAACAAGAGGAGAGATCTTTCAAAATGTTGAAAATTTTAAAGAGAAATTTTTTTCTTTCGTCTGGTTTTTATTACCTCCCACTCCATATCTTTCTTTTTCTTCTGTCTCTCCTTCATGGGCCCCACCACGCCTCCTTTTTTTCCTTTTCCAATGCGTCCACTCTCTCTCTTCCCCCTCTCCCTATGTCTCCGTGTGTCAGCGACACAAAGTGCAAAACGCACGTTTCGTCCAAAACGAGCGTTTTGGACAAAAACAGTGAATTTTTTCTCTCTTTTATATATTGCATAGATACATTCTCCTTTTTCTTTCTCATTCTTTTTCTTTTTTCTGTCGTCTTTAAAAAGATTTGAAAAAAAAAAACAAAACAAAACAAAACCTTAAAACCAAAAAAAAAAAAAAAACAAATGAATAAGGAATCCAGATCTGTTATCTCAAATTTTATGTCTTATTGATTTTTCTCATCAATAGTGTCATGTCATATCATCTAAATTTAAATATTTAGTCACATAAAAACTATTAAATATTAAAAACTTTTGAACAAATTGATTAGTTGTCAAAATATTATTGAGAGAATAACTTTTGAGATAAGAAAATGAGACAGCAGATCTGAACTCACGAAAAAATAGGTAAAGTTGGCTCATGCAATGATTAGAGTTGAGTGAAAAATATGTCTAACACAGTTTTCCACAGTATTATCCAAAAAGAAAGAAAGAGAGAAAGAAAGAAAATAATACGGTTGAGTGAAAAAGTATAAGATTCTTATTTCCATTTGATTTTTTTCCTTAAAAAACGAGAAAAATAAAAAAAAAATGCTAAATAGTTATTTCTTTGTGAATCGAATCCTTTAATTTTTAGGAGACTTCTACAGCGGGATGTGTAATTTTTTCCCCATCGATAGGGTAAAAAAAAATTCGGTCCACTACATTGAAATCCAAGGGCTAAAAAAACGACAAACTATCTAATGAAAATACACTCCCACATACAATTACAACATTTACCTAGATTAAATATAAATAAATAAAACCTTGGACTTTTTTGGCAAAAAAAGCCAGCTCCGTGGAGCACGATGGTGGGGAATCAAGGGCCAGATTCCAGTGGATCCGCCAGGTTGGGGGGTGAAACCCAGATTAGGGATCATAGTGAGGGAGGACCTACTCATGACAGGGGGAGTAGGAGGGGTGAAACCCAGATTGGGGATCATAGCAAGGGAGGACCTACTCACGGCGGGGGGATTGGGGGTGAGAGGGCATAACGTCAGTCGGGGGGGCCTGGATCACCGTCTTGGGTGGCAGGGTTCTGGAAAGTTTTGCTGCTTGGATTTTTTTTTTTTTTTAAAGTATAATTACATGTAAATACTTACCACCTAATTTGGTATATCTTATCAATCCACCCATTCTTATCCGTTGGATCTTACACCATCAATCAGGTAAAAAAATTTGACCTCGTCGTAGAATTCCCCTAATTTTTATTATGCAAAGAAAATAATCTCTCTCTTAATTATTTGTTATGTCAAACATTAATAAAAAGATTCATTTACGCCTTTCTTTAATTATTAGGGAACTTCTGTCACGGGGTAAACCTTCTTTACCCCATGGATGAGGTAAAAAATTTTAACCTTTGGACTATTTTTGGACAATCCAGATGAAAGAATCACACAAAAACTTCTTTCATAGGATCGCATCTAAAAAAATCCATTAAAAAAAAAAAAAAAAAAAAAAAAAAAAAAAAAAAAAAACTTCTTTCCACTTCCGATCCTCCGAACCCAAAACGAGGGGGTGAGAATCCGGCAACCATTCCCTGACGCTCGTGAGAATCCCCAAAAGGTTGTTTGACAAGATAGTGGCGACGCTCTGGAGCCGTCAGTGTAGATCGATCGTTGGCTATGGCCTCCCCACGCCGTCGCCTCCGTAGGGAAGTTGCCCCCTCCGTCCAGGCCTTCGACGCAATTCCCAGTTCAGCCGTTGCCCCTTGTAGGGAACCATAGTTGGTGGTGGGATCGCCGGAAATTTAGCAACAAAAAAGCAAAGCAAAAAAAAAACCCCCAGATTCCTTCCCTTCTCCGCCATCTCCGGCCCGGTCCATGCAGCCTCCCCGTGCAAGATTTATAAGTAAAAAGAAAAAAGAAAAAAAAACACCAATCATCCTCAATGGCGTGGGGAAAGCGAGCTTTGGATGTACCGAAATCGGAATCTCAACCTCATCCTTGTCGAAATCCAGCGATTTCAGACATCACGAATGACGAGACGCGCCCGTCAACTATGCTTCCCACGGCCTCCATCACGATTCCTCGTGCTTGGCTACGCAACTCTCACGGCGGTGTGGGTTTTCTTCGGCCACTGTCGTTGGGTCTCTTGTCGTCGTCGTCCGATCTAGCCACTGTTGCGGGTGAGCGTTGGTGGCCGTCGGCGTTGGATGAACAGAGCACAAGTGAACTGTTTTTTTTTTTTTTTTTTTTTTTTCCTGACATGTTTGGCAAAAAAAATTAATCAGATGTGAAATATATGTAAAACCATTTGGTACGTCCATGCGGTCTTAATCATGGAAGAGTCATTGATGGTCAATAATTTCTACTCTATCATTTAGAATTCCCCTAATTATTATTATTATTATTGTTTTTTTGCTTTCTTCTTTTAAATTTTCTAACGCATAATTATATAAGCAAAGACGTTGCGTTGGGAGGGACCGACAGCAAGAGCAACGGCCGGATTGGTGGACTCTAATATATAATATTAGGGGAAGATTCTATGAAATTCATTGGTTGTTACTGAATGTTAAGGTTTTTGTTGTGAATATTTTCATCTTGTCGGTGGACTCGTTTTTCCAAAATCAAAAACTTTATTTTAATGACCCACCTGTCTGCACTCTCCCTTGGTGATTCCCATCCTTAACCAATTTTCAGCTTCTTCCATTCTTATGTTCATTCATTCATAAACTAAATTAAATTAAATTTCATGATACCCCAGATAACCATGTCTCACCACCAATTTAAAAAATTAATCTCTGTTTAGTTTCTTAGAAGATTCAATCTTAATGATTCTCGTCTGTCACTCGATTTTTTAAAGAATATATTCTTTGCAACAATTAATTATAAACAAACTAGAGATATTAATAACACCGTTTTCACTTTAAATGATTATATTTGTTTCAAAAAAGAAAAAAAGGAAAAACAAATTTAATATATCATTCTAATTTATACTCTAATATATAATATCTATATAATATTATATTTACTTCTTTTTTTTCATCGTCACTAAGTTTCACAATTCATAGAGATAGACTTTTAAATTCAAAATAATTTATAAATAAAAAAAAATTACTATAATAGTTAAATCATAAAGTAAAGGCACTAAATTAGAGAACAATCAAACATTTGTTATACTTTTGCCATCAAATTTAGTATTTGTCAATTTAACACTAAAGAGAGCATTCTTTAAAAGAGCAATTTTTCCACGTAATTGCTAAATTTCAACATTGACATATCAATTTACAATTGCATTAAAAATGCCCTAAGTGACAACAACAATGTTAGTTTTATTAAATATAATAAAATAATTAAAGAAAAAAAATAGTGATACAAGTTGAACTTTGAGAGTTAGCGTTAATTGTTAATCTTTAACATTTAGATTTAAAGTGTTTGCAGAAAATAGAAGACAGAAAAGTTAACAATAATTGTTAATCTTAATATTTAGATTTATGGTGTCGCGCTATAGAATATAATACAACATTGAAAATTAACAACAATAGTTAATCTTTATCATTTAAACTTAATTGTCTCAATTCAGTATACACGAGTCAACAATAATCGTTAATCTATGAGCAAGTTTGGCTACATCGACAAGTACTTAATACTCCACTCATCTTGATGGACCGATTGTGGCCAAACTGATGGAGTATCAAATGATATAGTAATACATTTGTCAATATACTTAACTAGTATAAGTATAAGATAACACTAATATCCTTTACCAATTGGCAACGGACATGAGCATCTTAAGTATTTGTGAACAAATATATATATATATATTTATATTTTATATATTGTTTGTATTATATGAAACGAAATGAAATGAAAAGAAAGCGAAGGGGAACGAGTAGAGCTAAAGAGTTACAGGTTGTGGCGTCTTTTGGCCATTTCCCTACCAACAAATCTTGCTTTCCAATCCTTTCCCTATGTTCAACGCCTTTCAATCTCCTCCTCCTCCTCCTCCTCCTTCTTCTTCTTCTTTTTGGGTTTTGTGAGGAAAATAAAAAGGAAAGGAAATTGTTGGTGGTACTTTTCTTATGGTGTTTAGGATTGTCGGCAAAGAATTGCTGCACTTTCTCAGCCTCTCACTTTCGTATTAGATTTTTAGTTCACAAAAGTAATAATGATTCATAATAATAACCAAAGCGAGAAGTCCTTTGCTATTCGTTAGTTCAAATAAATGCTAGCAAATCGTTATGGCAATAGCTATGAATATGAGCTTCACCTTTTTACATTTAAGTTTTACAAGTAACATTGGAAACTGACCTAGAAAAATAAAAAATAAAAAAATAAAAAACTAAAAAACATAGGCTTACGTTCAAAATTGACCTGAACCTATATATACACACAAACATTAATTCCACAAAAGAAATCAAACAATAAAATAAAGTTTGGTTCGGAAGTCATGGAAGGCTTTCAATAGTAATAAAGGCCTTGCTGCTATTGAATGCTTTGAAAAAAAAAAAAAAAAAAAAAAAGGGCCTTGTTTATTGTTAAAGCTCAAGTTAGTAAGTTACCCATTTAATTTATCTGATAACTGCGTTTTTATGAATTTGGATGGCGTGTTCTCGTAAATAAAATTAAACACATCACGTTGTCCTTTTTTTTTTTTTTTTTTCCTTCTCATTTTTCTAGAAATAAAAAACAGAAGTTTTTCCACTCTCCCAAAAAAAAAAAAAAAACAAAAAGGAGGTTTGTGCCGGCTTATAAAAATTAAAGAGAGATTAACGAGTAACTAACTAATAGACTATTAATTATGAGTTTAAAGACAGTATAATCATTAGTGGTGGAGATAGAATTGATAAGTTGCATTGAAAAATTTCAAGAAAAGTGGAAGTCGTTGATTTGAATTAAATGTGAGCAGTAGAAGACAAAAGAAAAAGAATATTAGAATTAGAGACACCAAATCCAACTTCTGGAATTTGGACCACACACCCAATACGTTTCTTTTTTTTTCGGGCTGAAATCTCAAAATCAAAGTGACTCACAACCACTCAAGTGACAAAGGCATGCAGAGACAACAAAGCCGCAAGAGTCCGGTCGGGTCGGATCGAGTCGATTAAAAAAAATAAATAAATAAATAAACAAACAAATAAACAAACAAAAAATAAAAAATCTAAGAAGCAAACAAGCTATGCCCCAGCTTTGGCTTTTGATAACAACATCAAATCAGATATCTTTATGTCCCTCCCTAACTTGTTGTGATCACTCACACACTCCATCTTCTTTAAAGTATTACCTGCCTTGAATTCCTTTTTTTTTTTTTTTCTTTGTCATTGTTTATCCCTGTGTTCTCATAGACGGAAAATTTTGACAAAATTCCATCAAAACAGAAGCCCTATATTGACATTGGTCATCATTTAAGTATTTTGTTCACTGAATGTCACATTTGTCTAAAATTTTATGGCGGTACAAACACTTCTACTGACTATTTTTATTTATTTATTTCTTTTTTCGCTTGAATCAGCTGGCCTGCTCCTTTCTATCGCAGTGCGAGGGGCTCTGCTTGATGCAATCGACCGCCGCGACGAGGTCGCTGGCACTGTGGTGAGTCTACCCGCGGACCTTTACATATTTTTTTTTTTTACTAATTTTTGTCCCCTTTTTTTAAGAAAAAATAAATAAATTACAGTTTTCAGAAAAATAATAATTATTATTATTAAAGTAAATATCAGCTCTTTTAAATATTTATAATAAATAATATATTTATCAGGTCAATGATTTATTTATTTGATAAATCTACTAGTTATTACAAATATATTAAAAATCTGGTATTTACTTTAATTAATTATTGTAAATCTGTTATTTTCTACCATTTCCGTTTTTTTTTTTTTTTCTTGGATCCCATCATTCTAGTCGTTCATAAAATGAGCGAGGGTCAGATCAGTAAGCCCAATTTGTTGTTTACGTTTGAAAGGAATGGGCTGAGCGAAGGAAAAGGCCACAGGTGTTTTTGGGTTGCTAATCTTTAAACATTTTCCAACATTGTTGGATCTTGGCTACATTGGATGTACAAGTGAAAAAAAAAAAAAAACAAAAAAAAGGAATTATCTCACTATAGGCCGACAAAGAGAGAGAAAGATACTGCAACGAATGAATATATAATAAAATAAAGAGGATAAAAACCTATAAGAAAGCTGAAATTGGGAATAAGGATCATTTTCTTAGTTGGCAGAGAAGTAAAATGAAAATTAAATAATAAAAAAAAAAAAAAAAAAGAAAAAAGAATCATGATGGGTTTGGGTTTGGGTTTGGATTTGGGGGTTAAAATTCATGATGATTTGATAATGATCCTGCCGTTCCTTTCAGTACTGGATCTGTATGGAGTACCCATATGTATTATGTATTTTATGCATTTGATGCCTGCCCTGCCCCATTGCCTTTGCCATCAAATTCTCAAAACTAGTGTTATTTTCAAAAAGTTGACATATAATTCGACTACAAAGTCTAAAAGATTGAGAGACACACAGAATATTTTCCTTTTTTCCTTTCTAGCCAGTCTGTATTTATTGTTATTATTATTATTATTATTATTATTATTTCTTTTTTATTGATGCCGATTGCCCAGATTATTTGATATATATATATATATATATATAAATACGTGTGTAAAGAAAGCACCACTATCAAGGAGAATCAGTTGAAAAACACAAGCCAATAGTAATTGGCCGAAATTGAGGGCTTTTGATGTGTTCTTTGCTTGCTCTTTTTTTAAAACAACTCTATGTCGTCTAATTTTTAGATGGAATCAAACGGAACCCAAAGGGATAAATTTAACACTTTCTAAAAGCTCGAGGGGAGAGAAGGAGAAAAATTATACATTTTGAAGTTCAGGTTGCACATAAACAGAAGTAGGTGCACATGCAAGTAACCTCGTCATATATGTGTCTTAATCTTAGACCGAATTGAAAAACTTTTTGAAAAATTTGAGAAGAAAATATTAACACATTTTGAAGCTTGAGGAGTACGTCAAAACAGATGCTTAAATTACAAGTAAAATAAACCATTGAAATTGGTTCTAAGACATACGCAAATACATTAAACATGCGTTTGGAATACGGGTTTGAGTGGTAATTTTTAGGTTGAAATTGGTTGATTTTTCAAAAATTGGTTATAATTTTTGTTGACTTAAAAAAAAAAAAAAGGATAAAAACTGAGATGAAAACCTTAAATTTACACATGTAAACCAAACAAACCATAAGTAGAAGATGAATTATTGAGCAAGTAAAGAGAAGATAGGAGATGGAATAAGTAACAGTAATGAGTTAAAGCCCCCAAGTTAAATGAGAACATGCCATCTGGCACAGATCGAACATGAGGAAATTAACAAATGAAAATTGAGTGGAAATTTTCAAAGGGATTTCACTTTTTTTCTTAAAAAGCGAATATTGGAACTGCCTTAGAAGGGTGGGAGATTCGGGTGGGTGTGCTAAAAGTCTAGTCTAGCTTAGATCGATGTGTAGAAAAAAGAAGACCCACCCCCCATTTCCCCTAACTTATCTCACATGCAATTGCTCATTTTTGAATATCAATTCATGATTAAAGCTTCAAAGAACCAAATTATAAATAAAATAAAAAGAAACCTTGACTTTTGGTGCCTTAATGGTATCTTTACTTTTCCCTCATCCACTCTCCACCAACTTTCCCGAATCAACACTGTTTATTTCTGGCCCCTCATCATCCTCATATACATCTCCATGCTTCCCCGTGTTACCTTCCTAAGCAACATAATTTTTTATATCCCAAAAAAAAAAAAAAATTCCAAAAAGGGAGCAATTGGTGTCACCTTCCTTCGATAACGAGGACTTTATCTCAACTCCACCAAATATGTTACTAATATAGATATATATAGACATAATTATAGAAACTATATCAAATATTAGACTACAAAAATAAGCATTTACATTTAAGAACCTCAAAAGCATCACCCAACATTTAAGCCTCATGCCATAGACCCAGCCACGATATTCTCTACAGATGAGCCACCACACTTGGTGGCTTCCAAGCAACATATTAAAATCATGGTATCCCTCGTTGCATTTATACCATAAAACTTTTTCTCCATGATGAGTTGTTGTTACCATATGTAACAAAATACATGATATACAACACACAGTTACACGGTATATGCATAAATACATACATAAAAAATATATAAACCATGTAGAGAGTATGAGTGTGTGTGTGTATATGTATGCTACATGATCAACACAACGGCATGCACATATTCATGACAAGAGAGCATATATATATATATGTATGTATGTATGTATGTATGTTGATGCAAATATAGTTATATTCATGAAGGTGTGAAAGTGACAATTAAATATGCATGCATGGATCACGGATGGATAGATATTAAACTGTGATGTCCAAATAGTAAAGATCATTTTTTTAAAGCATAAATAAATAAATAAATAAATATGTGTGTATATATATGGATGGTGCTCCCCTTTCAAGGCAATTTGCACAAACCAAAGGGGAGAGATCGTAGCTAGCTAGGTAGAGATAATTAAGGCGAAAATAATTAGGAGATAGATCATAAGAACGTGATGCAAGGTGGTAGCAATTACAATAATAATTATAAGACGGCTGCAGGCTTAAAGAAGAGCAAAACCTTTCTGCTAACAAAGTCCCCTTCTGTAATGGACCATCAGTTTCCACCCCCACCACCACCGCCACCACCTTATAGCATTAGTACTAGTACTAGAACCAGCACTACTAGTTTAGCTCCAAAGAAGTCTCCGGTGGTGGAATTTCCGACGTCTCCTCAGCTGATATTCGGGGAGGAGATGCTGCACTTCGGACACCCTCGGCACCCGCTGGCGCTGGTGAATCTGCCGGACCGCTTCAAATGCAACGGCTGCAAGGAGGACGGAGCAGGGAAACGGTTTGTGTGCCCACAATGCAATTTTCAGCTTCATGACTTCTGTGCCTCTGCTCCCCATGTCCTTAAGGCTCACCCCCTCCACTTCCAACACCACCTCTCCCTCTTTTCCACACCAGGTCCTTCCTCCTCCTCCTCCTCATTCTTATTATTATTATTATTATTCCTGCATTTAATCCTTGCTTTTCTTTTCTTCTTCATCTCGTTTGAGCCATTTAGATTTTTTTATTATTATTATTATTATTTGGTATGTTAAACTCAATCCATCTA
Organism: Ficus microcarpa; assembly: GCA_025413485.1. Taxonomy (NCBI): domain Eukaryota; kingdom Viridiplantae; phylum Streptophyta; class Magnoliopsida; order Rosales; family Moraceae; genus Ficus; species Ficus microcarpa. The sequence goes on from CM046377.1 coordinate 31,142,832, forward strand.
ATTATAATAAACAAATTTTAAGACAAAAATCTATACAAAAAAAAAAAAAATATATATATATATATATAGAGTAATTTTTCATGAACTCGCATCCTCTCTTCAAATTTTGTATCTCAAATAGTATCTAATTAATTATATTTTGACACATCATTAAATGTAATTAAATTTTAAAATATAAAGAATATGGTTTAAAGTATTTTAAATTTTTATAAATAGCGTGGCATAATATTATTATTAGACATTAAAAATTGGACAGAAAATTTGGATCCATTTTGAATACGGTGCTTCCTAATTTTTTTGGAATTTCACTTTCGTTTGTTTCAAATTATGTTCAAGTTTGTATTTCACTGTCGTTTTTGCATTTCATGCCATTTGCATTAGTCTACTTATTTGTCGTTTGTTATCTCTTTAATGATATCTGGTGTCGGTTCTTTATTTTATAGTTATAATATTTGTTCGTACATGGAGTTATGCTTCAAGTCAATAAGAAAAGATATAGTTGAAGGCTTAATCTGCAGTACCTTTACACCTGATTCCGTCATAAACAACGATGGAATCAGAAAATTTTGTTAGGAGGTTATTAACTACATAGATAAATTTTAAAGGGCATTGATTAGATAATCTTTTAGAGGGTTTTATATAATTCTCAAAATATACTTATTCTTATATGTACATAGGTAAATAAAAGGGGAAAAAAAAGTTGAAATCCCCTTGACTCAAAATTATCTACGTCCCGACCATAAGGTGTATAGCTTAAATTCCTCATGCCTAGAGTTCAAAAATTAGCTCATTTGGTAAACCAACTCAACCAACTCAACCCAAACTTTTTTTTGTCTTTTTCCCAAAAAATTTTTGTCTTTTTTCCAAAAAGTTTTTTGTCTTTTCTGAAAATTCAAAAAAATTTACTATTCCAACTTAAAAATCTCAACTCAAACTACTCCACCAAACTCCCCTAAAAAATAAAATAAAATAAAAATAAAAATCAGCAAGAAAAGATGTTAAATAAAATTATAATTATACTGTGATTATAGGCATAGTATAGGAGTAGTTCCACACATGATTCTCTCATAAAGTATAAGATTTGAATTCTCCTATCCCATCGTTTAAATAAATTATAAAAAGAGAGAGAGAGAGAGAGAGAGAGAGAGAATGATAAGAAGAGAGACAACCTAGGGTTTTAATTTTAAATGTTATTTATTTATTAAAAAGAAAAAAAGAAAAAGTGGTTCTCCCAAACATTATTCTCCGAGGACTTTTTTGTAACTGGAAACTGAAGATGTAGTATACAAATGAATGTAGGGAAAGGAGGACAATCAAAGTGTGATGTGTGCAACAAGTCGACTAAAGGGTATGCATTCAGATGCAATGCATGCAGCTTCCAAATGCATCCCTGTTGTGCCAAGTTGTCCTCGGAAATGAATCTCTTCTCAGCCCACCCCCACCCTCTCAGGCTGCTACCCGAATATCATGATCAGGGAAGCGGCGGCGGTGGATCGACGACGACGACGACAACGACGTTGTGCGGCGAATGCAATAGAAAAAGATCAGGTAGGATGTACCACTGCACCTTCTGCGATTACCACCTCCACGCAGTTTGTGCTAAGAACATGATCAATGGCCTTCGTGAAAACGGCTTCCAGGACAAAGACAAGCCCAACAACATGCTCAGCACCGGTGTTCGCTTCGCCACTCAGGCAATTAACCACCATTTATTTCTTTTGTATTTTTGTTCCCTTGTTTTTTTTTTTTTTTTTTTTTTTCAGTTAAAAGTATATAGCACCATGAGGTGACAAGACAATGATTCTTCTAATATTTGTTCCGAAAATATTTTAAAACATCTGCTAATTAGTGCTAAATATACATATTAATCCTTTTGGTGTCTCTTATCAGGTGGTGATTAACTTAATTGGGGGACTGATTGAAGGCATTGCTGAAGGTGTTGGACAAGCCATTGTTGAGGATGTTACCAAAGGAAGGTCACGCGCTGTCAAAAAATAACAAAGTACAGCAACAAATTATTACTCTCTCTCTATTTTATATATATATACATATATATGCACACATATGTATCATTAATATTGTTCCTGTTCTTATATAATACATGCGCTTGTTATTTCAACAACAACACACACACACACATATATATTGATGATCATGCTCAACTCGTTTACTTCTGGGGTGTACAAATCGTTGTTGTATGAAACATGATCGACTTGTTAATTTAGAGTGTATCTAGTTGATGTATGATATGAAGATTGGAAGTGAAGAACGTTTCAAAAATTTTATGAGCTTATTTTGCTAGTCATATTGTTTCACATATATTTACAGAAATATTTTGCTTTCTCCAGCCTTAATTTTCGTTTCAATTTTGAGTCTTCACATTGTAGCGATTATATAGCCTGAACTCCAGAAGTCATTGAAGGCTTTTTAGTTTGGATCTTAATTGCACGTACGCTTAGAGACCCTTTAAGAGAGGTTGTGGTTGTGGAGTTGGAATTTGGACATGGGATGAGTCTTTCAAATTTAAATGGGCCCCAAATATTGAGACATCAACACCACAAAAAGAAAAAAAAGATGTGATTGCAAATATAATCTAATAGAAATTTCACATTCTTTTCCTTGTTAATAGAAATTTCAAACTTGACTCTACTAGCTCAAGTCCCCAACTCCATGTTCAAAAAAGAAAGGAAGAAATTTAAATAAAAAAAAAAAAAAAAAGGACAAAGAAAAGGAGGAAAGATTTCAGTAAATGACAAAGGGAACACATAGTCGTGTGTTCACATTGAAAGTGATTGGAAAAGACAACGCTACACATTCATTAAAAAAAGAAATAAAGAAATAAATAAAGAAAGAAAAGTACCAAGATACAAAAAGAGGCTATAATTTGCAAGCAGGCTCAAAAAAAAAAAAAAAAAAAAAAAAAAAAAAAGGGCTACTTCGTGCTGGGCTGCTAATCAGTTCTCGTGGACGTCGGGCACAAGATCTTTGCTTATTTAAGCAATTTTGTGTGTGCCGATCATACTCATCTACTCCTAGAAACGTTAAAAAGTAAATAATAATAATAATAATAATAATAAATAAAGAAAAGGGAAAAAGGGGGTAAAATATACTAGAAAGGTTAAATGTTAAAAAAGAAAAAGAAACCGAAGAAGATACGAGAATACACACCTCCATATCAAGCAAAAAGACAATAAAATAAAATAAAGAAATACAAACCTCCATACAAAGATATACCTGAAACAAAAATATTTCGCTATTTCAGTTTTAATAAATAACAGCGTCACATTTGTGAGTGATCTCCGGATCAACTTTACAGCCAGTGACGAAATCAAAATACACATAAAGGGTAACTTGGGAGGGGAGGGGGGGTCTTTTCTATATCCATGTAACCGTAAAGGCAGGTGGAATACATAAACGTGTAAAAGTGGAAATATTTATATATTAAAAAAAAAGGAAAAAAAAAAGAAAAAAGAAAAAAGAAAAAAGAAAAGAGGGGGTAAAATTACAATATAAAGAGAGAGAGAGAGAGAGAGGCACAAAAAAAGAAAAAAAAAAACCCCCTCTTCAGTAACGATGGAGTTGCTCATGCTTCTCGCTCGGCCTTGAAAATATTTTTGATGTTTTTCATTTCATTCATTCCACTGCTTCTCATTAAATGCTTTGCTTAACGACCCACTGCCTCGTTCCACCACTTTAAATAACATACAGAGTCACAATTCTACACTCCAAAAACCATATAAATAATCACCTATTTGCTTCCAAGGGCGACAAATTAAGACCCCAAAATATTAGGCTGTAACCAACAGGCACGAGCCGCCTAACTCCCGTCAAAAACTCATGTCCACCAGGCATGTCAACGCGAATGCAACTTCCGATCATCCACCGGATCTCAACATCCGCAGAAACCATAATTCCTCTTAACCCTTCCAAAACAATTTGAGCATTGACAAACAACTAATACCTGGCCCCTGCTATTGTCAGCCAGCCACAGCCTGAGTTTGTTACTCTCTTTCTTAATCCATAAATTAACATCCCTATTTAAAATTAAATTGTGCCGAAATCCAAATTCTCCCACTTGAAGGGAGCGACGGAGCCAATGTCCGGAAGGCCTCGCAAGAACAGGCAAACACAAACACAGACAGCTGCAATCGCAAGCATCGAATGAACATATGGACGCTGCAGCAGTCCTTGAGCACCACGCACCCTCTTCTGGTATCTTGTTGCTGCAACCACACACTTGGCACAAGATTTCCTACTTTGCACAAATTCAGTACTCATCCCATTTCCAATTGCTACAGAAATTTGACCACTTAACTTTTCAGCAAGTTTTCGAGCCACCAGCATGTTACAAGATTGGTTATTTGTCATCAAAGCATAGGCATATGGAGACTGCCCATTTGCATCCAGAAGGGAATTCCAAGAGTTCAATCCAATCTACACGGGCAGAAAAAGAAAAAAAAAAAAAAAAAATTAGAAAAAACAATGTGGTCTATTTGTGCAAAACCGTTTAGGTTGAACAGAAGCTACCTCCTGTGGGTCATTCGTTAAAGCATCAATCAAATCGTCTGAAGCTGACATACAAGCGGCCAGATGCAGAGGTGTAAGGCAGCCAGGTCCAACATGATTTGGTGGAAAAATATACTTCTTAGAGACACCATCAGAGCCAATCACCGAGTAATTGATAAGCAAGTTGACCATCTTCCTGCACCTTCTTTTTACTGCCCGGTGCAAGAGCTGAATCTCACAAAACATCTCCATCGCCTCCCCTGATATTTCATTCCCTTCCGAGTTTCTTTCTATCAGCATATCCAGAAGCTTTTTGGTCAAGGCAGAACAGTTTTTGTCGACAGCAAACGTAAGCAAAAACTTGAAACGGCCAAGGGCATAATCAAACCCATCGGGAATGGAAGAGGTCCTTTTACGCTGGAACAGCCATCCAAGTTCATTCAAGAAGTGAAGTACTTCCTCCTTCGACCTCGGCCTACCATCATCTCTACTTTGGTCTTCTGCAATGACCTCACTTACTTTTGCCTTCCCATCAAACACAGACTCGAGGATTCTCAATTCTTGACAAATAGAAGCATCAGCTATAATCAATGGAAAGCTGTTGCCCTTCAAACCATTTTCCACCTGTTTATAACAGCGGCAAAGGTCAAAGGACGAGGGAGGAAGGGGGTTAAAAAAAAAGAGCTGTATTTTCAGATTTTACGAAATACAACCTAAAAAGTAACAAAATTATTTGAGCACTACCTCGATGAAACAGCGACCAAAAACACCAGGAGAAGCATCATGAATTTTAAAACCACACAAGCTTATCTCTTCATACATGGTGCCATGAGAAGTTGATCCGCTAACCTCCTTTGTTGTGTAACCACCCATATAAGTGCAATGGATCCTGCAAGATCGTGAACTGATAAGTCTAGAAACCGTAACAGATAACAACAATGCAAACATGCACCAATTGTATCATACTTACTTGGTGCCAAGGTTGCCGAGATTTCGTCCCTTCAATAAAAGGGAGGTTTCCTGCCCACCAACAATGGCCAAAGGTGAAACAGAGATCAGCTCTGGGGAACACCATGTTCTCCATGATTTGGATAATCGAAACTTCCCTGAACATTCATTTCACGAAATAGAACATCAAGAAGTTAATCATGTCCGTATTCTAATATTGACCATCCTTAAAATCGCAACCTATTTCTTATGCACTGATCAATATTCCACTTTAGTGAAAGCAAAGACAAAGTACAATAAAGAAACTGAAAGCCACCCGTTGAGATTCGAGCTTACCTTCTTTATGCGATGCTAATTGCCTCCCTGTATGAACCAAAAACCTTCCCCTTCTCCAGAAATCAGAAGCTGAACTCTGTACCAAAGAACTGAGATGCTGAAGCAGATTATCGTGAAGCTGCAAAAAATCAGACACCCGTTCCAAGTGGTCAGAAAATAAATAACTACAGAATTGAGCCCAAAGAGTAACAAAATACACTCACTTGTTCCCATGCAGCTGACGGCATCGAGACATAAACTGATAGAATAACACAACCAGGCCGTATGTAGCTTTCCATCTCTGATGGACTGTTCGAAAGCCAATTGAAAATCTGGGGAAGCAAAATGTTCAATAATGGAGTCAAGCAGTGCAATACATCATCTTTGTAAGAAAGATGCATTAAAATAGCGCAGCTAGCCAAAATAAACCATAAACTCCACACCTGTGTCCTCAGCGTCCCAGGTAAATGGCTTGGATCCTTATCGAATAGTTTAAACATTATTCTTCCAGTGCGATCCTGTTAAAGCCAACCAAATCATTAACTCCATGATACAATAAATATATAGGTATGTTCTTATTTATTTTTGCATAACATAAAACAATAGCAACAGTGATAATATGTTTAGGAAACACCACCTGCACATCAGAATTTAGGCTAGAAGGTGAATGGTCCGACCCAGAAGAAGTGTACCCAGCTTGATTGGGAACACTTTGAGTGGAACCAGCGTCATTTCCTTTATTTGATCCTCTGAAAAGGTCAAAGGGCATGTTACAACCATGAATCCTACTAGAGTCAACATGAGTATTAATGTCTCTGCTTGCTGATATCTTCTCAGACTTGACCGTTTCTGCCATGGTCTGCATTGGAAACAGCTTTTGCACAACAGGAGGAGAACAGGACGGAGATCTCTCTTCAATGGGATTACTGCTGTCAGAAGAGAAATACTTCCTACTAGACGACAGTTTCGGCGGGCTGTCATTCTCAGGTGACGAGCTAAAGAGCTGTAATGGTAAATTAACTCGTGTTTCTTGAACCTGGCAATCCGAATCCTCCATAGGTGACTGGTAGCTGGTGCTACTTCTGTCTCCTCCAACTGAAGGAAACTCTTGTGGTGATCTTTTCTGCAAATTGGGACCACTGGCCTGATCATGGCAGTTTATCTTAGATTTTCCGCTATCACTGCTGTGGCTGCTCCTTTGAGATAAAATTGCTTGAGCGTCAGGAGAAGATGGTGCAAGAGTAGCAGAAAGGACAGCAAGCAAGTCCATTGTAGACTGAGATGTTCTTCCATTCAATTTGTCGGGATGATCCGTAGACATTTGATCTGGAACTTTTCTATTCAAACTTGCCAGATTATGCAACTTTGCAGCAAGATCCACGGGCAGGGGTAAAGAGTTTATCTTACTTAGAATTTGAAGGAGCTGCTCTTTGTCCGGTAACGGAGAGCAACTGATACTTTTGTCCTCGGTTTTCCCTATTATACAGTCATAGTACATAAATTTAGCAGAACATGTTTTAAAACATAAAATACATCAACACTTAATTTAGTATGACATGATTTGCAACATAATCACACATCAACACCCAGAACATAACTATCATTTACCTTGCGCACGAGCAACAGCAGCCAACAAGTTGAAGATATCAATGTGTCCATTGCTTCTATTATCTCGGTCTCCAGGTAGAATTAGCCGGGAGGCAACGTCATCTGGTTGGGTTTTCCTCCTCCGCCGGTTGTGCCCAGCAAGTCTTCTTCTACAACTTCTCTTGCCCTCGTCAAACTCAGAAAGGGGATGAAACCTGCAGGGTAATAATCAGCTTAAGGCTTCATTTGGTTTTTTTTTTTTTTTTTTTTTTGGGGGGGGGGGGGGGGGGAGGATTTGTTTGGTAGGAGAAATTAGATAATAGGAGGATTCTAAAATCTATGCAAAACTCCAATTTTAATCTTTTGCAATAACATAAGAAAAAATCTGAGCAAAAAAACACAACCAGAGAAGTTCCCTGCCCATCCCCTTCAGTTTCCTCACCTAAATCTATACCCTTAATTTTCTTTCCGTCTTACTAAACACGCCCTAAATCAACAGCAGCGGCTTTTAGTTGAAAAGTCAGCTCAAACAGAATACAGATCGAGAAAAACTAGCAAAAAATGTTTCATCATGGCAACGATTACCTGCTGCACTGCTGACAAAATCTCTGCATCTGCTGGGCAACAAGAGCTTTAGTGGATTTACTATGGAGCTCACACACCTTATGTCGGCGGTGATAGTCCTTAGCGTTGGAGAGATCTTCCTTACAGTTGTCCACCTGACACATCGGATACGCGCTGCTCCCCGGAGAACCCGACCGGACCCTTTTCGTCGGTCTTGAGACAACGGCGGGCTCCTCCGCCGCCAAAGTGATCAAGCCGCCGCCCAGATTCAGCCGGAGCCTCTCGTCGTCTTCGTCCCCGGCCGAGGCGGAGGCAGCGGCGACCGGAGGTGGTTCCTGTGTCTTCTTCTGGTCGGCATCGAGGGGTTTGGCAACGAATCTGACGGTGTCCCAGTCCCAGAACTTAGGGCTCCAGTTCTGCTGAAAATTGGGGGTCGGGTGATAAGGGAGATCGCGCTTCTTGGCCGCCGCCATCAACGGCGGCGCGTCGCGGTAACGGCTGGCGAGGGTTTGGTGAAGAAATATCGGAGCCGCAACTTGTGCGCCCAACTCTTCCATCTCCTTAAAAAAGAAGAAACTTTTAAATCTTTCTTCCTTTCCCACAAATAACCAAAATCAATTCCTGAAACTTTCCGACGGTTGTACCTCCTCAAAGTCAAAAGTTTTTTTTTTTTTTTTTTTTCTATTTTATCAATCGATTGAAGTTTCCGGAGCAATCAATTCCAGAAAACGAGCACAAATTTGTATACCTGCATGCCTGATTCCTCACTGAATTCCCTAACGAAAACGGAAAAATCAGCTCCATAACTCCCCCCTAAAATACAAACTCCATCCACATCTTCTTCTTGTCGTTCTTCTTCTTTATGGAAATCACACCACAAAAACGAAATGATAAATCTTCTGCTTTTTCTTCTTCTTCTTCTCAGCAATCAAAAATCATACGAATCTATCTCCAACGGCAAAACTCTCTCCTCCGACTCCGATCTAATCTGACGGTGATTTTTTTTTTCAACCGTCAGTCTCTCTGTGAAGACAGGTCCAGCAACCAATCGGCGAAGTCTAATTCCGAAACCCTAAAAAATTACAGATAATTGAAAAAAAGAGGAACTCTAAAAAGTCTTCAGCAGAACTTCTTCTTCTCTCTCTCTCTTTTGGGGGGGGGGGGTTTGCGGGGTTCTTTCTCTGATTCTTCTCTCTCTCTCTCTCTCTCTCTCTCTCTCCTCAGGCCAAATCTAACCTTGTAGCAAACTCTCCTTCTCTGAGGCAACTATGGGGGGCAAAAACCGTAAATTGAACCAACCCTGGGGCTTCTAATTGGAGCCGTACCACACACCCCTCGAAGAATCCAAGACCTTTCCTCGTTTTTAATCCTCCTCTCTCTCCCTCTCTCTCTCTCTCTCTATCTCACTCTCATTTATTAATTCAAGTTTAATTACTCTTCTTTTCCTTTTTTAGCTTGATTATTAAGAAATAAAAATTCCAAATTTTATTTATGGTAGATGATCAAAGTGCAAGGGCTTGCCATTTTTGGATTGGCTGTTTTCTCTCTTTGTTTTGCAAATTCCACACTTTTTTATGTTCAAACTCTAGTTTTAAATATTTGATATGCCAATATTTCGTAGGTGAGTTGATAGAATACTCATTTGTCATATTGAATATTTTGATTCAAACCATCATCATCGTATTGATCAGGATATATAGATAATCTATTTCGTGAGTGATTTATATATATCATGTGGTAAAATCCACATTTTTAGGATTATTTAGACATCCAACATTTATCATTATAATCCTTTTTTTTTTAGCAAAAAAAAAATTTTTTTTCTGAGATAAAATTCTACTCAGATTAGTGCAGGTTTGTTAATGATTAATGTGTTTCATCAATCGTTTACCCAAGAAAAAATATGTTTCGTCAATTACTTAGAAAGAAGAGCAACATTATGAATATTAATCCAAATTTTTTAGATCAATTTATGTATTAATAAATTGTCATCTTTTTACATATAGATATAACTTACGTGTTAATATTTTTTTTTTAAGTTTTATTCAATTGCAGTTTAAGACTTTAATGGCTATTTGGCAGGTTTTCTCAAAACAACTTTTGATTTTTCCGATCTAAAAAGTTGTTTTTGAAAGTGTTCGAAAAATTTGTCATAAGAATTTTAGCTCATTCACAAGAATTCAGAAGTTGATTTTGAAAAGTGTTGGAAGAGTTTTAAATAAAAATAACAAAATATGATCTCTGTAAAATGCTCTTGTAGATTGACCTTTGAATAAGATGTTTTTACTTAATTCTAATGATTTTAGATTTCAATATAAAATTTTTAACATTATTTGGTCTATTAAATTATTTTAAGAATGTGAATTTAAAAACTTCCTGAAAAACCAGTTTCTCTTCTTTTATCTCATAAGTTTTATTAACTGAAAGCAATAGTAAAAATTCAACCATTCAAATTTAAAGTCTTTAAGGACATATATATATATATATATTGGTAGAAGTCCTCAAGGAAATGTAATATTAGGTAAACATGACTTAACTATGACATAACAAATCCAAATAAAAAATAGCCCATAAAATTAAAAAGAAAACAAAACACTCTTGTGCCTCTCACGCTAGTCGATTTATCAATATTTCAATTCCCGAGCAAAAAAATTTATCAAAAGTTAAAAGAATCAAAACTGCGAAGAACCCAAAACACAACACCGAAATAATTAAATTGGAGAAGTAGAACTCAAAATTTAAACAAATGATTCAACTAACAAAAATATATGTTTACTTCGATAAAATTACGTGTTTTTTTTTTCCTTTCCTGCAACAAAATTATACTTCGGTAAAATTACGCATATTTTGATAAAATTATATGTATATTTCAATAAAATTACGTGTTTTTTTTTCTTTGTTACTATAAAATTACTTTTTTCTTTTTGCTTCAAAATAAGGGGAATCAAGTGGTGCTCATCTTATTCCCGCACCTCTTTTAGCTAGATAGTAATCCCAGGGATCACCGATGAGTAATTGAGGCGTATATCCTGTCTCGTCAAGCTTTCAACCGAGAGCCTCTACTGCTTGTCCTGGCCCTGGTCCTAACGTTTTAACAGCTAAAGTTGAAGTAAGGCCCTGACTTGTAAGTTACGAGATTTAAACCTTGATCGAAAGGATTGAGAGACCTTAGACAATGTCCTCAATCACTACACCACAATCTTCGGCGATCTACAAAATTATTATTTGGTGATTCTAATTTTTCAGACGTTAATTCACAAAATTGCAATAGAACAACAAAACAACTTGTGTTGTTTTGGGTTAAGTCCTACCACAAAGTTCAGTGACTTAAATCAGAATTTTTGATTAAGCAGACTAATAATTAAAAGATAATATGAGCATTTTTTTTTTAAGGGAGTACTATGAAACTTTTTTTTTTTAAATTATAGCAAATTTTTTTTATTAAAAAAAAAAAGTTGAGGGGGGCTCCCCCGGGTCCTTGCTTCCCTACGTGGGCGACAAATATCATCTATTATCATCAATTTTTTTTTGTCTCTCCACTTTTTATATATTATGTAATTTGAAAGAGAAAAACTAACCACGTAAATAGAACCTAACTAATAGAAGCAAGTAAATATGAAATTGAACAAAAAAAATAGAAAAATAGGAGAGCAAATCCAAATTTCCTAGGAAATCACGAGTTCACAATTATACCCTCTATTTTTCATTCTACAATTACAATTTCTTTAATTAAATTCAAATTAACGATTTAACCATCACACTAACATTAACGATTTAAATATTTCTTTTGATTTTAATTGTGTTATATGCCTTCTTTTCTTTTTTTAAGAAAGTTTTTTTGCTGAAGCAACCAAAAAAAAAAAAAAGTAAAGTTCAAAGTTATTTTTTTCTTAGAAGAAGCCGTCTTCAAACGTACATTGTTGACTATAAAGCACTCGAATACAATAGCTTCCTCTCTTTTTCTTTCGGAATATATTATAAAGTCTTGTGTTGCTCAACTAATATTTTAATGCTGGTCCTAAGACATTCTACTGCCAAAACTCCTCTTACGGTTAACTATGTTTGAGAGTGGAGATATTTTTAATAAATATAATTTGAATGGGCAGAAAATGACCGCTTAGAACATCAAATTGAAGATGGTGAAGGGCAGATAAAATAAAGCTAAAGGTTCGCCAGTTGAAAAAATGATTTGTAAAACTCATTGGACATCGTTAATACTCTTTTTGGTAAATTAATTTAACTTTAACTAAATTATATTTTTTCATATCAATTTAAAAAAAAAATCAATAAAATTTATAATTAATTTTTAAAAGTCAACAAACTTCATTTTTAAAATTTTATCTCTCACTAACTTACCAAACAAAGGTTAAAACTGCCTCCGTTTGGTTGGAAGGATGGAGAGGAGGAGGGATGGAGTGGTGGAGGGATGGAGAGGGTAAGAAGGATAGGGAATATGAAAGGTGGAGAGATTATAAGGATCATTTAAGTTGTTTGATAGGAGGTGGTGAGAATTAAAACGACAGATGATAATTAATTTTTAATTACTATATAGTTTATTGGTGTAATTTTTTAATAGTTATTTTTTATGGTAAAATAGACTTTTAACTAAAAAAATGAAGGATTTGGTGAATTATTCCACTAATGGAATGATCCAATTTAAGGGATTTGGAGGGAGACAATTTCTCCTCTCCCTCCCCTCTTATTTCCAACCAAACAAATGATTGTGTCTCTTCCTCCATCACTCTCCCTCTCCCCCTCTCCCTCCCTCCATCTCTCCTTCCAACCAAACATAGCCTCAACTAGGGACAAAGTCAAGAAATTTGTTTAAGAAGACTTGAATTAATTCAAATTTTAAATTAAATTAATAATCCATTAAACCTTAAAATTTTAAGGGGAATTTTCCTCCAAAAACAAAATTTTGGGGGGCTAATTTATATTTTTAAAGGAAATTAAGGGGCCATCGTGTGTCGGGGACCATGGACCCATGGTAATTTTATCTCTTGCTTACGGATTGATTTTGAACAGGATTTAATTTTTATCAATGACGGGTTATAAATTCGTATTCTCTTTTGTGAGGATATCAAAATAATATTTATATATTCTACATGCACGGTAAAAATTGACATTTAAAATGTACCTATAAAGTTGAAGAACTAAAAAGATAAATTCGGAAAATGAGAAATTTTTTCTCCCCGAGAGAGGGGAGTTAAGGGTAAAGTTCGACAAATAATATATAATATTATGTCATTGAGGTAGTGCTTTGGCGTTACAACGTTCATGCTAATAAAAGATGTTTTTATGGTAAAGTAAAATTGCAGAAATAATAAAAACAAAATAGAAAAGAGTGCAAGGGGAGAGAGAGAGAGAGAGATGGAAGGGAGGAGGAAACATGAAAAGGGAGTCGTCAGAGTTAAGTCCGTAAAAGATTGGTAGAGCTTTTTCAACTCCATTCCAAAAAAAAAGTTAGGGTCCATTTCATGCAGCCAGTCCCATAATTCATTATTTTAACTCAAATTTTTCATCTCAATTTTTCTCTTTTTTTAAAAAAATTTTTTATCTTTTCTGAAAAAGTTTTTTATCTTTTCTGAAAAATCAACAAAAATTACTATTGAAACTTAAAATTTTCAACTCAAACTGGTGAACCAAACGGAGACTTAGATGGTAATATTTTTGATGAAAATATTTGAACTGTCAATTAAAATAGTGTTTGAATATTCATAAAAAGAAATATTGGACAGAGTATTTGAATGTCTGTTTTCGTAATACGGAAAAAAAATCATTTGAACAAAGTATTTGACTATATGTTTTGATAAATATCGACAATAACTCTAACAAATCTTTTAAAGCCTCAATGTTTATGACAAATTTCAATAAAAATATGAATAGGCTTTATCTATCTTTTAACCTCGAATGCATAGAAAAAAGAATCGTCTAAATCGGATTTAAAACAAAAAAGTTATGATATTTTAAATATTTAAATGGAAGAGAGAAATGAACCCTGTATTTGGATGACATGTCTAATTTTCAAAATTAAAATTTTTTTGTAAAAAAAGGGTTTGTCTCAACCTTTTCCATCGTTATCTCATTTTAAAAAAGAAAAACTATTTTATTTTCAAACATATTTTATACAATACCCTTTTATAAAAAGAAAATGAATTTTTTGAAATTTTTTCACGATATACTATTCTCAACATCATTTTTTATAATTCCAAACATTTTTTTGTTTTCAAAAAAAAAATTTTTACTTATCCAGACATCATCTTATTCTAAAAAAAAAAAGACTTTCTCATTTAAAATAGGAAAATTTTCTTTTCAAAAATGGACATTTGATAGACATGTAATTCAAACGGAGCTGAAAAGTTTTGATTTAAGATAAGCTAAACCATATGGTTGTATATATCCTCAATTAAAGTCAAATTTAAGGGCTAATATTTAATTTTTCTTTTTAAATGGTTAAAAGGACTATTTTGAATCCTTTGAATGATAGTTGACCAAAGGCTAATTTGAATGGCTAACCTAATAAAATGGCACAAATATTATCAAATGATTGAAATAGACGGAGGGTTAACTTTTAAATGAAATATGTGTTGTTAATTCTTAAATATAAATTGGAAAAAAAAAAAAGAAAAAGAAAAGAAAAGTCAGCAACAGTGGCTTCTTCGTTTGTGGTTGTAGAGAACAAGCAGAGAGAAAGAAGTAGAAAAAATGAGATTTAATTTATATGTCTCTTTATCTACATCATTGTTCTTGTCTCTTTAATAATAATATGACATGTATGTAAATAATAAAATTTTTTAATTAATTTGATATAATATTATAATTAAATATTATGTTTAATTGATATATCATGATATTATTAAAAAGACATAAATAGATAAAAATAAAGAAACACGGAAGTCGATTCTAAAAAAAATGAGCATCAAAACCAAAACCCAAAACCCAAACAGCTAAAGCCATCTTCCTCGCTTCTTCCTCATCCCCCCCCCCCCCCCACCTTTTTTTTTTTGGTTCTTTTGAGGAATAGACCTATATTTTAGTCAATTGGGATTTTACACAATCGCAAATGCTCTTATGTTCTCACCAACTACTTGATTCATTAATGTTAATTATTTGGATAATTCCATAGTAAGTTACTGAATATAATATTCCAAATGGATGAAAATCAACATTTTATTCTATCATATAAATATGAAAAATTATGCGGTTATGTGAATGACATTTTAAACGAAACGAAAATTCAAAAGTGATTTTTATAATATTTAAGCATTTGCAATATTTACTTTGATTAACGAAAATACCGCCTCTATTATAAAAAAGCAATCTTACTTTTGGATGGTAAGATGGTCACTGAAGTTAAGCAAAATAACATATGTACATATTTTTTTTGTTATAATTTGATTATGAGATGATTGATAATCTATATGATAGCGCTATCTTATTATGTGTTAAGAGTTAATAAGGCATATTTATAGACTTTCAAATATTTTTTGAGATATTTTTTATCTAATACGATTATGTTATATTTGAACATTCATAATTATATTATACAAATGGGAAATTTTTTTGTAGAAAATTTGGACAATAAGAATTGTCCTTCTATATTATTTATAGGAATTATTATTTAAGCCGTTGAATGAATTTTATCACGTATTGATTTAACGATTAAAACAATAAAATGACAACGATAATGAAAAAAAAAAAAAAAAACAATACCTACGTTAGGATTTGGGGTTTTTTTTTTTTTTTTTTTAACAGCAATAGTTGCAAAGTTTTTTTTTTTTGGGTGGGGGGGTGGGGGGGCTATGGATTCGGAAAGATAAGTGGCCCCCATTGATTGAACCCATTTGGCATTGTCAATGTCAACACAGTAAAATTACAGAAAGCAAACCCCAAGTGCCAACTGCCAAAAGGACGGTGGTTAAATTGATTGAACATTAAAATAAAATAAAATAAAATAAGGGATATTGAACAGTGCGATGTTCAAGTTCATGTTCATGGTCATGTGGGTCTTTTCCCATATTGTCCGGACAACAACAGTGTTTTGTGGGAACCAGCTGTCTTTTTCTCATATTGTACATTGCATTTTGCATCTTTCTTTCTTCCCCTTCCCTTCCCCTTCCCCTTCCCCTTCCTAATTTCCAACCTTTCCCATTTTCCAATTATCCATTCCCATTTGTGCCAAACCTAATATATATATATATATATATATATATAAAACTCAAGGATTGGCTAAATTTTTGGAGAGGAGTCGCACCCGGCCCCCTTTTTTTTTTTGGTTTATAAACTACTGGACGGAAAAGAAGAGCATATCCAATCCAACAGAATTATAAAAAATAAATAAATAATCAAAAACTAAGAAAACACTTCAGAATATGTTGACGGCATATTTCCTTTATCTCAAATATCTATCTAACCACCCAGTAATGACATGTTTACTCTGACGATCTTTGATTTGAAATTGTTACCATCATAATGATCAGGTTTTATAGATAATCCACTTGGAGAGAAATCTACGTATCAGTATGAGGCTCTTATCCTCTCAAGATTATCTCAATGAACATTCTTTATCCTGTAATCTTCTTTTTACCATTAAAAAAGATATTAATATGTAATATTGCTCCATGAATAATAATAATAATTTGCAGAAAATGAGAGAAGAAAAGTATCATTGATTTGAAAAGGAAGGGGGTATAACCTTGGCACTCCTAAGCCCAGAGAAAAAGAAGGGGTACCTCGACCAGCTTGTCAATCATGTTTTTCCTGGCCCGTATGTGGTCTGAGCGCCTAAAGGACTCAGCAACCTCTGAGGTTAGATAGTTGTCGAACTTAGCAACGATCGCCTTTTGCATCGACGATTTCCTCCTAATCGACTTTCCCCTGGTTATTGTAGCCGGTAGTTCCCGGATCTCGCATCATCCCGCCTAGCCCAGGCAGGCTAGTCGGTTGAAGTAGGCTATTCTTCTTAAACACGCCCAACCCTGGCTTGCTAGGTGGTCAGTCGAAACACCACTCATCGAGCTGAAACCCTAACCCCCGATCAGGTCTTGCTACCGTCCCACTTCTTTCTAAATTTTTGCTGCAGTTGAACAGCCCTCTCCTGATCGTTTGGTCGTATAGTCCCCTTGCTGTTCCTGATCAGCTATGGTCGATTCTGCAAATAAACGAAACCAAGTTAAAACCTGGTCATAGCACTTCTTAAGGAAAGCTGTGGAATTAGACGACCTTTGATCTGAAGGTCTTGTGTGGGATAGAGTTGTTGGATCACTTATTCCATGTCCTCGTTAGCGATCCTCAGGCCCCAAGTCTCGGGGGAAGAACCTCCAGACTGTAGACCAAAGGTTAAAGCAATCGGCACTTATCGGGGGATTTTAGATCGAACAACTGATGCGCCTGCCCCTTCAGCTGCAACCACTATACGAGCCCGCTAATGGACAGCAGGATCGAGTATTGGCGTTGCGATTGTCACCTCCTCCGCTAACCAGAGTGATCGGGATTGCTTGCGCAGGAAATTAGACGTGAAGGATGAATTGAACCAGTTGTACTTGCCCAAACTTTTGTTTGCTAGCAATCGATTTTGGTTTTGCTCGAGGTCCACCTTCTCCCAGAGCTTCTCGATCCTCTCTTGGTTTGAGGACTCCGTGTGTGGTTTTCGTGTCCACACATAACCTCTTTTAAAAATGACCGAGACACACTCCTCGGATGACACCTAGTCGAGTTTACACGATCAAACAACCACTTGCGCGTCACATAGAACTATAGGTGCTTGTAGTTCTTATCTGAATCTGGGTAGCAAGTGATAAATGTACCCTGATAACCCTAGAAGTAATATGACCCCAACGACGAGTGAGCTGTTGTCATCCAGTAGAGGTTTCGGAACAAGTGCTAAACGGCAGCTCAATGTAAAAATATTTTGCCTAGAGAACAAAACAGCTTCTCAATATCCGATAATTGTTGGCATTCAGTTGCATGAGAGCAATGTTCAGTCTTCGGAATGCCCACCAAGAAAGGGGTGGAATGGCAGACGGAGGCCGGCTCGGAATATCTCCATTAATAATGTATTCCTAAAAATATCGTCTCCCTTTCCTTAGGGTTCCCTTGCATGCTCCGGTCACCCATATGATCGATCACTAGACTTGGGCTTCTCGACCTTTTTAGCTGATCGGTGTCGCCTTGTCAACGAGGAGTCTTTGGCTTCTTCCTTTAATGCGGGATGGGTAGGGCATGTCGGAACTCCTTAAAGGCGTCGGCGAGTATTCGAACTGTTTCTATCAAGTTTTGGATGTTCCTGGTAAGGATCTCCATCTATGTGGGTTTTCAGGGTGCTAGTATGCCGCGTCTGCATTGGGCCCACTGGAGTGCTTTGGGAGCTGGTAGAAGCAAGGTTTTCATGGCCCTAGTTGTCCTGGTTGGCCTGCTCTTCTATGGACTTGGCGAGGTATGCAAATGGTGTAAAGGCACAGGTAAATCGAGAACATGGATGATTAGGATGCAGTTGTTGGAAAGGCATGTAGCCCTCATTCTAGAGCTAAAATGTTGATGCCAAAAACCTTTGATAGAACACCCGATGGGATCATTTGACGTGGTCAGGCTTGTATCGTCATCTTCTACCTGATCTTTTGCAAAAGAGAAGCACCTCGGAGTAAGGGGTACACTAGTGAAGTGTCTGCTAAAGGCACCCCGATACTTAAGTCAGTAAGTGGTACTGATGAGCAAGCAGAGAAATAGAGTTTTGGCAAGGAAAATAGCTATACCTCAGTGAATGATGCACTTGTTTATTTATATATGTTTCCAGTGGGTCCGGGTGCTCGGGTGATCATAGTGGGTCGTATTCTGAGTGATCCCGACGAATAAACATGCTTCGAGTGTATAGATGTTAGACATCCACTAAACAAGTGCCACGTGCCCTTTTAGTCGGGTGATAAGAGGACACAAGCACATGTATTAGTATCGACGCAGGTGACAAGTACTGTGTCAGTTCGGTTAGGCGGTAGTGGCTGGCAAATAGGCAGTAATAAGGTATAGTGGTAGGTATCGAATGTGAGGTGTCAGATGATACAGGGTAATAGGTGTGGAGTGCCATATTAAAGTACTGTTGTCAGCCGGTATAGGATAACATGGCAAAGGGCAACACATGCCGACCATCCCAACAAGGGTCCAGTCGCAGTCCAGGAAGTGTTACTCGGGCCAACACCATAGGTCCCAATGGTGACTTATTCGAGATCCCTAAAGGAAATCCAATTTAAGGATTAGTAGCCCAACAAAGGTGGTGGTAAATCAATTCGACGACCAGAGAAGGGGCTTACAACTTCCCAGACTTGTCTGATCTGGTCGAATCTCTTCAGGTGGTCTGATCATCTCCAATGAACGCGAAGATGAGTCTACTTATTCTTTGCGCACATTGACCACTAGTGAAAATCAGTTTTTAATGTCAAAGAAATTACACCATCAAAATAATAATAAAAAAATAATAATAAGATAATGGTATAAATAAAAATAAATCATTTTCTACATGCTACAACCAAATAATGCAAGGACAAAATACATAAATAAATGCAAGGACAAACTTCAATAAATTATACTATTACATTAAAAGAGAGGAAGATTTTACTGTTTTTTCTACAGTAAAATAACGATTTCGCCCCTTTCCATATGGCCCTGCTCCTGCTACAGTGACAGGACAATTGTGCCCTCCTTTTTCTCCTGCTAGTTGGCCTACCCACAGTGATATGACATTTTTTTTAAAAAATATTACCGATAACTTAAAAAATATATATATAATGATAACTATAATTTCTTTTAGATCTTTGTTTAACTTTTTTAAAACATTCTTTAGTTGCGCATTTTTTATAAAATTAATTATATTATCCATATATCAGTTGCTAAATTTTAAAACTATTTTTATTATAAAATACAAATTATCCACTCTATAATTTTCGTAGTATAATTTAGTAATTATGGAAAATTGATAACGCAACATTAAGATTTGAAATTATCGACCAATAGTAAATTAAATATAGATAAATCTATTTTTTCAGTTTTTTATTATTTAAGATAATTATTTTACTGTACTTCATAAAAAAATTTGTTTTATTGTATTCTAATTTAAAATCTCAATCATGTTAGAAGAAAAAATAATGATTGTGAAAATAGTATGGATCAATACCATTTCATTTTACAGATAAGTAGGAAAACTTTCTTACAAATACTATTTCTTCAATTTTATATGAATTAATAATTAATAAGGCCATCATAATTCTAAGTTTCTAACACACATACACCTGCCAAGCACGTGAGGTTCAACTAGTATAAACTAAGTGGAAGGACACGTGACCGAATCGGACGGCTGAAAATGAGGAGCCATAGTACAGCGTACGTGACGCGTGATGCTACAGAAGCCATAGTACACCGTAAGTGAGAGGACACGTGACCGAATCGGATGGCTAAAAATGAGGAGCCATAGTACCCCGTACGTGGCGCGTGATGCTATAGAAGCCGTGGCACTTGCATCTCGAAACACATCAGTAACTACGCCAGCTGTACAAATCCTTTTGCACACACATTCTTTACTTTTTACTTTTTACTCTTTTTTTCCCCTTTATTTTGTGATACTGGTAAGTGGTAAATGAATTATACATATATAAAAAATCTCTTTTCTCGGGGGGAAAAAAAAGCGGAAAATATCTACCAAAACTCCCTCTAATACGTGATTGTAAATATAATATAATAATAATATCGTATTTGACCTTATTTTAAGGTACAAAATTTAATTTCTTCATCCTCATAATTAAAATATATATATTTACCGCAAATAATGACTTATTTTTGTAAAATATGGGAAGAAAATGTGAAAATTTTTTTTGGTTGTAAACGTTAAAACAATATGTTTAATATGTTATATTTTTAATACAAAACGCTATATTTTTTAAGGTAGAAAATGCCATAATTTTTAAATATTAATGGTGTCTTTAGATATCTTATTATACTTAAGTATTGTATTTCAATGCTAGTTTAAATGTTCATTTTAATCATTCCATTAAATGAAATATGGGTTTGAATTATTTGTATTTGAATAATCATTTTAATAAATATTGATGAGAGAGAGAAAATTTATTATATGAATAGTAAAAATAGATGAAAAAATAAATAATAAAAAGAGAGGAAATATGTCAAAAAAAAAAAGATATATTTAACACTTAAAAAAAAAGGATGCATTTATCATAATATTTTAAATAATCAAATAAATATGATCTCCTATTGAAATTGAACGGTGATCTGAAGTCCAAGTATAGACAAAAACCAGCTTATAATTAATTCCTCAAAAAAGGTACAAAAAAGATTAATAAGAAAAACCACAGAGACGGACACTGACACTGACACAGGTACCTACCGTACGACAGTCCACGTACTCCGATGAGGATGAATCCGAATGCATAAGCAAGTGGGGCCTACTCTTTTTACATTAAAAAAAATGGAATGAAAATCTTCGAGGAGTCCGTACGCCGCGTCAGCTCTGTCTATCCCTTCCACACAATTTGGGCAACTTGGCTAGCATTCTGCCCCCCCCCCCCGGGTCTGTGGTAAAAATAAAAATAAAAATAAAGCAAAATACTAGAGGAAAAAAAAAGTTACGTGTTAAATGGCAATATGACTTTTATTTTTAGGTTCCGAGACGCAGCTTTAAGGTTGTTTTAAAAATTTATTTAAAATATAAATTAAAAATAAATTATGATGTTAAAAATAGTAAAAAAATTTATAACGTATTTGGAAAAAATTTATGACGAGAGTTTTGGAATTAAGACAACAAAATATCATATGGGGTAATAGGCTCTTATTCTTTTTTAGAACTCAAATATTTAAAGCATCTTTGTACCTGAAAAATGAATCATAAAAAAAATCTCATCCCCCAATGTAAAAGAATACCAACAATGTTTGGCATCATTTATCAATGGCATCATGTTCTGATTTTGATTTAAAGATTGTTCATTAAACATGTGTTTGAGTTGAAAATTTTGAGTTGGGTAAATTTCTTATTAGGTGTATTTCTCTTTATCAGGACAAGTTCTTATGGTTATTTCATCATCTTTGAAAAAAAAATAAAATGAAATAAAAAGAACAGAGTTTGAACCATTGTACCCTGGAATGTAGGGCTGGAAGCTGTCAATTGCTGAGTAATGTAGTGTACTTGGATTGCCGATTACGCAGTGCCCAAAAAAAATATATAATATTAAAAAAAAAAAAAAAAGGCCAAGTTGGACTTCACAGGCTTTCCTCTTGGAATATTCTTATTCAGGAAAAGCACCACGCACGTTGTTTGTATTATATATTTATACTATTATGTAAAATGGTATAAATGGGTGAATTCATTTTGAATTGTAAATTAAAATCATGGCGTTCATGGATGGCGAAGAAGAAATAGTCCATCATAAAATCGTTTAGACTCAGAACTTTAGCATTTCCCTAAAAACGGAAAAGTTGACTGGTAATGTGGTAGACCCGGGAGGGGGGGAAACAACGGACAGAAATTCTATAAATTCTCTTTACTTGTAGATTAATAATCCATCTGCACTTTTTTTTTTTTTGTTTTTTGTTTTTGTTCTTCTTCTTGTTGCTGAAGTAATCCATTTGCATTTGCATTTTTGTTTTTGTTTCCTTCTTTTTACGGCGAGTGTACAAACCCTAAAAGCTCATGAGTTGTCTGTGCAATCTTACAATACATATTAGTCATATTTGATTCTTTTTTTAGATGTACAAATTTTTTTTTTAAGATTAATTTATTTGTACAAATTTGATACATTTTAAACACTCCTAAACGGTACTACAAATGTGATTAAAAAAAATTGGAGACATAGTTTTGGTGTTAAAGGTACTACAGCGGAAAGCAGAGATTACACTGCCCCAAAGCAGTTAAGTATTGGATGGTGAATGGAAAGAGAGAGAAGGTGGTCAGAAAGTAATAAATAATCATATGATACATATAAGGAGAACAAAGTCAGTAGACATAGAATCCTAAATACAAGACCAATCCTCACGAGTTGATCCTGCAAAATTACTTGTTGCATATTATTGTCGTAGTGCTAACCGTGTTGCTCATCTGTTATAGTTTCGGCTTTAATATTAATTGTTCTAAATGGATTAGTGAGACTCCTTCGGTAGTCTCCAATGCTGTTTCTGTTGATGGTATTTATCAATAAATTGATCATTTTTCAAAAAAAAAAAGGACACAGAAAGCGGATTACACTGCACAATTGGAGGTTAAGAGACAGAACAAAATAATAATAACAATGATAATAAAGGAAACAAGAGCATATCCTAAATACAAGACCATCCTCCATGATGCAAAATTCTTGTGCTATTATTATTATTTAATTTTCGAATGAAATCTTTTTTTTTTTTTTTTCTTGAAGAAGTCTTTTGGGTGAATAATATATTTTGGAGAATAATATGATAGAATAAACATTCTATTAGTGGAACAATCTAAACCATAAAAAAAAAAAAAAAATTATCACACTTCAACAAAGCATTATACACCTTTTTTTTTTTTTTTTTTTTTTTTTTTAACAATAGTTTGGGATATTAACTCCAAACGGAGTTTTCAAAATATTTTTTTTGTCTTTTTCTTCAAAAATAAATCAATTTCACCGTTTATATTTTCACATCTCTTTATTTAATTTTCAAAAAATTTAAACAAAAAAAATTACATAGAATGATAAGAGTAACGAAACGATATCTATATTGCTATTTTTTTTTCTGATCATATTTTAAGTTTTACACTTTCTAACTCCAAATAGTTCATTTTCAATAAAACATATTTTCAAAACTCAATTTATTACCAATAAGAACATTTCCAAAAATTCAATTTCGGTTGGTATTTCAAATGGGCAATTAATATAATCTAAGGAGCATTATATTGACACCTGTGTCTTTTGATTAAATCACAAACACACCCTGCTGAGTGCAACATGTTACATCAAACTTCAAAGCATAATTGACCTAAATGGTTCCTGAACTCTTTCAAAGGTGACGGTTTGGTCTCTGTTTTTTTTTATTTGCTGAAATGACCTTAAACTCTTATTTTTTGGTCGTTATGGTCATTTCAATCTAAATCTGTTAACTTGTGAGGGTATTTTAATAGTTTAAAAGTAATTAATTTAGCAAAAATTTTTAAAAAATCATTAAAAAAAGTTTCATTTAATTTTATTCTCTCTCTTCTTTTCTCAAAACCCAATTCAGAGGGGGGGTGTGATATGCGATGGAGAGAGGGGTGGGGAGGCATCAGCGTTGTGGTAGGGGGAAGGACCTAAAAACCCAAATTGCGAATTTGGCGGATAGGAGGGAGGGGGGCAAACTAGATCTGAAGGAAAGAGGGGCGGGAACATCGGTGTCGTGGAGGGGCCCAAAAACCTAGATCAAGAATTGGGAGTGGGGGCGAATAGAGGCGGGAGGGGGGGACCCAGTTGTAGGGTGGGCAGCAAATGGCGGCGAGAGGGGGGTTGGGGGGTGAATAGCGAGGGGAAAGGGGTAGAAAAACCAATGGTGCGTTTGGTAAAATAGTTTGAGTTGAAATTTTTAAATTTGAGTTGGTCGACTTTTAAAAAATTAATTATAATTTTTGTTGACTTTTCATAAAAAGATAAAAACTAAGATGAAAAATGTGAGTTTAAGTTGTGTTGCCAAACACACACCAAGAGAGGGAGTAGGGGGCAACCTAGTCAGGGTTGGGAGGGGTACAGACGGACAGAGAGGGGGGGAGGGAGGGGTTGGGCAAAAGCAGAGAAAGAGAGGGGGGAGGGAGGGGGAAGGAGAGAGATGTGAGGGTATTTTAGTCATTTTAATATAAAAAGTAATCATTTTAGTAAGATTTCGTTATAAATTTAACAGATATGGATGGAAATGACCAAACCGTCACCTTTTTAGAGATTTTAGGGTCAGCACAGCAAAAAAAAAAAAAAAAAAAGAACAACGACCAAACTGGCATCTCCTAGAGAGTTCAGAGACTATTTAGACCAATTACTCAACTTTAAATTTATCATTTTTTAACAACTTGCCCTGTCCAAACTTCTAAGTTTGATAATTTACCCATGAACCTTTTTAAATTATTGTGATATGTCTCATTTTGTTAACTTTTTTATTAAAATGAATATTTGAATCTAGAATTTTGTCATTAGGATTTGTATTATATTTGGAAATTTTTAGTCAGAAATGTGGTTTTCTACTTCACATAAGGCATATGTAAGCTTTCTGCTACCAATTTATCAGGAAATTGAGCTAAATAAGATACATTGCAAGAATTTAAGAGAGGTAAATTATCAAAACTATAAATTTAGGAGTAAGTTATTAAAAGATGATCAGTTTAAAGAGTCACAATGCTTGATACCCCGGTTTTTATTACCTTACAAAATATCTTTTTAAAATTTTTTTTTTTGCATTAAATGCAACCTTACTATTAACATTTTTTAGAAAATAAAAAGGAAAATTATTGGAGGAATCTTGTGCCTCCATTTCTTTCTTTCTATAACTACTCTTAAAAAAAAAAAAAACACACGCACAGCTTTCATCTAGTTCGTCGGTTGGAGATGAGATTTTTAAATTGAAATTCATTGATTTTTTAAAAACTAGTTATAATTTTTATTGACATTTCAGAAAAAGACAAAAACTGATATGAAAAAATACAGTTTAGTTTGAATTGAGTTGAAATACCAAACGAAGCAATAGTTTCACTGACAAATCCAATGTCACATTGTTTATTGACTAGACACGAAAGGAAACTTATGATGAAACCCTAACTAGTATTCGCCTGATAAAGAATTGCAAAAATTTGTTATGTTATAGATATTATTTATAATCTCAATTTAATCCCTACGTATCTCATTTAATTTATAAAAATATAAAGCAAGCACTTTGAACATAAGATTTCCACCCAAGTTAAATGTCTTTTTTTTTTTCCTTCTTCTTTCTTTCAGTTGTTACCCCCATTAATATCTTCGAAATTTTGGGGTTTCATGTGAGTGAAATTAACGTTAATTAAAGATATTGTGTATGTTTTATTTTTTGGTTAAATTGGTCCTTTATTTAAGATGTGTGTAACTTGGTCCATGTTTTTTTTTTCCTTGCATAGTTGGGGTAACTTCTAAACTATTAAAAACATTACTACAGTTCTCATTTATTTTAATTTTTGGATGAAATCTATTAGTTAACATCACTTTTATGTTAAATTATTAAAAAATTTCATACAAAAATTAATAGAAAGTACTATTGTAGTAATAATAGTATAAGGTCATTCAAATTATAAATAAAAGAACATTGATCAAAATTACACAAACTTA
The DNA here is from genome assembly GCA_025413485.1 of Ficus microcarpa. Classification (NCBI taxonomy): domain Eukaryota; kingdom Viridiplantae; phylum Streptophyta; class Magnoliopsida; order Rosales; family Moraceae; genus Ficus; species Ficus microcarpa. Next base: position 31,169,075 of record CM046377.1, read on the forward strand.
AAAATTTAGAGAATTAAATGAGTAATTCATTCCCACTCCTTTACTTTCAAGAATTACGCATGCTTTTCTACTTTTTAAATATTTTATTTATTGTTAATATAAAAATACTGGGATACAGTAACGTGGCTTTTTAATGGTCTTTAATCCAATTTTTATTAGAAAGTAAAATAAAATTATAGAAGAAATGCATTATAATTTTGATAAGAGTTTATATATATATATATATATTCTATGTGGAAAAAGAAAGAAAACATTATAACAGTTGGACCATCAATGATTTTAGATAATTTAACAATATTTTCATATGTGATTTCATTATAAAATATAGAACGATTCTAATATAAATTATATAATTTAAAAAAAATAAAAGATTAGGTTTTTTTTTTTTTGGTAAATGAAAAAAAAAAAAGTATAAGTTAGAATTTGAATCAGGCACTATAATTTAAAAAAAATAAAATAAAATCGATGTGCCGCCGGATCTGAGCCGTGGGTGCTGCATTATGTTGACGGTTTGCATAGGAACGGAGGAGATGGTCTAACATGGGAGAGAGGCACTGTAACGAAAGAGCATAATATAATATAAAAAGTAGAAGGAAGATTCCATATTTTCCCAAAGGTACAAGTAAGACATTATATTGCCTTCTTTACCCAAAAAAAGAAAAGAAAAGAAAAGTAAGCGTTTTAAGTAGAGTTAAAATTTTTACATTAAATTAATTTTTTATAAAATAATAAAAATTTAATAAAAAAATATAATTTAATTAGAGTTAAATCAATATATAACATTAGGAGTGGAGAGGAAGAGTGGACCACACAACCCAGTGTTGTACTCAACCCATGTGCACCCGTGACCCGTCGGCCTCTCGCCTCTCTCTGTCCCTCTCTCGTGTGTACGGAAAATGATAAGTTTGACAACCACAATGCTTGTCCATCATCCTTTTTTCTTTTTTTTTTTTCCGCTTTATTTTATTTAATTTTTGGATGGTTGAGATGAATCAATGATATGATCTTCATTTCCAAAAAAAAAAAAAAACAAAAAACAAAAAAAAAACCTTCACAAGACAAATTCTATTATTTGGAGAAACCGTTCGGTTTATAACATTTAAATAAAAATATTTCAATAAAAACATTGAAAACCACATAAATATTTAAATGATTGTTCGAATTGATAATTAGATGTTAATATTTAAAATTATATATATAATGTTAAATCAATTTTAGATGTGTAAAGTCTAAGCATATATATATATATAAATATAAATACAAAGCATTCAAATAAAATGGTCTAAAGTAAAGTTAATGGTTAACGCAAATAGAGGCTATAAATGTACAACTTCTGTTTTAGAGGGGGAGTGGGAAAACAAAAAAGTCGTGGGGTGGTGGGGGGCCGTCCAACGTTAAACCTGGCTGCTGCACGTGTTCCGCGTGGTTACAGTGGTTAGTGGCGGACCCAAATACCCAATACATACTGAAAACTGAAAAGTAAAAGATTGAGGAAATTGTGCAAATTGTGCCAATAACCTCTGTAGTGTAAATATTTAGGATTATGATCTTGTTCTTTGGATTTTTTATCCTGTTGATCACTTTTATTCAATATTATAAGAGGGGATTCCCGAAGCTAATTTAGAGAGAATAATAGGATTCTTTATATAAATATTTAAATTAAAAATTATGATTTAAAATATGTTTATTTTTTATTTACAAGAATATCTAATTTGATACTTATAAAGACTATGTTGCCCTTTCATTTAGGATTGAACACAAATAAATAAAGAATTGATAAAAAATGAAAGAAAAAATCTTTAAAAAAAAACTTTGTCAAACTAAGTAAGTCTTTTTTAAAATGAAAAAAAAAAGCATTTTTACTTGATTTATTATAGAGAAAAAAAGGATCATAACAGATATTAGTTGTATTGTAAATAAAAAATAATCATTATAATAAATAATTAGTTATTAAGATAAAATTCACAACCAATATATAAAGAAATTTAAATAGATACTGTACAGAAATATTAACACCTTAAAACCTAAAAATGATACTATATGATAAAATAATTATCATAAGGAAAAAACATCATATTGATGTAGTAATCATAAAAAGAAAAAAAAAAAACATACCACATTTAAAAAATATCATAATGATATGGTAATTATCATAAAGAAATAAGCGAATGCATACAACATTTAAACTTTAGAAGCTAACTATTAAAACAATTCTAATAATAAATAAATAAATAATTAATTAACACAATAATATTACAATTATCATAAACAACCTAAATCATACCGAAAGAAATACGTGTTAAGAAATCTAAATCATACTTATGAAATAGGTTCATAAAAAACCTAAATCTTATTACTATAATTAATAACTAATCATTAACATAAAGATGCAATAACAATGAACAAAAAAGGAAAAAAATTTGAATCATGATGAGATTATGTTAAATATAGTAAAATGACAAAATATATATTATAAATGGTTGTTTTAATAAAAATGGACATTTACATAATATTATCTAAAAAAAGAGACATTTTTTTAAAATAGGGTACTAAAAATACACCATTTAGTTTATTATTTCGAAATAATATTACATAGATGTGCTATTTTTTTGGGCATTCCTTGGAAAACCCAAGAAAGAAAAGCCCTCTACCTACTCATCTGTACGAGAGGAATGTACGAGAGGAAAGTACCTGAATGTCACAAATTTGAATATCGTTACACTAATATGACATAAAAAAGTAACATTAGATTAACATGACACAAAATTAAACTAAAAGAAACTAAAGTTTGTATCATGTTGGTCAAGATGAGAGGGTTTATATTATATTAGTCAATAGAAAAAAAAAAAAAGGTGGTTATTTGGATAATTTTATCAGTTGTACAAATACAACATATTGCCGCCCATTTCAATTAAGTTAGTGACTTGAAGAGAAAACGTTTGAATGATACAAATTTAAAAACAATTACACCAACATAATATAAACAATTAACATCAGATTAATATAACTTATAAGTAAATTAAAATTAATTAAAATTCATATCATGTTGATAATAAATTGGAAATATACATGAAAAAAGGTGATTATTTAAATAATTTTAATGGTTCAATAAATAGTAATTTTTACGATATCACCACAATATCTCGTCTTTAAATTTCTACACCACAAATAAATCGGGTCATGAATACATTATAAGTCATACAAAAGTCATATTATGTCATCTATTTTTTTTTTTTTGAAAATTTGTCGTCTAATATTCGCTACAATAAAAAGACAAAGAGGATTTATAAAAAAGAAAAAAATGTATTAAAAAAAACTACCGACAATTCCGGCAATTACCGTACCTAAATTGTTTTTTTTCCCTTTTATGGGTTTATGGGTGAACAGGCTGGCGTTAAGTTTTTCCTTTTATTTAATGTTAATTAACCTATCCAATCAGGTAAAAGTTTATATAATTATTTTATAAAATTAAAGTCGAATTGAGTTAGATGAAATAGGAGGGTGAACATTAAATAAAGAAGAAGAAGAAGAAGAAACTTTTTGGCTTACCAACGTTCAGAAGATTCACTCTCAAATATCAATTTACAAACTTTTTCCCCCCAAAAAAATAATCACACACTTTTAACAGGGGAGAAAATGAACAGAGAGTAATCTAAAAAGCACATGACCTATCAACCCTAGCTCCTATGTCAAGCAATCATCTCTTTATAAGTTTGCACTACTAATGTAATACGCTTAACCAATCTTCTTATGCTATATTTTTAACAAGTTTGCATCAACGTTGATTCATATGGTTCTGCATTATATATGATTTATAATACAGCAAAACAAAAATAGTTTTATATAATGCATCATTAGAACTAAAACATGCCCTAAACATAACTGAATATTAACTTCCAAGTTTACACGACCAACAGGCCCTAAACATGCATTTAAGTTGTTAATCATAAAAGATGATGATGATGATGATATAATAATAGAACCAATTTGGCCTCTGAAATAACTTTCTGCAATATTCCACAATCAATCCAAATTCCACACAAGCAAAATCCACTTTGTTGATTACCAGCACTAAAATTCTTGTTTCTCACTTTAAACTTCATATTAATATAAACAAATAATAATAATAATAAAAACTGCAAAAACAGTAGTGATCATAGAACATAACTCGAACTTTTATAACTCGCCGCGTTTCAACAAAATGAAAGAAAAAGAATTGCTTTGATGTTAAGCCAAATGCAAACTAGTAGAAAACAAATCCTGAAAAAGACGCCAAAGAATCGCCTCTATAGATTAAAATAATAATAATTTTTTAATTATTTATATTTATAAAGATATGTTATATGTTGTGTGTGTGTGTGTGTGTCCATGGGAATGTCCCGCCAAGCTGTGTGTTTTGAGAGGGAATCAAAAACCAAACCAATGGATGGAGGTGGACCAAAAGAAAAGCAAGGCCAAAACAATAGCAAATGCAAGAACCACCCACATCCATGTTTGCATCCTTTTCTTGCCCCTGCTCCGAAGCAGCGGCGGAGGCACAGCCACAGATCTTGCCCTACTCTGCTTTGTAAACAGCTGTGGCTTCTGAGGCCTCTTCAGCATGGTCGCAGGGGGTTTCTTAGGCTCTGGCTGAGCTCCAGTGCTAGCATCAACTTCCGAGCTTGGAGTTTGAGCACATTCTCCTCCTTCATCCTCAGTTATGGGATCTATTTTGTTTGCCTTCTTTCTTTCCTTCTTCCTAGCCCTCTTCTCCCTCTCCTGAGATTGAAAGTCACATCAACGGGAAAAAGAAAACAAAAAAAGTTCATTCAGCATAACAACACAAAAAGCTTTCACACACACACCTAACACAAATATAACAACAATATTCATCAACTAGAAATAGGATTGGAAAATGCTATTTAATTTATCACTATTGGTAAAATGCATTGCGAAATATAATAGCGATGTAGTAGGACTTCCATCTTTTACTTTTTTTCAATAAGACCGTCATATTGTTATTAACACTAACAATGCTTAATACAAGTGAAGTACACTAGTTGCGAAATTTACCTTCTCTTTCTGTTCAGCTTCTTTCTGTGCTCTTATGGCAGCCCTGGCCTGGGCCTTCTCAGTAATTCGTTTCTTCCTCTCCATTGCTTCCTTGGCTTTGGCTTTCTCCTCTAAGTTACGCTGCTGCTTCAACCGAGCTGCTTCCTCTTCTTTTCTCAATTCCTCCGCCTTCCTGGCTAGTTCCTCTTCCTCTTTGCTCCTTCTGGGCTCTTCTTCTTCTCTCTCCGCTTTCCTTTCATCCTTATCGGAATTAGTCACAGGGCTAGTCCCTGAAGAAATCGCAGGTTTTGCAGGCTTCTTAGTAGTTTTAACTGTTTGGTTCTCTCTCTCCACAACCTTGGCACCTGATTTATCATCCAGTTTCTCAACTTTTTCAAGCACTTCTTGCTTTTCTTGTTCAGGAATTTTGGTCAATGGCACCGAGTTTTGCTTGGTCACTCTGCTGTTTACAGCAAAATCAGGTATTACAGGTGGCTCCTCATCAGGGCCAAGCGAACGGCCATCAAATGTTCCCAGCCGCCAAAGTGTACTCCTGGTGTTGTTCCTGATGTAGTCTTTCCGGAAATCATCATCTCTGTTCCAGAGTTCCATAAATTTCTCCACCTAAATAATTGATTAACGTTGACACACACACCTTGAGTTGGCTCGTGAGATCACAGAAAATGATTGCCAGCTTTTTGAAGATAAGAGTAATTAAAATAAAACAAATTCTATCAACTCACCTGATCAAAGCAATTACGTTGCAGTTGCTCCTTATCTTTACTTAATGCTAATTTCTGGGCTTCTATTGCAGCATTCTTGAATCCATTAAAAAGCTCAATCTGCAAATTAATCAAAGTTATAAAAAAAACTGGGGGGGGGGGGGGGGTGGGTTTCAATCAACATGAAAAAGTGACGAGGTTGAGCAGGAAAAGCCTTTTCATTTGAGATATTATGTATGGATACTGAAGAATACTTGTAAAAAACCACAATTCCTATAGCTATTGCATTCATATGCTCAATAATTTTGCAGGAATCTGGAAAAGGAAAAATTAAAAGAAAGAGTGGGGAAAAATATAAAAAGTAAAGTACCTTTACAGAGTATTGTTCTTTCAAACTCCTAAAATGTGCATAAGCTTCTTGACGAATGTCGTCTGCATCTCTAAACTGGTATAGCAATTCATTCAGCTTGCCATTTTCAACATTCGACTTCTTCTTAGCAGTTTGTGTAGCTTCCTCAGCTTTGCTGAGTTTCTCTCTCAGTAAATCCAACTCCTTCCTCAAAAACTGTAAAGATGGAAAATCAGATGATGGATTAAAGTGTAATTTGCAGCAGTTGACATGGGGCGTTCACCAAGAAAATCAAATTTCTAACATATTAGATACACAAGTAGTTAAAAAAGAAGAAGAAGAAGAAGAAGAAGAAGAAGTAAGCCATGTGATAAAGCAAAAATGATACCTTCGAGCGCTCTTCAATCTGGTCTTTCTGGTCCAAGGCCTGTTGAACTTCATTCTGCTTACCCATATTAGAAGAGATCTGTTCACGTTGTTGCTTTAATTGTTTGATTTCACGAATTAACTGCTTTTCTTCCTTCAAAGGCAGGGTTTCATGTTCTATCATGTGTTCCATACTGCGTATCTGTTCAAAATTAAAGAAGATATGCACGATTAAAATACTGCAACCTGAAACAGAATAGCTAATTCTAGCAATAACAATGTCTCTAAGAAAAAGAGTGAAAAAAAATAAAAAATAAAAAATAAAACAAAAGCTATACCTTTGCATGAATATCCTCAACTGATTCTGCATTCTTAACTTTGATTATCACAGATTGAACAGAATCAAATTCCTGTCTTTTGGACTTAAACAAGTCTCTAGCAGCTCTCTCTTCCGTTAAGGAAGCTTGAACTTTGTCAGCATACTCCTTAACAATGGCCTGATCCAATTTAAAGATTTCACAACATTTAATATACTAACAGGTGAAAGTCTTGTATCCAAAAGTGTTAGGATCGATTAGATTCTCACCCTCTGAGTCTGAACTTTGGCATGAATAGCACCCCGGATTTTAGTTTTCTCTTCAACTTGCAACTTGGCACGTTTAATCTGTTCTCTTAAATTTTCGTCATCATACCTCGGACTCCTAATCAAGAAATAAAATTGCCTTTTTACCTCCTCAATTCCTGCATTCTGTCCTTCTGGGAGAGTTGTCGAGGCTTCTTCATCCTTTTGATTACCATCATTATCTACGGTCTGTCCTGAATTTTCTTGAGACGACGTTGACGCTTCATCCATCTGTTTTCCTTCAATATCCTCAGGTTCTTGGCTTTCTGATTTCACATCACTTTCCACATGTACAAAATCAACATCAACATCTGCCGCAATTCCCCTGTCCTTGTCTCTGGGTGCAATACCATCATCAACTTCAGACCCTTGTTCGACAGAAGCAACTTCAGATATGATACACTGATTGGCCCCACATTCAGGGCTCGTCTTTGATAACGTGGATTCCACGTTAAAGGCATCAGTAGATTCTAACTCTTCACCTCCATTGGAAGCACTGCTGGACTCAGGTTCGGACATCACACCATTTGCAGGACCATTTGACTTGGGGTCATTCTTAATGGGACATGAATCATCCAGGCTTTCGATGCTTTCCTGATTCAATTCTCCAGTATCATTCTCTGGTCTCACATCTTCAACATCTAAACTCCGTATTATGCCATTAACAGGCACAGCAGGCAAGCATTGACCACTTTCAAGAGCTACATTGCTGCAAACCAAAGGATAGGTTAAGCCTTGGGCAATTTCAGAAGAGCCATTTGGTTCAATAACAACAGCAGCATCTGAAAGGCTCTCCTGAGCAAGACCAGGAGGCAAGTCCTCTCCATTTTGTTCCAATAAAGGACCAGTAGCAACTTCCCCTTCTAATGCTTCATCAGCTCCAGTACCTAAACACGTTTCCAAACCATGCTCCCCCAACACCTCTCCATCATCGTCTCCTCTGAATCCATCAACAGGAGACTCTTCGGATAAGCACAATGGCTTCTCATTATCAAGAGCTGCCGGAGAACCATGTTGTTCGGTAACAACAGCAGTCTCTGAAAGAGACTTGACAGCAAGATCAGCCGGCAAGCTCTCTCCATTTTGTTGCTCAGATAAAGGACGATTGGCAGCTTCTGTTTCTAAAATATTGTCACTTAGAGAATTGGAGGTTGATTGAGGTTCCAAATTATGCTGTTTGGATTCTTCAACAGAAACCTCTTTGGATCCATCAGGAAAACCATTACCAAAGTCACCGCAGATGGGAATCTCCTCCATTACCATATCTACCTTAATTTTGCACTCGAGACATGAAACTGTTGAAGGATCCTCCTGCTCCTGATCATCTCCTGAACCTCTCTTAGGAATCTCATTCGATGATTCCTCTGCCCATTCCAACCCCTGATCCGTATTATCACTTGGCACGTTATTATTAATATTATTATTAATACTATTATCCTCATTGTCAACTCCAATTTCAGATTCCTTATCTTTTTCCACGCCTTCAACCAAACCTAGTTCATCAGAATTCTTCGCACCGATATCCAATTCCTGAATTTCTCCTCCTCCTCCTCCTCCTCCCTCCATCCAATCATCATCAACTTCAGGTGACGATCGAGAATTGAGCTCATCAACCGGAGATCCCAAAGCCTCGGTTTCACGATCGCCATTGCCTTTCTCTTCCGCCTGAAACTGGGAAACCGCAGGCCCTTCCTCTACACTGGGCTTATTGTCATTGGCATTATTGAGATCGGACCCAGCGAGATCATCACCGTCGTCGTGGCTGGTGACGAAAACGTAAGAGCCGTCGACATCGTCCTTATTGCCATTGATTTCGAGAGGACATCCACCGCGTCGTCGGGACCACAACACTGTTCGCCGCCATTGTTGGCAGCAAGAACAACAACCTCCTCGGATTCACGAACCTCGCCGTGATTGTGATTGTGATTGTTCGCCTCAATGTCGGCCGTCATTCTTGCTCACAAATCAAAACCCCGATCTATCTAACTTCAATCAACAGCAATTCACAATTATGGTTTTTTGTTAGCAGAAAACAATTTTTCTTTTCTTTCGTTAATTAAAAAGAAGAAGAAGAAGAAGAAGAAGAAAAAACAGAATAATACATAATCAAACAAAATTGAGAAAGTTAGGAAAGAATGTACCAGTTTGAAATCAGATCAGATCGAGAGGAGAGATCAGGACATGAATGGCGGAGAAGATTGCGAATAAATAGGATAATGCGTATTTATTTATATAGGAAAAAAAAATATATATATATATAGAGAGAGAGAGAGAGAGAGAGAGAGAGAGAGTGGTTGGCGTTGAGGAAAACAGAAGAAGGAAAGAATGAAGAAGGTGATTGTGAATCTAAGAGCAAAGAAAACAGGCTTTCTCTGGCTCGTCTCTCTCTTCTTTTCGTGATATATATATATATATATATATATATATATACATAAAATATATAAATATAGATATACTTCCCTGATTTCAAATCCAACGACACCTCCGAGTACGACCACCCTCACTTTTATTTGTTTATTATTTCATTTGGTTTTTTTTCTTTCCCTATGGATATTGGTACTAATTGAAATACGGCATTTTTTGATATCATTTATTTATTTTGGAATAAATTATAAAGTTTATCTGAATTTTTAATTTTATACGATTTTAGTCTTTGAATTTTTTTTATAATTGAAATATCTTTATATTTTTAAAATATTACTATAATAGTATTTTATGTTAATTTTTGAACAAAATTCGTTAGATAGTATCACTTTTTAATCAAATTATTAATATTTTTCAAAAGTAACAGAAATAACTATTATAATAACATTTTAATAATTTATGGGAATTTTTTATTCTTTTTCTCTTGATTAGAATGATTATAAATTATGAAAAACATTGCTATAATAATCATTTTTGTTTTGTTTTTTTATAGAATCCATACTTAACACCATTTTTTTTGTCAAATTACTAACAGATTGTGTCCAGAAATTGATGTAAAAGATTATTGTAGTAATATTTTAAAAATTTAGGGGCATTTCAGTTACGAAAAAAAGTTCAAGGACTAAAGTTGCACAAAATTAAAAATTTAGAGACTAAATGAGTAATTTACCCATATTTAAATAATATGTCATTCTTGGTCAAAAAATTATGAAAATGCCCTATTTTAAGGGTGTATGGTACTCAAATATATATATATATTTAATCAAATACTTCACATGTAGTTTTTTTTTTTTTTTTTTAAAGAAAAATGGGTTATAGAGATAGATATTATGGTTTGTATGCTCCGATAATCTCAGAGAAATAGATGCGTAATATATGAATTTTTCATAAAGTGGATTGTTCACATATCCAGACCAACGCGATGGTGACGACTCGAACCCAAACATTCAGCAAGAATGCCGAGTATCCTATCAATTCACCTAAGAGACGTTGGCACTTCACATGTAGTTTTTTCATGATATATAGATCACTCATGAATTGAAATGCCTATAATAAGTGTGTACTTTCCCTAAAAAAAAAAGTGTGTACTCCATCATAATGGAATCAAAAAAATATTTTTGACTTGAATTAAATCATAATTTTTTTAGCTAAATAATGTAATTAAACATTAAAAATATGTGGTTGTAGATAAGTCTAACAGTAATTTCATAAATAATTTCACATTAATTGAAGAGTTTGAATCCCATATCCTCAAGTTCCAAAAATGATAAAAATATCATTATATAAAGATAGTTCATATGGTTTCTTTAATCAATACACGAAATTCAATCAAGCAAATAATAATAATAATAATAATAATAATAGAGAAAGAAAGAATACAAAGTAATGGAGCCAACAGCCTTTTCGGGCCCATGTGATTGCATTCGAAATCCATATATTATTTAGTTCAAAATAGGTAGTGACCAATGTGTTATTATTTTGATCAGATTGTCATGGTGATTTGCAACATTAGAAAGGTGCAGGAGAAATGTTGTGAGTTGAGAGGAAAAGAGATAATGTTTATGGTAATTGTATGCTAGGGACTGGGGTTGAAGAACATGAAGAAGAATAGGAGTAAGTGGCTACTAGGCCTTTGAATTAGTACCTTTTTTTAAGTTTAAGTCGTTTAATTAAAAAGAATTTGGTGAATCTACGTTAGTTTAACTCAAAAACAATATATATATATATATATATATAAAAGAATTTAAATGAGGGCAATTTCAATAAGTATACAACTGGCAAAGCTGGATGCCGCCGTTGTAGGATTGACTATCCCTAATTTTTTTTTTCTAAAATCCAACAACATGGTTGATCACACGACTATTAGCTCTTAGGCTGCGCCTGCCCCAACGCTCCATCTCAATTACACGATCTTTTATTTTAGTCCTTGGATCTTCAGCATTACTCAAAATAAAATCCTGGATGTAGATGATGATTTGTCCATAACGTCATCTCAAAGTTTTTCCTAATTAAAAAAAAAGGGCATATTTAAGAGTAACTTAAATTTTCCCATCTCTTTCTTCCAAGAACAGCTAGGGTGGTTTTGAGGAGCAGTGCAGGGCAGCAGGGACTGAAAGAAATAGTTCCTTCTCGGCATCATAAGGACCGAAGGTTGCATTACATTCAGGGTTTGGTCTTCCTATTCTTTCTTAGCCGTTAACGGAAGAAAGATCCCTGATCTAGTGGATGATTGAAAGTGTGATAAGTTGATCCCTTCAGAAGGCTCGTATTATTATTATTATTATTTTACCTTGTTAATTATTTTTGTAGTTCATTTATTTATCAAAAAATGTGAAACTAATCTTAAGTAATTTAAAATTTGTTTTCTATTTTAAATATTTTTATAAAATACTTGCATGCTATAATTTTTGTAAATGAAAAATCTCTGATTTCATTGGGTACTCTTTAAAAATCTGAAAATAAGGAACATGCATTCCTTTCTTTTTTTTAATCAAATAAAAAGAGAGAGGGAATTTTCTTGGCATTATTTACCTCAAAAAAAAAAAAGAGAGCAGATTATTATTGTTTTATGAGAGTGAATTTTCTTGGAATTTTCTTCTTCTGAGAGTGAATGCTTTTGTTTTATTTTATTGTTTATAGGGCTAGACTGCTTTCTAATGGCATGGAAGAAAGAGAGCAGATTATTATTTTACTTATAATTATTGCACTTACTAAATTGTTCAAATTTAAAAAGATAAGAAGGAATTCAAGTGATGAGAATACGAGATCCTTGCATTTGAGAAAAAAATGAAAAATAAATAAAGGAAAAAGAGATCCTAAATTTATTTTTTGAGCGATGAAATATTAGATTTGTCTCTGAGATTTTTTCTAACAAAGTAAAAAAGATAAGTAGACATATCTTAGAGTGTTTATTCTTTAAATTTTTGAATAAATTATAAGAATTTTTGCGGCCTAATTTGTGAGTTGTATATAAGTAGAACTTATATAGCATCATAATCATATTAAAATAAAAATATATATAACATAGTAACAATATTGATTGCTTGCTGTGTATATAAAAAAAAAAAAAAAAACTGATAGCTGCTTGATGAGTCCAATTTTTTTTTTTTTTTAATTTTATCAAGTCATTAGGCTCATTAATATTTATGAATCTAATAAAGGGAAATACACCAAATAGCATATTAGGCGAAACCATTTGAAATTTATAGTAGAAATTTTAGGAGTTTAAAAATAATTGCATATTAGGTAATTTTTCTTTCTAAAATTCCAAGTGTGCCCTCATCTTCTTTGCAGTAGATAATCTTCATCTTCGTCGACGCATAGATCTTAGTTTCTTCTTCGGTGACGAGGTCCTCTACAACGGTCGGCGCGATCTGGGATTGTTGGTTTTTGTTTTGCAAGTTGAATCACCGGGAGGCAATGTGGTTGGAGAGGAGATCATACTTTCCTGATGAAGATCATGAAGGCGAATGCTATGAAGACGAATTGCTGACGGAGCTCGGAATCACCGCTCAAGCTGAGCTCTAGCGAAACCACAAATAATCGCTCCTGTGATATGATGGTGATGGTGGAGATTTGAAGCGCCGTCGTTTGGGTTTGAAACCTCCGCCATGATTTCGCTGCTACAAAGTTCACAATTTACTCCGAAGTGTGACTTTAACGGTAGCACGCCCTGCTAGCGATGACTATTGTGTTTTTGGGAAGAGAGCCGCCAACAACGGCGACAATAGCTGCGACGACGGTGACCTGGTACTGCAAGTGGGAGAGAAATAAGAGACCGAGGCATTCTGGGAATTTCAACAAGACTAAATTCAAAATATGCTAAAAGTTTTACTTCTAAAAAAATTATGCTATTATTTTCTACTCTAATAATAAAATATGATATTTCTCTCGTTCTCCCTTTAATAAAATTGTTTTATTTCTTAAAATTGAAATTGTTTGTCCAATATATGAATGATTATATTTGCACTTATAATATTTGATAAATATCTTCATCTAATAAATATTTTATGATATAAACATGGACATGGTAAATCTATCTTTTTATATTACAAAATATCAGTGGATATCAACAAAATATCGGTGAATATAGAGTGAAATATCATTTTAGTAAAAATCAAGTGTGATTTGTGTAAAATTTCGAAATATTTCAGAAAAATATCGGCGAAGTATCTATTACGTGGAAATATTGATTAAAATTTCTGTACTAACTTATTTTTTAAAATGTGTGTGTATGTGTGTATATAAACCGATTATGATACAAGGGATAGACTTTTGTCCTCTAACATAAGGCTCCTCATGTTTATAATGCATATAATCATGATTCTGATAATTAGGATAAATATGAAATTTTCAATTATCCGCATCTGAACATACCATTATCATCTCAGACAAACAATTGGGATAATCCACAGGTTCCTACTCATAGAAACATCGTGCGAATAGGTCAACAAAACTATACGTGACGTTTTCACAATTATATTCAGTTACATTTAAAAAATATGCATGGCATCAAAATTTCTTAAATCAAGATATATTGTATGTTTTAATCATGTTTGAGCCTTATAAGATTTCTTTTTGATATTGAGATATGTAATATATAAGAAATTTCTCATGGAAAACTTGTTTATTTATGTATAAATTGTTAATGTTTATACTATTTAAAAACGTTAAAAATATTTTTTAAAGAAAAATTTTATAATATTATTGATATAGTTATTAATATCGATCTAAATTTTTTAAAATTGGAATATCAATATTTTCATCCTGATTTTCCAATCAATTGTCTAAATCACCTACATGACTGCAAGACGGTAAATCGAGTTGTGATTTTTAATAATCTGAAAGTCCTTGCCAAATGAATATTATGAATACAATCATAATTTTTTTTAATTAACTAAATAGCCTAGTTGACTAAGGATATGTAGCAAGAACAAGAATAGTAAACTGACCTAATTTGCCTTGGCACCCTAGAATATTCCACTAATTACTATTATATTTCTAATTAGGTTAGTAGACCTGCCAAATTCCTGTCTAAACGTAACTTCTCTTTTACCATTAATTTAGTGGTCACTATCCTATTATTCCTTTACCATTTGCTCTTAGACCTCCTCCAAAGGCTGAATATAGCACGTCTCTGACTTATAAGCCCTTGCCCGTTTTATTAAAGGCCTAACATTTGAATATGAACTTTACACTCGTCATCAGTGGCCTTTCCAAGCCAAGAAAAAAAAAAAAAAACCAATTAAAGCGTCGAGCATAAATAATTAGGTGCTAAATTAATATACCAATGGTATATTTTGACATTTGATAGGAAAAAAAATGTTATTCGATAGAGTGTATCAAATTTATCATATATTACATCTTATGGTTAATGTTCTCAACAAAGTATAACAAATGTAATATTTTATTTATATATAAAAAAAAAAAACAAACGTAATATTTAGCAATCAAAAGTATAACAAATGTAATGTTTTATTTATATATATAAAAAAAAAACAAATGTAATATTTAGCATTTGATTGCTATTATGTCTTAATTTTTTTCACCTAATCACTACAGTTTTCTATTTCTAAAAAAAAATTAAATAAAACTAAAACTTTATATTGCACAATAATTGGGAGAATAATTCTATTGCATTACACGGATAGGTTACAACAGATAATTATATACACAATACTGCAGCCTAAAAACAGTAACAAAACCTCTACAAAAATAGGAAACTACGTAATCGTATATACAGCTAATAAAAAAAAAATCCTAGAAATCAGGAAATTACACTAAATGCAACCTTCCTAACAAAGCCACATAATTCGACACTTTACTTTTATGATTTATAACATTTATATATGATCGCAAAAAGTAGATGTAGTATTAAAAATAATATGATACATTAGAGCGCCAATCTCAAACATGCTATTTTTTCACTATTTTGGGGCAAAAATAGCATCGACATTGATAAATACATTAGAGATTATCTAAATTTGCTATTTCTAATACTAAATTTGGCAATTGTTAGATTTGGCGGGCAAATAATTTACCATTAAATATAACAAAGACCAAATTTTGACACTTTAATTATTATGAGTTGATGTCTTAACCTTTTTAGTTAATCATCACAATATTATCATTAAATTAATTAAACACTAAAAGTTTATATTTTACCAATTCCAAAACACGAGAAATGACAAAATAATCTTATAAATTACATTATATAAAAAAGCACAAAGATAACACATTAAATATATTTTATTCTCCGTCTTCTATTTTTTAGCAATTATATCATTAACATAGACATATACATCAATTAGAGACAATCATTATACACATAAGAGCGTATTTAACTCTATTAGACCATCTCCAATAGAGATACACATGTCAACACTATTTACCATAAAAAAATTTGAAAAATAACATTATTCTATTTTATACTCTAATATATAATATTATTCTTATTTTTGTAATTGTTATTAAGTTTTGAAACTTGTAAAAGTTAATTTTGTTTAAAAATTTTGAAATGAAAATAATTTCATGATTAGATGTAACAGTCATGACACCAATCAATAAAAATCAAATGCTAAACTTGATATTAGTTATAATTGATAATAAATTTGTCATCAAATTTAGTATATGACAATTCTAACATCAAAGATTGTATTTCATTAAAGAACTTTTTTTTTAACCTAAATGTTAAATTTTACCATGGACATATTAATTTAGCACTCTATTAAAAATGTTCGTAAAAGATCAGTGTTGGAATCTCCCTCCACTATATTAAAAAAAAAAAAAAATTAGGATGTGCCATAAGTCTAAAACTTTAAGCATCCGCAATTACGTGGGTGATTGTTTAGGCAAATTATCGCTTTATACTCGTAGTTATTATTACATTACATGTTTAGTTGATTAACAAATTCACACGGGGGGAGCCAAGTCTGGTGGAGGGCTGTCGTTTGGACTTCTTATGTTAAGGGGGAAAAAAAAAAAGAGCCTGAAATCTATACTCATTAATCTATTTATTAATTATATGTTATGTTATCTTTTTCTGATAGCTGTTACGTTATCGTCAAACACCTATCACCAACAAGCTGGCATATATACTTTTATATGAAAAGAAAAGCCAAATCTAATGAAATGAATTCCACTCCCTCTTGATTTTTATAATCAACTTGATAACATTACTAATTTATAAGGATGATAATGGGATGTGATAGAGACAAAAAAAGTTTCTTCATTCCCATTCTCGTCTCAATCATCACTTAAGAAGAGATAGAGACGGGTTGTGAAATCTCCGTTAGGAGTATTTTTCCCACATCCACTCCAAACCTCATCATATTATCATAATCGACAAAAATTTTAACATGTAAAAAACAAAAAATAAGTTGAATTTAATCATTAACTGACTTATTACACAAAAGAATCTAAATTTCAGCAAATAAGTATACAGACAGTAAACATCTTTTAATATTAAAATACATGTCAGAAATAAATATTGCATATTATAATCATAATTTTATTCTTAAAATTGTAAATTGGATGCAGGATAGGGCAAGGAATGTTCACAATCCTCGCTAACCCCGATGTTGGGACAAGAACTTGTTCTCGTCTCCGTCTCCATCCCAAACCTTCTTAAAAATACTCCATTCCGACTATTTTATCTTTATGGGATAGAGCCTAGGAGAAAAAATGTTATCCCTGTTAATTAAATTGATATACATGTGTGGTTCAGATGGCTGTTAGGCTGTTAGCTAAACACGTCCAGTGGAAGTCAATTTCGAAATTCGAATTATAACTAATTACTTGTCATCATAGGCATTGAAAATTTGAAACGGCAGACAAGCATCTTCACACACACAAACAAGTACAATATATACATTATAAATGTGCACATATGCAGGGACCTAGCTATTAGGGCCCAAGGCGCCCCTCAATTTTTTCTTATTTGCACTTTTTGTGGGTGTATTTATTTTAAATTTACATATTAACCTCCTCCAAATATTTTTTAAAGAAAGCCCTCCATGAAAACTTACAAACTTCATTTTTTCGCTGAAAAGTTGAAAGAAAAAAGTAATATTATCGAACTATATCTAAACACATAACAAGATAGTTTCCCTTTAATAACATGTGCTGTTTATTAAGCAAAGTCATTCAATATTAAACAACTACTTTATTTTGACTTGATGTTTCTCATAATTATTAGCCCCCTCAACGGAAATTTCTGGTTTCATCCTTGCATATAAGCATATTGTAATGACTTTCTTATAATTTATG
Organism: Ficus microcarpa; assembly: GCA_025413485.1. Classification (NCBI taxonomy): domain Eukaryota; kingdom Viridiplantae; phylum Streptophyta; class Magnoliopsida; order Rosales; family Moraceae; genus Ficus; species Ficus microcarpa. Next base: position 31,186,857 of record CM046377.1, read on the forward strand.
AATAAGTGGACAGTTCAAGTGAGGAAAATACTCTCTCTTTCTCTCTCTCTTCAACGGATTCTATGTCATTATGTACTTATAATTTTTTTTAGGTAAATGTTGTTATATATTTAGCCAGTTAGTTTAAAGATAATTTAACATCCATGTCAATGTTAAGATTTTCAGCTAAAATTTGATCACCCTAGATTCAAAAACAAAATGGTATTTTTATTTGTTGTTTTAATTACCATATATATATACATATATAAATAATTTGCACTTGACTCCGTAAAGATTTTAATTTGAATTCCCAACCATCAGATTAAAAAAAAAAGTGTTTCCCATAATTTAAAGTTGAATGCATAAAAGCATGGTTTTTTTCTCGTTCTTTTTTCAAATTTATGGATGAATGGAAAATCAAATGGGGCAAGAACACGTGAGTTGCATGCCCAAGAGAGAGAGAGAGAGAGAGAGAGAGAGAGAGAAGAAAAGTGTGGGGTCCTAGCAATAAATGGATTTAAACTATTCGAGGAAAAAAAATATACATAGGGCTCTTTAAGTAAACTTTCGTGTGATGGCTCTATCAAACAAATTAAAAGAGTATTTAAAAAAAACAAAAACAAAATTAAAAGAGTAGAAGTGAGACATGATAACTTGTTAGCAATAATAAAACAAATTGTACTTCGAAAGAGTAATACTGCATAATTGGATAAAAATTTTCAACATCACAATAAGATTAAAACCAGCCCATATTTAATGATCCACCCAAAGTTTAAAACCCTAACTTGATCTTTCGCTAACCACTCCAAAATATCACCACCCCTTACTAGTATCGATCTCATCCTCGTGATCTCTGCGTGTCAATTGCCAAGTGGAAGATCTGTCTGTCACGAGGTGCTTCAACCTTCATTGCAAGTTGCAATTGGAAGATCAACGATGATGAAGGTCGAGATGAGGATGTCGTGACAAAATTGTAAGAGTCATGTTTCTATTCTCACCTTAAATAATACTTAAACTTGTCTATTATGCGCATATATGTGTTCATAAAAGACTACTTAAAGTAAGGACCTAAATAGGTAATACTTAAGGTGGATTCTTGAAAGGAGAAATTGCGTGATCATTAATTAAATGTTAAAAGTCTACCATAAAAAAGGGAAAAAAAAAAAAAACTAAAAAATTAAGGAGAGGATCATGCCCTCATGAGTCACAAGCTTTATGCTGTCATGATTTTTAAATATAATATGCGTTAAATAATTTAACGAGATAGTGCGTTATCTTTGAGTTTGAGATGTTAAAGAGACATGTTGCGTGAGATGACATATTGGCCAACAAACTTATTAAAAAAAAGGATAAATTACTAAGTTGGTCTCTGAATTTTCAACTTTGTGCTACTTTGGTCAATGAACTTTTTTTTATAGTTGGAATGTCCCTAATCTATTTAGATATTACTATAATAGTCTTTTAAATTAATTTTTAGACAGATCTGTTAGTTAGTATTACTTTTTGATCAAATTATTAACAGATTCTATTTAAAAATTAACATAAATGATTATTGTACTAATATTTTAATAGTTTAGAGGCATTCTCTATTCTTTTTTCATGGCTGAAAAGGCGATAAACTATTAAAAACATTACAATAGTAGTCATTTACGTTAATTTTTAAACCAAATCCGTAGTTAGCATTATTTTTTGACTAAATTACTAACATATTCCACCTTTAAAAATTGACGAAAATGATTATTTTAGTAATATTTTAAAAATTTAGAGACATTCCAATTATGAAAAAAAATTTAAGAATCGAAATTAGATAAAGTTAAAATTTCCAGGATTAAATGAAAAATTTACCCTAAAAAAAAAAAAGTGAACATGTCCTCGTCTTGTCGTGCTCCCGAGTAGCTAAACACCAACAACTTCATTTCATTTATTTTATACTAAATTAATTATTAGCCTTTTTTTTTTTGAGAATAAAAATTATTAGATTATTAACTTTAAAGATAAAGAATAGTGGAAAAAAGAAAAGTTCGAATACGACTCTTGAGAAAGGTCTCCGGCTTTCACTTTCACGCGGTTTGGCACCATCGTTGGGCCCATTCCCATTTGTTGGTGGTTTGTATAATATTTATGTTACATTTTTATGATAAGTAACACACTTACAAATTCTCATAAGACAGATCATCTACTAAAATATTCATTAGAAGAAATCAGGTAAACCTTATTAAATTATAATTTCTAAATAAGTGTTAATTGAAAAAAAAAAAAATTCATGGACACTCATATATCACATAAAGTCTTCCCTCAATAACGAAGGGAGAGGGGCAGGAGAGGGGGTACCATGGCCCCCTTAGCTTTTTTTTTTCTTTTTTCTTTTTTAAATATTAATCTAGTGGTTATTTCAAATTTTAATATAGTAAGTATGTGTATAAATTAGTATTGGTTATCTTTAAATTAATAGTTCTCTATATATTGGGAGATTTTATTTGCACTCATGATATTATAAATATCCTTACAAAGTCAATAAAGATTTTTAATATATTTTTACCCTACAAGAAAATTACCTTAAAATGATTAAAAATGCTCATACCCCCACATACCTATGAATGAAAATATTTTGTTTTGTAAAATAATTAAAAAACATGCACCATATTAACCATAAATGGAAATAATATTTAAAATAAAAATTTATAAGAAATTGTTCATTTTATAAATTCTAAATTATTTTATATCAATTTCTTTTGTGAAGAAATTTTTCTAACTACATGAAAAATTTTAATAGAGGATTCAAGTAAAATAAAAATAAAAGAAAATTGTCTTGTGAAGAACCAATAACTATTGAAATATGTATTTTTAATTTTTTAGTGCATTATAGTATTATGTGTTTCTTTTCTTTTCTTTTAGTATTTAAAAATGATTCTCTGTGGTTTTTAATATGATTATTCCTTTTTGTTTATTTCTTCTTACTATGTTCTTTACATAATTCTATATCTATATATATTTTTTAAATGTAGTATGACATTCATTGATTTTTAATTTAGACATTACTTGAGTTTTTTTTACTACTATTTCCTCCCTCTTTTTTTAGAGATACTTTGTTTTTTTGTTTTTTTGTTTTTTTTGAGAATGAAAATGTATCTTTTTTTTTTTATTTAGATTTGTTTATTTAATTAAAATTACAACAAAAGTGGGTGTAGGAGGGGGTTAAATATGATATTATATAAAAAAGTATCATATTCTAACATAAACAATTTTAAATTTAAAAGATATTTCAAGACCTTTTTAAAACTGAAATTTAGGAAAAATCCGCGATAATTTTGATTATGTAAACAACTAATGTATATAGTCTGGCACTTCTAAAGAGTTTTATTTTCCTTACTGAATTAAAAAAAGGAGAAAGAAAATATTCGCTATGTTTACTCAAGTAACTAAACCAACTTCAAAGTATCAGAAAAAATAGGCAAAGAAAAATAAAAGGGGAATAAACGGACGAAGAGTGGAAGCTAGATTAAATAATTAACATTGTAACTATGGTAAGTTAAAAGAAAAAGGTAATAATTGATAAGGAATGGAGAAATCTTTTATTGGTATTAACACTGCTATAAATTCTCGCAATATTCACTAAGTTCTTCTAATTTTACGATAATTCTCCCATATAACATCACCAGACGAGAGAGTTATTCCTACCTCTTTTTAACTCTCTCTCTCTCTCTTTAACGGATTGTACTATATTCTTTCTTAAATTGTGTTGGTTCCCTGTATGGATTGTATTGCTGGACGATTGTTTTACCAGAATAGAGAGTATTTCTTTAATTTTATACATAATTATGGTAGTCATTGTATTGTGGCCTCATTGGTTAAAGAAGCTCTTTTAACTTTCGAATTGTATATTAATGGCAGACAAACACGAGCATTTGAAGTATTATATTAAAGTGGAATTTATATCTAATTGTAAAAATTTAATCTGATGATTAAAAAACTTATTACTTTACGACTAGAAAAGAAGTACAATTTTTATTATAAAATTCTTTATTTTCAATTTGAAGGTGATATATTTTTCTATTTTAAGGTGCTTTAACATTTAAAAACATGTGAAAAAAAAGATATATTTAAAAATGTAAAAATGGTTTGCTTTTGATTTTGCTGTATTTATTTATTTATTTTCCTCAAGAAAAATTGGTAGGCTAAACCGCTAAAGGAAGATCTGTCACGAGGCGGAATGATGATAGTGAAGACGCGTGACAGAAAAAAATTATAGTAGTAAAATGGCTTGTCTTCTGCTTGTACCTCTTCAAGCCATTTCATCATTGAGTTGACATGGACCATTTTGCCATTCCAGAAGAATAAATGCCATTTTGGACCATTTTCTCACTTTTTTTTTTTTTTTTTGAACTTATGAGAAGAGAAATTTGGAACCCTGCTCTTTACAACAAAGTCATATGTGAATTACTGTTAAATAATATATGGAAAGTTAAAATTTTTTTTTTTGAAAATAGAATGACTACACTTTTATTGATTATGAATTACACCATTAATAATAATATCAGAAATACAATTCGGTATCTCTTCCAGCTAAAACCGTTCATGATCTAGAGCTAAAACATGATGAGCAAGTGTGTAGGTTATACCATTTGCTAAACTGAGAAATAACACGAAATGAACCACCACCCAATCCGTCTATCAACCTAGAGGTATCCTCAATTATGGGAAAATCAGGAGCTGAAACCTCAAAATTGACAATTTCGTTAATTGCAAGGGAACAATCACTCTCAATGACATGGACTCGGAGACCACTGTCCATGGCAAGTTGCAGCCCTTCTGTAATGGCTATACGTTCAGCTAAGAGAGGAGAGAAGACCCCGGGGACTTTCTTTGCCATAGCACCCATGACAAAACATGCCTCATCCCTGATGATTGCCCCTATCCCAACAAACTCCAATCCTGCAACTACCGAAGCATCAGTATTTAGTTTCGATTGACCAGAGTCTCTTTGAATCACGATAGTTGAATCATTGATGGTACATATGCCAAATGGGTCATTGGCCAACACATCATGTCTCATACACAGGAAGCCAAATATATATATATATAAATTTATATATATAGAAACACATATTCTAGAACCCTCTTCTACTGTCAATCAGTTTTTTTTTTTTAATTTTTTTATTTCCTATGAAGGGAGTAAAGTATAATATCCACTACGAGAGATTGGGCATTAATTTGATTCAAAAAAGAAAGAAAAAAAAAAAAAGATAAGAAAAGAATAGAATGGGTGAAGTCAAAGGGAAAAAACAGGTGGCCATTTTATGCCAAAAAACCACATTTTGGAGTGCAACCGACAGCACATGCACACATGCAGTGCACTCCCCACCCCCACCAATTCAGGTCAAGACTCAAGAGTCCAAGTCCAAACCCACCCTCCCCCCCCCCCCGGGCGGCGCCAAAATTACTTAAATACTCTTTTCTAGCTCTTTTTATTTCGGCCAGCTAATTTTCCACCTGGCTTCTTTGCTTTCAATCACAAACGTTGAAGACATCGACGGTCGACCCAAATGGCATTGCCAAATTCGATCCATGTCTATATATATATATATATATATATATAGATAACTGGGATATGCTTAATATATCTGTACACTTGTCAAAGCGTCAATGGTGAAGCTAAAGAGTTCAAGATGCATTAAGGGTGAGCTTAGAGTTAATTATTGACTCTGCTTTTCTTGGTTTTGTATCGATTATAAAATTTTAGGCAAATGCTTAAAAGTTTTTATTATTGGCTCTTGCTCAAACCTACTTGATCCTTCAGAATTAAGAGAAGGTTCATGGGGGCCCTTAATTTTCTTTTTCCTCTAAAAAGGATGAAATAAAAAAAGGGTTGAAAGGGAACCATTTAAAAAAAAAAAAAATACTTATAACAGTTTAACACGTGCTTCAAAATTAAAATCATCTGGAACCAAATAGAACTTCTAGAATTCAAAAGACATTTCGTGCTCTTGAAAATTCATTTATACGCCAATCCCCTTTAGAGTTGTTTTACAAACACAATTGTACCTATGACAATGTGGAATGACTTTCTACAATCAAATCCTAAACTGAACTTAAACTTTTTGAGCCGGCAAGTGAGAGAATTGGCTACAAAAATGCAATCTCCAATTAAGTTTAGAAACGTGGTTGGTCCTTGGTTGGTGCGACAATATATATATATATATATACATACAAAAAAATATCATAAGAAGAAATGCAGAGACGATTTTGTCTTAAATGTGTAGGAACAACATGAAAAATAAAAGGCGTTAGAATATAGTAGAAGCAATCCTTGTGAGTCCCCACATGAGACCACATGCAATGGCACTCCTCTGTTCACACGCCAACTCCCGCTAATGTCTGTCTCAAACATGTGCATTCCCCCACCCCTCTCAACATCCCAAACTTGGTTTATTTTTTCTTACATTATTCGCTGTCTTCTTTTCTATCAAAACGTGAAAAAGACTTTTTCTGCATCTATCTATTTACATCTAGATGCATTTGTATTTATTTTTTCCTTCTTTTTTTTTTTTTTTTTTTTTTGGGTTTTGGGGGTTGTTTAAATTACTGTTCTAGAGACCGTGGAAAATGCCATTTTGCCACTACTAATGCCCGTCACCTATTACTTATAAAGTTGACCCATAATTTCATCAACCCCTCTCCCAAAAAAAAAAAAAAAAAGGAGAGGAAAAAAAGGGATTTTAAATCCATAATTAGCTGAAAAATAAAGAATATTATTTCTCCCACACTCCAACCTCACACGGTTTCCGTCTTAAGTCTTAACTTTTATCGAGTGATTGACAGCTCTTTCCATGTTTTAATTGGCTTTAATTTTGATTACAAACTGAGGAGCTGCCTAATTCAACATGTTACTACTTTAAGCAGCTAGGCCTCGCAGAACTGCCATTCCCCGAAGACTATTATCAGTATTAGAGGCATCTTTGGAATCACTTAAGAAGGCAAAACAGCTTCTCAACCTTCAAAATCTATAGCTATTTCTAAAAATGTTTGAATGACGACTAAAAGAGCTTACAATCAAAGCCATTAAAACTCTTAAAAAAAAAATTTTTTTTTCAAACTTGTACCGGAACTTCAACCAAACTTTTAACTTTGTATATCATTTTCATTGACTGTTAGCAAATTTATATTAGTCAATCCCCTTCAACTCTTCTAGAAATACAGTTTATATAACAATTGAAGAAAAAAAAAAGTAGTATATATCATTTTATTCCCCTTGTACTCTAAAAATATAAGCAAGTTCAAACTCTAGAGGGAAAAAAAAAAAAAAAAAGATTTGCCTGGGCCTCTTAGAACAGGCCCGGAAGTGGGCTGATTGAGATGGCTGGATGTCAAGACTCCAAAGAGAACTTGGGCTACTGACTATGTTTCTCTCTCTCTCTCTCTCTTATCATTTCATTTCATTTTATCAAAGACGAGATTAATTGACAAAACTCCTAAATACAGGAATTTATTGTAATGCCAGTATACAAATAAATTAAAGTAGAGGAACTATTTACTGTACTGGTTATATTGACAAAATGAGTTGAGTAACAAGGAACTAAAAAACTACAAAAAGTTGAGTATAATATGTACAGAGCTAATGATTAAGCAGGGAAAGAAGGTTGTTGTGGAGAGGATCCGAAACATGATCAATAAGGTTCTGAATGGGACCTTTACCAGTGAAAGCTGCTTGGCCGTAAAAGCCTAACCAGGCAACCATGGCTAGCCGCCCATTTTTAATCTCCTTCACCTTCAGCTCCTCAAAGGTTACAGGGTCCTTCGAGAGGTTCAGCGGATCAAACAGTGCTCCTCCAGGATAATTTATGTCTCCTGGTAGATAAATTCCCAGAGGCTCCAATGCCTCAATCCCACAATATCTTGCATATTCTGGCCCAACCTAGTCACCGAAAAAATCGTAATATACAGCAACAGGATGATTCAGAGAATGTGAAAGCATGCAATATCCAAAAGCCCTTTGCTTTGTGTGGTTATAAAATTTCAACACATGAACAAAGCAAAAATACAACTTATTCAGTGTGTATTCAGTTACCATTAAGAGGGCCTGGCAAATTGCTATGACAATCACTCCTTGACTTCCAGCTAAGTGGAGTCCTGGGATGCCTAGGTAGTCCAATGTATCTCCCTGGACAAATTAAATAAGCAAAAGAAAGAAGCAAAAAGGAAGAAAGAAAGAAAATTCAGTGGCCTAGTTCTGGGATATATCAGAATTTTCAGGGCATAGGGGCATACAGTTGTTACAAATCATTGTTCATCGAAATAAAAAGAATAAGTAGTTTCAATACGAACGGATTAAAGAAAAGTACCCCACAACGTATGACCAATAACTGTTTATCTAAAAAACTATTTGGTATTTGGTTCAACATATACTCCGAATATACTTGGTAATGGTCCTGTACAAATTAGTGGATGCCAAAGTAACCAGGTATCCAGGAAAAGAAAAGGAAGCTTTTACTGAACTTACAAATCAACTTTGAAGGATAATACTAGAAAATAGATGTAGAGAAAAGAAACACTAACCTTGAGTTTTGAATAGCCAACTCGCCACCAGACAGGTTCTGCAAAATGAAAGGCACCGACAAGGTCTAATATTTCTGGAATCACCACACCAAGAGATGCCAGCATAGCCCAACGAGCATGCAGTATTTCAAAGCTGCACCATAACAGAGACCAATTCACAATTCAAACATATATGCGGCATTACTTTACTAATTTCAAAACACTAAATTTTTTTAATCTTCTGATAAGTCATATCAGAAAAGTTTAACCAAACACACAGTAGAAGAACTTCACGGTAGTGGGAAATTAGGATGCCTGTAAAATGCAAACCATGCTCAAGAAAACGTCTGTACCAAACATGAAGAGTTTAAAATTTCTTATCAGCTCACAAAGGATACTGATAGTATGCAAACTAACAAACGACATTTCACATCAGAATACAACATAAATAACATAGAGAAGTTCTGCAGAAGGAATAAATCGACACAGAAACACAGATGTGCGGACTAAGTGTGAGTAAAAAAATTTACGTACTTAAAGTACTTTTGGAAAGCGACAGGATCCTTGCCAAGACCTGCAATGTCAAAACCGTAATCCCCAGGTAGTTCTCCCGTAAGATGTGCAGGATAATCATATGGAATTGGACCAAGCCAGCGTGGACGCTCTTGTCCATACCACACGCTGACATTAAAGAAGAAATGCATAATAAATAAATAAAGTTTACAAATCAACAGTCAGCAGCAAGATAAACAATATTTTTCAAAAGGGGTATAATTGTTGAAAACTCTAATCTTGCAGATGCAAACTCACCCAACAATTAGCTCTTCAGGTTTTAGGCATTTAATATTGTCTGAAATCTTAAGAAGACACGAGAAACGAATTTTCTATGGAGAGAAAATAAGAGAAAAAAGGTTGGGAGTGAATGATTGCATCGTGTTTAGGAATCATTAGTGGATTGGGAATGAATGATTGCATTGTGTATAGGAATCATTAGCTGATTAAAATACCTGCAAATGCATTGCATTGTGTTCGAAGTAACAAGTAACCACTTCAGCTAATCACTAATCCTTTACTAATCTACTATCCTACCGTAGCAACAAAACATCCTTGTTTAAGATACCAGTGATAGATTCCCATGATTTGGGAAATTAGAAAAGAAGAGAAGCAAAAGGCTTACCGGGAATTGAATTACCTATCATTTCTAGCCTTCTGAGTCAAAGCTCTAAACTTGGAAGCATTCTGGACGGCGAGCTTCTTCCTGTCCTGCAAGCGCCTCTGGAGGGACTCTCCCAGAGGGCTGTTCGCAAGGGCTTTCACGGCGGTGAACGGAATCGCAGAGAACACCAGCACTCCGGCAAGCTTCACGCAAAACACAAAAAAAAAGAAAAGAATTTGAGAAGCAGAATGATCAGTCATCAGAGAGAGACCAATGAAGGTGCGGAAAACACTCACCTCTTGCCAGGAGGCTTTGCAGGGAGAAGAGAAAGAGGAAGAGGTGGCGGTGTTGTTCTGCTGCTTCCGAGGCTTGAGGCTGGGGATTGTTGGGAGGCGTCCCAGAAAAGAAGACGACGACGACGACGACGACGATGATGACGATGAAGAACAAGGGGAAGAAGAAAGAGGAAGACGAAAAGAGTGTGGTTGTATCATCGCCATTGATGTGCTCTGTGGAGCTGTTTCTTCGTTTAGCCTCACTTCCCTCAACCAGACCAGACGCTTCAAATGGCCAAATTCTCATTGATACCCAATGGGCTTCTTTTTTCCACTTAAGGGCCCATTTGGAATTTAATAGGCCCAGCGCAAGTCACTTTTTCAGCTCTCTTCTTCAGAGGCGGTCTTTCATTTGTTTTATTTATTTTTTTTTATTAAACGAGTAGAAAACTAGAAAATAGTCACTCGCTGTATTAAGGGTTTTTAATTTTTGCGGGAAGGGGAATCGTTTCTGATACTGCGAGAGAAGCTGCTCTTACGGTTTTATCGTTTCTCACTGGATTTTTATTTTTTATTTTTTTATTTTTTAATTTTTAATTTTCGCCATTGGAGCTAAGGTATTCAATCTCTTCATAGGTTTCTCTGCAAATTCTCTCAACTTTCTTGCTCTTTTTTTTTTTTTGTTTAATCTCAATTTTTATTAATGTGGTGGCTATACGAATTGCGAAACCAATTCCCAAACTGCAATTTTTTTTCCCGCCGATTTCAGGTTTTGTGCGAGTTTGATTTCTTAGCGTTATTGTTTGGTGCAGTTCTTTTTGTGAAAATTCTCAGCACGAGAAGTGAAAGGTGGAGTGATCAGGGTTTGAAAGGACATTAAATTATCTGTTATATTGTGTTCATTCAGATAAGTGTGATTCTAACTGCTCTTAGAGTTCGTAAATATTACTAATCACATGAATTTTCGACAATTGAAATTTGTTTTACATAAAACATGGTTATAATTTCATTCAAATTGAACTTTCTTGAACTTTGCTGTCTGCTTCATATTTGAGAAAGAAAAAAAGTTCATAAACTACCCAAAAAAAATAAAAAGTGTTCTGTACCAATGCACTCATGTATTCTTTAATCATGAATTTAGTTGCATAAATTGTTAATGTATGTTGGGATGAATGCCTAGTTTTCCTTATCTCTGAAAAAAAAAAAAAAAAAAAAAAAAAAAGAAAAAGGATCACAATTCTGAGACCTTTGAACCACTATAAAATTGGCGCACCTGGGCAGTGGTGCCGAGGCATGTGCCCGATCCAAGCAATACGATTACCGGGCCAACTCGAGTATGGTTATCGCTACAGACTCTCGGCCTTATGACACCCACGAGCCCACTGGTGAGCCTAAATCCCTCTCGGGCGAATTTGATCCCCAGTGCTTTGGCGACCAGGCTTATTGTTCAAGGCCACGGAAACTGGAGGAGATGCTTGAGAAGTCCAAGAAGAAGGAGGAGTGGGACCCACTTTCGGAACCCATAGCTTTGGCTCCAGTTCTCTAAGCAAAAAGGCGGCATCTTCAAGTGGAGAGCGTTCTCACCTCGACGGAGGAGGGGGTTTACGAGCCCAAAACCAAGGAAACTCGTGCTGCCTATGAGGCCATGCTCAGTGTCATTCAGTTTCAGTTGGGTGGCCAGCCCTTCAGCATTGTCAGTGGTGCTGTCAAAGAGATCCTTGCCATGCTTAAGAATGACACCATTAAGAATCTAGGCAAGAAGAAAGAGATTGAGAAGCTGTTGAACCCCATTACCAGGCAGTTGTTGTTGGTTTCCATTGGGAGGCTTATGACTGATTATCAGGATGGCACAGATGCTACTGGTTCAGTTACTGGGGATGATACACTAGACGACGATGTGGGTGTGGCTGTTGAGTTTGAGGAGAATGAGGATGAGGAGGGAGAGAATGATCTTGATATGGTCCAAGAAGATGAGGAAGATGAGGGTGATGTGGCGGAGACGAATGTATTGGGCATGCAAATGGGCACTGGGATTGACAATGATGATATGTAAGATGCGGACGAGGCAATGAGCCTTAATGTTCAGCAGATTGATCCACAGCAGTGTTGGAAGCTTGCTGAAGAGGTGCTTCAGATTCTCGCTGAAGGCAACGACGATAGGGATGTTGAGAACAAGCTGTTGTTGCACATGCGTTATGAAATATTCAGCCTCATAAAGTTTCTGTTGCAAAATCGGCTGAAGATTGCGTGGTGCACCCGCTTTGCAAGGGGGGAAGGACCAAGAGGAGAGGAAGAAAATCGAGGAGGAAATAGTGCATTTGGGTCCTGACTTAACTGTGATTGTGAAGCAGTTGCGCACCACTAGACCAACTGCGCAAGAGAGGCATAATAACTTGGAGAAGAGCAATAAAGAAGAGGCCTGAAGGTTAAAAGACGAGTGCAGTGGAGAGCAATAACGTGAGGGCAGGAGATGTTGTTAAGCTGCAAGTCACACTTGAGAGGGATCTTGAGGGGAGGGCGGAGGTTGGGCCCATGGATGCTCCCAGGTACCCCAAGGCCAAAGAAGAAGGGTGGTGGCTCGTTGTTGGTGATATCGAAAGTAACTCTTTGGTTGCCATCAAAAGGGTTTCTCTGCAATGGAAGTTGAAGGTGAAGCTCGATTTTACGGCACCAATGGATGCTGGAAAGAAGTCGTACTCCCTTTATTTCATGTGCGATTTGTATTTGGGCTGTGATCAGGAGTATCTGTTCACCGTTGATGTCAAAGGAGGGGCTGATGATTGACGAATGAAAGGGAGTGGGGGACAGTGAAACAAAAGAACTCCGAGTTTAGTTTTGTTAGGCTTCCCTGGGATCTTTTTTCTTAGAAAGTAGTATTTGCAGTTTTAAGATTCTTTTATAATGCCATGCTAGCTGATGATGACTTTTCTGCTTTAGGCGTAATGTTCTCTTTTTAAAGTTGCATTAACAATCCTGTTTAAAGAAAAATTGAAATCCTGTTTCTGTTTGTATCAGCAGCTGATTTATTTTGCAGGGCATGAAGTATCATCATTACTTGTTGGATGGTTCTTCTGCAGATTGCTTTGTTTGATTGTTTTTAAAAAAAATAAAAATGATCATGTCTGGTTTTTTGTTTTTACAATGTAGAATTATACAAGTACATGTATAAAAAGGCAAAGAAGCAGCAACAAGGTCAACAATTGATTTGCATACAAAATACAGAAACACACATTATAGTTTATACACAAAGGTAATTACTGACAGAGACGCTAGCAACACGCCCACCAGGCACAACGATGAAGACCATAGCTTTTTAATTTATTGGCACTCCATTATAATAATATTTGCAAGATCAAACACAGATAAGAGTTCTTAAAAATTATTAAAAAAAAAAAATTAAGAAGACGTCTTTGACATCTAATAAATAATTGAGTAGTACTTGATGTGCTTAAAGTTTCATTAAATTTACATATTTTAACCTAATTCAATTTAAATATTCAGAACAACATAGTACTGATATCATAACTATTTTTTATCACTATCCAATACAGACGCCCAAAAAAAAAAAAAGAGAGAGAGAGAGAAGAGAAGAGACAGAGGATACATACATACATACATATATATATATATATAAAATAGTATGTATATATATATATATATAAAATAAAGAAGAAGAAGATGATGATGATGATGAAGAGAAGTGAAAAGAAGGGATTAGTTATCGTAGACACGACACTCATCAGTCTCAGGATGATCCTGGCAAAACGACTCAAGAGGGTCTTCCTTCTCGAGCTTTCTCCTGAAATCGGCCTTGGCCTGGCTGATCTCCTCGACCTCGTCCCAGGCGACCTTGCACTCGTCGGATGTCTTGTCTCCTTCACACACCTGAGTGGCCTCCTTCACCTTCTTCTCTATCATCTCCGTCAGCTGCTTCTCTCTCATCTGCGTCCCTTTGAATTTTGGCACCGCCATCGCCACCACCACTGCTGATGACGATGACGATGACGATGACGACGCTGATGATGATCTCTTCTTCGTCTTCATTTTCAGCTTCATCTTCTGATGATCCCGATCGACGACTGGCCTGTTAATACTGCTACCCAGCAGAGATACTGATCTCGGTGACAAAGATGCCATCTTTTCTTTATTATTATAACACTTTGATTTGTTGTTTTGATCTCTCTCTCTCTCTCTCTCGGAATCTCTCTCTCTTTCTGTGTTGTGCAGATTCTTTTTTTGTTTTGTTGGTTATGGAGTTTGTACCGTCACAGCCAACAGTTTATACGACATTTTGCGCGTAGGACTATAATACTGGGGGAGGGAGACAGGGAGTTTTCTAGCGTTGGGTTTATTATTTAACCAGGGTTGATTGGTATTTAATCATGGTTAGTTTGTTAGTTGCTTTAATTGGGACTTGCAACATTATCCACAACAACTACCCCTATCCCACTTCCAAATCCAAGATATCCCACCAATCCGGAGTTTTTTCATTTTTCATTTTTTATTTTTTTTTAAGGGAAGCTCATTATCTTTCTCGTATGTAAACATGTACCGTTTAACAGTTATTTTATACCTGCCAATTTCACAGTTTAACGGTTGTTTTTTTTTAGCTGTTATTTCATGTGAAGAGTTGGAATAATTTATAACCAAGTTATTCTTTTTTTTTTTTTCCCTAAATTGTCATATGAATTTGCACCTAAACTTTTAATTTCAACAATTTAGATCATAAATTTATAAATCCTTAACAACTATCCTCATTGATAACCATGTAGTTTTTATATATAAAAATTGACAGTTAATTTGATGCAAGATCATTAATTAAGAGATAAAAGGTCCTTTTTTTTTTAATTACTATTATCCCAAATTTATATTTAGAAAAAAGTTAATTCAAAATAAAATTTTGAATAAGGTGAAGACACGATTTTCATTTAATCATTCACTAGGGATTATTATATTCCGTTAATATTTAATAACATGCGTTTTGTACCTGCAAATATACATCAAGTAATTGTTAATATTGTATTTGTATTCTTAAACTTAAAAAAAAAAAATTTTTTTGAGGAAAAATTGGCTTTATTACTGGGCTAGATCTGCCAACACAATCTGACAAGAACAAAGGAGTCTTTGTCCATGGCCGAAAATTCAACCAAAGCAGATAATCCATAAAAGCAACTGCAATCCACACGAAAAAAAACTCAAGCCCTTCCCGTAGCGCTATACATTCTGCAGCCTCCACAGCTTTCTTGGCAAGACAGGCCACCATCGCTCCCTCTGAGTCCGGCCGGATACAAGCACTACCTCCATACCCGGCCTACAAGCTGCATCAACATTTAACTTAAGCACGTCGACCGGTTTGAACCATCGCACAAGCGTTCTAGGGGGACAAGGAGTCTGCCTTCTCTCCACCGTATCACACAAATGAAAGGCTCCTAAATACAGACCTGCATCATCCAAGATTGCAGAAGGGGCCCGAGTCTCTCCCCTTGTAAACCAACTTATTTCGAGCTCCCCAAATCGCCCAAGAAAGGGTACAAAGGACTTCCAAGTCCATTTTGCTCAGGAGACTAGAAGCGCGCAGGCAAACCCCATCAAACAAAACATGGTTCAGTTTGTCGACCACCGGAGCCAAAGCAGATTGGTCCCAAACCATCTTAGCCTTCGGACAGCCCCATATAGCATGACCCACCGTTTCTCTACATCTCCACAAACTGGACAGGAGAGCAAACACTTAACTCCCCTCTTGGCCAAGTTCAATAGACAAGGCAAAATTCCATTGAAACATCTCCACATAAACACTTTACTTTTGCCTGGAACGTGACAATTCCACAAAGCCTTCCACCACTTCTCAACAAGCTCTGATTCCGACGAACTATCGACCATCTTCCGCTCCTTAGCCAGCTTATACGCACTCTTCACAGTGAAAACACCACACGGGTCAAAGTGCCAGAGCAAAGCATCAGCATGGCCCGAACGCCCAAGAGGAATGGACCGAAGACATTCACAAGCAATAGGCCAAAAGGTCTCCTCCAGCACACGGTCATCCCAGCGACCAGCAGTAATCAGGTCAGCCACTACCGTATCATCTTGTCCCTCCCTAGCCTTTGTAACCAGAAGAAAAGTGGACGGCCGAGGCAGCCAATTTCATGTCAACGGAAAATGACAATTTCACTAGTTATGAGATTTAGAGTGAATAATTTGATAATCTTTAAAGATTAAAGTCACTTTTTAAAGCAGTCAAGATCAAGACTAGTAGTTGATTGAAAGAAAGCAAAGATTTGACATGAAAATAAAATTTAAACAAAAATGGAATGTTGAGAACATGCAACGTTACATGGAGTAAAAGAGTAAAAAACCTGATAATTTTTTTTCATCAGAATTGAATTTGAATCATTTTTCTTGATCAAGACATTAGTTCATCATGAAGACCAATTTCAATCAGCATCTGTCTAAACCATGGCCAAATCATATATTGAAATAATACAATCACAACGTACCAAGAAACTAGAAAGACAGGAAATGAAATCAAACAACTCCAATGTCTATCCATTATCTCAATAAATGGATCGGGGCTTTAGAGATAAAAGCTCATATTCGGTTCAAAGAAAATCAAAACAAACAACAAACACAACCAGAAGCATGACTCAATCCACAAACTTCATCATCTTGGAAGGCTATTTTGAGGGAAGTTGCGTAATGGATTCTCTCTCAACAACTCCGTTTCCCTGGTCAATACAAATTGATAATGCTCATGATTAGTGTTCATTTGAGGCACCAGCCATTGCCCTCAATACCAGAAATTGTGAATCATCAACAACTCACTTTTTAAGGTCTCGGCCATCACCCTGTCTGAGCTGCAAATTCAAAGACTTGCCGCTCTCAACATGCGTCTTATGCATCCTAGTATGGGCCATCGACAATAAGATAATGGGTTAGCAATAATCAATTGAAGATATTATGAGAGTAACTCAACTCAATCTGGCGCATATTCAACAAGCAATCGAAGTCAATTTTCACAAATAAAATGACTCACTCTTCACATTCTTCATCAACAAAAACCTCTATACAGACACTAGATCTTCCAGCTGTAGATCCTGGTCTTTGAGGAACCTGAGAAAGAAAAGTTGGATGCCCTTGTGAGAACAATGCAAGGATATAAATCAACTTGGAATCAAATGTAAGCACTTGAATAAGGAAACCTTGTATGCTTTCCACTTCATAGGCATAGCATTGTTTTCTTTGTTTCTCTCTGCTCGAGATCCAAGAGTGTGCCAAGAATTTACATCTGATTTTAACATATCCGGTTGGTGACGTGAGTTGGTGTCAATGGCACTAGAATCTTTATATATGCTGAGTGGAGCCGCATGAGCCCTACAAAAAGAAATTGAATACGATTTCATTGTCTCTAATTCTGTTTCACTCATTGAACGATAGAGGAAGCTACCTTAGATTAAAGCCCAATCAATTAGAAGTCTGTAATCTCACCTGTCTTGTTTTGAGTTTCGACTCGAAACATCAGAGTTCCCCATGGTCCCCCGCATTCCTAGAATGGCAGATAGGGTCGTGGAATGAAGAATGCATCAAGAAAGAAAGAAAAAAAAAAAAACAAAAACAAAAACAAAAACAAAAACACAAATAATGGAGACTTACGGTTTTCTCCTCTAGACAGGACAGTTCCAAAGATTCGGAGTGGTAAGCGTTTCTCTATCGAGTCCTAAACATTTGGTGGGAAAGTTTTAGTAAAGTGACATACAGGAGGAAAACAGAAAATTAACCCTTTCACTAAATTTGCATACATCATCATCATTAGCTTTTGGTCTCCTCATTGAGCGTGCCAGAAATTTCCTGTAAGCATCTTTCACTGTTTCGATCGGTTGGGCATTCCTATCAAATGAAATATATTTCAAAGGTTAGTATCTGCAATATCAAGAAGCTAAGTAAAAAATGATTTTAGTTACAGCTTTTGCAGCATTGTCAGCTCCGTTCGTAGTCTTTCATGAACAATTTTGAATCATCCTTATCATCACTTTTGTGAAAACAAGTTTCTGCGTTAGTCAATACTAATGGAGCAACAACTTCCTCATGCCATTTTTGAGGATGACTATTTTCCTTCAAAATTTTCATTTCTGGTCTTTTTCAACTTTGTACAAGTAAAGTCCTCATAGACTACCTGACCTTTAATATGGCGCAATGGTCAGTTATTTAAGTCCTGAAATTTCTCTGCCTACCTTAAATCATATTATTCCATCATAATAGCATAATTAGTATTTTTAACAATAGCAGATGCAAAGCTTTTCAGTGGGGGAATAAAAACGGAAGGAAACAAAGAAAAGATTGCGAAACAACAACAAATAGCAGCCAGCCATTTTATCATTTTATGACAAAACAAGCTTACATGAATTTTTTTTTCAAAGAATTTTCTTTACTTTCTTTAAATATGAATCGTTTGAGGATGAGTTATTATCCTTTAATATTTTCAGTACCGGTCTTGTTCAACTTTGTAATAGAACAAAATGATTAAATAAACAGTGCATCATGGCAATTAAAGTCATGTTATTCCACGCATTGCTTAAAAATTACAATCCTTCGAGCAGAAGTACAATATCTTGGAAAATTTTGGATAACATGACTAGTAAACAATACCATATGCAGAGGCACTTACTGAAAAATAGAAAGATAAGATTTGCATAATGATAGCAGCCAGCCATTTTATGGGAAAATAAGCTTACCCAGATATCCCAAGATTAAATATTTCATTTGCAGCCTTAATTTTGTTCTTGGATTCCATGTGCAAAGCATGGGCTATGTAATACATGGAATGTGTCTTTCCGATTTCATTTGTATCCAGAAAAGTGTATATGACTTCAGCATCAACACAATTCTCAGCCTGTCAATGCCACCAGTTGTATGATTAAAAACAACAAAACTTGCATAAAAATCAGAACCACGGTACCAAAAGAAAGAACTTAAAATGAAAGAAAAAGAAAAGACATTACATATTCCAACCAAACTTTGAGGTAGCGGAGATCATCCTTGTAGCGGTCTGAATGCCAAAAGGTTCGCACACATTGTTCGTATATCACAACCAGTCCGGAGCAGTCTCCACCTGACGGGAATGCTTCCTGAACCCACTTAATGCACCTTCAACCGAAATTAAAAAATAAAAATGATAATAATAATAATTAATTAGGGTTTTAAAGTCAAAAATTATGAGAAAGTTCAAAGATGAGAGACAAAGCAAATGGAGTTTAAGCAGATTATTTTGATCGAAAGAAACCAAACTGTGCAACATGATTGCCATACATTATTCAAATCTAATTACCATATTTTGCAGTGCCGTAACTGGTAAGAATAGAAATATAAAAATGACTTAAAAAAAAAGAAAGAAAGAAAATCTTAAAATGAGATTAAGCAAACGGAAGTAAGGCAAACACAAGCTTTAAAGAAACATTCAGAGAAGAAAGAAAAAGCAAATGAAGTTTAAGCAGATAAGTAGTTGGAAATTGATCAACTGTAGAACATGATTGGCACGTAGTAAAAAGCTAATTGACATAAATTGGGAAGCAACAGAAAAATGAATTTATTAGAGGTAAGGGCAACAACAATTGAAAGGCGAAATTTAAAGAAAAAGATAAGGAGTTAGTCCTCACTCGAGCCATGGTTGAAGCGGATCATCTCCGTCATACTCATCGATCGCTTCAATCAACTTCCTGAGATTAAGAAATCCACAGAGATTGTTATGGATATACATATATATATATATATATATAGAGAGAGAGAGAGAGAGAGAGAGAGAAGGAAGGAAGGAAGAAGGAACCTGCGGTGGTCGAGGAGGGACTTCTTGAGGAGATGGTGGGTGTGAGACTTGAGAGCGTCGTTCAAGATTGAAACTTTGCGGCCTCTCTTCAAAGGCCTCACGTTCTCCTTATAAAGCTCCCACTCGTTCCCAGTCTCTCTCTTCGACACCAGAAACTCAGTCTCCGGGTCCAACAACACTCCTCCTCCTTCTTCAATGTTCTCCATTTTTACCTCTCTTTTCCAATTCTTCTGCAACCTAACCCTATTCACCCCCTTTTTCCAGATCAATATCCCCAACCCCAATTTCCAACTTAAATCACACCAGGGAGCCTCCTCCTCAGGTTACCGTTACACGCTCTCTTATATAACAATGCCACCGGCGGGACCTGGAATCGAATTTCAAATCACAATTCCTTCTGGGCTATTTACTTTTTGTTTGGGCCCATGAAATGGGCTTTGAAATTGGGCCTGTCTAATCAGTGATCCAGTACTAATTTCCAGCCCATCAACTCGCATTTAGCATAAACTTCAATGAAGAGGTGGGTCATTTTATTTATTTATTTCTTTCTTCTAACAAAGAAGCTTCCAGAATTCTGGATTTTCGCCGCTCTCTTCTT
Organism: Ficus microcarpa; assembly: GCA_025413485.1. Lineage (NCBI taxonomy): Eukaryota > Viridiplantae > Streptophyta > Magnoliopsida > Rosales > Moraceae > Ficus > Ficus microcarpa. Next base: position 31,207,211 of record CM046377.1, read on the forward strand.
TACGATTGTCTCTCCTTGGAGGGCGTCTTCTCCTACAGAATTAGGGTTTCTTCTTCGTGCCTCAAAATTTTGGGCTTACTGCAAATTTGAGTTTCCAATTCCCCCAAATTCAAAATCCTAAGCCCAGAGAGAATCGACGACAATTAATCCATGGCGGAGCACTTGGCATCGATTTTCGGCACTGAGAAGGACCGCGTGAACTGCCCCTTCTACTTCAAGATCGGCGCCTGCCGCCACGGTGACCGCTGCTCCCGCCTCCACAACCGGCCTACGATCTCGCCGACTCTGCTCCTGTCGAACATGTACCAGAGGCCCGACATGATCACCCCCGGAGTCGACGCCCAGGGCCAGCCGATCGACCCGCGCAAGATCCAGGAGCACTTCGAAGACTTCTACGAGGATATTTTGAGGAGCTCTGCAAGTTCGGCGAGATCGAGAGCCTCAACGTCTGCGACAATCTCGCCGACCACATGATTGGCAACGTCTACGTCCAGTTCAAGGAGGAGGACCACGCCGCCGCCGCCTTGCAAGCGCTCCAGGGCCGGTTCTACAACGGCCGCCCCATCATCGCCGATTTCTCGCCGGTCACCGACTTCCGCGAGGCCACATGCCGCCAGTTCGAGGAGAACAGCTGCAACCGAGGCGGATACTGCAATTTCATGCACGTGAAGCTGATCGGGAGGGAGTTGCGGCGGAAGCTCTTCGGGAGGTACCGCAGCTATAGGGTGAGCCGCAGTCGCAGCCGGAGCAGGAGCTTGAGCCCGCCACGTCATCCTCGGAGGGATTACGACCGGCGCGAGAGGGATTATCGGGACCGTGATCATCGCGGCAGCAGGGACAGGCACGATAGGTATGTAAATCACTTCAGTCTATCCTTTTTATGATTGTAGCGGAAACTGGGATGATTTCTAATTTCTATTGATTAGAGGACTGCCTAATAATTTATATAGAACACCGAGAAGAAGTCTAAACAACTGATCTTAAGGCTCTGCATTTGGTAAGAGGGGGAAAAAAATACGATGGAAGAGGTATCTAACTGAGATGAGGAAAATGGAGATAAATAATTTAGGTGAGGAAAAGATACATTACATAGAGGTGAGGTGGAGACAGAGAGACAAGGCTAAACTCTTTTTTAAGGAGTCTGTTATGGATCATGTGCTTTTCTGTGGTGTAGGTACGACCGAGACAGAGACAGAGACAGGGACAGGGACAGGGACAGAGATGGTTCGAGAAGAAGACACAGCAGTCCGAGGCGGAGCAGAAGTCCTCCAGCGAGGGAAGGGAGCGAGGAACGCCGTGCCAGGATTGAACAGTGGAATCGAGAAAGAGAGGAAAAGCAATGATGTTCATCCTGTTTTTCTGCACTTTTCTTTCTATTGGTAATCATTCTGGGCTCAGATGTTTCCTTTATGCACCTTAAACTTTCGACTGTCTGTGGCTGTGGCTGTGGCTGTGGCTGTGGGGGAACTTTTTCTTTCTAATTTGGGGATCTTGTTGTCAGTTCCAGTTTATGTAGTAATTTTGGCCAAGGTTAATTTGACTTCATTAGTTCGTGTCTTTAATGGGAGCTTTAGATTGCCCTCTCTTATTTTACTTGGTTCTCTTGTTTGCTTCTTAGTTCTCTTGACGCTGAATTTTAGTGTTTCTGAATTCAGTAAATGGTTCTTGATTTGCGACTTAGCAAGCACCACCTTTATAGTGATAATTAATTTTGTTATGCATTGGAAAGTAATTGGTGCTTTACAGTGTCAACAATGTTTAGCATTGCTCATGTGAATGTGTTGAGAATTTATTGAAGCTATTGGTTACACTTTGAGCTATTAAGAGACTGGCAGATTGTGTCCAAAATTTCATGAGTTTTGTTCTATTTTGTTGTGAGTTTTGAGATACCGGGTAGTAAGAAAGCACGGAGCTTTTGGCATGAATTGTTGCTCAAAATATTGAAAGCAAGATTTTGTCTTTCAGAGAAGAATTTCCGATTGTCTTTGATGCCATGAAGTTGCAGTATTTGAGAGCTTGGTTCTTTTCATTTGTATTAGGCAAAGTTGTTTTAAATGCTAAATATTGCAGTTGGGCATAGGCAAAAGGTCAAAAGTACACTACTGTACTGGATTAGGGCTTCGTGGTTCGTTAGAGTTGTTTGATTAACCTCAGGAGCAGCTATTATAGCTGAAAATTATCCCCTCTTTTCCCACTCTCTTAGTTTCAACATTCCATTTACAGTTGTTTGGTTTCCTTTATTTTATTTGGGGGGGTCTTCAAGCTTTTAAGCATGATAAACAAATTAGTTACACAGATCACTTTCAGCTTTCAAGCAAGTCACCCACCGAATCTGACTATATTATGTCTTCCCTTGTTGTCTTTACAGCTTTTTTAGGGCATGTAAAGCGCATTTCTCGGAGACATTATTTTTAATGACTTCCCTTTGCAGAACGCATTCTCATGGCTAGCTGGACACTTCGTTAGTTGTTTACTTTCATTGTATCTTGCTTATTTCTTAAAGATGTTAACTATAATTCTCAGGTTTGGTGTTTTAGTGCACATATCCCAGAGTTCGTTTTGAAAAATAAATAAATAAATAGCGAGGAAACCGTTTAGTTTGTCTCTCGGCATGATTTAGAATTGCAACCTTGATGACACCGTGTGATATCAAGTTTGGGACTGATTATTCTATGTGGTGAAGTGACAGCAATTTCTAGGCCTGCAGTGCTGGGAGCGCAAGGCTCAGTGTTCAAAATACTGACGAAGCATTTTTTTGATAAATTTTTGGTTCATTCCCCACCCCTCCCCCCTTACATTTTGTACCTTGTTCCTTTTCCTGCTAATGATGCTTTTTTTTTTTCCTTGTTTTCCTATTCTATGCCTTTAGGTTGCACTGAAATGGTTTAGCTGAAAACAAAGCGGGTCGGACCATGGGATGAGAAGTTCAGTTAGTTATCAAAGTGTGTTCTTAATCTTATTCTTATTTAAAAAAAAAAAGTGCGTTTTAATCTTTTCTTGCCAGGAACTTGTCTGTTTTGCATCTTGAAAAAACAAAATAAAAAAAGAAGAGGGGGGGGGGGGGGGGGGGGGGGGGGTGGGGGAGGTGTTGGCGGCAAAGATCTTTGGTTTAACTATAAAGCTAAGTAAGGGTGCCTGCCTGCACCTGGGCTGTTTCGCGGTAACAGCGGAACTAGTTAGGTTGATACCTTCTATTATCTACTCCCATTATCCCTGCTGGGAATTTACAACTACATTATCTTCTTAGCAATCAATGACCCCCCTTTTTTTTTTGTTGGGCTGTGCAACTAGTTATCAGGAGTAATCTTTGTTAATTCTCCAATTGGAACTGAAAGGCTAGGGTTGGAGTTATGGTGTTCCCGGTGCATAGTTGAGAAAGTGATGTCAGTTAAAATGTCTAACCGGTCGAAGTAAATAGATTTGAAATTTATATTTCATGCAAATGCGGTGCTGTACTTAAGACAAGAAATTTGATAAGGCAAAAATCAGCAATTTTATGGGGCATCATCCTTGCAAGTTTATATCTGTACCATTTTCATTTCTTATTGAGGGGGTTTTGACAACTCATCAAAAATGACAATCGTTATGGAAAACTGAAAACGATGGCAAAACAAAACGACAACAAGCAGTTGTAAAAAGGGTATCAGTACAAACGGCATAAAATGTTAAAACGACGGTTAAATTCAAACTTGAGGACCAACTGTGGGAAGGGAAACGACTGTGAAACCAAAATGAGAAAGACCACAAATTGAACAAGAGCCAAAAAGGAAAAAAACAAAAAAAAAAAAATGTAAAACAAGCAAGTTCTAAAATGAATATGGGGAAAAGGATACTAGTATGAAACGACAATAATAAAAATGACAATCAACATTATTAAATCAACAACTAAAAAGAAAATAAAAAACGACAGTGAAAAATGTTAACGTCATTTCAAATGATTGAAAACAAACGACAACAGAAAAAGGACATAATAGGGTAAGGACTGCAAAAATCAAAACGACAGCAAACAGGAAAGGAAACGGCAATGAAACCTGGAAACGACAATGAGACGATATTTAACTCTTTTTTGTGTAAAAGAAATCGATAACTTTCCGTCTTTTATATGAAAACACGCAGAAGATTCAAGTTCAAATAAAAAACGAAAAATCCAAAAAATAAAATAAAATAAAAAATAAAAAATAAAAATCCTAAATCTCTCGAACCTCCAATATTGTCCCCATCTAATCGCTATAACTCAGTGGCTGCAGAGTCGGAAACTCGACTGTCCAAGTGTGATTTGTCAGCCTGTCCACGTGTTGAGCATGCCGCATTCCTATTGGTCCAATGACAGCATCCCGCACCTGCAATCTTACGTGGCTCATATACATCGGAACCGTCCACGTCATGTCGTTAGACAAATCTCAGCCGCAGCATGGACTAGCGCCACGTGTCGCTTTTTCAAGTTTTCTTGCTCAGGAAGGGTCTGACCCACGCGGTTCCCAGTTCATATAAATTAGATTCCTTAGATAACTTGTTCGAAAATCTTCTTCCATTTGTTAAAAAAAAAATCTCTAGAATTGAAAAAGAAAAAAGAAAAAAAATATCTTCCTCTCTCTACCTTGTTTTTGTTTTTGTTTTTTAGGGTTTGGGTAGAGCCGTTAATGGAAGGTGGAGATGTGGTGTTTTTGGGAGGAGAAAACCTAATCGGAGAAGTCGACTGGTCCAATATCTTCGACGACGATCTCCATGGCGGCGTCAACGTTTTGGACTGGGGTGAGCCGGCCGTTATCGCGGATTCCCATTCCTCGCCGTCCGATGCTTTCTCCGACAATTCGCCCAATTCTGTTTCCTCGTGGATCGGCGGGATTGAGAAGCTTTTGATGGAAGATGACGATGAAAGTAAGGTTTCTCCGGATTCTTCTTCCGGCTATTGTGAGACTTTTCTGGCGGATTTGCTTGTCGACTCGCCTGCCGACATGTCAGATGATGTCCCCGCCCCGGCGGTTTCCACCGACTCTGATCCCAACGTCTCCGCTGATGCCAACGCTAATTCGGAGGAGGAGGAGGTGGACGAGAAGGAAAAGGAGAAGGAGAAGGAGAAGCTGGAAGCTGCTGAGGTCGAAGACGATGCTGATGATTCCATCTCCAAGAAACGGAGAAGGTATCAATGATCTATTTATTCCCTCAGACCTTCATATTTTGTTGATCTTCAACTTTAATGTCAATTCATAATAAGTTTTAATTCTTGGTTTATGATTTTATTATATGTGATAATTAATTATTCGATTAGTGCTTCAATATTGTATTTTTGTTTTTTAGTATGAAAAAAAAAATGCTTACTTTCGGAGATTATATAGTCTATGCCTTTAGAAATTAGAACCAGTTCTGTAAACCAATATCTTCCGTGGGCCTTTTGCTATATGGAATCAGGGCAAAAGGGAGTGTGTGTGAGACTAGTGACATAATTGAGCGAAGCCTGAGGAAGGAGATTTTAGGAGTTTTTTTCGTGATTTATTTTATTTGTACAAATTTTGAAACTAATCTCTAAATCTAAATATTTAGTTCTTGGCTTTGATTTCGAATAAACTTTTGTTACCAATTTCAGAGAGTGACAGTGATAAGACTCGCTATGTTATGTTGCAAGCGTATCATCTAAAACACTAACAAAAAGAAAAGTATAAAAAAATGTAATCTGAGTTACCTAATAGGGTATGACGGAGATATTAAAGATGTTTATGTGGTTTTTATGGGTGACTTTACAGGCAGCTGAGAAATAGAGATGCGGCAGTGAGATCAAGGGAGAGGAAGAAGATGTATGTGAAGGATCTAGAGATGAAGAGCAAGTATTTGGAAGGAGAATGCAGGCGACTGGGGCGTTTGCTCCAGTGCTGCTATGCTGAGAATCAAGCGTTACGGGTTACTATGCAGATGAGCGGTGCATTTGGTGCTTCCACAACCAAGCAGGAGTCTGCTGTGCTCTTGTTGGGTATGAACCATCAACAAATCAATTATCTTTGCACAATGTTGCTGCATGTTTTGTTTATTCCTCGTCTTCCTTATCGCTTGCAAGGAAATTTGGCCTTTAATTAAGCGCATGATGTCATCCTTCTAGGACTATTTTAGAGTGATATTGGATTTGTGGTCTCAGGATATTGGAATTTCATGAAACAGCTGATCCGGGATCTAAGTAGGAAAAACAATTTAGAAAGGGGTGGTTAATTGAGAACAATGATGCATAAACCTCAGGTGTTCTAGTGATACCATGACAAGATATCTAGTTTCCGCTCTTAAGAAGTAGCTTGTTGAGTGTATTTTCAATTTGAATGTACTTGGAACCATCTAGATTGAAATGAAATTTGAGGTGTTATGAAATAGAGAATTTCAGAAAGAGAGGATTTCTAAGGAGAATGATATATATATATATATATATATATATATTAAACAAAGAGTTGGGTAACGAAAGTGATCACAAGACACTGGTTGTGTGTCATTTCCCGTTAGGATTTACATGTGTTTACTTGGCCAAGGTATTTCTGTCCCACCATCCCTCTAATCCAACCCTCCATCCTTGATTGGAGTTATTTAACGTGTTGTAATTCTATGTTGGGTGTGCAGAATCCCTGCTGTTGGGTTCCCTGCTTTGGTTGGTGGTCTTCATGTGCCTGTTCACTTTGCCGGTAAACCTTCTACCAATTCTGGGAGCGGTTCTAGCGGAAGAGCACAAGGCAAGGAAAGCTCCAGAAAGAGTGGCTCCAAGAGAAGCAGGAGGGACAAGTGAGACGTTTGGGTACTTGGTTGCCCAATCTTCTTTTGTAAAAAATAGGAGGAGGAGGAGTTGCAAAGCTTCTTGGACGAAGATGAAACTCTCTCCTGACTCGCATTCTCTTTTACAGCTCTGTCTCTGAGCGCTTGCTTTCCCTTGTTTAATATTTTTTGGTTTATGGCTTAATTCTATAATATTAGGTGATCATTTTATCCGACAGAGAGAAAAGCCATGTTTATGTTGGCTGCTTCAACAGCTATACCTGTTTGACGTGTAAGACATAAAACTTTGGTTTTTTCTGAAATCTTTTTGTTTTATATAGATATATATATATATATTTACTTTGTATATTTATATATATTTACTTTGCACTATTCTGCACGAGTTTTTAAAGCCATTGGGGGCTTATTGTGGACAAACGCCTTGAAACTTTGTCAGACACTCATTAAAGTGGTCAGAAAAAAGGAAAAGCAAAGAAAAAAAAAAAAAAAGATCGGAAGTTTTTTTGGTAGGGACTTCGGTTTTTTCTTACGGAACAAAGTGAATTTAACGATAAAATAAATTGAATGGTTTGATACTGGGGTGTTATGGAAATTTTCAAGAACTGAGAGAGAAGAAATGTTGAGGCAGATTTGTATTACCAGGCGACAGTGTGGCTCTTTGGATGATGTGAGAAAGCATGCTTTTTGCTGCTCTCTCTCTCTCTCTCTCTCTCTTTTAATGTATATTACTAATTTAATTAGAAGCCATAAATCGACCCCAAAGCGAATGCTAGGGAAGAAGCTATATACTTAAACAGGAAAATGTAATTAAAAAAAAAAAAATGAGCGGAGATAGGTAGGTGAGCGACAGAACCGGCGTTAAGTGTGAGGCAGTTTTGCGAGTCTGTGGGGGGCTAATTTTGAAATTACAGGAATATCCTTTTGAGAGCATATTCCAAAGTCCCAAACGAATGTCCATTTACCTAATCCGGTAAAGATGCCTTTTCACTTCACTTCACTTCCTAATCCTATCTTCCAGTCAGTGCCCGTGTTAGGGTCCCGCACACCGCACACGGAAAATAATAATAATAATAATAATAATAATAATAATAAAATAATAATAAGAGTTTGCTTTGAACTTTCTAAAAATTTCTACCTCTATTCTATGGATCGAATTGAGTAGAGAGAAAAAGAAACAAAAATCTCTCCACTGTTTTTTGATGGATATTTACAAAGCAGTCTCAATAAATAAACAGAGATAGAGGAGAAATTTTATGAACCAAGAAAGATTTTATCCCTTAGTAAAAGGACCTTAATTGCGGTGAAATTAATAATTGGAGGACTTAATTACCGAACGTGCAAATTACCACTTAGGCCCTCTTTGGTAAACCAACTCAACTCAACTCAACTCAAATTTTTTTTTGTCTTTTTCCCAAAAAGTTTTTGTCTTTTTCCCAAAAAATTTTTTGTCTTTTCTGAAAATTCAAAAAAATTTACTATTCCAACTTAAAAATCTCAACTCAAACTACTCCACCAAACTCTCCCTTAAGTTTTGACTTTCTCTTGAATACCCTTTTAAAAATATATCTGATGTTCTAATAGACTAACATATTATAATAAATTAAAATAAAAATATACATAAATTTAATGGATTTGATGAGGATTTAAACAAAAATGATTAAGGGGGAGTTTGGTAGAGTAGTTTGAGTTGAGATTTTTAAATTAGAATAGTAAATTTTTTTTTGAATTTTCAGAAAAGACAAAAAAATTTTTGGGAAAAAGATAAAAACTTTTTGAGAAAAAGACAAAAAAAAGTTTGAGTTGAATTGAGTTGAGTTGGTTTATCAAAGAGACCCTAAAGTTTTAAAATGAGAATGTTAGGATAGAATGCGAAAATAATTCACATCAATTATATTTGTACGAGGAACAATCATTTACGTATATTTGGATATATTAGGGGCCCATTTGGTTTTCGTTTCCCACTGTTTTTAGAAATATTTTTGTACTTCTTTTTAGAAGTGAAAATGAAATATGTTTCTAAATAGCTTTTGTTTAGCAAATGTTTTGACAAAAATAAAACATAATATAATGAGAATGGTTTTTTCTGAAGGAACTAAAAATAAGTTAAAAGTTTTCGAAATGTATATTTGGTTTTAAAAAATTTTGTTTAGAGTAAAAAAAATGTAAAAGCTTCAAATGTGATCAGAAAAAAAGAAATGGACCTGAAATAATAAAGTTATAGACTTTTAAATTTTAAATTTTATTGGAGATATAAATAGTGAAAATAGTTTTGAGTCAAAAAATAAAAAAAATAAAAAAAGTTTTGAAAATTTGATTTTCAAAACGTCCCCTACAGGGCCTTAATATGAGGTTGATCCAATTTGACAACAAGAAATGTACAATATTTTTAGGAATACTATAAGTTTTCATTTGTCTTTTTAGATTTAAATATAATTTTTTTCATCTTAGTTTGTATTTTTCTGAAAAATCAATAAAAAAAAAGATAAATAGTTTTTAAAAAATTAATCAATTTTAACCTAAAAAATTTCAATTCAAACATGTACTCAAAACCAAGCTAAGGGGGTATTTGGTGAATGAGTTTAGTTTAAAATTTTTAAGTTTTAATAGTAATTTTTGTTGACTTTTTAGAAAAGACAAAAATTTTTTTTCAGAAAAGATAAAAAATTTTTTTAAAAAAAGATAAAAATCATGATGAAAAAGTACAGTTTATTTTAAAATAAACTAACATTCCAAACATCCCCTAAGTTCTAATTTGCTTTAAAAAAATATTAAAAAAAGATGGAGTGAATCCTCAACCTATATTTAAAAAAGCCTTCTTTAATCAGGCATTCCTAACTTATGGCATAATCACCACATCATCATCCTGTAATGAACATTTCATGAACATATGAATTTTATTTTATTTTATTTTTTATTCCTTAACTTTGTTTGTTTATTCTACGTACAACTAGTTAGTGTAAGAGGAGGAGAGGGCGAGAATGAGCCAAATCAAAAGGTTAACCAATGGGACAAATTACAAAGGACAAATCAGGTGTGGGGGCATTTTGGTAATAAAAGTGAAAAAAACGAAGGAGGAATTAGGAAAATTAGGTAAAGAAAGAAAGAGAGGGTGATTGCGTTTGTCTTGGTTGGTTGTATCGCCAGTGGCTCAGCCCAGCTCCTTTCGCTCCCTATAAAACCGGTCTTCTCAGCTCTGAACCGGAAAAAAACAAAAAAAAAAAACCCCCACACAGGGACAGTCGCACTCTCTCTCTCTCTCTCTTGCAGTTTCTGAGCCACCAACCACTCACTCTCTCTCTCTCTAAACCTTCCAAATTTCCAAACCACCATGGACTCCGACTACGGCATTCCCAGAGAACTCTCCGATCTCCAGAAACTCCGATCTCTCTACCAGCCAGAGCTCCCTCCTTGTCTCCAGGTCTTATCTCCTTTTTTTATTTCCCCTTAAATTTTCCTTCTTTTTATTTTCCTGTCAAAATATTTGTGTTCATTTCGTTGTTTAAAAAAAAAAAAATTTCTGATATGTTGGTATTGATCGTGATATGGATTTTTGCAAATCTTGGTGGTTGGTGGTGTCCTTTTATGGTGTTGCTTAGATATTTTCACATGCGTAAGAAGACAGATAAGGAAAAAGTAGAGAGAGAGAAGGATAAATGGAACTATATGGTCCAGATCTGCATGTATTTTGTTTCACTGTTGCATTTTCCACTATTTATTTCTGAAATTGGTATATTGAAATGACGTATACAGGCAATAATATTTAGGTTTGAAGAACCTGGATTTTTCAATGCCAGTTTTAGGGTGGTCCACTCGTAGTTTTTTATTTAGGCTGGAGAGGCTGATCCGATAAATGCATGTTTCACGATTCTCTGTGAGTAAGGCTTTTTTTTTTTAAGGCCAGAGAGACTGATCCAATAAATGCATGTTTCACGATTCTCTGTGAGTAAGGCCTTGTTTGGCAGGACGGTGAGGTGGGAGGATTAATGGATGGATTTTAGAACTTTTGGTTAAAGGAAGGAAGGAAGGATTTGAGTGAGAGATAACCCTCCGTGCTACTCCAATTTTGATCGACGGAATTCATTTTTTATATATATCAGGCACATTATGTTAATATATGAGGTAGTCTTTTCATTGAATGGTAACAGAATTATAATTTGTCTGCTTAAATAAGGCCACAACTGAAATCTTAGATATTAAAAAAAAAAAAAAAAAAAAGAAGAAGAAAAGAAAAGACTTTACACATACCATCTAAAATTTTAACATTTCAGTGTGGGTATATATGGTTCCGCCACAAATGCTTTTGAATGACTTGCATTTTTCATTTTTGGGAAAGATTAGAGAGTTTTCTACAGAAGGCATTGATTTTGATCTGTGGTTAATTTGTTAGTAGGCACTTAAGTGCGTTAAAACTTTCATTAAGCAGGCTTTTTTAATTTTTTCTTGAGGTTTTTGCTAATGCATTGTCACCATACAGGGAACTACTGTGAGGGTTGAATTTGGTGATACGACTACAACTCTGGACCCGACAGATGCCCACACCATCAGCCGATCTTTCCCTCATACCTATGGTCAGCCATTGGCTCACTTTCTTAGGGCCACTGCAAAAGTACCTGATGCTCATATCATAACTGAGCATCCGGCTAAGAGGTTTGTGGGCTTTGATCACTACCATCGAGTTCCAGTTTATTGAAGTAAAAGGAAATATAGCAAGGCCATGATAAGACAGTGATCCCCTCCCAAGTGTGATGAGAGGAAACCTCTTTTTTTTTTTTTTTTTTTGAAATTATAGTATGCTACCTCTTTCACTTCTATGACGACTGTAACTGTTTGGTAGAAATGACTGCCGGGTTGCTTTTATTTTCTTTTGCTTTGTGATGTGTCCTGTATTTTGGAGGGTGACTGTGCAACCTATGTCAATGCATATTGTTGTATCATATCAACATGTTTGGATATTAACTCTGGCAACAATGGCTGTACATTTGTGGCATTGAATATTTATATAATGTTGTCTGCCTTGTTGTCTTTGAACAGGGTGGGAATAGTCTTTTGTGGTAGACAATCTCCTGGAGGACACAATGTCATATGGGGTCTTCACAATGCTCTCAAAATTCACAACCCAAAGAGCACTTTGCTTGGATTCTTGGGTAATCATCTTTCCTGTTGTCTTCGTTGCGCGCTTTTGTTTCTTGGGCAAATTGGGTTGTTTGCTTGTATGTGCATACAATCGTTAGTCTTTAGTCTCATTAATAGCTAATAGGTTTTCTTTTTCTATTCAGTGAACATTTCTTAACCAATTAATATGTGTGTCAATACATAAATGGGCCTTAGGATTATTTTATCTTTTTTCCCCTAAGGTTCAATTATGATTTTACCCAATCATTGTGAAGTATTTGTGTATTTTTTTTGTCAAGGAACAGACACAGTTACTGATGATACTTTTATCTACCAACAGGTGGTTCTGAGGGTTTATTTGCACAAAAAACTCTTGAGATAACAGATGACATGCTTGCAACCTACAAGAATCAAGGTAGATAATCTGAGTCTCTCGGGAAGAATTATGGTAATAACGCAGTCACTATTTTGCTGGTCCATAAACTTATGAGCAGCGTTTCATTATTGTGCTTGACAAGGTGGTTATGATTTGCTGGGACGGACAAAGGATCAGATTAGAACAACTGAGCAAATCAATTCTGCATTAACTGCATGCAAGGAGTTGAAATTAGATGGCCTTGTCATTATTGGAGGTGAATGGAATAATTATGGATTTACTAGCCGGTGCATATATTTTTTTGGAGAGGAATTAATTCTAGAATCTTACTATTTTGCAGGGGTGACATCAAACACTGATGCTGCTCAACTTGCAGAAACATTTGCTGAAGCAAAATGCCCAACAAAGGTACTCTATAGTCTGTACTTGTATTTTTATGGAGAATAAGTGGTATCTATTTGTACAGCATGATGTGTTAGAAAAAAGGCCAGTAATAATTTTAGCTTTGATCATGGCTTCTTTGTACTTTAGTATTAATTAAACTTGTGTTACCTTTTTTTAATTATGTTTTTTGCCCGTTCACAAGTGATTGTTGTGTTTGAATTTGTAGGTGGTTGGAGTTCCTGTCACTTTGAACGGAGACCTTAAGAACCAGTTTGTGGAAACTAATGTTGGTTTCGATACAATATGCAAGGTAAATAGCCAAAGAGTGTGATTGGTTATGCAAGTTTGAGCGTTTACTACCATGAGGAGCCGCATCAACCTTTCTTCTTCTTCTTCTTCTTCTTCTTCTTCTTCTCTCTCTCTCTCTCTCTCTATATATATATATATATATATCTCTGTATGTATATGTATTTATGTAAGTATCTTTTCTCTCTCTCACTTTCTCCCATGAGTCTCAAAAATAGTACAATACAAAATAGGTAATGTGGTTAACGTGAAAGTTCAACTTGTCTTTTATGCATGGTAAATTGATATTAAAATTTTTTTTTTCCCTTTTTTCTGTTTTTGCTAGATTAGTTTTAAGACTATCCTTTTGACATTCTATGCACCCTAAAACGTCGTGTGCTAAAATTTCTGTTTTTTATAATTAGGTTAACTCTCAGCTTATCAGCAATGTCTGCACCGATGCTCTCTCTGCTGAGAAGGTAGTTTACTCCTCTTTCACTTGACCGATTGTGTTATAAGTTGTTTTATAGTTTCTAGCTTTCTGCATTCCTGCTTGATCTTTCAGTTCTCAAGTAAGGACCTTTTATTTTGCAAATGAGAAAGTTCGCATTTAAGTATGAATAAACCAGAAAATATTTTTCTTTCTTTGCAGTATTATTATTTTATTCGACTAATGGGCCGAAAGCATTCACATGTTGCCCTAGAGTGCACTCTCCAGTCACATCCAAATATGGTTAGCACTTCTTGTCTGGCACTATTTCATCTTATTTTGGTCACAAGTGGGTGATCAAGTTCTCTCTCTCTCTCTCTCTCTCTCTCTCGGTCAATTTCAACTTTTATGTTCTTAACAGGTCATTCTTGGTGAGGAGGTGGCTGCATCAAAGCTGACTCTTTTTGACATAACAAAGCAAATTTGTGATGCGGTTCAAGCCCGTGCAGAACAAGGTTTCAACTAGTCGTGGTGCTTTTTTTTTTAAAACTTTTTGAAGGTTTTTTTTTTTCCTTGGTTACTTAAATAACGAATTTGGACAGACAAGAACCATGGCGTCATCCTACTTCCAGAAGGACTTATAGAAAGCATTCCTGAAGTCTATGCCCTCTTGAAGGTATTTAACCCAAAATTAACTTTTTTTTTAGCAGAGAATTGTGTTTAGAGGTGAAGTTTTGTAGAGCGAGCACCTCTGGTTTCATTTTTTTCCACTCCACCCTCTCCTCCCAAGATAGGATCCTGATCTCTCCCAGTAATCATGCTTCTTGTTCTTCTTCTTCTTCCCTTTTTTTTTTTTTTTTTTTTTTGTGGGCGGGGGGGGGGGGGGGTTGTTAAATCAGTAATCATGGTTTAATGCTTTTTTCTTGTTTCTCTCAGGAAATTCATAGTTTGCTTAGGCAAGGTGTTTCTGTTGATAACATTTCTTCCCAACTTTCACCGTGGGCCTATGCATTGTTCGAGTTTTTGCCACCCTTTATCAAGAAACAGGTTTGAACTCATTCTAGGGTGTCATTCTGATGGTCATATGCCGCTCAATCTATGTCAGCAAATAATGGAACTGCGTTGGAACTTTAAATAAATTTATTTATTCTTTTTTTTTTTTTTTTCGTTGCAGCTGCTGCTTCACCCTGAATCAGATGACTCTGCACAGTTATCCCAGGTATTTGGCTTCAGATATACCATATTCTATGAGTTAGCAAACCTCTAGATTCTTATTGTTATTTTTTCTCCAGATTGAAACAGAGAAACTTCTAGCACATCTTGTGGAGGCAGAAATAAACAAGCGTCTGGTATGACAGATTGATCTCTCCCTCTCAGATTACAACTAGCCTGTACTTGTCTTTATACGTTGTTGTTAATCTTATTTCAATAGTGCTATTTCTGTTTGAGTTCTATGTATGTTAAGAGTTTTTGCAGTCAGTGGGAATCTATTTTGCTTAAGAAAATACTACATGAAATTGGTTTTACTTGTAATTTCTGGAGTTATTCTGGACATTCCTTACTGACTGATCTCTTTAATGGCTTTAACAGAAAGAGGGTACATACAAGGGAAAGAAGTTTAATGCTATCTGCCACTTCTTCGGTTATCAGGCTCGGGGATCTTTACCATCAAAATTCGACTGTGATTATGCCTATGTATGCTACTTCTAACAAACATTGTCAGTTACAATATCTAAGCAAGATTGTCCTCCTTTGAACACGGTATAATATATCCTATAATCATTGCAGGTTCTTGGGCATATCTGCTACCATATTTTAGCAGCTGGATTGAATGGTTACATGGCAACTGTAACTAACCTGAAGAATCCGGTGAACAAGTGGCGGTGTGGTGCTGCTCCAATTACAGTACGAATTTCTCTCTTTATATGTCTATATACCAACCTAGCATAACCTCTTAGAAGTATAAAATTTCCGTGATTGTCTTTAATTTCTTGTATTTGATTACATGGTTAGAATTCTGATAGCTTTTTCTTGTTTTCAATGCACACTATTAGGCGATGATGACTGTGAAGCGTTGGTCTCAAAATCCTGGTGCTTCATCTATTGGAAAACCTGCTATTCATCCTGCTACCGTGGATTTGAAAGGGAAAGCTTATGAGTAAGTCAACATGCCATTGGCTCTGCCTTTTGATTTGGTAAGTTAGAGCAAAGTAAAAAAAAAATCGATTTTAAATCCTTATGAAGTGGTTCATGAATTGGGTTGCAGGCTGCTGAGACAAAATACCAACAAACTTCTGATAGATGATCTCTACAGAAACCCCGGACCACTCCAGTTTGATGGTCCTGGTGCTGATGCTAAGGCTACGACACTATGTGTTGAAGACCAGGATTACATGGGCCGTATTAAGAAGCTTCAGGAATATCTTGAAAAGGTAATAATCGTTGCTCTACACCCTTTTGTTGCTTCCTTCCCCAATTATACTATAATTTTAAAATGGCATCTTTGAGAATCTTTTTATTACTTATTTTGGAAAAGTAAAATGATCTGGTATCATTTTATTTGCCGCTGTGACATGATGTTACCGCCATGCTATATATTTATTTAATTATTTTTCCTTCCAGGTCCGAACTATTGTAAAGCCAGGGTGCTCACAGGACGTTCTGAAAGCTGCTTTGAGTGTAATGGCGTCCGTAACAGAAGTTCTAACGACAATGTCGTCACCTTCATTTAGCAGCCAGTCACCCCTTTGAAAGTCTGAAAGTCATTTGGAACTTGGATCGCTGGTGCTGTCTGTGGTTAAATCTTTTTCTGTCCTTGTCTCACTTTTTCTCTCGGCTGATTCCTAAACTATAAATGCAAAACTAAGTTATGCGTATTAACGGTTTTTCCCCGACGTCTGATGCAACTTTCTATGCAAAAATAAAGTGAGGTTTTGTAACTTCTTTCGTTTCTGTTTTTTGGTTTTTTTTTTGTTTTTTTTTGTTTGTTTTTTCAAAAGTAAATGAGGAGAGAAATTTTTGTGTATGTTTTGACGAAGGCAGTTTGAAAATGAAAATGGTTCAAAACTTGAGGCATTTTTCTTGAGTTTTTGAGTTTAGCACATCTCTAGGACGGGATGCTAGTCTTTTTCTAATCTTTAGATGCATTATTTTGATTTGTTTGGCTGCGTAGGTCATTTATCAGTAATTATTCTTACGAAAACTTGTGATATTGGAGATCCCAAAAGCACTGAGACGCCTGTCCTAGAAAATAGACGTCGGTCAATAGAATTAAATTGCGAAATTTGGCTGTTTGGCATTTTGTTGCAAGGTGAACGTCCTTGTTTATTTCACAAATCAACCCAAATTTCATTCGTTACTTGAAACAAGGTGAAAATAATAATAATAACCACTTTAGCATAAGAACGTTAATCAAATAACTGTACGGTTTAGTCCAATTGATAATAGAAAGTAGATGAACTTTAGTTATGATAGAATTGTATTAACCACACATCTGGTAAACAGCCTATGATAGAATTTACACAAAAATGTGGGGAAGTTCTATTTTTATGATCTCGTAAAGGATATTTTATAAATCTTTTTAATTGATGTTCTCATACTATGATATCTGTTAAATATATCATGTGAAAGGGTATTATTGGTGCCGACTAGCTAATGAGAGACAAGCCCCTCTATAGAGGGATTCCTCCTTTTGCACCTCAGCCAACTGAGTATTAGTCACCGTTTTCAGGTGATACCCTCTCAAGGACTAAACAAGAAATAGACTCAACGTAATCTATTGGAACCATCATAAATCTAACACTACACAGTAATCCTCTGAAAAAACTGGATTGTTGTTGGGTATCAAAAATGAAGTGCGTTAGTGAGTGGGAGGTCAAAGCTGGATAGAAATTTGCGAAACACCAGATCGTGGCCTTCATGTCCTTGGGAAAGTTGAAACAAGACCCAAAAGTCCCATCTTTCTCTGCAACACCCTAAAGTCTTCCCCCAAGTCCTCCCTCGAAGGCTCAAACTCAAAAAAACAAACAAACAAACAAACCCACCCTCCCAAGGGCAGTCCCAACTCTTTTTCTCCTGTATTCTCAACTGAAAAAACCAACAAACCAACCAACTTCAAAACTATTTAACCGTTTCTCAAACACCGAACCCAACTGCCTTTTGTCCAAGAGGGAACCCAATTGCACTTCCTCTAGGTGTTAAGACTCTCTCTCTCTCCTCCGAGTGTGAGACACTAATGGAAGAAACCGGGAAGACTCCATAGCCATCCGTGATCTGTGTGTCTCTGTTTTCCGCCATGGATTTGGAGGCTCTCAACCTAGAAACCGAGGCCGTGGATTTCGAGGACTTCGATGATTTAAGTTTAATGATGTTGGAGAGGCAGGGCTCTTCTTCTTCCTCTTCCTCCGCTAGAGCTCGCGCCGCCGATTACTCCTCCACCAGTTGCAGTGCCGACCCCAATCTCGAGCCCTACGAGGGAATGGAATTCGACTCCGAGCAATCCGCCCGCATTTTCTACAACTCCTACGCAAGGCGCGTGGGCTTTAGCACCCGCGTCAGCGTCTACCAGCGCTCCCGCCGCGACGGCTCCATCATCTGCCGCCAAATCGTCTGCTCCCGCGAGGGCTTCCGCCGTCAGCCCCCCGCCCCCTCTCACAACAGGTCTCCTATTATATGTTCACTTTTATTCAAACCACCAATGCTCCTTTTCTTTTCTTTCTTTCTTTTCTTTTATTTTATTTTATTTTATTTATGTGAACATTTGCATTGATTCATTTTATGACAAAATATGTTGTTATGATTTTTATCAATTCAATTCATCGTAGTTTTTTTCTTTTATTTTCCTGCTTCAAGGTCCAAGCGCCAGCGCACCATCACCAGGGTCGGCTGTAAGGCCCAGATGACGGTCAAGAAGCAGACTTCTTCCGGGAAATGGGCGGTTTCCAAGCTCGTCAAGGAGCACAACCACGAGCTTGTTCCCCCTGATAAGGTCCACTCCCTCCGCTCCCACCGCCACGTCTCTGGCCCCGCTCGCAGCCTCATCGACACCCTTCAGGCTGCAGGGATGGGCCCTAGTGGCGTAATGTCTGTTTTGATCAAGGAATCCGGTGGTGTTAATAACGTTGGTTTCACAAAAGTGGATTGCCAGAATTACATGAGCAGTAGCAGGCAGAGGAGTCTAGGCAGTGGGGGTCAGCTTGTCTTTGACTATTTGAAGCGGATGCAGGATAAGGATTCTGATTTCTTTTGTGCCGTTCAGGGTGATGATTCTGATACCGATAATTCCACACCTGGTAATGTTTTCTGGGCCGATGCGAATTCAAGAATGAACTATACCTACTTTGGAGACACTGTTACCTTTGACACAACATATAGAACAAACCGTTACCGGGTGCCTTTTGCCCCATTCACGGGTTGGAACCATCATGGGCAGCCTGTCTTGTTTGGATGCGCTTTGCTCCTCAATGAATCGGAGTCATCTTTTGTTTGGCTGTTCCAAACTTGGTTAGCTGCAATGTGTGGTCGTCATCCTGTCTCAATTACCACGGATCAAGATAGAATCATACGCTCCGCTGTTATGCAAGTGTTTCCTGGAAGCCGCCATCGGTTTTGTAAATGGAATGCGTTTAGAGAAGCCCAGGAGAAACTATCCGATGTGTATCACTCGTACCCCACGTTTGAAGCCGAGTTTCTGAGGTGCATCAATGTCACAGAGACAGTTGATGACTTTGAGTCTTGTTGGGAGTCCCTGGTTCAAAAGTACAGTCTCAGGGATAATGAATGGCTGCAGTCGATGTACATCACTCGCCAGCAGTGGGTGCCAGTGTTTCTTAGGGATGCATTCTTCGGCGAGATGTCCACGATGCAGGGAAGTGACAACATAAATTCCTATTTTGACGGGTACATCAACGCCTCAACCACAATTCAGGCACTCGTCAAGCAATACGAGAAGGCGATTGCCACTCGCCATGAGAAGGAAGTAAAGGCAGACTACGAAACAATGAACGCCACTCCGCTTCTGAAGACCCCGTCTCCCATGGAGAAACAGGCTGCAAAAGTGTACACAAAGGTGCTATTCATGAAATTCCAAGAGGAACTAGTTGAGACTCTTGCTTATCCTGCAACAGTTGTCGATGATACGGGATTGGAGACCATGTATCGGGTGGCAAAATTTGGGGAAGACCACAACGCACACTTTGTTAGGTTCAATGTTTTTGACAAGAAAGCTAACTGTAGCTGCCAAATGTTTGAGTTTACCGGAATTACTTGTAGACACATTTTAGCTGTTTTTAGGGTGACCAATGTTCTTACACTTCCATCCCATTATATACTGAAGAGGTGGACAAGAAATGCCAAAAGTGGAATTGTATTGGATGAGCAGGCTCTTGGGTTGCCTAGTAATTCTCATGATTCTTCTGCTGCTCGCTACGAAAATCTGAGCAGGGAAGCTATCAGATATGTTGAAGACGGAGCTGAATCAGTGATTAATTATAACGTGGCAATGGATTCTCTTCACGAGGCTGCAAAGAAAGTTGCTGTAGCTAAAAAGAATGTTCCTGGCGTCGTACACAAAACTGCTTATGGTGGCACCCAGCAGCATCAGTCTTACTCATCGGTGAGTTATTCTTTCGTAGGAAAACAAAAAAACAAAAAACAAAACAAAACAAAAATTTCTTTCTTGGCCTGTGAACTTTATCGTTATGGTGTCTTCCCATAAAATGTCCTGGGCCCGAACCCTTTGGGTGTCAAATGAGAGTGATAGAATGCTGCTTGGTTTTAGACCGAGGCTGTTGTTATTTGCGTTGGGATGGGATTTCAGCCTTTTGCTCAAATAATGACAGAAATTTAGCTATCTTACGCATGATCTAAAACAAAACAGGAACAGCTGAGAAATCTGCTTGTGTGTACAGCTAATGGTGTTCTTTGATGCTTGATTCTTTTACTTGCATTTTCCTTTCCAAATATTCGTTTCGATGTATTTTTGCAACTTGCATCTGTTGTGTGGTATTGAGTGGATAAATTGTGTGTAGGATCAAGACAAGAAAATTGAGGAATTGAGTGCAGAACTGGAAGATGCAAGTAAGCAATGCGAAGCGTATAGAGGAAAGCTGCTGCGTGTTCTCAAGGATATGGAAGAACGAAAGTTGAAGATATCTGTGAATGTGGAGAATGTGAGGCTCAACCTCAGAATTTAGATCATCAAGCACCCGCAACTGCCTCCTTTTGATTGTAAATACTAAATAAGAGCAACAGGGAGTCGGCTCTCTTTTTACTCTTTTAACATTAACATACAAACAAAGCACTTCTTTTTTTCTTCTTCCTTTTTTTTTTTTTTTTTTTTTTTTTTAGATATAGATACAGTGCTAGATAGACTCTTGATTTTTTTTCCCCCCTTCCTATGTAAATTGTTTAAAGTTTAATAGGTGTAACACTAAAGTCGTATCACCAAATGTGTGTAGATTCTGATGCTAGGTAGAGATGTGTAACTTTCCCCCTCCACCCCCCCCCCTTTTTTTTTTTTGCTAGTGATATTCATCGATTAAGATTTTGCTGTTTAAAGAGGTCAATTTTTCCTTTTTATTTCTTTGTCATCTTTAACTTGAAAAGCCACTCGGCCATCGATTGAACTGTGGCTACCAGTTTTGTTATTCCTTCCTTGTTACATCTTTCAATTTTCTGTTTACATGGAATTGTAAATTTAACGGAGAAATTAAGTTCTTGTATTTTATATTTTATTGTATTTCATTTTTTTACGACATCATTTGGGATTGCGTTTGGGAGAAATTTAGTTCTTGTATCTATATATTTTATCGTATTTCATTTCTTTTCAGACATCATATTGAATTTATTAAAAAAAAAAAAAAACAGATGATAATTTTTTTATGATTGTATTAATATGACACCTAAAATTAACACTAAAACAATATAACACAAATTACATTAAAGTTAATTAAAATTTGTCTCATATTAATTAAGAATAGAAAATTCATGTAATATAATAGATGAAAAAAAATATGATTATTTAGATAATTTTTTCAAGAGTAATTGACCTAAATAGTCTATAAACTATTAAAGAAGTAATGATTTGACTTATGTTTTTTTAATTTTAATCAAGATGATCCAGATGATGTTTAGTTAGTTAGTTTGAGTTGAAATATTTTAGTTGTAATAATAAATTTTTTTGAATTTTCAGAAAAGATAAAAAACTTTTTGAAAAAAAAAACAAAAACTTTTTGGGAAAGACAAAAAAAAAAAAAAGTTCGAATTGAGTTAAATTGAACCAATCAACCAAACAAAGCCCAAAAATCTCGAAATAATGACAATCTAATCCTTCCTACAGACGTCCCTTAAGTTTCTAATAAAAAATGTAACCTGACATAACACATAGGTTAAATTAATTATTAAAACATAAAAGTACTCTTATTTTAAAAAAAATACCAAGCATACATTTAAAATAAATAAATAAAAGAAGCGAGAGAGCCGAGTCAAACTCAGGCCCCCCCGTGTCTCTTTTGTCGCCGAGCCCCCCCTCCCCGCCGTCGGCGAGCCCACCCACCCTGGCGTCGTCTCTTTGGTCGCCGAGATCGCGCCCCCTCCCCCACCCCCCGTCGTCTTCTCCATTGCCGAGCCCTCGCATCGTTCTCCCCTAGGCCGAGCTCCGGCCCCTCCGTCGGCTAGCTCAGTCACAAGAATGAACTCCCCCCCCCCCCCACCACAAGATCTGGATCTCGTCGTCGGCAAGCCCAGGCTCTCCCCCCTCCCGCGTTGTCTTCTCCGTCGCCGAGTCCTCACCGCGTTCTCCCCTAGGCCGAGCTCCGGCCCCATTGCCGGCGAGCTCAAGCGTAAGAACTCCCCGCCCCCCCCGCCCAAAAAAAAAAAAAAAAAAAAAGATTTGGGCTTCTGCTACTTGATTAGAGAGAGAGAGAGAGAGGGGGGAGAGGGGGAGAGGCTGGGGGAGGAGAGAGATGATTTTTTTTTTATAATTTTTGTTAAATTATTTGTTATTAACTTTTTAAAATATATCTTTTTAAATTAGATAATGTATTATACATAATTTATTCGTTAGAAATTTAAAAAATTAAGATAAAAAGGATTATAATTGTCGATTTCTAGAACGTTTTGAATCGTGTTAGGGTCCTTTGACGAATGAATTGAGTTTAAGTTAAGTTGATTTTTTAAAAAATAATTATAAATTTTATAAATTTTTAAGGAAAAAAAAATTAAGATGAAAAAAATATAATTTAATTAAAATTAAATTTTATTATCAAATAAAATTTTAGTAAAAATTAAAAAAATAATAATCAAATTATCTTCTTATTTAATGGCTCGTGAACCATTTAACCGGATTATTCTTTTTTCAAAAGAAAATGTAAAAATTTTGACAGATTTGAACTGTGAAAATAATTGGGCTGAAGTCTTGTTCATTGGCCCATGTGATTGAACTCTAATTGGGCCAGGGCCCACTGAGCAAGTCCAAGTGCAAGGAAAGGATACCGAAAAGGAATAAAGGAAAGGAAATTGCGGAGCGTCGTGACTAGACTACTCTGGTCTCTCGGGGTAAGAATTTGAAATTCAAAAAAGAAAGGTTGCCGTTACATCCTCAACGATCAAAAATCCCTCTCAATTTTAACGGCTATATATATTGATACCTCCTTGGACCCCTTTCTCTGTCGATAGATAGCTTGTTTCTAGAGAGAGAGAGAGAGAGAGAAGAGAGAGTAAGAGAAAGAAAGAGTGAGTACAAGAGAGAGAGAGAGACATGGAGAAAACGACGACGGTATCGGCGATGGAGGCGTTCGAGAAGCTGGAGAAGGTGGGGGAAGGGACGTACGGGAAGGTGTACAGAGCGAGAGAGAAGGCGACTGGGAAGATCGTGGCTCTGAAGAAGACTCGCCTTCACGAGGACGAGGAAGGCGTCCCTCCCACCACTCTCCGCGAGGTCTCCATCCTCCGCATGCTCTCCAGGGATCCCCATGTCGTTAGGTCTTTCTTTCCCTCTCATCATTCTTTTCCTTCATTTCTTGCCTAGATTTTGGGTTATCTTGAAAAAACAAATCAAAAATTAAAAAATTAAAAAAAAAATCGCAAAAGGCTCGATCTTTTTCCTTATTAGGGTTTTGATTTGGCTCTGTTTCCGTCGATTCTTCTGTGGGTTTGATCTAGAACATATTTTGAATTTGATAAAGGGGTGGGTTTGTTGATAGGTTGATGGATGTGAAACAAGGGCAGAATAAGGAAGGCAAAACAGTTCTGTATTTGGTGTTTGAGTACATGGACACTGACCTCAAGAAATTCATCCGCAGTTTCCGTCAAACTGGAGACAACATTCCTCCCACTATTGTCAAAGTACCTCACTCATTTCTTGTTTACCATCTATTTGTTCCAATTTTTTCCCCTCAATATGTCATTTTCCATTTTTTATTTTTATATTTATTTTTATTTTTTTAAATACCAATCTTGTAAAATTCTATTGCAGAGTCTGATGTACCAACTTTGCAAGGGTGTCGCTTTCTGCCACGGCCATGGCATCCTACACAGGTAATCTCCTCCTTCAAATTGAATTTTGCGGCAGGCGTATTAGTATAGAAGAACATTCTGGAAGACATATATTACTTTTGGAAAAAGAATCATCCGAAATTACGGGGCTTAAATCCTAATTATCTATGATAAAACTACTGTATCTCATGCAGGGATCTTAAACCACACAATCTGCTGATGGATCGAAAGACGATGATGCTTAAAATCGCAGATCTTGGACTAGCTCGAGCATTTACGGTGCCAATTAAGAAGTATACTCATGAGGTACGGCAAAGTTGTTTCATTTCAGATATTGTGATTCTGGTAAATTATTTATGTCAGTTTATGATTAATTTGGTTATGGCTTGGGAATGTTGCAGATATTGACCCTTTGGTATAGAGCTCCTGAAGTCCTCCTTGGCGCTACTCATTACTCAACTGGAGTGGATATGTGGTCTGTTGGGTGCATATTCGGTGAGGAATCTCTTCCCTAGATTAAAATCATTTACGCCTTTTCAATTTAAGCTCATTATTTGGAGTTTAATTTCTGTATGTTCTATCTAATTTGTAGCTGAACTGGTCACAAAGCAAGCACTCTTTCCTGGAGATTCTGAGCTTCAGCAGCTCCTACATATATTCAGGTTTACAAAAGAAAAACCGTTTCAGTTTTCAGGTTTTTTTTTTTTTTTTTTTTTGGTTTATGTTTTTGGGTAGTTCGTGACTGCGTTGTGTGTACTTAAACTACATAGTCTTTTGTGTCTTTGATGAGCAGATTATTGGGGACTCCGAATGAAAAAATGTGGCCGGGAGTCAGTAAACTAGTGAACTGGCATGAGTATCCCCAGTGGAGCCCCCAAAGCCTGTCAAAGGCGGTTCCTAATTTGGACAAGGATGGAGTAGATCTGTTAGCAGTAAGTTGTTCATGTGAAGACCCTTTTCAATGTTTGACCTGTAAATTTGATTGAACGGTTACTCAAATTTTGTCTAATTTTTGCAGCAAATGTTACAGTATGAACCCTCCCAACGGATTTCAGCGAAGAAAGCCATGGAACATCCTTACTTTGATGATCTGAACAAGGCCGGTCTATGACTTACCATTAAGGCACTCTGATTGCTGTTGGCTCTTCCAACAGTTGGGTTGTGATGCCATTTTGCTTTCCTCAAGCATTTTACTTTTAGTTTGCTTATTTGTCTTCTTTTTTTTTTTTTTTTTTTGGGGGGGGTGGTGCCGGACCGGAATATGTAGTATTGGGATTCAGTTCAGTTGAAAGTTTTATCGCGTATATAAATGAAATCAGGTTTGAAGTTCTCATGCAAGTTTGGAAAATATGATTGTGAAAAAAAAAAAAAATCCAATTGAATACATTTTTGAAAGCTCTAAAGATAATGCTTTCTCCCATTTTTATATTAACAAATCTTAATTAGATTATCAAAATCGCTATCAAGTGCTGCTTTGCTTGTACTTTTTTCTCGATTAATTTTAAGTAAAAGTGCTTCGAAGCTTGTCGCCTCGTACACAGCCTAGTGTACAAAAAATGGACAAAAAAAAAAAAAACAAATGTGTTCAGGCCACAATCCACATGAAGAAGGTGGACCAGAAGGTAAGTGATACTGAACAAATGTGTTCAGCCTAGTGTACAAAAAATGGACAAAAAAAAAAAAAAACAAATGTGTTCAGGCCACAATCCACATGAAGAAGGTGGACCAGAAGGTAAGTGATACTGATGCCAACGCGTAAGTCCACAGCATGATAACAGAACATTCGCTCTCTCCTGCTCCGAACAGTTGAGTCATGGTTCCTGTATTTAAGGCGAAATTATAAACGATTTAATGACAAACATCTTTAATGTGTGAAATGTGAAACTTATTTTCTACGAAAGGGGGAGTAGTTTTACTGTACCAATGTTCATGGCAGGTGGTAGTGCAAATTGCAGAAGGAGAACAAACTGATATAATGGATCCGAATGCACCAGACCAAAATGAATTGCCCCTTTAACGACCAATATGCCTATCGTAGGCAGCACGACATATCGAGCAACTATAATGCCAGCAACGATTGATTTCTGCATCCCCATCCCTTTCAGACCTGAAAAAAGGACAAAAAAATTAATACAAGATTCAGTTGAAAAATTAATGCAAAATTCCGTCAAATGAGTTGGAAGAGGAAAAATATCGGAAGAGAGGCTTCTTCGTAAGACTACCTTTAACAAGATTTGCCCCTATAATAAGCGTAAGAGCTGGTATAGCTCCATCCCTGCATTCACAAGACGAACGGTTTAGAAGATAATTGAAACAATAAGAGTGAAAACCCAAGTTAATACTTAGTAGAACATGGAGTATGAAGGCCATGTTCTTGGAAATTAGGCATTAACGTCAAGCCGGACAAAGCTATATACCCCAACAAGGAAGCACTGTCTTGGATAACTCGTAGTGGAGCGTCACTTCCTACCATGGCCTTTCGGATTTGAGGAATGAGTCCAATTACAAAACCAACAACCTATGAAAAGAAGAGGGTAAGAATGAATGCTACTGCCAAAAAAAAGAAACACGTCACGAGGCTTAAACCTTAAACTTAATAATACCGCTCCATTAGTTGAAGGCGCTAGTAATGCCTTCAGATTAAGCTTTCTAAACAGCATTTCCAAATGATGCGTCATCCCTAGACCATGTTCTGGAACTGCCACCTCAGCTTTTTCTTCGGAAACAGAAAGGGGTAGCGCATACGGATCTGAACTATCCACTGGTTCTGCCAATTTAGTTGAAGACAGTAATGGTTCTTTAAATCCTTCTCGGTCCAGCTCAGAGGACTCCCTCGAATCCTTATCGCTCGTTGAAGATATTCGGACCATGTTATACACGTATGACCACAAATAGATGGCTCCTATCTGAAGATTCATCACAACAAAAATTCAAGAATTACAATCAAGTGTAAGCACGCATGCAATCTTCCTCGTGAAATATAAACGGTGTAAAAGAAAAAGAAAAAAAGAAAGAAACTTACGGCCATTGAAAGGGAAGCATAAGCCATTCCGTAAGTGTGGCATACATCAGGGTCACCAAAGGGGCTTCCTTTTTCTCTACAAAGTGCTGGGATTATAACAAGGAGCATGTTCCCCAAGTTTCCTGTTCCCATCAAATAGAGAGAAACAAATTCGTATACATGATTTAGTTAGAAGATGGTATATACAGATAAAAACAGTGCTAATTCAAGGGAACAGAACGATAAAGAGGCGAGTGACAATTCTGCAGGCTTAGACCAGAGTATAGCATCGTATCCAACTTCTCTTTCTTGCTTGAAAAATGTTATTCACCACCATTGGTGATGCAGTCACCACATAAGTGACGGACAAAAGAAGGAGACCTAAATTATTTAGTTTTTGCAAAGTACTTGCACCAGCAGTGATTAAATAAATAAATAAACTGTGCTATATTTACAGTGTCGTAAAGAAAGAGCCTTTGTTTGGATTGCAAAAAAAGGGATGAATGTTAACCTGCAGCAGAACAACCCAATATAAGGCCTCGCAGATGTTTAGGAGGTCTTGAAACTTGGATCACGATCCATCCAAGTATCGATCCAACTATAAATGTGATGAGAATATTGACGGGCATGAACCATCTACAGACATCACATCAACCACCCAAAAAAAAAAAAAAAAAAAAAAAGAACTCATTGTCACTCCACAGGACCATAATCATATACATATACATATTTATACATATATATATATATATTAGGATTTAACTCACAGTTTAATCATGCTTTCGTATGTTATTGTCTTGGCGAGGTTGGAGCCCACGAGTGCAGGATTGAATACATAAAACACAACCTGTCAGGATTCAACAGCATTCATCAATCCGGTTTTTGTTACAAAACAACCACAAACCAGAACAGTGTGTGCATATATATATATATATATATTTATTTATTTATTTATTTATATATGTATGACAAGTAGTAGTTACAGTGTTCATATGTTTTCTTGCTTCTTCACCCAAGATAGCAACACGATCCAGAGCCAGGTAGGAACCAAGTGCTGTTATCAGAAGCACTTTCAACACCGGAATCGACGCCGTCACAAACAGTTCCAGAAGCTCCATTCTTCTTCTTCTTCTTCTTCTTGACCTGATTACTTCACTTAAATCCTACCCTCTGAAAATTTTTATAATTGAAAATTAATGTACAACAATATTTATGAAAGACAGCTTTAGATATCGCTCTTTGAATCCTAAAGAAATTCGAGTTTGCCAAAACCAAACATATACTAGATTTGTTTCCTTTTTCTTCAAGTGAGAACGTTTCTCATCATCGCTTAAAAAAAAAGAAATGTTTATCATCATGGATTTAATGTTCAAATCTCGTGAAAACTAAGTTTGGATTAATATCCAGAATAACTTTTCTCTATAAATTGGACATAAATATAAGTATAAATATAAATGTAAAAAAAAAAAAAAAAAAAAGGGAAAATATTTGTGATCGGGCTAGCCACCTTGAAATTAAAGACAGTTTCTGGGGAGAAGTAATTCAGAAATATTCTTCTTCTTCGTCGTCGATTGGTAGCTCAAACAAACAAAACTCATGAACAGGTTCCACAACTACCGTGTGGTTATATAGATATATTCCTGTCAAAGAGAATATGGTAGATATTATTATTATTATTATTATTATTATTATTATTGTATTTTTAATATAAGTGTTGTTGCGTATAGAGGATGGTAAAAGATCAAGAACTAAAGAGGAAAGAAAAAAGGAAATAAAAAGAAAATAAAAAGGAAGATCTTCAGCGAGAAAAGTAGGAAATCATGATTACAAACCAGCTCATAAGGAAAAAAGGGAAAAAGGGGAAATATAACATCAGATTGAGGAGGAGGAGAAGAAGAAGAAGAAGAGATTTAAAATAAAAAAAAATAAAAAAATAAAAAAAGCCGTCGCCGAAGGGCGTGGATGGCGTCCAAATTAGTTGAACCCGCCAGGCAGCCATCGCCATGCATTCGCATTTTGCACACACGATCCACGTGGGCACTGACCTCATCAGTCAAAACACCTCCTTCTTCTTCTTTTTTCTTTTTTATTATTGTTTTTCATTATTTTTATTTTTATAATAATGGGAAAAAATAGCTGTCGAAGTGATCAGCGGCCACAGCTATTTTCACTTCAACAGCTAATCGCGCGTGCGCAACTGTATCAAAATCTTCTAAATATGATTAACCCAAAAAAAATCCCCTAAATATAACATATACTATCATAGAGTAGCAATCAATTCTAGTCCTAATCCTTTTTTTTTTTTTTTTTACTAAGAAAAAACATCCTATTTTTATTACATTTTACTTTTCCCCTTTTTTGGTTTTTGTTTTTGTTTTTGTTTTTGTTTTTTTTTTCAGCAGTCCTTTTCTTGCTAATAAAAACATCCAATTTTAACTAAATTGACTCCTCGCTCTCTTTCTAAAATTTGAACAGTTACTTAATATTTTTATTTTTGCTGAAGTGAAGCTAATGTATGCATAATGTATATCTTAATTTGAAAAGCACTCTTTTTTCTTTTTTTTTTTTGTTTAGGGGGGGCGGCGGAGGTGTTAATTAATGACTCAATCTTAGGACCTATATGTAACTAATTCATGCTACCTAATCATACACAACAACACGCGTAAAGTCAATTGAGTTTTTTCTTCTTCTTCTTCTTCTTCTTCTTTTTTTTTTTTTTTGATATATTAATAGATGTCATTAAAATTTGAATATGAGATCTTTTTCTTACACCGTCTCAATCTTATTAACTGGGTAAATCAATTGAATTTGAAAATTAGGAAATTAAACAATATACCTTATGATAAAGTCAAATATTAAATTATCGTTATTCTCACAAGTACACATCATTTAAATTTTAGCCATTAAATTTTCCTCAAATTTTAGGTGTTTAATTATTAAAAATACGGTAATTATAATCCAAAGATCTTTTCAACTCTAGAGAAACCATGGTGCATTTTGTGGTTTGGTTCGGTTTGGTTTGTTTTGTATTTGCCAATTAGCAAGTGCATGACATCAAATGACCAAACCTTTTGATCATGATTGTGTTCACGAGCAAACCCTTTACCTAGTTTAGTTTCCACCCCATATATATATATATATATATATTATTTTTGTTTATTATTTATTAAAAAAAGAGAGAGAGAATTTAACCTAAATAGTCCATGAATTCTTTTAAATGTAACGGTCCGGTCCTTGTTCTTTCTTTCTTTTTTTTTTTTTTTATTAAGATGACCCCGAACTCTTGTTTTTTTAGCTGTAATGGTTCTTTCCGTCTAAATATGTTAACTTATGAGGGTATTTTAGTAGTCTAACCATAATTAATTTAACAAAAATTTAAAAAAAATCATTAAAAAAAAAACAAAAAAGTTTCCTCTCCTTTCTCTCTCTTCTTTTTTCAAAACTCAGTTTGACAGGAGGCGCTCTGCAACGGAGAGAAGGGGGTGTGAGTTCAGTGGCAGCAATGACGTGGGAGG
This sequence comes from Ficus microcarpa, assembly GCA_025413485.1. NCBI lineage: Eukaryota > Viridiplantae > Streptophyta > Magnoliopsida > Rosales > Moraceae > Ficus > Ficus microcarpa. The sequence continues at coordinate 31,237,552 of CM046377.1, forward strand.
GGGGGAGCTAACCCAAATTGCGAAAGGGAAGGAGCAAACAACAGAAGGAGGGGGCGGCGAAACTGAGAAAGGGAATGGGGGGCAACCCAATCAGGGTTGGGAAGGGGGGCAGACTGAGAGAGAGAGGGATGGGGGTGGGGGAAGGAGAGGGAGAGAGAGAAATGGGAGGATATTTTAGTTATTTTAATATAAAAATTAATCATTTTAGTAAGATTCCGTTAAAAATATAACGAATTTGGACGGAAAGAACCATAACGGCCAAAAAATAAGAGTTTAGAGTCATCCCGACAAAAAAAAAAAAAAAAGAACAAATATCAAACCTTCACCTTTAAAAAAGTTCAAGAACTATTTAAACTAATTACCTAAAAAATAAAAGGCGTCTCTCACTTGCCACCTCCCACATGCACTTGCCCAAGCATATAGGAGTATGAATATCCATCCAAAAGGTCAAAAGATCAACATTCAAACCGTAGGTTCTCAATCGACATCCACCTCACGTAAAGCGTCACCAGTCAAAACAAATTTTGTTCATCTCAACTTTTGTTCATTTTATACTTATCCTTTGACCCTTGTTTCCATTATTATATATTTTTTTATTACATGACGGCTCAAAAGTTATGCACCACCCATATAGAAGATTTTTGTTTTTGTTTTAATTGAATGAAAACCTGCAATAAGCGAACCCTATTCACCGGGATATTGACTGAAAACGTGCCATTTTAGAATGACATATAATAAAACAGGTCTAACAGTAATGTTAGATAGACGAACTCATAAAATATCCACCCTAGAAATTCTCTTCTTATATTTATTTATTTGTTTTTTGGTGAGACGAGAAATTCTCAATTTTTTGTTCTACTACGTCCAAACAAAAAGAATAAGAAGAAAAAAAATGATAAATAAAAAAACTGAGGAGAAAAATCTATGGGCACCGACCAGGAATGAACGTTGGGCGGCAGCCAAGGCCCACACCACGACAAGACACCAAGAGACAACCATCGGCATCATAGTAGCCAAGTTGGCTTTTTCCTTTTTTAACAATTCGAAAGGAGTACAGCTAGTTTATTGACTCGTAGCCACTAGCTACCCGTCTCCTTTTTACCTTTTTCCTCGTGGTTGGCTCATCCCAAAGTCAACTTGGTCTTTGTTTCTCTGACTGACTTTTGATTGATAAGTTAGAAACGCACACCACACTTCTCATTTTGAGAATTTCTACACCAAACTACATCCATCCCAACCTCTTTTGTATCTCTCTCTCTCTCTCTCTCTCTCTCTCTCTCTCTGTTAAGGCGGGCCCCGCTGCTTACATTACGATACCAACAGTGGGATATTCTAATTAACGGATACTTTGGATTAAACAAGGCAAGTAAAATAGAGCTGTTCTACGTTTTAGCATCCATGTTTAAGGTAATCCATCTCCAGCAAAAATGGCTGAGTATATAGTTAACCAACCGAATGGGTTAAATGAACAGGTTAAATGAACAACCCTGAGGTTTGGTTCCAACGATGATTCAAGTGGTTGTAGGCATGGTCTGGCAGTAAATCGATACCCTCCCTCCGCTCGACTACGATAGTACATGGACAGCTCTCCGAGTACGATAATGCAGCATCGCCTGCGATTGCCTAAAACTAAAAGCATTTTAAAAGCATCTTAACAAGAAGATGAAAACCAATATTACCCATTAACAATCTTCACTTCGCATTGCTAGGGGCTGTAAAACAGAAACAAATCTATTAGAAAACTTCACTGTCTGTCACTAAACCACAGGACTATCGTTTAGAGAGATGACAAGGAAAGAAATTTTTATTAGCCACAGATTACAAAACCAATAGCCATTACCGACCATAAAGAAATTCCTGGCAGGAAAAAAAAAAAAAAAAAAAAAAAAAAAAAAAAAGGGGAAATCTTTAGTAAAGCCATAAACTAAAAAATGTCAAAAGCAGTCTCGAACAGAAGTTTCTAAGGTTCAAGTGCCATATATATAATATAGATGGGCCAACGCCACAAATTCCATTCATTTTAAAGGCAGAAATTACAAATAAAACGTCACCTTTAACAGTCCAAAGATGCTGAATAACCAAGATACTATAATCCTTTTAATAAAAATCATCCTCCATTAACATGAACTCCTCAATCACGAGAGACTGAGCTTTTATCAAAAGTTGGCTCCTGAAATTCCAAAACCTGGAAAGAAGAAAATCAACTAAATAAGTTAAACACGTCAAATAACAAACCCAGGAGTCACAGCAAAAGCAAAGAAAACAGGAGCGTAACATTAGTCCTGAATTCATCCCTTTAAGCAGAAGAGGAATGCAAGGAAACAGTGCCGCACCACGACTGTATCCCCAGGGGACCGCGTTAGCAAAGATGATGGGCAGTCACAAAATGTAACATGCGAGCATACATGCTTAAAACATCCTCGCGCCATTGGAAACAACAGACAAAAGAAAGAAAAGTAGAAAATCAAAAGAGGCGAAAATTGTGTAAAAATGGAAATGAAAACTTAATACAATCAAATCAAAACAAAATGCCACATCGTTTAAGGATAAGATTGGTGCATATAAGAAGAATTCATTATATTGATATTTTGACAGATAGGCCAAAAAAAAAAACGAGAAAAGTAAATTATGTAATCTGGAGACTCAACACATTTCAGCATATGCAAAAGACTCTTAAGTCCATAGAAATATGGGAACGAGATCTTACATTTAGACAACTGAATATTTTCCTGGCTGAGTTCCACCCGGAAGTGATAAAGCCTGGTGTGTAATGTCTTCCAGAACACGTTTCAACTCTGCTTTAGCTTTCTTCACAGATTGTTCGCTAGGGCCCTCGATAAACAAGTAAAGTTTGCGTTCTCCTGGTCCGGTTACTTTGCCAGGTGGGAAGTACTGCCCCCTCGTAGTAATGGCAGCTCCTGTCCACTCCGATATAGGTCCCAAAGTTTCCTTGTGGGTGACCTTCCATCGAGCATTCTGAGGAAAATCATTTATCTCCAGTTCTGCTTCGTAGTGTTCAGGCATTGCATCAGCTTGGATCTTTGCCAGGTTATGTTGCAAGTTAATGGCAGCGGCAATCGCTGCTGCCCGGGCTGCACCATCATTAGCAGCAACTGGCAGCCCAGTTCCAGGCACCACTGTTGCCGTTGCAGGTAATGACAGACCAAGAACACCAGGAAGAGAAATGGGCAGTCCAATATTTGGAAGTAGTTGCCCGGGAACAGTAGGGGTGGCTGCTGCAGTTGTAGTGACAGCTTTGGAGGCAGCAGCAAGGGCAGCTATCTGAGCAAGTGCAGCCTGCTGTGAAATGTCACCACCTGCCTTCCGGACACCATCTTCATCGTCTGAATCAGACTTGTCTTCTTCAAAACCATATTCTTTGGCCTGTGCTTTCTTCGCTGCTCTCCTCACTTCATCTTCCTCCTCATTAAACTTGAAACCACTTCCCCCATAACCAGTCCCGTGTGCTTGCTCGAGTCCCTGATTCACTTTTGCCATGAAACCATCAGCAAGAGCTTTTAGGTCATCAGGAACAACTTGCTCAGAAAGTTCCAGTGCCTTGACAAGATCAGGAGCATATCTAGCATCTTCCTCAGAGATAAAAGTTATGGCACAACCTTTACGGCCAGCTCGACCTGTTCGACCAACCCGGTGAACATAGTCCTCGTAGTGATTAGGAACATCAAAGTTAATCACCAGTTCGAGCTCCTTGACATCTAAACCTCTGGCGGCAATACTAGTTGCAATTAGTAGATTACAAACATTGCTTTTGAAATCGGAAATAGTTGACTCACGATCTGTTTGATCCTTAGCCCCATGGAGTGAGAGGCAAGGATAGCCATGTCGCAGTAGATCCCGGAACAAAGCGTCACACTTTTCCTGGGAGTGCACAAATATAAGAATTTTTCCTTTCTCGTACCATTCCCCAAGTAGTTCTAATAGTCTTAAAAATCTTTCATTTTCAGGTCTCACTTCAACCAGCTGGGTTATATCCTTGTTCACAACACTCCTTCCACCCACCTGTATTTCCACAGGTTTGTTTAATACCCTGCGTGCCAAGATTTCTACCTGACGAGGGAAAGTAGCAGAAAAGAGTACAGTTTGTCTATCAGGCCGAATGTTTTGAACAATTCGAGTGATCTGAGGTTCAAAACCCATATCAAACATTCGATCGGCTTCATCCATGACCAAGTAAGTGACCCTACGAAGATTAGTAATTTTCCCACCACTGGTGCATAGTATGTCAATCATCCTACCAGGAGTACAAACAACAATTTCAGCACCACGCTTCAGTTCACTTATTTGTTGGGCAACACCAGACCCTCCATAAACAGGCACACACCTAAGACCTAGTGCCTTGGAGAACTTTTTTATATCACTATGAATCTGCTGCACAAGCTCCCGGGTAGGGGCCATTATCAGCCCAATAGGCCCGTCTCCAGCAAGCACAGGAGGCTGGTCCTTTATATGCCTCAGCATTGGAAGCACAAATGCCAATGTTTTGCCTGAGCCAGTTTTTGCAACACCGATGCAGTCTCGACCACTCATAATTATGGGCAATGCCTGAGCTTGAATTGGCATCGGCTTTTCATAATTAAGCTTCTTTATTGTCTCCAATATTTTACTTGTAAGTCCAGTTTGATGCCAGGTCCTCACTGGCTTTGGCACGTCCTTACCATGTAACTTCAATTCCAATTGCTTCCGGTATGCAGAAACCTCTTCTTGAGTCATTCTTAAGATCTCCTTTACCTCAATATAGAAATTCTTCCTAAATGGTTTATAATCAATTTTTGAATGGTCAACTATGGAAAGCTTCTCAGCTTTCGTCTTCTTTACTCTTTTCATGAACTCATCATCATCTTCATCCTCTAGTGGATCCCCATCGTTTTCAAGGTCCCCATAATCTGACTCAGAATCTTCCCCGGGAATTATTCTGCCCATCAATTTACTTGAAACTTTCCTTCGTTGCTCACCATTGCTTTGATCATCCTTTTTATCCTTGTTCTTAAAGTCTGAACTCTTAGCATCAACACTTGCAGGTTCCAAAGCATTATTTAGTTTCTCAACTTCAGGCAAAACCATAGAACTCATAAAAGCATCTAAAGGATCAATTTCATCGTCCCCAGAAGTCTCAACCCCATTTTGCAAAGCTGGTGGTGCAGATCCATTCTCAGAATCTATTGCCATTTCATCTGTAGCTTCATTATTCTGGTTGGCTTCCCCATCAGTGTCCATAGCCGTTTCTTCTTTCCCAGTAGAGGGCACTTCTTCATCATCAGATTCACCCTCAAGGGTCCATGCCTTGCCAGATTTGGGCACCTCGGCATTCACTTTGCCTTGCTTCTCTTTTTCAGCTTCTTCCTTCTTTCTCCTTAACTCTTGCCACTCCTGAACTCTCCTCCTCCGCTTCTCCATTTCTTCATCCAACTTTCGTTGTTCGTCCTCCAACTCCTCCTCACGAGTCGGTTTCTTATCCAAATCATCATCAGCACCCCTTGACTTTGGACTCTCCTCACGCCTGTTGTTGCTCCGTTCACGCTCCTTGTCCTTGTCCTTCTTCTCCTTATCCTTCTCCTTGTAATCATCATCATCTCTCCTCCGACGCTTCTTATCACGTTGTTCCCTCACATCATCACTACTACCATCACTGTCGACTTCCCGGCGATGCTTTTCCCTCTCACGGGTGCTCTTCCTCTCCCTCTCTCTCTCCTTATCCCTCTCCCTTCGCTCCCTTTCCCTGTCCCTGTCTCTCTCCCTCTCCTTATCTTCTCTGTCTTTCTCCCTCTTCTCCCTCTCTTTCTCCTTCGCCCTCTCCCTCTTCTCCCTCTCACTCTCCCTCTCCCTCTCCCTCTCCCTCTCCCTCTCCCTATCTCTATCTCTATCTCTATCCTCCTTGTCCCTTTGCTTCTCTCTTTCTCGGTCTCTCTTCTTCTCTCTTCCTTTCTCTCTTTCTCTCTCTTTCCTATCCCTGTGCTTATCCTTGTCCCTCTCCCTTGCTCTATCATAACTATCGTCAGAATCAGAACTCCTCTCTCTCTCAGAACGGCGACTCTCGCGGCTTCTCTTACTATCCCGGTGCCGCTCCTTATCGCGGTGGCTCCTCCTCGTATCCTCCGACTCTTCTCTTCTAGATTTATGCTTCACCTCGTCCATCGCTTCTTCTTCACTCCTGCATGCATCAGACACCATTCAAACGAACATGGTCAAAAATTTCACAAATCAAATGCAGAGCAAACCCTAACCCCTACCAGATGAAATTCGAGCAAGACATACAAAATTTGGTGTAAATTGAATCAAATCTAGAAACCTAACAGTCAAAACCCACCAAAGAATTTACATAACATTATGGCCTGGTTCTGATTCAGAGAAAAAATAATAATAATAATAATAATAATAACAACCGCAAATAAATCAATTAAATCACACCGAACGAAAAAGAAATTAAGAAGAAAATCGTCGAAGATTAAAAAAAAAACTTTAAAAAAAATCGCTGCGAAAATGAAATTGAACGGACCTCGCAAAATCTTTTGTCTCAAGAGATCTCCAATCTTGGCAAACCCTAAACCCCACCTTTTTTTTTTTTTTTCCTGTTAATAAATAATGCAAATGGATTTTCGTTCTTCTCGTTCCGAGGGCGGGGGAGCGCCGGCGGAGGGTGACCCTCTATATATATATATATATATAAAATGAAATTTTTAAGTTAAAAATTAGTTGATTTTTCAAAAATTATTTATAAATTTGTTGGTTTAAAAAAAAAGATAAAAATTAAAATAAAAAAATTTAATTTAATTTGAGTTAAATTTTGAATATCAAACAAATCCTTAATTTTTAATTTTAGGAAGAAAGTTTCTTTAAGAATCCATTTGGTTAATAAGTTTGAGTTGAAATAATTTTGAGTTGAAAATTTTTGTTAACTTTTCAAGAAAAACAAAATTTTTTTCAAAAAATTATAAAAATTTTTTCAAAAAAAAGATAAAAACTGATATAAAAAAATACGATTTGAATTTAAACGCTAAATAAGATCTAAATACTTGCTTGTTGTTAAGAGAGGTCAAGAGTTGATGTCCGCGACACCTGTTTTTGGTTTTGGGTGAGACCAGACTTTTGGTCATTTGGTATTGTCGTGCTTTGGAAAATGTTTGCTCGAATTGTACAGTGAGTTTAAAGTTACTATGACTATAAGTAGATAGGCATTTGGTTTATAGGTATTTGATATACTATAAATAAAGTTGTTACATAGATATATAATGTCTAAAAAGGGTATATCTTATTTTTGTTTGATAAATACTTTAATATATATATTTAGGGACCAACTGTGATAGAGTCTCAATGAGGAGTACTACCTGTAGTGATCGATCCTACGGTTGAAAATCATTGTGTGGCTAAATGAAAGACAAGGATATAAGATATATTGAATGTTACTATAGTCTCATCCACACACAATCTTTAATTTATTTTAGATTTACAATTTTTTTTTTTAAATTTTCTTATGTAAATTTTTCATCTAATCTGATGAAAAAGAAATTTGGAAGGCCACCCATTGTCCGCGATGGGTCTAGAGACCCCCTAAGAAGGCCAGACCCACCGCCTCTTCCTCTCTCCAGGTATAAAATCCAGATCCACTAATAGTCACCCACCACCTAGCACCCAAAGCTTGGCCTTGTCGCCCTTTAACCAACTTATGACGCTGCTACCCAACTCACGCGCTCAGCATCGCCCAACGCCGTTGCCACCACAAAGCAACCAACGACCGCCAATGTCCCTCTCGTCGACAAGAGCTCTTAGGAGATGTTGGCATTTCAATTCATTTTAAACTAAACCGTACTTTTTCATCTCAGTTTTTGTCTTTTCTGAAAAAGTTTTTTGTCTTTTCTGAAAAAAAATTTTGTCTTTTCTGAAAAGTCAACAAAAATTACTATTGAAACTTAAAAATCTTAAACTAAACTCATTCACCAAACACTCTCTTAATTTTAATGCTTTTGTGGGTTTTAATGGCTTTGTGGAAACCATGCACCAAATCTCTCATATCGATCCACTCAAATCACAGAGCTTGGATTTTAACAGCCATTATCTCTGTTTTTGCATGTCAAGCTTAGGCAATTCAAAAAATTTTTTTTTTTTTTTTCTGTTTTTTTCATTCATTAGGGATGTTGGAAATGGTGGGGTTGTTGTGAGAGGGCTTGAAAAAGAAGCGGAAGAAGAAGAGTCATTTGTTGAGATTTGTCAGTCTACATCTCAAGTGTTCTCTAGCGGCCAAGTGTGGGTGATGGTAAGGGGATTTTTAGGTTCTTGGGATGAGAAATTAAGGATGAATTTTGGATTTTTTTTTCCTAATTTTGGAAAAAAAGTTTTGCATTTAATAAATTTTTATTCAATATGCAAGTATGCATTGAAAGTTATATGTTCCTCTATTTTTTTTTTTTACCGTTAGATTTAATCATAATGGCCTATAAAATAGTAACCATCAGTAGTGCTCCACACAATCCTTCCCACATATTTTTTTGTTAAAATAGTAACTATCAGTAGTGCTTCTCACAATCCTTCCCACATATTTTTTTTGTTTAACATTTAAAATTTTACACCAAATTATAAAAATATACATTTTTTATAATAAAAAATAAGTCTTAAGAATTATATTTTTTTCCAGACGATAAATTATAAATTAATGTAAAAATTAAATATAATTTGTAATAACTATCTTTTTTTTTTGGTAAAAAAATAGTAATAAAATAAAGTTATAGATCATAACTTAAATTTGAAATTATTTTTAAGAACAAAATAATATGTAATAATATAAATTTTAAATACATAGTTATTATTTGGTATGGAGATGAATAAATTGGGTAGAATGGAATACTTTGAATTTATTATTAAAGATATTTTAGTAAATTTGTAAAGCGACAGCAGAAGTAGTTGTGTAGAAGTAACTCCTAATAAGCTTTTCATATTCTGCTGCAGCATAATAGTTTTTTAGGAGTTGCTTGATGAATAAGTGCAGACTCAAATTTTTCAGTCCAGACTCAACTTTTTCCGTTTTGTATTCCATTCAATCTCAACTTCAATGTGAACCTTTGCACAGTAGAAGGGAATGGATTTACTATTCCTTTTGCCCACCCACGTGAAAAGATTCCCGAACATTAGGAGCCCCCCACCCAGCTCCAAAGCTGTCTTCTTCGTCTCTGACCATCAACTTTTCCGACAACCATCCCCTCCATTCCCAGCCCCTCCGCCCAGCAAGTTCGCCCCCCACCCACCCACAGTGCTTTCTCCCTTTCGGCCGGTGACCATCCCCTCCGTTCCCAGCCCCTCCGCTGAGCAAGTTCACCCCCCACCCACCACCGCTGATTTCTGCCCAACCACCGTCAACCAGCCCGTCCGTTCACCCACCCACCGTGCCCGCCACCAACCTAGTTACGATCTTCCTCTCTCCCCACGTTCAGTTACGGTTCCGGATCCCCACCCAATCCCCATACAAATTCCGTACAGTTGGGCTGTTTCAAGTACAACATTTCCCGATCAAAACCTCGTCCTTTCTCTTCTTCTCCGTCTTCGCCAAAGAAAAACCTCAACTCCAAACTTTGACCTTTCTTGTTCCAAAACCTTCTCTGCTCATCCATAGGAGAGAATTTCCTGATCCTTTGCTTTCTCTTCTCGTGATCCAGGATCGAATATATCACAGTCACTAAATCACACTCAACTCTCTACAGAACATATAAATATACTTATATATATTTACACACACTGTGTTTACATATATGTATATATATGTATTTACTACATACGCAGAGAGAGAAGAATGAGGTTTTCGAAAAATGGAAGATTTATAAGGAAGGAAAAAGATACGAGGCGAAGAAGGAGCAGAAAATTTGGGAGCGAAAAAGAGAAGGAAAATAGATGGGAGGTTCGAGGAAGAGGAAAGAAAAAAAATAAAATAAAAAATAAAAAAGGGTAGAGAATTTGGGGCTTGGGAAAACCAGAAGTATTGGAAAGTGAATAAAGAGAATATAGAAGAGAGAGAAGAAGCTCTCTAATAATTGACAATGTTAATTTCGTAAATTTTGGTGTTTTGAGGGTTTTTTTTGTTATTGTTTTTTTTTTTTTTCCAGCTGTTGTTGTTTTGTAAGAGAGAGAATACACGTATACACAAGAATTCAGTTTCTATTTGAACGGAAAATTCTGAAGCTTGGATTAATCAAAAATGTGTCAACTCGCATAATATTTTAATCGCATGTTCACTCGATATGAAATTTATATATATGTTAGCCGGCTATGAGGGATCGTATCATGTTACTAGAATGTTAACTTTGAGTTAAACTTTTTAAATCAAATTTTTTATATCTAAACAGGGTCCTAACTCAAATTAAACTGTGCAATTCAAACTTTTTTATCAAATACTCAACTCAAGTTAAATTTTTTATCTCAAACTTTTTTACATCCAAACACTTAACTCAAGTTAAGGGGAGTTTGGAGGACAATTTCAAACTCATAGATTTAAACTCAATTTTTGTCTTTTTCTGAAAAAGCCAACAAAAATTGCTATTTAAACTTAAAAATCTTAACTCAAACTCATACACCAAACATCCCCTTAACCTTTTCAACTTAAATTTTTTACCAAACACTCATCTCTAACTCTCAATTTAACTTATCTTCAACTCAACTTAAAAATCTTAACTTAAACTCTTCACCAAACGGACCCTTATAATTTATTGGGCAGAAATAGGATTTACCAAATACCCCTAATCTATTGTAGATTATTTAATAATCTAAAAGTATCATTCCAAAAAGCAATGCCAAACGAGTCCTTTATGACTTCGAAAGATCAGGATAGACTAGCCGTCCAATCCTCAAAGAAGATGATATCATAGCCATTTGATAGTCCTACAACACTAAAGGCCGTTTGACATTGCTTTTGAAGACTGTTTTTAGATTATTAAAGAATCTACAACATATTAAGAGTATTTGGTAGACTTTGCTTCTGCCCAACAAATTCTAAAAACTACTGCAGCATAGCATAATTTGATAAGCAGATCTGGGATTGCTTCTATACCATTGCTTCTGCTACCCTTTTACAAATTTACTAAAATATCCTTAACAATAAATAATAATTTCAATATACTCACTTTATTTATCTACGTACTAAATAATAAAATTATTTATTTAAGATTTATATATTATTTTCCTCTTAAAAATAAATTTAAATTGTAAAATTATAACTGATAACTTTATTTTGTAGAGTTTTTTTTATTTTACAAAAAAAAAAAACATATATCATAATCTATACTCAAATTTTATATTAATGTATAATTTATCGTCTTCAATAAATCTAAAATGTTATATAATTTGATGTAAAATTTTAAAATGTTAGACAAGTATTTATTAGACAAAAATATGGTATATCCTTTTTAACCATTATATGTCTGTACAACAATTTTATTTATAGTTTACTAGGTCCGTTTGATTCGTTAGTTTGAGTTAAAATATTTTCGTTGTAATAGTAAATTTTTTTGAATTTTCAGAAAAGACAAAAATTTTTTTGAGAAAAAGACAAAAAAAAGTACAGTTTGAGTTGAAATGAAATGACAAAGCAAATAAGTCCTCTATAATTCTACTTTTGATATTCACATAACTTTGGAAAAAAAATTTACTAAACGCTTGCACGCTTCTAACCACAGTAACTTTAGACTCGCAAGAACAGTAACAGCAAAAAATTTTCACAGCACAACAATGTCAAACTGGCCTAATAATTGGGCAAAATCCTGATAATAAATTGACGTGGCTACTTAGCACTGTCCTAAGAACATGATTTTTTTTTTTTTTAATACTAAAGGAGAAATGTTATTAAATTACCACAAAATGACTAGAAATACAAACGAGGGATTAAACTCATAAAAGCAACAATCGGAAGGGAAAAGTACGTGAACGATACAAAATTAGAGATCATTACATTAACATGATACAAAAAATTAACACTGAACTAAGTTGATGCAAAATTAAACTAAAATTAACTAACTTTGTGTCTTGTTAGTCAATAATAGATAACTTATATCACGTTAGTTAATAGACGAAAAAAATATGATTATTTAAATAATTTTCTCACGCTCCAAAAAATCATAAACAGCTAAGAAACCATCTGATAATATCAAGACCATTATAAACCAACGTGACACTATACAGGTAATCAACCTATTCGGAAATGCCGGAGCACACCCATGAGAACAGGATTAGGAAACGAGATTTATGACTAAAAGCATGTTGGAGAATAATTCCAAATCAGAGGAGCACAATGTGGAAATACCAACACGTATGGACATTCATGTAAAATTACTAAAGAAAAGGGTACGGATGCTGTGGAGACATTGTGTGAAAATTATTGATAGTCACGCACATTCATATGATAAGTATTTCTTACTCCTGTGTTTGTATTAAATGTCGTATCTTTTCATAAATAATTAACTATAATCATTGCTTATTATTAGCTTATCTACATAGATTTGTACAGGGCATGAATAAATTAAGAAAAAGAAAATTATCAATGCCTTGAAAAATAAAGGAGAATTATTAATAAATTAGCCACGATAATAATTTGAATTAAAAAAGTATACAATTTAACCAAAAAATGCTTAAAACAGTAAATTTTAATTTATTAATTCTATTAGTGACTAATTTTGAATCACTGGATTTTGACTAATTTTCTGTTAATTGTTTACCACAAAAACAAAGAAGTTAATAATAAAGACTTTTTCAAGTTCACTCATTAATTCAATCACATGACATAAAAGTTAAGTAATTTGATTAAAAAAAAAAAAAGTAACTTCAGTTCCTTCCAATTCAACCAATCCTTAAATTATTGAGCAAATGAAGGATTCCAGTCTTCAACTCAAACTCATTGTCAAACTCCATTTATCAAAACTGGAATACTTACATCACAATGAACTGATATGGTATTTTTAGAATAAAGTAATAGACGAAGCTATAGTACCATCAAACGACTTATTGTTATATTGATAATCACTTCGTAATGACATATACATTAGACATCTTAACTCAAATATTAATATTTTATTTTAGTTTTATTTTTTTGAAACATCAACAAAAATAATAATTAATTTTTAAAAAATTAACAAATTCTAACTTAAAAATTTCATCTCTAATATACAAATCAAATGGAGAGTAAATTTTAATTAATTTATTCTATTAGTGAGTAATTTTGAATTACTAGATTTTGATTAATTTCTATTAATTGTTTACGAGAAAAACAAAGAAGTTAATACTAAAGACCTTTTCGAGTTCACCAATTGATTCAATCACATGACATGTAAGTTAAGTAATTTGATTAAAAAAAAAAAAAAGTTAACTTCAGGTCCTTCCAATTCAAACAAGGTCGATTTAAATTACCGAGAAAATGAAGGATTCCAGTTGTTAATTCAAACCGATTGTCAAACTCCATTTACGAAAATACAAACTAGGTTAGTTTAGTTTTACATTTATTTTAAACTAAATTATACTTTTTTCATCATCATTTTTATTTTTTTCTGAAAAGTTTTTTTGTCTTTTCTAAAAAAATTACTATTAAAATTTAAAAATTTTAAACTAAACTCATTCATCAAACATCCCCTAATATACTATTTTTATAATAAAATAATAGACAGAACTACATTATCATCAAACAAGTTAATATTAGATTTGATAATCTTTTTGAGATGACATATACATCAGACATCTTAACTCATTTATAAAAATAATGTGATATTTTAATCTAATGGTTCCTATAATCCATTTCTCTAAACATAGCTTTGGTGACAGGATTTTCATTTCTCTAAACAACTGGTGACAGGATTTTTCTAGGAAAAACAAAAAATGGAGAATAGGACAGGAGTTGAAACTTTTAAGTTTGAGTTGGTTGACTTTTAAAAAATTAATTATAATTTTTGTTAACTTTTGAAAAAAAGATAAAAACTAAAATGAAAAAAATATAGTTTAAATTAAACTGTTTCACCAAACAAGTTTATAGAATTTGATGATCATGTTATGTGTGTGTGTATGTTTTTTTTAAGAGTCCGTTTGATGAATGAGTTTGAATTGAAAATTTTAAATTTTAATAGTAATTTTTATTAACTTTTCAGAAAAGATAAAAAAATTTTTTCAAAATTTTTTCAAAAAAAGATAAAAACTGATATGAAAATTTTAGTTTGAATAGTTTTTCAAACACCCCTAATTATATATATACTTTTGGACACTTGCACTTAGGGATGTTTGGCATTTCAACTTATTTTAAACTAAACTGTACTTTTTTATCTCAGTTTTTATCTTTTTCTGAAAGATTTTTTTATCTTTTCTAAAAAATCAATAAAAATTACTATTAAAATTTAAAAATTTTAAATTAAACTCATTCACCAAACACCCCTTTAAAAAGAAAAAAAAAAACTGAAAATATATAAGTGAAAATTGGAGAGAGTCAAACCGAAAGGCACTTTCATCCTAGTGAAGAGAGCAGCGGCCAACTCTCTCACAGACTCCGAAGTCCGAAGTCGGAAGGCGACGAGCGAGAGAGAGAGAGAGAGAGAGAGAGAGTCGCGGCCACAGGCTTAGCCGTTTGGGTTGGGGTGGGGAGGGGGGGGGGGGGTTTGGGGTGGATTTCCGTTTTCCCCCTCCTTTCAGATTTGGTATTTCCACGAGGTAACTTCTTCTTCTACCTGGTCATCATTGTTTCTTCTCTTCTTTTCTGTCTGAGAATTCGCACTCCTTTCCTTTCCTTTAGTTTCCGTCGTTCTTCTCCTGTCACCATTTTTCCAAACCAAATCCCCCCTTAACACGACACCGTCTCTCGCCTTCTCTTCTCATTTTCCATCGCTCTCCTCCTCGTCTTCCCTGCATTTTCCATATTCGTCGCTCGCTCGCTCGCAAGCTTTTCTGCAACGTTTTTCTCTCTCTCTTTCTCTCTGCGACGCCGTTTTTCGACCCCACCTTGTTCCCTACGTTTTAGCATCTAGTGGAATTCGACTTTTTATTAGTATCTCTCTGGAGTTGGAAGATTCTTGAAAACGTAAACTCAGATTTATATAACTAAAAAAAAAAAGGCCGCAAATTTTGGCGCTTTTACCAGGTTTATTATTGATTTTGTTAAATTTTTAGTCACTTTCGTTACCGACCAAACCAAGTCTTAGGGTTTTTTGACTTCGGAAAATCGTTTTTCTTTCTTTCTTTCTTTCTTTCTTTCTTTTTTTTTTTTTTTTTTTTTTTTTTTTTCAATTTTATCAATTTTGATGTGTTCAATTCTTGCGTTTAGCGGATTTTGACAATTATTTTTTTGTTAAAAAGAAAATTGGAAAATTTAACAAAACAATTGAAAAAACTACAATTTTGGCGCTTTACGTAGTTTTACTTTTATTTATTTGAAACTTGGTCCGTTTGTTATTTGAGCAACCAAGTCCCAGGGTTTTTTAATCTCCGGAATTTGTTCTTCTTTCAGTTTTGTTGGATCACATTGTAAGTGGCTTAAAGCAAGTTTTTTGTTGTTGTTGTTATTATTAACGTTAATAACAGTTAAGATCTCCACTGAACATAACGAAAAATTGAGAGTGTAGTAATATGGGCGACTTTGCGGATAAGGATAAGAAGCAGCAGGGTGAAGATTTGAGCAATGCTTCCGAAAAGCGAGAATCTCAAATTCAATCTACTCCCGCAAAGCCAAAGGAGGCTCAAACTGGTGTTGATCAAGTTATGCCAGATAGAAGTGATGAGCAGACGGCTCATGATGGCAATGTGGGTCCCATTGAACCGCTGAAGGAAGCTGCTAAGTGCAACGGAACTGATGATGCTGCTGCTACCGATCCACCAGCACCACCAGCTGATGAAATTAAAGACACTAAGGATAATAATGGTGAGAGTGGTGTTACAAAACAACCACCTGAAAATGCCCATGTTGAAAACCAGCCTACAGATGCTGATGCTGAGAAGATATCCATTCCCAAACCTCTTGCAGATAAGAATGTGGCCGAGGTCAAGAATGGGTTCGATGATGTGGAGGTATTTTATTTTATTATTATTTTTTTTTTAAGGAAAACCAGATAACAGAATTTTCTTTTGTCTGAATTCATCTAGGTTAATGTCACTAGTTATGGTAAGTTTCTTTGTGTCCAGATAGATTTAAAGTCTTCTTGTAAATTTACTTAATCTTTAATCCGAATCCTTACGCTTCTTAATCTAGCTGGATACTATTAAATTTAGGCATGCTACATTCCATTTTAATAATAATTTTTGTCTTTTGTCATTTTTTCTAAATACGTTTCTACGAACACTTACTGTGGGTTTGAGAATTCAGTTTATTATTGAGCTTATCTCTTGTTAGATTTTTTTTTTAGTTGGCATTTTAGTTTTAAAAAAAGGGACTATTTTTCTCATAGAATAAATTATTTTAGGTTTTCCAGAATCAGAATTTATTTATACTAACTTGTAATCCAGCTCAGTTGTTTTCATTATTTATTATAAAATTTGGGAATCATTTTATCATAACTCCTTTGAAGACTTAAAACCTTCTTTCCCTCTTTGATGCGCTGCAAAAACTAGATATAATTGTTTCTGCTATTTTTCATTTATGAATACTTAACAGATGACCGAGGCTGAGGAGGAAGAAGGGTCACCTGAAGATGGCACTCCTGCGCAGCAAGCAGCATTTATGAAGGAGCTGGAGAATTTTCACCTGGAGAAGGCCTTGGAATTCAAACCCCCCAAATTTTATGGGGAATTGCTGAATTGCCTTAAGTAAGTCCGACAAGGTGGAGATTATTATTTATATATGTGTTTAGTGTGCCAAATCACTTATCTTTGGTTTAACGTCTGGGATAAGTTTTTGCTTGCTTTTTATTGGATGTAGGTTATGGAGAGCTGTTATTAGATTGGGTGGCTATGAAGTGGTGTGTCGCACTTACTCCAATGCGCTTCTATGTCTTTTCCTTTTCTTTTTTTGTGGCTGGGCTTGATGGTTATTGTTTCACAGCTTCAGCTCCAGTTTATGCATTATGCTTTATAAAGCATCACCATTGAGAAACCGTCCAGAAGATTTGTTGGGGCGTTCCATTGCTTCTGATTAAATTTTTAGCAAAATGTCATGGGGATTCCTTTTTTTTTTTTTTCCTTAAAAAAAAAAAAAAATAAAAATGGGGAGGTTCAATGCTCCTGTTTAAGCTTGGATCTTCCTTGGGAGGTCAAACTAAAAGTGCTACTTGGATATTAACTATAAATATTTGTTAGCTAAGGTACAGGTTACACTTGTTGTTCTACCGATGAAAGTTTACTCCTTTATTTTTTTGTTCATAAGTCTGTTTCCTTGCTCTACCTTTTTGTTTTCTTCAAATTATATAAGTTATGTGTTTGTAGGATCTTGGAAGTACAGTCAAACATGCATTTAGTGACTGTGGCTTGGGATTGACGTAGCATGTCTCTTTAAAATTTGATTTAACTGCTTACATGGGTAACTGTAGGTGACTGCATCAAAATTGTGGCGGCAAGTAGGAGAGTCGTTTCATCCCCCCAAGTAAGGAATATACCTAATTTATGAGCTGTTGCAAGCTTTGTTTTCTGTTTATGACCCGTATGAAATCTCATGGGGGAAGAGAAGAAGAAAGAAAATGGTGTTCGCAAACCATTATTATTTTGGATTTTTTTTTGCTGTGTGGAATCTCTTGATTTACAGTTGACATTTATTTCGCTTCACTCTACAATGACTGGGTTTCCTTTTTTATTTATGTTTTTTTTTTCCCCGCAAAGTATGTTATTTCCCTTACCTTAATCTCTTTCAATTTCACTTCCTCAGAACCTGCACAACGGTCTCATGGACATTCCGCATATTTTACGAGAAGGTAATGTTTGTTTAATTAATTCTGTGCGGTGGACCTTAAACTTCCAAGGGTAATTGCTATAATTATTTTTATTTTTTATTTTTTCAAGTATGGGAATGGAAATGCAACATCAAGACTATTGGGCTTTCTCATTAGTTTCCAAAATTTTACTAAATTCTTGTTAGTCTGCATACTTGCAGTACGGTACTTGAACATTTGCTGCTGAACATGAAACAAATATTTTCTAACTCATGCAGGCCCTTCTCGAATATGAAAAGCATAAGAGGCAGATTGGTGAGCTCCAACGTCCCGTTGGATTCCCTCCCCGGTCTTCCAGTATTGAAAAGGAGGTACAATCTGCAGTGCTAAATCCTTTCGTTTGGAGTGTCCATTGCAAAAGCTATATTGTTTTTTGAATTCTTCGTACATGATTTGTTTCATGTTGCGTGTCTCATCATTATAATGTTTGTTTTATTTTCCTTCAATATTTAGAATGCCCTGGCATTGCTTTTGACAAGGGTACGTCATTCGTATCCTACAGTAACTAGAGTATTAATTTCCTGTTCAGACAAGTAGTTATCAAGCAACAGGGTCAGGTAGGGCACGGAGGGATGCTGCCCAACGTGCTATGCAGGGTTGGCATGCTCAACGTCTTCTTGGATATGGTGAGGTTGCAGAGCCTATCATTAAGGTCTGTTGAAAATCTGTTCCTTTCTTTTGTGTTAAGTACTCTCATATTTAGCAAAATGTTTATATGATTAAATGCGGTACAGCAATTAAAATTTTGTTTCTTTTTTTGTTTCTCTTTTTTTTCTTTTCTTTTCTTTTCTTTCTTTCTTGGACAGGACAAGAACATAAATTCGGCTATAAAGCGTGAAAAAAATCTTAAAAGCATTGGTATGAAACCCCTGCCTTAAAAAAAAAAAAAAAAAAAATCTTTGTCGTGGTTTGTGTAGAATGCAAAAGTGCATTTACACTCACATTTTCTATCAGGGTCCTTGAAACACAAGACACCAACCAACCAGGAGAATGCCGAGAAAACCTCAACCGTTGCAGCAGATAAGCAGTTAAGATTACTTATCATTTCTTTCTAAAATCTTTTATTTAATTTGAGTTATATTTGTTTGTTGTTATTTTTCTGCCTATATATCTGCATTCATTTTATGGATAATTGAATCATCACTCAGCGTGTACTTTTTTATAGATTATACTATCATATTTGATGCGAAGAAAGAATCCTGTATTAAAATGAATTTAATCATCGGCTTCAAGAAAGAGCAAGGGAAAAGGCACAAACCTGCTTCCCTGGTTATGTTAAAAGAACACTTTAGATCCCTACCCGTCTTCCTTGGCATTGAAGGGATGAAACACCTTTCTGTTTGGGTTACGAATACTTAAAATTCAATCTGAGCATTTTCCAGGGAGGCAATAAATTCATTCGAAAGCACCTGTACCCTATTGCCATCTCGAAGGTTAAAAGTTAATTATTTATAATTTTCAAGAAAACTGTTTATTTGTGGTCGCCCAACAACTCCCCCTAGGAATCAGCTCCCCTGCACCTCCAATCCAGAGAAGAAGATTAAACAGAAAAAAGAAAAAAATGTTGGAGAAACATCCATGCATAATTCATTTGAATTTTTTTCTGAATTTTTTGACAAAATCAAGGGCATGCGTATTTCATTTGGTAGGGTTGTCTCAAGTATTGTTGACATTGGACCTCCAGCTGATTGGGTAAAGATCAATGTGCGTGAAACTGTAAGTTTACCTGGTCATTATGCACTTTTCCCCCTCCCAAATTGAGATAGATTGTGTAACTGAAGAAGCCTTCTGTTAGTGTCCTAACTAAATTCACTGTCTCCCATGCTCAGAAAGACTGCTTTGAGGTGTATGCGCTTGTCCCTGGGCTTCTGCGAGAGGAGGTCAGCACCTGTGATACCCTGCTTCTCTAATTCTTTTATTCACGTCTTCTTGGTGTTAATTTTTATGCTGAATCAGAATGCACAAACTGGTTATTTACACAAAGTGGGTATTGGCACAATTTCAATGTTATTAGATATGTTTGAATAAAACAGAGGCGCTGGTGTTGTTTAGGTGGAGTTAACTTTTGATGACCACTTAGTATAAGTGACAATTAGTAGGACTAATGGTGCTTACTGTTTCAATCCAATAAACGGATGATCAAGGAATTGATGTTTATAAGAGGTTGCAATTCTCTGCACGGTTTATGCTATTTGAATTTCTTCACTCTCCCTGTTTTGGTTGGTTGCGCACTTATTTAATCTAGGGGCAGTTAGTCTTCTTGTGGAAAATATGTTTTCATTATTGATCAGCAAGTGCTTAATGGATCTTAGAAATGTTGGTCCCCAAACTACAAAGTTGGTAATAATTGTTAATGATCTTAGAAATGCTGCGAAAGGACTTGATTAACAAAGACGTTAAAATTTGGTCAGAAGAGACTGTGTAAATGGCAAATGGATCTAGAATCAGGGCTATATTTTGGTAAACGAATATAGTAATCTCTATTTTTATAAAATGACACTAAAAAATCTAGAAAATAAAAAACCCTCGTACACTCCAGTAATGAAAAAAATGTCACACTCACTTGGTTTCGGCTATGTCACAATGGGGAAGCTGTGCATGCGGCAGAAGGGGGAGGGGCAGGATCTAGGTTGCCTGGGTTCGCAGTGCGGGATAGAGGATGTGGGTTTGCAGCAGTGGGCCTCACGAGGGGGCAATATAGCTGGGTTGCGAAGGGGGCTGCTCTCAATCTCATGGTAGATCTGGGTGGCTGGGAGGGGTTCATGGCGGGTCTGGGACTCGATAGAGGAACTCGTAGCAGATCTAGGTTGACACTCAACAGAGGGGCTTGCAGTGGCTGGGTTTTCGATTGATATCGCACGGCAGTGTGATGAATTTTTGGTGAATATGTGTTTGCACTTCTGGGTTTTCCATGGTTGCTTGAATTTACTCGTTGAATTTCTATTAGGGTCTGAATTTCTCAATCAAAATTTGTTGGAGGTTGAATTGGAGATGGTTAATTCAGGGGTATTTTCATTAACAGAAGATTGTTGACCAAATCGTCTCTGACTTCATAGTTCAGGGACCAAACAAGCAATTTATCTTAATATTTTATCATTCTTAAGGGATATACTGCAGGAGAACATGCTCCATGGTACCAGTTATTATGTTTCTAGATTTTATGTAGAGAGTGATTAGAAGGTTCTTTTATTTGCCTTTGATTTTCATGGTGATAGGTGTTTAGTTACTCGATTCCTCAAGGCATGCTTGACACGGTTCATTTCATGCTTGATACTTGATAGTTTGTTTAGTAACTTTTAGTTGGATGATAGAGAGGTGAGCTTTCGGATCTTACAGCTATGTGCTATGAATTTTTAGTCTGTTGTGTGGAAATTTAGAGGTGAAAAGAAAGGAAAAGAAAAAGAAAAATGTTCACATACCAGATTTACGTGCTACTGACTGATGGCAAGCGATATGCAGGTGCGGGTTCAGTCAGATCCAGCAGGACGCTTGGTCATAACGGGTCAACCAGAACAGGTTGACAATCCGTGGGGTATTACGCCATTTCAAAAGGTATTGTTCGTCTCTGTTCGTTCTTGTTGTATCTTCAGCTCTAACGATTTCTCAGTTTCAGTATAAGAAAGACATGTACTTTGGATTTTGGGATTGGTTGTGGTTTTCAGGTCGTGAGCTTACCTGCGAGAATCGATCCACTCCACACATCTGCTGTTGTTAGTCTGCATGGCCGGCTATTTGTGCGTGTTCCGTTTGAACAGGGATCAGTTTGAACGTTCCCTTACTTTCATAGGTTTGAAGTAGTCGGTAAATTTTTAGGAGTAGGATTGGATTTTTTTTTTTTTTTTTTTTTTTATAGGAAATCAAAGGTCCGGATCAAATAGGAGCTCATGATTAACCTGTTTCCCTATTCTTAATTTATGCCATCGGGTTTATGTTAAAAAATTATAGTTTTATGCAAATCATCGAAGGCTGCCTTTTTCAATTTCTCATAGACTGAAGAAACTTGAACCGATGGAACTAAATTAGTCTGGTCAGTAGAGACGTGTTGAATGAGGCTTGGAAGGAGCCTTTCGGAGCGAGATTTAGGACCTGTTCAATAATATTGTACCCTTGAAAGATTAAACTCTTGTTTGTGTTGCTATGTGACCTAAATTCCTGCTCAAACATAGTTTTGAATTTACACCAGTCTATGGACTCCATTTTTACCATGCACCAGCAGAGAAGGCTAAGGGTCCGTTTGGTTGGTTAGTTTGAGTTGAAATATTTTAGTTGTAATAGTAAATTTTTTTGAATTTTTAGAAAAGATAAACTTTTTAGAAAAAAGACAAATTTTTTAGGAAAAAACAAAAAAAAAGTACAGTTTGAGTTGAAATGAGATGATGAGGCAAACAAAACCTAAGAGATAAATATGATCTTGGTCTAGAAAATTTCTAGACTGAAATAAATTAGAGTACTTTAGCATATATTGTTATTGTGATTTTTGATATGTAAAACATGTACATTCACACGCCTAAAAAATGAAGGTGATTTTAAGAATTGTAGATTGTATTTCTGCTCGTTTTGAGGAAACACATCTTACTAATTGAAAGCGCAAAATTGGCACAAAATTGATTTTAAACATAGTAAAACAACTACAAATCATTCAAACAGTTGAAATATCTGAAGTATAAATGAAGCTTAGCTAACCTAAACTTGCTATCAAGGACAGGAGATTGTATGTCTGATAAAGAAGCATTCGAACTTCTCTACCTTGTCCAATTTATGAAGAACACGAGCGTAGTATAAACGGTTGTCGGAGGCCTCAATGGTCATCAAGTAAGAGTTACATTGCTCCTTCGTCGTCGTCGACGAATGTAGCTTCGACACTCACGAGGCTTACAAATTTAATATCCGTGTCCTATCAATGCAAATACATCTTTTCAAAATGTTGTGTGATAATAAAGTAAGCCTAATACAAAACCGTCTAATGAAGCAAAACCCCAGCAGCGCTGTACTTATGAAGAGCATATCTTGCTGACAGAAGTGCCTCCTTCATCTGCTCTTCGTTCAGGTTGATGCTTATTTGTTGATTAGCAGGTGGACCTACATTCAACAAATTCATCAAATAATAACCATACATTATTCATGTTATAACTGAAATAATAATAATTAATAAAAAAAAAAAGGCTTGAAACAAATAAAAACCTTTCTCAGGTGATGGGGGAGATTGAGAGCTTCCACTGCTGGTGAGAAGAGACGCGTGAGCGCTGAAAGCGACGAGATCTTTTCTACAACGTGAGAGTATGGAGGAAGTGTGGAAACATTAAAAATCCAGTAGATATTGATTTCGACTTCGATTTAGAGCGTTTTCTCTTCTTTGGACCAGAATCGGAGGAAGAGGTCATCGTCCTGGGCACAAAAACAAACAAACAAATAAGTATTAGAATGAGCCAAAAACAAAAAAAAAAAAACAAAAACAAAAACAAAAAAAACAAAACAAAAACAAAACAAAACAAAACAAAACAAAAATAAGTATTAGGATAACTGCTTGATAGATTTCCTCAAAGAACACAAAGTTGTTTAGGTTCTTCAAAAATTGACGTCAAGCCAACCAGAAAGGAGAAGCAGAAAAAAATATCATTGCACTTAATTCCAAGGTAACAAAGAGCTTAAAATATTATGCATGCTTATTTGGTTCACTAATTTGAGTTGAAAGCTTGACTTAGTTTTATAACATCTTCTGAAAAGTCAACTTAATTTTATTATTCTCAGTTTCAACTATAACTTACAAACTCAAATTTTAAAAGTTCATAATTTTATTGTACAAGTTCAAATTTGATTTTTTAAAATTTTTCTAATTATATAAAATTTCAAGACGAACAAAATAAGATCCATAATGATTTTTTTTTTCCCGAATACATTTAAGTTTTTACATTTTTTAATTTCAATCAATTAAATACACAGCCAAATACACAACTCAACTTCAATTCAAAATTTTCAACTCAAGCAGATACCTTAAACGCATGCTTAGTTTTGTCCATAAACAATAAATATTTTGAGTTCCAAGATGTGAAGGGTGTGTCTGTTATTCCTCGAATTAGTCGAGTCAAAGGCCAAATATAATAGTTGTTGAACTTTCCAATATTAGACATGTCTTTCTTGGCCCGCCCCTTGTCGCTACTCAACTCAGCTCACATACTTTCTTATGTAAGTAAGTGTTGTTATTATTGATAAGATTTACTTGGCTCGCAAGTCACAACATTGTAGCCTGCGGGCGTTACACATTAATTAAAGGTTATGGTTTAACAAAGTAGAAAAATGAAAATAAAGATAAAGGTTTATTTGACCCTGCTGGAAATAATGATAGCAGTTGTGCTTTAGTCTTTTGCCTTGAAACATTGCACGGCTTAGGTTTCAACGAAAATGGGTGCCAGTCGTTTTTGCACTAAAAACACATGCAGTGCAGAGAGTTGGATTTGAGAATTCAACTCTACATTTTATAATATAAATAAATTTACCGTACGTTAGACTATGTTTGCTATCACGGGATTGATATGTTGGTGTCAAAAGAGGGGGGAAAAAAAATAAATTAATAAGAAAAGAAAGACCAATTAGGAATTAGTGTGCTTTGCATGTGATGTTGCCCAATATATATTTGATGATGCAACTTCGCGTGTAAGTAGTCCACTATACTATATTCTGTTTGCCTACCACTTACACATGTTATGTTATTATTATTATGATTATTATTTTTTTTTTTTTGGTAATATATATCACATGTTACGTTATTCAGACACAATAAAAATATATGCAGGGTTTTAGTGGATTACCATTTGGGACCTGGATTTGATGCTTCGTTGGCCAGATTTCTTGATTTTAAACACGGAAAATCCTTTTTTTTATTTTTATTTTTATTTTTTGGAGGGAAAAATGGAAAATCTATTAACGCGTATACGCCATTATTTCCTAGTTGTATAAACCTTTATTTTGCTGCACTTAACGTTCTTGTTGTCTTTGCTTATCTTTGTGTGTGTGTGTATTCTTCCCATAAGGACAGCTATTCCTTCCAAGTTTGAGCAGAACATTCGAAGCACTAGTTTCTGTTTTACTGTATTCTATAAGAACAATATCATGGCATTAGTACATGATTTTTCTCTTCTTTTTTCAAAATTATTTCTAGAAAAAGACAATTCGTCTGATCATCTTGGAGCATTGAGAAACAAAAAGGGAAAAAAAAAAAAAAAAAGGAAAAAAAGGTGCAGTTTTGAATCGTTCAAGGAAAAGAAATAAAAATAATTAAAAAAAAAACATGAAAGAGCAAGCGAAGAATAAAGACAGTACATGTAGGGTCCATTACATAATTAAAACAATGATCAATGATGAGATGCACATAAAAAGTTTGGCACTTTGAGACTACCTCCCATAATTTACATATATGCTTTTGCAACTCCATACATTGAACTCTCTTTTAATTATACAAATACAAAGAGTGGTCTTGTCACAACTATATATATATATAACTAATGCATTTCTTTTTTTCAGATGTCTGCAACTCTTAACTGCTCCTTCTCTACAATTTCGTTCCAAATTAATCATTATTATTATTATTAATTTTATCAACTTAGAAGGACGGGAATTTGAACTCTAAACTTACATGGACTCTTAGTACATAATTATTTTAATGTACATGTATATATATATATATTTATATATTGATGGGTAGGGTTTGCATTGTAATATCAAAACACATGGGTCGTCATTTGAGCTATGATAGGATTAGCGGAAGAAGAACAATGGGGCAACCCTCGAGAGGTTTCCGATTAAAGGCAAGGCGGCGGTTGTGCATCCAATGGCGGCTGCGAGGGAAGTTGTTCTACTTGATCAGATCATGTCTGCGCGAGTGGAAGTCGGCGTTGCATGACCACATCATCAAATTGCTCATAATCATCAAGAAATCAGGCATCATCCATAGAAGCAGCGGCGGCAAGTGCAACATAACCAACAATACGAAGGGTGGTACATCAAGTACAATAATGTCATACAATCGCTTGAACTCGTTTTATTCGGAAGCCATTTCGGATTGCTTGGAGTTTATAAAGTTGTCTGGTGCTGTTCCTGCGACATCTGATGATCACCATGAGACTAGTGCTGCTCTGCATGGAAATTGAACCCATCTACTAGGCTACTATAACATATATCTGGTTCGTGTTTATTACACTACTTTCACTTTTATTTATTTTTGTATTTTCTGTTTGTCCTGTCAATGAGACAGGGAGTTTTTTGACTAATTCAATATTCTTCATTAGTTTAACTTGTTTTCTTGTTCTTTTTCCAACTTCACATTTATTCAAAGTTTTCGAAAGGTAGTTATGACGTTGGTTTTTCTTTTGATTTGATCTGACTTATGTTTTCATTGGGCCACTTTTCCAGCATTTTCTATGAAAAAGAGTGTACGACGAGACTAAGGCCGCTTGGAACACTGCTTCGAATAAAATTTTTTCATTTCTTTTTTTCCCCCTCAAAAGTTAATAAAATTTTAACTTTTTGTTGAAAATTCAAACAATTCTAATAAAAAAAAATTCAATTTCACCCAGTACACCAAATACATGATAAAATTATAGGAATACAGGTGCCATTAGTTCGAGTTATATGAATTGGAGGAAGCGTTGTGATTGAGTGATGAACAAATTTTGCTCCTTGAGATAGATGATAATAGGCTTTTATCTTGGATTCAAATCATTTATCTAATTTTTGGTGTCTCAAATGATATGTAACCAGTAACATTTCCTCAAGTCATGTTAAAAAGTTTATAATACTTTATAATTGATTTTTTATACCTTAAAAATTAACTTCATTCAATTACATATTCAAATATAATTAGTTACATACTATTTTAGACTCTAAAATTGAACAGAGAATGTTAATTCGATTATCTTGGGCTTTTTTGGGGAACTAGAGCCCAGTCACTTTACCAGAAAACTAACGGCCCAAAACAAAAATGTTTGTACGTACTTTTTTTTTTTAATAATAAAATTAGGAAATCCGCCTCACTTGTTTCACTTCTTTAATTTTACTTTTGTGAAAGTCTCTTACAATTCTATCGATTTTAAAATATGACAAGAAGAAAAAAAGTAATAAGAATGAAGGGGTCGCTGAGACATATTGATGGGAAAATGTAAAAGTTGAAGTCTTCTAATGCTCATAAAAGTGAGTAAATCCATTAAAAAAAGCGAGTAATTGAATTAATAAATCCATTCAAAAACTTATAAAAGCGAGTAAGTTGATATATGCCGCGCCCCCCCCCCCCCCCCTTTTTTGGTTCTTTATGTTCTTCACAGAAAGTACTTGGAAATGGGGATGTCCCATTATAATCTTAGAAACCCCACGAATCATAGTCATTTGGAACATTCATGTACTTGCATCGGACGGAAAGACATTTCTACACGCTGATGGGTCAAATAATCAGTTTAGGTCTAGGCGTGATTTATGTTTGTATTGACCTCCGACCAAGTAAAACTATATATCTATATATGCTTTTACAAAATACCAACCTCTCGTCAGCCTTAATTTACCGCTCAGGACAAAAATTCTCTCATGGCGATAATACATATACCTCTCCTCACCCTTAATTTACTGCTGTTTAGGACGAAAAATCTCTCATGGCAATAAGACATACGTGTATAAAAATGGACCAAATAAAAGAAGGGGGAATTATATTCATAAGATATAATATTTTTTGGTAGAATAGACACAACATGTAGAATTAGGTAGCTTCTAGAACAATCTTGCGTTGGGTAGTAGAAATGAGTAGAATATATATATATATATATATATATGGATGCCCAGAGATATGGGTCGCAAAGGGGCCGAAGGCAGGCCAATTGTATCCATATGTAATCTAGATTCATTCTAGACAACTACTCCCCCCCATGGCCTATCTTATTTTCGGAGCTACCATTTGGGATTGGATGGACATTTACAATTCATAATAAACAAATAAATTTTTTAATATCAATATTATTATAGACCGCTGACACTCTACAATAAAAAATATATATATCTATATATATATATATGCAATAATTATGGGGCCTTCCATCTGTCACCGAGAAAATCCTATCCAACAATTCATGACTTTCATTTATGAGAAACAACTACATAATAATAGCTTCAATTGCATGATGTGTATGTGTGTGTGTAAAATGTAACACTTCTAATTAATACGCGCCTTTTAGATTAATTGTATATATGTATTTGTATGTAATTTTTTAAGTAGGCGGTCAGATTTAAACTCTAGATCCTGATCTCAATAGTTGAGATTGTTTAATGCATATCGATTCTTTTTTAAATAAGTTAATCAGAGCTAATTCTTCATAATCGACTATCACTTATACATGTTCCAACTCCTGAGTAAGTGCATGCTTCTAATGTGAGTGTGAGTGTGTGTGTGTGTGTGACCATCTAAATGTATATATTTAACAACTGTTTCTAGTGGTGACGGAACCTTGTGATTTACTTGTGGTGTCTGGCGTACTCATTCCATTTTTTTTTTTTTCTGGCTCTTTCTCTTCTTTTGCTTTTTTAAAGAACGTACTCTTTAAGGAACTAATATTGTGTGATTATATAACAAGAAATGGAAAATTTTGAAATTACACCAATAATGGAGGGAAATTCTTAAGTAGGGTATGCGTTCATGTACATAACACAGGCTTTCACATATAGATATATAGGATTATAAATATAATGTTCAAGCAAGCAATTTTGCGCTACCGAAGATGACACATGCATGAAAAATATAAGAGAGCATGTTGTAAAAGACAAACAGAAATAGAGTTTCAAAGGAAGCAAATGGATAAAACAAAAGCGATATATGAATTACAATTCCAAGTTCCTATATTGGTAAAATTTCAATTTCAAGTGTAAGCTTTTTTTTTTTTTAATTACATTAATTATTGGAAATGGGGGAATCTCTTTTTTGTCTAAACAGAATCCCTAACTACGACACAAATGCTAATTGGATTACTTTGCAGTTGTATGTTTTAACGTGCAAAATATTATTTTGTATTCATACTCTCTCCAATCCTTTCACACACACACACACATTTATTAGAATATTGATTGCTTTATAACTTCCAAACAGCTGTAGTGAGCTGACAAAGACCACGATCTTTTTCTTTTTTTTTTTTCCCCCTAGTTTTAATTTAATTTTACGCACTGCAGAAACGTTTAACTGCTCAGACAAACCACTGATAAAGAGATCCCTGGTGGTCTTCCCCTCCTTTACAATAATAATAATAATAATAATAAGTTGAGATATTCTAGGGTTTCTTGGCTGTATAAAAAAAGGGGGCCTTTTTCGAAGTTATTTGACGTGCCATAGGTACTTTTATTATTCTAGAAATTGAAGCAAAATGAGCAACAAAAAAATGGAGAAGACAATTAAGTGCAACATGTTATGCAATTAGAATATATGTAGAGACCATGCGCAGTTTCGGCTACCTCTGCAGACAAATCAAACAGACCTATACAACGGACACACACAAATAATATATATATATATATATATATAATGTTTTCTTTGAAAGAGTTACTAGTACTGGACAATGATCATCATGTTCCAACAAAAATTATACAATAAACAAATAGAAGTACCAGGTTTCTATAACGTATATATAATATTTATATATGCACTGACATAAGTATTATATGGAACACTGTAGCATATCATTTAAGTGTTTGTAATTAATTATGATATGACTGTCTTAACATGCTTA
The DNA here is from genome assembly GCA_025413485.1 of Ficus microcarpa. Lineage (NCBI taxonomy): Eukaryota > Viridiplantae > Streptophyta > Magnoliopsida > Rosales > Moraceae > Ficus > Ficus microcarpa. The sequence continues at coordinate 31,267,178 of CM046377.1, forward strand.
GTATCATCTATATATACACGCACAATAATATAAAATAAAATAAAGCATTCGTCTCTGTATTTATGTGTTATACAGAGATTTTTAAGTTAAAAGTCCAGAAGCTGAAAGAACATTTTTCTTACTTAAGTTCAATCATATAGAAACTAACAAACCCAAAACGTATGAGCAAGTGCTGCAGATTATATATATAGAAATCTTTCAGCAAAAAAAATAAATATAAACCCTAGAGAACTTGCGCAATGTCATAGCAGTTTACACATTACATCTAGCAACTAATCTAAAATAGCACCCAAAAAAAAAAAAAGACAGAAGTTTCTTATTTAATCTAAAAACAAAAACAAAAAAACAAAAAAAAAAAAAGAGGAAAAAAAATACCCAATAGTCTATATAATAATTAACAAACTGACCTCAAGACTGAGTCTATAGCTGGTGCTCCAAAAAACCCCGGGTCATTTCTTCTTCTTCCTGAAATATTTTACGACTTAAGAAAAAAGTACACCTGGACAGTGCTGATCAGAGAAGATGAATCTGATCACTAGCTAGGTTGATATACGATCATTTTCTTATTATCAATATCCATATCCATACATATATATATATATATGTATGTATTTATGTTGCCGTATAGTACTTGTAAATGAGTTAACCACTAATAATATCTGATCACATTGCACTATCCTCAGTTCTCACATGAGATGATCTCACCTCTTAATACAAAAAAAGTAGTAAATGATCATGAGAGAATACCGATCGATCACAACCGCATCCAACCTGCCTCACCTCCTATACAAAAACAGACATATATTTATGCATTAATTATTAGTTGTGCAATATTTTGCATATCATAACATTAATAGATCCCCTCCCGTCACTACTCAGAATCATCCACTACGCCTAACCTAAGTACCGCTTCGATTATTGAGGTGAAGCGTTCAAATTTCTTCAGTCTCCGCTGCCCAGATCAGTCTTAATTTATGACTAAAACGGAGGCCTTGGGGCACCACCTCCACCGCCAGGCCACCCGAATAGCTCACCTGAAATGGGATAATTCCCTGCAGCCGCCATGTTCCCACCCGATCCCACTCCAAAAAACGAAACGCCTCCGCTGCTACTTCCTCCAGTACCCTCGGCCATGGGCTGATTAGTCACTCCTGAAGACTGCGACGCCGTCGTCGATTGCTGCTGCGCTTGGCCAACGCCTCCGGTCTCTTCCTCCTCCAGCGGTAATCTCTCAAACACCGCGTTGGCAAAAGACGCCGCCATCAAAACCACTGGTCCCCCAGAAGCCACAAGTGGTCCCACCACGCACCCTCCGACTACCTGCCCTTGCCCTCCGGACAAGAAAATCGACAACCCCCCAGAGCCCGGCGGCGCCGGGGGCGGAAGCACGGTCCCGGAGAGCGAGAGTATCTCGAAGCGGCCGTGGAGAGTGACGACGCTGCCCGCGGGAGAAGCCGGCTGGCGCAGCGTGACGTTGCCGACTGTGCCGGAGCCGCTGAGGACGCAGACACCCCTCCCCCTCTGGCGAGCATAGGCGGAGACGGTGTCCATGATGTCGGAGCCGGCGGAGACCTCGAGCACGTGGGAGCGGAGCGCGTTGGGGCTGTCGCGTGTGACAATAATCGGGGGCTTGGGCTTGTTCCTGGAGCCGGCAGGGCGGCCGCGGGGGCGGCGGCTGGAAGTGGAAACTCCGGCGGAAGTAGTGTCGGTGTGGGGCTTGTCGGGGGACATGTCGTCTTCTTTGGAGTCGGAGGAGGTTTGAGGATGACCTAGGAGAAGCGGATCGATAATATTAAGAGGAGGAGGAGGAGGAGTAGTGTTAATGGAGGGGAGTGATTGTTGATGATGATGATGATGAAGAGGAGTCATGAAGAGGTGTTGAAGCCGATATGATCGATTATAACTTTCTGCTCCTGCTGCACATGATCCTCCTGATCCTGCTGAGCCTGCCATGTCCACATAATCATCTATTCTCTCCCACCACTTTGTGCTGCTATTTGCAAGTTTTTGTTTATATAATTTAGTCTCTCTCAACAGACACCTCCTAATTTCTTTCTTTACAACTTCTGCAAATTAATCACCAAGCCCTCACTATATATATAAATATATATGTATACTTATATATCGATCGACAAGGCGACAACTAATTGTATGTACAACTTCAGCAATCGTGTTTTTTCTTTTTTTTTTTTTTTTTAATGATGATACAGTTACCTGAAAACTTACATGATCTTGATTATTAATCTTCAAGTCGGTGACTGACGACTTGGCATAATCCAAAATCTTGATCAAGAATAATAATCGATGCTCATGATCGATGGATCAGAATTGGACTTTTAAAGAGGCAAATGAAATTTCAACGACATTCAGATCGGAGGAGAGATATTGGAGAGAGAGAGAGGGGAAGGAATATAGAGAGATGGTAGTAGGCAGAAGAAGATCAGTTACTGAAAAATGCTCAAATTGCGCACGGTCTTCTGTACTATTCAACAAAAGCCTACAGTTACAGTAGTCCCGCACACACCCCCAGTCAAAAATTACACCCCCCCTCGAAGAAAAAAAAAACGCTTTTCTACCAAAGAAAGGTAAAATAAAAATCAGAAGCTCTGCAGATCAAGATGTAGTAGTGTTACTTCTCTTACATCATGTGCATATATAAGGTCACTTATCAGGTTGAATTTGACCGGATACTGAAGTTAAAGAGTGTATGAACTCTCAAATGTGAATACTGGAAAGGAAAAATGAATATTTTTAAATAAACAAAAATTTGCCTGAGCAATGCCCAAATTTATTGTGTTCTTGTCTTGAGATAGATAAAGAGATTTTTCAGCCAAAAAAAAAAAAAAGGAGAGAGAGATTGATGAGAGGTTGGGGCTCTGAGCGCTTTGAGGAGACGAGGATGCAATTTTTATTTTTTATTTTTCCACCATAGGGGTTTTTTATTTTTATTTTTATTTTTTATTTTTATTTTTTGGAGTAAATTCTAAATTGATTTTACACTTGGATGTGAAATGATCGTTTAAAAATTGTGTTATTGAACAAAACAAAAATTAGAAAGGGCCTTAGTCAAAGCAGCCTACACTTTCCAAAGCCAATTTGCCCTTTTTAAAATTAAACAAAAAGAAAAAGAAAAACAGTGGCCTTTACACGCATAACCCGGATTGAGAAGTGAGAACACACCTTTACGCGCTCTACATGCCGCGTATCCATTACCCTCTTTTCCGTCGTCAAGCTACTCTACCATGTGCTTTTTTTTTTTTTTTTTTAACTACTATGTATTGTGAATATGTTTTTGTCTTATTTTCTTCTACTGGTTAAAAAAAATTATAGCTGGCAACACCAGCTTAAAAATTAGGGAAAAGATAAGATAAAAATTAAAACAAAATATATAGAAAAGGGTTTGAATGAAAGAAATATTGAAAACAAATAAAAGAAAAGTGAAGTAAAAATAAAATAAAATAAAACAAAATAAAAATGAATAGCTAGATTGTTTTTAGAAAGAATTTTGGAGGATCTTCTTCACTATATGTTAAAATATATATATTTTAAATGGAAAATGTAAAATGAATTGATGTTTAGAAAAAAGAAAAATGAACATAATACGAATAAAAAAAAAAGAAGAAAAATATACATTTGGATTCATTTTGAAGTAAAAATTTTCATTTTAAAATGGTGTATAAATTAACCTGTATTAGTTGAACTTGATTCTTAACATTTGTTTTTGGACGGGGGGAGGAACTTTTACACAAAGTTAAATATAGAAAAAAAAAATCCCTATAAAAATAGAAAACTAATTTTCTTTATAAGTTATGATGGCAATTCTATGACATGTTTTAATTTTTGGTCTCCTTTTAAGAAGCCTGAAAATATTTTTCCCAAAAAAAAAAAATCAGAACACTCTGCCAATTGAAGCAAAGCAGTAGTTAATGCAAAAGGAAGGCAATTTTTCAGGGAAAAAAAGGGTGAGGCAACAAAACGGTGCAATAGTGAATTTTTATCCGCTCTTTTTTATACGTAGGATATTATATTCTTTGAAAAAAAAAATTTAATCCACTATTAGTGGGTTTTTTTTTTTTTTTTTTGTGCTACTACTATTAGTGTATTTTTGTTAATCGTCATGTATTTATTGAATATTTACTAATTTTGTACATTTTCTTATTCTATGGTAGTTTTAACGTGATCTTACAAGTCACATGGACTACACTAATAGAAAACTTTTTATATACTGCTATAAGATTTTCGCACAGACTCGTTGTTAAATATTGTTAAGGAACATCGCATAAAAAGCGCGTGACACGGCCTCATACGTTAAAATTAAATTAAAATTTAAATAGTACAAAAAGAAGTTGAGCTCCTCGTCAACAGAGTACTTAAGAAATAAAAGTATTTTGATAGGCAAAAGTAGTAAGATTAAAAGATGCAATAAGATGTTGAGGTAAGGCATATGTTCTTTTTTAAACCATGGTTAGTTAACCACACCCGTCTGGATTACACTAAAGGTTCATTCATTCCCCTTAACATATGATATATGTTGTATATAAAGTACTTTTACATATTCTTTTTATTGGACTATTTATGCTAATTCACTTTATCACTTCACTAACATATAAAACTATAAATAATTTTGACACCATTATTGCCTAATTTCGATAAGCTGTCGCCCCGTGAGTGTTCTAGGTTTAAGTTGAAAGCATAAAGAAAAAAAAATATATATATATATATATTTTTCCTTTGCCTTGCTAATTTGTTGAAATAGTAGTAGTTAATCACCATTAAATTATATTAACACTGAGAAAGATCTTGTAGAAGAAAAAAACTACAGAGCATCGTATTCTGTAGTTGTCATGGTTCTAATAAATTAAACTTAATATTTTCGAGGAATTAAAGACTAAAGATATTATATGTAGAGCAAGTTCCTTCATAAAAAAAGAAAATGTACAAGGTGCAACGTAATTATTTACTCAATATAGATTGAAAAAAAATATCTTTACTTTCTTCAACACATGTTGTATTTTCAAATTTTGATTTGGATGATTTTATCCTCTAATTAACTAATTATATGTACGTTTTCTTACTTAGTTTCTATTGAATATAAAGATAAAATAATATTAGGGACATCAATTCTAATATCAACTTTTAAGTACCGACCTCTATGGCATATGATTTGTCATTGTTTTATTAGTAATTGTTTAAAGTATTGCTATATCAATTAACTACATCTACTAATAAAAATATTACACGTGAGTTGGTATTTTAAAAGTTGATATTAGAGTTGGTATCCCTAACACTTCTCATTAATATATGTTGCGGAACTTGTCACGGGATGATCATTAGCAATTTTAACCAAATATATCTCCTGCTAAGTCTTAAACTGTGCTAATTAAATTAGACTTTTGCAAGTTCTAATTACGCAATAATTAGACATTGTAATTTCATCTAATTGCGTTTAAGCTAAATTTTAACAATAAACATGTAAGTGGAAGTCTCGGTTAGGAGACAAGTCGATATCTAAAGTGATCATAAAATATATAATATATATACATATATACACACACACACATATCCGTTAATAATGCAGTTGGTAAAATAGTGAATCAATCCGACATTTTATATATTAGTTAATTATCAACGAAGATCATCAAGCCCCGAATCCCAACTAACCTAGCAATAAAACATCTTCTTTCAAACACACAGCCGAATTTGGAGTGTCTTTTCCTCTGTTTTCTTACTTTAAAATCATTAATGATAAGAAAAGGAAATAGTCACTCTTTTTTTTTCCCCCTCTTTCTGTTGAGTAAGAAGTGACCACTTACTATCCTAACAATAGTATATTGATTACTGGTCATACATGATATAGTTCTTTACACAGCTTTCGCTAGCCACAAACACTCTTCTTTTTTTTTTGGTTAAAAAAAAAAAAAAAAAAAAGGAAAACGACTAAAGTTATTAAGTGGATACCTAAAATTTATGTTGCAAAACCCTAAGGATCTTTTAATAGGATGAATTAATGATACGTTTACTTACGCATAATTGGAGTGGAGATGAATCGAATTGGGTAGGATTTTGAGTCAGGATTCGGAATCAAAACATGTTGTTTACTTGGGTTCTGGGAATCGGAGTCGAAATTACTGTCAATTACATTTATATGTTTACTTAGAACAGGAATCGGAGTCAATTGTTATAAATTCACTTATATACCCTTTCAGTTAATTCTGCAATTTCAATTTAGACAAGTAGATTATATACTAATTATTTTAATACAAAAATGATTACTTTTTTTACTTAAAAAAAAAAAAGTAAAAACGTTGAGATAAATTATTTCGTTCTACTAATTATAGAACTATTTTCTTGAAATATATGTATATTTTTTAAAAACATAATGTTGAGATAAGTAATTTATAAACTAATTGTTTGTTTGGATCTTTTGAAATTAAAATTGATCACCCGTTTCTTAACATGATGTGTTAATATTAGCAAAAACATTGCAAGCACCTCTTCAGCGGATACATTTTTTGTGCGCACTTAACCCCATCTTTCATGTAGAAGCTTGCATAATCTTCTAAACATTTCTCTATCCAATCTTAATTGTGCCACACACTTGGCATCACACTCATAAACCAAGTCATATGGGTAACCTAGTTGTTGATAAATCCTCGTGACCAACTTTGGACTTTGTATCCTTCCTTCATAATAGGTGGAAACATAGGTACACATCGCAGCACACACGGCATGATCATTTGCAACATCATAACTATCTATTTAATCACTACAACTACTTTTTTTTTTCTTGCCAAGAGTCGAGACATGATTTCTCTATATTATCATTATACAAAATTTGATTTAGCTTACAATTTATAGAAAACGATAATCATAAAAATTGGATTAGAGATTGGAAAGTAATGAATACCCAAAACTTTAACTATAAACATGACAAATAGCCCATACAACCAACCCAAGGGCTGCGCTCAGATTCAAGTGAAAAAAAAAAAACAAAAAAAAACAACTCATTAGGAATAACAACCTCATCGAATATAGTAAGGCATGAACGGAGCAAATACATAAAAAAGTAGTTATCAAAAATTTGACAAATTAGTTATGTTATTGAATATTGGATATGAACAGAGCAAGGTCCAAATTTTTCAACCTCATCTTATCTGTGACATTATAAGAATGGAAGCATTTAAAAAAGAGAGAGAGAGAGATCAAGAACAAAAATTGTAATTTGTAATAAGAAAAGAATACACATGAAAAAACCTAATAACCTTACAAAGCTAAAATCAGAAATTTTTCTTTTTTTTTTTTTTTGGGTTTAAAAAAACTGTTATTTGAAAGAAGAAAAAAAAATTAGAATACAAAAAAGTAAATTACAAAAGTTATGTACACAAGAAATTTTTAGATTGGAAGAATACATAGAAGATCTGTAAAGCAACACCTTGGAGACAAAACGGCACCCTTACTTGTTGCTTAAGGAGGGAGTTCTAAGAACATAGTTGAAGGAACAGTGAACAAGCATGAAAAAATTAAGGTTCTTTCAATATTTTACTTTTCCTTTTCAATGCTCAAATAAGAAAGTAAAGTTGGGAGCAAAGTAGTTATTTAACTTTAATATCAGGAGTGAGAATGCTAATCTAGTAGGAGGCTTGGATTGCTAATCCCCTTATTCAATCCTAAATTAGTGTAAGTCTCATACAATTTCACCCATATTTCAGGATAAAAATAGGTAAGTAAATATGAGATTAATTCTCATTCCCCGTTCCGATTCTCTATTCCTAGAAAGTAAACAAACCATATGTGAATATATAAATGGACCCCATTAACTGACTGAAAAAAATATAGACACTTATATGTCACTTAAGAACCTCATTGCCTGATGATATGGGACTTACCAAAGTCGTTATAAGTTTTTTTTTCTTTTTTTCTTTTTTTACTTTTAAACACAGACAAGCATATATTGATGATATTATTATATGTCTAGTATAATTGTCATGTAGCAATATTGTGAGATTCTGACACTTAGCTTAATATTTTTTAATCATGTAAGTACTCATGCTTTATCACCATTTATATGTATATGATCCCTTTTGTTGATAAATCATAATGTTGTATGATGTGTCCCTATTACAGTTTTTTTCAAAGAAAAAAAAAATACCTTTTCTATAGTGTGATGGTTTGATTTTAGACTTAATCAAGGAAGAAAGAAAGAAAGAAAGAAAGAAAACCAGGCATGTTGGAGAAGATGGATGGCGTGATGTATATTTAATAGTATTAGTGGTAATAGAAGCAAACTGTGATTTTGGCTTGAGAAGATGAATTTGATGATGATGAAGATGAAGATGAAAATGATGAGTTTTTAGGATTTGTTTGATATTTTATTTTAACTCTAATTAAATTATATTTTTTTATTAATTTTTTGTTTTTTTATAAAAAATCAATAAAAATTTTAATTAATTTTTTAAAAATTAACTTAACTTTAATTTAAAAATTTTAACTGTGATCCGTACAAAATTTTGATTTAGTACAGTTGCCAGCGAAAGCCACAGTTAACAGTAGTAAAGATATATATATATATATATATATATATACATACACGCACACACACAGTAGTGGATCCGATGATCAGGATCATTCAGGAGGAGTTAACTACACGTGCGTTTCTGGACAGAGGTCACGTGCGGTCAACAGGTCAAAAATCATACCACGTGGGAAGGTTGTCGGGACATCGGAACTTGGTCAACCTTATCCAATGAGCAGATCATATTAATACCCTTATATCTATAACTTATATATATATATATGTATGTATAGGTATCGATCGAGCTGTTAGTTTCTTTTCTTGACAGCTTTAACATATATATATATATATATATATATTTCTTTTCACGCACACCCCCGGATTTCGTCTCAAACTTGTTCTTTTGGTGCTACCTTGATTTGGCAAGAGCCAAAAATAAAATAAAGTTAAAAATAAAACAAAAGGAGTGAGGGAGAGCATATGAAAGGAGGAAAAATTATATCATGAATGAGAAAAAACAAATTGGTTTTTCTCTTTGAAGTTGGGACCCAAAAAAACATTGGTGTGACTTCATGAATCTCTTTATCTATCTATTTTTCTCTTCTATCGAATAACCTTAAAATTTTCTATTTTCCATCCAAATTATATCTATTTATTCTCTTCTCTCCCCTTTTACTTTTCACCTTATTGATTTGAGTTTGATCTTTATAAAACAATAAATAAATAAATAAAACTAAAGAGAATATAGAAAGCTGACTTTAAACAATTAAAACACATCTGAACTATATTGAATCCTCTAAAATAACCACCACACTATAAGTTACCCACTTCAATATGTCATAAAACAAGAAATTGATTGTTTCAAAATATATAGCGCTTTTTTATAGCTAGTTTATCCTTCTCTTTCAAGTTCTCCTCACTAGCTATTAGCGTTTATTCTTTTTTTAAAGTACGAGAGGGAACAAAAAGTACACATACTACGTTTTATATTAACACAAGCATACAATAAAATATATTTTCATTCCTTGAAAATGAAAGAACAAAAGAGGCATATATATATATATATATATGTATAACGTAAACGCACGCACTCACACACGTATTATATTTATGTACATGTATATACATATCTTTTTGTACACGACTGCTAGTTATAATGTTAAAGCAAGGAAATATATTACAGAAAAATATAGTTTTTTTTTTTCTTGAAAAAGAAAAAAAAAAAGATGATATGAAGGAAGCATAAAACAATATATATGATTACATAATAGAGGGTCCTGCAGGGGCCAGTGTTTGGGGCCTGGGAAACACGCTGTGGAATAAAATTATAGAGGGATATGCTGGTAATCCCCACCCACACAAATACATGCATGCACGCCTACACATATACAAGAGAGAGGGAGGGAGAGAGAGAGAGAGATGGAGACAGAGAGGCATCGCATTATGCCTCGAGGGTTGATGAGGTCTGTACTTTTGGACACATTAACCCCCAACCACACATCCCATCCCATACATATGGGACCCTTTCGAAGAAGATTGTGATTCGTCTCGTCTAACTAATCATTTATACAAACATATTTGTAAGGATTTTACGGTTCGATATCTGTACTAATTCTGTATGTGTATGCATCAGGATTCTAAATAATTTAGTTCTAAGCATTTCAAATTAAAAGATATACAAAATTAACAGATTAGTTAATACATACGCGAACTCGAAGGTTAAAAAAAGATGTAATAACCTGTGGTTTCGCTCTGCACAAGAAAGACCAAAGCATGCCATCACCTCTTACCAGTGTAGAAACTAGCTTAAATTTTATAAATATTACCAATCATTCATCTGTTTAACATTTTTTTTCTCCGTCAACAAAAATCCCTAATATAATGAAAACTATATTCTTTTTTTTTTTTTTGGTCATATTTTTGACTACATATATATATATATATATATTTATATTTGAGAGAGTAATTGCGTAACGGGATGGTACTCTTGTACTCTTAGATCTGGATGGGAAAATTGTGAAGAAGAGACGATCAGGTCATGAGCATCAAAGAATTCTTAGTAAAGAACGGCTGAAAAAGAAAAGAAAAGGAAAAAACAAAAGGAAAAGGAAAAGGAGAAAGAAAAAGAAAAAGAAAAAAGATTCAAATAAATTGGGTTCATGGCATCAAGTCAGCATCCAACATTTTATTTGAGGATTGGTAGTAGTAGTAGTTGGGACTGAATTGGTTGGGGTCCACCCCCAATTAACCAAGTGGGTCATATATGCATGAGTCCTTGTGACATGTTTGAATAACAGACAGCTGCTGAATTCAAGATGCATGTCATCTACTTATTGCCATTGGCAAATAAGTCATATACCTAATGCTGATGCATATATATACTATATATAGCATATATATACTATATATAACATATATCTATATATCTACACATAGAGAGAGCCAATCCCCACTTGTTACATCTTCAGCATTTCCCCTAATTGGCCCTGACCAAGAACTTGATCCCCAGTTAATATCATTTTCTTTTTATCACTTTAGTTAGGAGATTAGGATCCTAATTTTTTATATTAGACTCGTTTACATTTAACTTCAAATTTAAACTCTACACTTCAATATCAAACTCCAATCTAAATATTGTTAGATTAGGACTGTAACTATAAGTTTCAACAATTAGATGACAAATGTACCTTGCACTTTAATTTACCACCCTAATATAAGAAGTGACATTAATTTATGGAGTCGTATTCTTTTACTTAATATAGAGCTTTAAAAAAAAATGTACGTCAAAACTCCTTTTCAATGATTAGCTAGCTCAGGTGCGCTTGACAGTCACTGTATAGTTTATTAATCTTTCTATTTTTTATTCGTTTTCATATAGGAATTAATTCATTCAAACATTTGATTGATAATTACATATACTTGTAGCAAAAAAAAAAAAATTATTAGATAAGATAATAAATATATAATGGCAGTTCTAGAGTTTTGATCGATGTTATGTATTATGAAGTTTCAAGCCAATCAAATTCAAAACATTTTTTTTTTTAATTCAGATACCTACTTCATAGTTGATTTAATTATCTTCTTTTTTTTTTTTTTTGGCCTAATTTATTAAAACTAAAATCATTTAACTTTTAAAATAGTATTAATTACCATAACATGAAGAATCACTTGTCATCCACTAATATAAGCATCTCTCAGGGACCGCTATCATACACACACACACACACACACACACATATACATATATCTTACAATTCCTCCATGAGATAACTACAGGAAAGAGAGAGAGAGAGAGAGAGAGAGAACTTTATTTCTGAACTTTAATTAAAGTTTTTGAAATTGAAGGTTGGTGTCAAAAATGAGATCGTGGTTGCAACATTCTTAAACTATAAGACATATATTAGAGATAAAATGGTACAAATAAATACTGCCTAGTCTTAAATATTTTGTAACATTATTGATGATGAATATCCACCGTTACTGCAATATTTTGTTAAGTTTAAGATAATGGTGACATGATTATGATAAATGATTACTCTCCTTTAAAGAAAAGAAAAAAGAAAAAGTTGATATGGTTACTCTTACTTCTCGAATATTGTTAGGTTAAGGGAACTTAATTAGGCGGCCCACATTTATCCACACAAAAAAAAAAAAAAAAAAGATTAGAGAAAAAGGATTAAATAAATTAATAAGAGCCCCGGGGGGTGGTGTGGTGGTGTGTCAAGGGACCACCAATAAGAATTATTAAGAGGACACCGAGAGGCACTAAAGTATAATTAGATTGGCCTAATTAATAATCCCCAATTACCAGATGAGATTGGATCAAAAAGCATATATATATATATATATATATATGCAAGTTGGCGACGACTTTTGTGATAATGGCCAAAAACCGAAAATGACCCCATGTGCATGTCACTGGCTCCATAACCATTGTCGTTTTCTTCCCAAAAATCCTTTTCTATTTGCAAATTGGCAAATTTGGACAAGATCCCCTCATTTGGTCACTACTTTATTTATCTAATTATTTATTTGTCCTTTGCCTCTTGTTATATGTTGGTTTGAACACCACCAAACCTAAGCTACGTTAAGAAGGGAAGAGTTCAATTTCCTAAGGTTTTATTTATTTTAACCACACCCCCCCAACTATTTGTGGTTGGAAAATGGCCACAAATGATTGAAGTATGCACTACTCTTGTTCCCATCTTCAATTCCCATTGGGTTCCACGGCAACACACACAACCCCCCCCCCCCCCCCCCCCCCATGACTTGGTTGCCAACTTGCCATGCCACTTTATTATTGTTATTATTGTTATTGTTGTTAATATTATAATTGTTATTAATATCGTTTCATTACTTTTGAATCACAAGTACATATAAAAAATAACAGGGAGACTTCCTGGAATATGTTAGGCGAGAAAGCATGTGTCATGCCCTTTTCAAGTTTTACTTATAATATCAGTATATTTTCATAATGATACTGATTGAGAACGTGAAAATACCACTCATTATTTTTTTAATTTAAAAAAAAAAAAGAGACAGAGGGTGGGAAAATTTTAAAAGAAAAAGGAATAAGAAGTTACATTATATCAAAAGGAGGAAAAAGAAAACCCGAAGAAATGTTTTTTTAGAAGTTTGAAAGAAATATCAAAATATGAGGCGGGGTAGTGTGGTGATGTGTGATCCCCACAAAGTTAACGTAAGCGACGACAAAACCTGATTTGACCCCTTTGGTCTACAACCAACTCCAACACATGCACCAAATTCCCTCTCTCTCATTTAAAATAAAAAAAATAAAAAAAAAAAAACTTGCTTCGAACTTGCGCGGATGTGCTCACGTGAATCAGGACCACGTGGACAAATATGTGGCCGATATAGTCGTACCAATAATTTAGAGAGAGAATTCCCTCAAAATGATAACAATAATAATAATTAATAATTTTAGAGAGAGAGAGAGAGAGAGGCGCATTCCACGGCTCAGGCCCGACTTCAAAATGACCTCTACCCTCTGTGCAGATTTGTGGACCCCATGTAGGGTCCGTTTATCAAGGACTTTCTAAAGGTTTTTTTTTTTTTTTGTTAAAGGAATAAAAAGGTATCTAAGGTCCGTTTGTCTTATCATCTCATATCATCTCATTTCAACTTAACTGTACTTTTTTTATCTTTTTTCTAAAAAATTTTTATCTTTTTCCCAAAAAGTTTTTTATCTTTTCTGAAAATTCAAAAAAATTTACTATTACAACTAAAATATTTTAACTCAAATTAACCAACCAAACATACCCTAAAGATACAATCAATGACAAATAAATCTAATTGTAAGATGTCTATTTTTATCTAAATAATTAGTTAAATTAAATCATAAGTCATGAAATTATAATTGAATACATAGCTGATCAAACAGTTTGGAGTAAGAAATAAGATAAGATAAATTATCTTTGACAGAGGGTTGATATATATTTCTAAATGGATCTTTACACACAAAATCAAAAGAAAAAAAATACTTGAATAATATAAATTTAAAAATCATTATATAACATAAATAATCATTTGATACTAAACTAATATGATACAAATCATATACTAATAAAAATAAAACTTGTGTCATGTTGGTTAATAGAGATGAATTTGTATCATGTTGATTAATTGATGAAACATAGGTGGTTATTCTCACTAACAACTAGAGTTGATATAATATTGCAATATATATGTAAGGAGAAAGAGTAAAATAGCATTTTTGAAGAGAATAATAATAAATTATAACATAAAATTTTAAATATATTAATAAATATCATAACCAAATTTGTGATCACATCATACCATAAAAAAACAAAAAAACCCTCCTCCTTCCTTTCATCTTTCTCCAACATAAAAACTATACACATAAATTTATTGTTAAAAATTAATCATCAATCCGATATTTTTTAGAAAATCCAAAAAAAAGTGAGAATTTACCAAAAATATATGTTATTACTTATCATCTTTTAAAAAACATGCTATAAACTTCAAATAAACTATAAAATGAGATCATTATAGTAATTAGTACGTAATTATATAGCATAACACGCCATATAGTATAATTTTTCGAGTTGATTTCAACTTATTGAGTTCTAAAGCATGCAATAGTTGTTTCTTGAATTGTTTATATGAATTGTTAATATGAAAAGCTTTGGCTTTTTCTAGAAAAAGCTTCAATGTTATAATGAGACCTCTAAAAAAATACTCATTTGGATTAGACTTAAAAAATCATTTCTTACATTTTTACCAAATGACCTCGTTTTTAATATGTGGTCTCAATCACTTAAAAGTGAAAAAAATCATAACTTCTACTTTTCTTCTAACTAAAAACAGGAACAAAACCTTGAGATTTCATGCACCGGAAGGAACATGCTTCCATTTGACTCTTAGGTCTAAAATTAAATTTTTCATCTCAATTTTTATTCTTTTTTTTTAAATCAACAAAAATTTTAATTAATTAAAAAAAAAAAACTAATTTCAAGCTATCAATTACATTTCAAACTGGTATATCAAACGTATCCTATGTAAATGGATGACTATTTACTTAAATTGATTAGATGCCTCTGTTACGAAGAGGTGACATTTTTCTTTTTTTTGGTAGCTTAACAAAGATTTTATAATTCCAAGAGAACTAGAGTTTGAAATGGAAGAAAACTAGTATTAAGATCTGTTCGGGGAAAAATCTAAAAATATTGTTTTGAACGTCGAATTGAAAATATGTATTTGTAAAGAAAACTTTTGAAAATGTTCTGTAATAAAAAAAAAACATAAAAATTTAAAATTTGGTAGAAAAAATATAAAATAAATCTTATCTTATTCCCTTCGTCGTTATGAATAATTTGATATAAAAATCATCTTATTTTAATTTGAAATGAAAAAGTTATAGACTTTTAAAGTTTAAATTTTTTAAAAATAAAAGAGATGGAAAGTTTAATATAGAACTATAATTTTAAAATCTAGATGGTATTTATCATCTCAAGACAGGCTAATAAAAAACGTTAACATCAAGCAAACTTGAACCTATTCAAAAAAAACAAAAAAAAAAAAAAAGGTAAAATTCCTAAGCTATATCACAACAACTCTCATTTGGCAACCAACCACAGTCGTTACTAGCAGAAGACTAGCAATTACTTTTTTAAGTGGATTTGCGATTTCAAGCAAAATAGTTAAGTAGTTGCATTAAACATTATTATTATTATTATCATCATCATTTATCCCTATTTCTCTTAGTCTTCAAAGAGCTTTGTTGAAACTGAAAATGTTTGGAAGTTCGGTTATAAAACAAACGCTCCAACTCAAGAACAATTTATTCGACCACATCGATCATCGGACTGCCACATTGCCTCGCTGCCGTTCGATGTCCAACCACATCACCTGAAATATGTTATAAAATGAGTTAGAACACAGTGTGTAATTCATAATAATGCATATATTCCAATTAAATGCGTAAGTGATGTACTTGTGCACTAAGCAAAAAATATATCGAAAAGAAAAAGAAAAAATATATATATATATAAATATCATAAAATTCTCGAGGGCGATCCCCGTCATGTCAACACTACAGATGACCAGAAACTCCTGGTTTACCAAATGAGTTGTACCTACAGAACTCAAAGTAAAGTAGCACTGCAACAGGAGCAAAAGAGAACACGAGTGTAACAATCCTAAGACCACCACACTGAGCATCAATGATCGCAAAAGGACCTATTATGACTCCCCCTAGCCCCAAGACTTGTGGAGAAACTCGCTAAGTAATAACTATAACAAGCAATGCAATGAAATCCTTCACTTGTGGTTGGACCTATCGGTTTCCGTTTCTCGTCACCTCATCCCTCATGTTCTAGACACTCATATAGCGGAATCATGTGGTTCATAAATTTAACGCACATACTATTCATGTTATATAAATTTGGAGTTGAAAAGAATTATGTGCAATTTTTTTTCCTACAAGAACTTCAAAACAGTATTTACCAACAGCTTTTCCATACAATAGAAAGTAGATATTGTGAAATCAAATATAAATTCAACCATCCTACTAATCAATGCGAAAATTTTAGAAAACAATCTCAACACATCAGCTTACGTATCCTAAAGAGAATTTTCATTTAATTGTAAAAATTGTATAAATTCGTACTAATGAAATAAACAATCGCACAAATCCTAAAATAATACAAAAACAAAAATTAGGTTTCCTCTAGCCATTGTCATATCAATCAGTCGTTAAACTTTCTCCACTATGCATTAAGATAAATTAAAACATAAGAGTTGTAAGTATACAAAGGAAAAAGTTATACTTCGATTCAGAGCGTTGATACAGAGAATAAAAGGAGGAGGACGAGGCAGAGAGAGATAATGTGGTTATGGCCTTGTGTTATGGAAGAATATGAAAGAATCGTTAGAGAGAATACAAGAAGAACCATGGAAATCAAAATGGACGTATGGAGGGCAAGTCCAAACCATGAAATGTAGATCCATAGTAGATAAGAATTTAACCACAAGAATCACAATCCAAAAAGGGATTTGAAAACCACACAGCACATTTAAATCTCATTATTTTGATTACGAAAACAATCCCTGAATCAAAGATTAAAATGTAGGATATTTCTTTCCAATTTAATATGTAGATTTGACTAACTCCCAAAAATCTTCTTCTATTAAACAAAAACTCTCCTCCCAAAAATCTTCTTCTATTAAACAAAAACTATCACACACTCACCCTGCTAAACACACCACCATTATCTAAATTTTTTACTCAAATATAAAAACAAAATTACCAACGATATATTTGTTTACACATAAAGATATATGATTCAATTAATATTGACCAAATATTAAACACCTAACTATTGGGGGCGTGGGTGGGATCACTTAAAAGCTATAAAAAGTTCCGTCTCGTAGGGACTTACATGGAGTGGTTTTGGCCACTTTGGCTGAGAGAACAGTAGGTGCATTACCTCAGTTTATTGAAAGAGTGTTTTGCTCTTCAAGAGGGTGTTGAATTTTCCATTGATTGCAGTTTTAGGTATTTCATTGTCGAACCCAAAGACATGTTGCCAAAGTGGTAAAGGCTCCTGAGCTGAATAGTTCCGTAGTTAATGAAGGGCACGTTTATATCTGATGTTAAAACTTTGTAATCTAAAGTTTTTGGAGGCCAATTCGACTAAAGTGTCTCTATAGATTGAAATAGAGTAGCCCACCTCTTAGACGATTTTTCTTTTCTTTTTTTTCCAAATTTCTGGAGACATGCTAGGGAGTAGTTCTATCTCTCTTTGTATTTTGACAAATTTGATTCTTTAATAAAACCATTTATCAAGTTTTTCTCTCCAAAAAGAAATAATCAGATTCATTTTTGTCACAACAGAAATGATCTATTTATATCTCGACAAACGTTCCAGAAAAGTATCACAATAAAAAAGAAGGGAAAAAAAAAAAAAGAATCAACCATAACGAATGTTCTTCACCAAACGAAAACATTGGTATAATAAGCCATGGTATAACGACATAGCATGAGAATTAAAAAATACATATATATATATATATATGTATGTATGTATGTCTCTGTCTCTGTATGAAAATGTATGTGAAAATGAAAATAAATAAGAAATTAGTAGGACTTACAAATTCAAAAACTTGATAGCAAACTAACTGACTATTCCCTCCGCAATTCCGAAGCCAGTTCCTGAATCGCCATAAAATTAATCAAAAAAAAAAAAAAGGAAAAAGAAAAGAAAAATAATTTCTGAAAATTAGAGAGAGAGAGAGAGAGAGAGAGAGAGACGTGTTGTTCTTGGCGGGCCTTGAGCCAGAGCGAGTAGATATTGGGATCAGGAATGGGTTTCATCTTTGGTATGTAACGATGTGGATCCGATTCCAGAGCTCTATAAGCTGCTAGAGCAGCCCCTTTCTGAATCCAGGCATGAATCAAAATCAGCAAAAAAAAAAAAAAAAAAGGAAAAAGAAAAAAGAAAAGAAAAAATTGAAGGAAAAGAATTGGAGTAAAGAAAAGACCGGTTGCTCTTGACGGGGTTTGATCCAAAGAAAGTAAGCCAAAGTTCCAGTCAGCACCCAACAAGACACAGTACAAACTGTTCTCAATCCGTTGAACTTCACGCTTTCCAGTGTTCTCTCCCAACCGCTCGCCATTGATTTCCTACTCTGAATTATCTCTCTCTCTCTCTCTCTCTCTCTTACTTGTCTCTCCTCCCTCCTCTCCAGTGCTGGTTAGGTATTCTCTAGATTTCTGCTTTCGTCCCTCCCTTTCGGAACTCGCAAGGATAACACTGAGACATCTAATGGGCCCAGGACCCAAAAACTAAAAATGGGCCATGTCTGAGCTACGCAGATTACAAATGGACTCTAGAGCTTGGCCCAAACGTTGCCAAATCCCGAAGCGTTGTTTTTTTTTTTTTGGGGGGGGGGGGGTGTGGGAAAAGGAGGAAAGAAAATTTTAGTCTGGATCTAATTAATTAGTAATAAGTAATTCAGAGCTGAGTTAACCATAGCTATTGATCCATTAGGTAAGAGCTACGGAGGAGAAAAAGAAGATAAAAGGGGCTTTCTTTGTGAAAGAACTCTCTCAACGGCTTGGTTCCTTTTCAAATTAAAAATCATTTTGGACTGGTATCTCGGAGAGAAAAATAAGCGTGATGTTAAAAAGTTCTAAAAAGTTCTTAAAAAAAAAAAAAGTTAAATTGGATTTTTTTTAAAATATTATTTTTCGTTTCGAAATATGCATTATTTCATATAATACCCAGCACCCTTTATTATAAATTAAAAATGCATCGTTTAAAATATCTTCAACATTGTGGTTAGAAATATTCGAAAATAAAACACGGTTTTTTATTTAATTATTCGTTTTGGGTACGGATCATACCTTTTCTTACTTATTATAATTCTCACGTCTATAAAAGAACGAAGGCAAAGCTAAAAACCAACATCTAATCCAAATCTAATTGCATTAGACAATTCATAGATTGAAGAGAATGGAATCGAATGAAATTTGGAAAAATACAACATACATTGGGATAAATGCTAAGCCTCCAAGTAATTGTTCAGAATTGGCTTGTAATTCAGCACCAGAAAAAACAAAAACAAAAAAGAAAAAGGAGAAAATTTTGCTAGAAATCTAAATGGATGATAGACAAATGACTAGGAATGGTGATAATATCATAAAATTTTAAATGAAAAGTGATCATACAAAATACACATCAAGCTGATGGTTTTGTCTTTTTAAGAAAGTTGGAAGTCGCAGAAAAAATAGATTGTTGTTTGTTAGAGTCTTGTTAGGCTTCCAGGTTTCTCTTCCAGCAACCAAATCAAATGAATAAAAGCCCAAACCCTTCAGTTTCTACAACTAACTAAACTAAACTTTATGCCATTTTTATATCCTTTTCCACACACACTCACGCAAAGCCAACTTGTCTCTGAGATTGCAGTAGCACTTTAAACTCATCTTCAAACTCTGGGACATTCAACTTACCCCCCATATATTCATCAGACAGTTATTTTCTTTTTCGGATACAATACAAAACGTATTAAAACTTTTTCTTTCTTTCGGTTTCATTGATAGCAGAAAAGCCTTGTTCTACAGCTAGCCAGCACTTTTACTAACATCATATCATATGTGAAAAGTGACCAGCAAAACCCAACTGATAGGTCTTCCTTTGTCCTCTCTTGATAATACAAGAGATCTTTTGCTCCCAATCTTCATAAAAGAGACGGGGTTCTTAAAAGACACCCATGGTAACTGATCCTTTTTACCTTCATTATCCTTGAGAGATATAACTTGGCTATTCTCTTCCCAAAGATCTCATCCTACATAGACAGATAGCACCCAGAAAGAGAACGTATCGAAAAAAATAAATTACTATAGCAGAGTTTGAGGAGAGACAAGTAGACCGAGCATCTAAAAGGAGACATTAGTAATTGCCCCTACAATTATTAGAGGACAGGCTCAAAATGGGGTTCACTTCTCACTGATCTCAGATGCGGATAATCAACTGTTACTAGGTACAAGGAGAAAAACTCGAAACATTATTGTTCATACCCTCTTACTGATCGTCACCTATGGATGCAACGTGAGCCTACCAGTGATCAGTAGCCAATAGAACTTCATATTGCATAACTACTTGCAGCCAATAACTTCCTATCTCCTACTACCCCAAGCAAAACTCTAGCCAATGTTAGTAAAATCCTTATTGTTACCTTCTTTAGTAGGGTCGAACCTAAACAACGAGCTCCATTGAGTGGGCAAAGCTCTCAAGACCACCAAGAGGTTGACCAAGGTAACCTAATATTGCCATCACCGTCGGTGGTCACGGTTTGCCACCAAACCATGCAATGTCATAAAGCTTAATTAAAGTAAAAGTTGACAACATGAGGGATATGAATTGCTCATGTCGAGTGGTTGCAACCCCAGCCCAGTAGAAATTGTAAACCTACCTCCAACGTTGAGGTCAACAGTTCAAATCTCTCAATCGCCAGTTCCCTCCTTAGTGTTTTACTCCCATAAAGAGCCTCTCTAATCTCTCTGATGTTCCTCATTAAATCGATGAAGATAAGAGCTCCTTTAATGCACTAATTGTGATAAAAAAGAAGCTCCTCTGGGAAATCAGCAAAAATTTTTTCCTTTTTCTTTATGATGTCGGGTCTTTACATGACAGATTAACGGTCAATTCTCAAACACAAACACACACGAGTTTACACGAGAACAATAAAATCAGAAAGATATACAACATATTCTGTTTCATATCTTGTTCGGGGCAAAATGAAATTAGAAAAGTCTTCTTAAAAAAAGAAAACAATGAACAAATGATAAGAAATGTTCTTCTCTAAATCAAAATATTGATATAAACCATAGCAAAACCAGATACCATGTTCTATAAACTTCTTATTTTCCTATGGAGTAAGAACAAATTAACACTAACAAGAAAATTCTCTACACTCTTATTGCATCTGGAGCCAAGAAAATAATGATAATCTGAAATTTAAAAATAAAAACAAAAAATTCAAAAACCACATGAACTTAAGTGAAATTCATATTAGTTAAAAAGCAAACTAACTGATTTACTCCTCCTTTTCACTATCTACATTCTTAGTGCCATAAATCAAGCCATTGTCCTGAAAAAAGAAAAGCAAATAAATTAAAAACAATAACAAATCAAACTTAAAATAAAAAAATAAAAAATAAAGAAGAGTAAAAAATTGGAAGGCATATAAGTAATAGATATAAAAAATAGAGATAGACACCTGAGGATCAGGAATGGGTTTGCGCTTCTCGACATAACGATGAGGATCGGATTGAGAATGGAGAGAGGCCCTTTCCTGTTGTTCTCGCTTGAGATCCTGAGATGGTTTCACCCAGAGAAAGTAGGCCAAAGTTCCGGCCACAGCCCACGACGCCAGATTGCTTCCTCCTCTCAGCCCTCCCATTGAATTTCCCACAAACGACCTCACGTTTCCAAATGTTCTTCTCCAATTGCTCGTCATTCTCTCTCTTTTCTCTCTCCTCTCCTCTCTCTCTCTCTTCCCTGAAACCCTAGCCTAATCAATCAAACACCCCACACCACACCACACCAGAGAATAAATGATTTTATGATTGAGATTATAAGAATGAGACTGCAGTTGAGAATCAACCCAACCAGCAATGTAAACCCCGAAACTAAACTACTTCCCTTCAATTTGGGTATTTTGGTTGATTTCTACTTCTGCCCCCCATCCCTTCAAAGTTCAAAAACAAAAGCAAAAACAAAAACAAAAAGGGGATATCTTATGTTGGGGAAACGAGTAGTACTACTCCTCCAGCTCAGAGCCCATTTACCATTTGGCCCAACTACTACTCTTGAAAAATGCCACAGGATTGATTTATACCGTACATAAAAATAAACTCCCGTAAAAAATGTCATTGACAACATCATATATATATATATATATATATGTATATATTTATTTATTTATTTATTTATTTATTTTAAAATCTCAAATGTTATTAATTGATATCGTTATGTGATCACTTATGAGGTGTTTGATTGAGTAGTTTAAGTTGAGATTTTTAAGTTTTAATAGTAAATTTTTTTGAATTTTCAGAAAAGACAAAAAAATTTTTGAGAAAAAAACAAAAAAAATTTTGAGATTAGATAAAATGAATCAATTCACCAAACACCTCTTTAGTTATCAATTGATAACTCACCACCAACAGATTTTCGATCGGTAACTACCATCACAAGCAAGTAACCAGTTAGTCACCAAACGATAACAATTAGTTACCAATCATAAGTGAGTTTCCAATCAATAATTACTAATACCTCCGGCGTTAGTTACCAGTTAGTTACCAAATAGCTACCGATTGATTACCAAGTGGTTTCCAATCAGTTGGTTACCAATTAATTATCAGTTGATTACCAACCGCTAGCGGTGTTTTGAATAGATAACCACCGTCGTTAATGGGTAACCGATTGATAACTAATTAATTACCAACCTTTGACAGGTTTCTGACTAGTAACGACCACCTCCTACAGGAAACTAGTTGGTTGCTAAATAATTACCAGTTGGTTAACGAATGGTTACCAAATGTTACCAGCTGATAATCGAGCGAAATCTTGATAACCAATATGCCGAAAACTTCCGATTTCACCAGATTTTCGGGTGCCGTCACCGGAGTATTTAAACAAACACCAGATTTTTACCAAAGATCACCATAATTCCATAAAAATCTAAGACCAGTTAATCACAAAACTGAAATTAAACAGAAAATTTTAAAATCTCACGTAATCAGATATTTTTTTCTCTTTCCCGATTTCTGTCACTCTCTATTTCCTGCTCCTTTCCCTAGTTATGCAGAGGAGAAATTCGTAGCCATCAAACGCCTCTGGAAGCCTCGATCACGGCTGATCCGTCGTTGCGTGGCGGACGGCTTCTTCCCGGCGAGGTTGGGTCGGCTGAGCTCGGACCCAATCCACCAGGTCCGGCCAGAGCTCACCAGAATTGCAAAACCTAAGGAGCTGCCGATGGAGAACACAGTTAGGCAGAAAGTTCAGAGCTGATGGCATCGCGATTGTCGGGAAGAAAGAACGGATCTCCAGCGACTGAAACACCGTGAAGACGGAGGTCCAGTGCGGCTTGCGTGGAGAAGACCCTCCAATCCTCGCCTTCTGCGCTAGAGATCGAGAGAAGGAGGTTTGACGAAGGTCCGGTCCGGCTCGCATGGAAGAGATCCGCCATCGCCTTCACCGCACTGGAGATCGGGCGACGGAGGTCCAGTCCGACTCACGTGGAAAAGATCCACTGTCGCCTTCATCGAGATACAAAACGAGCGACGGAGGTCCGGTCAGTCTCGCATAGAGGAAAACCGCCGTCGCCTTCACTGCGCTGGAGATCGGCGGCATGGAATGCGATCGGAGTGACTACGATCAGAGAGAAAATGGGCGCTGGAGATCAGAAATGAGGAGAGAGTGAGGGAAGAGGGAGAAAGAGATAAAAAGAATGTGTTGAAATGGAGATAGTGAGAATATGGAGGAAAAAAAAAAAAAAGACAAATTAGTTTTTTGAATTTTAAAATTTTAATTGAAATAATAATAATGTCATCACTACGACAATGTCCACAAGAACTTTTTTTACTGTGGTAAAAATCAATCGACTCCTTGTGTCTGTGGCATGCCTCCTAATTATCCCTATGGCCTTGACAAATTTGGCCCAATCTAGAGTTCCTTTTTCTTTTTTTCTTTTTTTGGTCACCTACTTTCCGCAACATTTTTTCTCTTTTTGGTTTCTTCAAAGTATCCCAACCTTGCTTTGCAAATTTGCAATTCATGGTGATAAATAAATAAAATGCAACTTTGCTTGCAATACATTTTGATGGGGATGACAAATTACTAAAAGAATGGTGTGCTCCTAAAATTCAAAGTGAAAACCCTTAACGATACCCCCCCCCCCCCCTCAAGTTCAAGCAGAAGGAGATTGTTATTATTTGAGTATACAAAATCTTCCTCCATTTAATTTTATCCTTTTTTCTTCATGAAAAATTACACTTTGATACCATCAAATTTGATTTTCTTTGTAAATCGATCCCTGGACATGATCTTGATCAAAGTTGAGGCATGGAAATGTTGAGTTTTAATTTGAAATAAAGATAACTAAAGGGTGTTTGTCAAGATAAAGATTTTTTATCAGAAAAATGAAGCAACATGTGGTTTCCTATCTCATGTTATTTTTAGAAAAGCAAATCTAAAAATGGAAGAGGTTGTGGTAGAGCATCTCTCAGAATAACTACAGGTAAAGTTTTTTTTTTTTTTTTAACTGTTAAGATTTAATCGAATTGTTAAAATATTGTTGGTGTACTATACTTATCATATACCTTACTTCATATTACCCTTCCCACCTGAAGTCTTCTCTATTGCCAGCGACCTTCCCCGTGATCGCCCCGACGCCGGTGACCCACCCTCGGGCCCCCCACCCCACCCCAACCCCAGGCCCGAGCCCTGGACCCACACGCCCCTGCACCCCCCAGCACCCCCACCCCAGGCCCCCCTCCCTCGGCCTCCCCCAACCCCTCGGCACCCCCTTGACGGGACCCCCCCACCCCCATTTTCTTTCTTCCCCTCTCTCTCTTCCCAGCTCGCAGCCCCCCCTTTGGACCCGTCCGACGTGACCGACTCCCCCAACGAGAGAAAAGAGAGAGAAGATAAGAGAAAGAAGGGGTCCCTGTCAGGGATGGGGTAAGGGGGTTGTCGAAGGGCTAGGGGTAGGGGTCGGGGGTAGGGAGAAAGGAGAAGAGAGAAATGGGGGATGAGAAAAAGAAGGGGCTGGGGAGGCCTAGGTGGAGGGAGGGCTGCCAGGCTGAGGGGAGAGAGGGTGCCGTGGAATGGGGGGCCGAGGGGGTGGGCCCGGGAGGGTGGGTTGCCGATGATGGGGTAGAGGGGGCTGGGGGTATGGTCGTCGACATTGGGGGTTCGCCAGCAAAGGGATGCAGGTCGCCAACGACAACTGAAAGGTCGCTGGCAATGAAGAAAATTGGAGTGGGAAGCGGTAAGATAAGATAAGGTATATAGTAATTATAATATACTTCGATTAATCTTAATCGTTCAAAAAAGAATTCTACCGATAATTGTTTTGGAAGAGACTCTATCATAATTTTATCCCTTAAAAATTTGAATATATTTTCTCTAATGTTAGAAGGAGGAACATTTTTTTTTAGTTTTTTATTTTAAAACAAAAAAGAAAATCATACATTATGAGATAAAATTTTTTAAAAAATACAAAATTAATTGTGAAAGAAATAGTTGAAAATGAATTTAATGAACTGGGCACGTGGAATGTGCAGTACTGAAGGCGGTAGAAATCTGGCACAAGGGCAGGTGTTTTGAAAACTTCAGAATCTAGAAGGATAGGATTAACTCTTATATTATTCAAATAATAAACAGGTTGCCAGACACCATGCACCTGCTCAACTCGACTCTCCAGACTCCGGGCCAGGACATGTATAATGAATGAAATGAAATGAAAGCTAATGGAAAAGATCGATAAGCTTTCCTCTAAAAAAATAAAAAATGGATTAGCGGCTGGAACAAGGTCCATGTGGCATCTATCTTTGCCGATCAACTACCTAGGGTCGGCACCTCTTGGGGTCCCTCAAAATCCGGATAGATTCTAGCCAAATTTAAGAAAAAAAAAAAGAAAAGAAAAAGAAAAAAAGAAGAAGAAGCATAATCAAACAGCGTATCCACTTGGTGCCTCTAGAACTATGCATGAAGAAGAAGAAGAAGAAGAAGAAACATAAATAAACAAAGAACACTTTTATATTGAAAAAGAAAAAAACATTTTCAGAAAAAACACACACACTGGATAGGAGTTAATGATGTAGAAACAATATGATTATCATTAAGACTGGAAAAGGTCTAAAGGTCTCTAAGGTCGTCATGTGTACAAAGTGACGAGGAAAGACATAATTGAACCCACTTGGACTTGAACTTGGATTTGAACATGGGACTTGTAGACGTAGGACAACAGTACAACTACAAAAACACATTACAATTACAAACACCTCCCAACAATCAACACAAATTCAAACTCTTCCCTTTTCTTTTCTTTTCTTTTTCCCTTCCTCTTCAGAAAATGAACCCCAAAAAAAAAATAAAAAAAATAAAAAGTAAAGAACATATCACGGACTGCGACAAAAGAGCAGACCACAGATGTTTGTGGGGACTCTGTACTCCTGCCAAGTTGTATTGTCCCACTGACACATGAGAGAGAGAGAGAGAGGAGACGAAGGGAAAGAGTAGGAAGAAGTAAATAATACATGCACAACCGGCCATGTTATGCAGCATCAATCCCTCTCTCTCTCTCTCTCTAACTCCATCGGAAAAAACCAAAAAAACCCACTACCATCCATGGAATCCAACAATTTCCCATGTGCACCCAACAGCCTGGACTCTTTTCTTCTTTTTCTCTTTTCTCTCCCTCTCTCTCTTTCACTCCTGATTTCTCTTTTTTATTTTCCCCTTAGGCCCTTATAAAATGATGATTTAGTTCGATTTCATCGCCGGGACCATCGATATTCCACTACTTTTTCATTTTTTATTTTTTGGTGTTAGGATGTAACTTTTGTCACATCTTTGCTGGATCTATTGTATTTCATGTGACTCTTGACAAGCTGACCAGCTGCAATGGCAGACATCAAAGACAGCTCTCCGGCCAACACCGAACCAGCTACTATGGTGGCCAAGAGCCTGGCGTTTGACCCTGGCGACTCTTTGTTTGCACCTTTTACCCCAAGCAAATTCAAGCAGGCTGATTGTGACGCTAGTTGAGTCCCACCTCCAACTGTGCCCACCTGAATAATCACACAAACACCAAACTAATCAACCTCGTGATTCGCCAACCGCTTCCAACTGGTCAAGTCGCCAAAGCTTTTGTTTGAAATCTGAATTGAATAATACAATATAGGAGGGGGATTTGACTTAACAACAACTTACTCATTAAAGTTGAATTTTGATGTCAAATATCTTTCCTACATACCCCTTTTTATCAAAGGGAAATTAGACTAATTTACAATAATAAACATGATAGAGTTTTATCTTGTCTTTCTAGAATACCAAATATAAATCAACAGAGAAAAAAGCCTTCCTCGGTTCTTCCTCCCGGGACCCCAGTTTCATTTCTCTCACCTAAATTATTTAAAAATTATATTTACCTCTCTACTCGCTTTTACTAAACAGTAAACAAAGACAACAAGAGCACGGTTTCTCAAGGTTTTACCTCAATAGAAGGCATAGTCACAGAGACGTGAAGATCCTTGCCGTCGTTGGCCGCTTCCATCATGGTAATGCAGTGAGAACTCTCAATGTTTTGTGCAGGGTCTTGGCCTGTGGCTATATACACTGCTGACACGATGTTGCTGGCGTGAGCATTGTATCCACCGAGAGCACCTGCAACGGCAGAACCTGCTAGGTTCTTTAGCATGTTGAGCTCTACCAGAGCCTCTACATTCGTTTTCAGAACCTTCTTCACCACCTCCTCCTTTATCACTGCCTCGCATACAACCGATTTCCCACGTCCTTCAATCCAGTTTACAGCAGCGGGTTTCTTGTCCGAACAAAAGTTCCCTGTCAATTGTCATTATCAAGTGACCACCGTAAGTCTATCACTGAAACCGACGATATTGTCTCATTTTCCACCCTAATTTAACTGGAATATAATATAAACCGATCGAAAATGACTTGAATTACAGTATAAATAAAGAAGAAAAATACAACGGCATGACTGGCCATAACTGATAACATCAAATGAAGAGTTTCTCCTCACCTCACCTTCAATTCAAAAAAAAAAAAAAAAAACAGAGAGAGAGCGAGAGAGAGAGAGAGAATGAGAGAGGGGGAAAAAAACCAAAAAAAGAGGGACGACAGTGACGTTGAATGTCCCAAATCAGTACCGAACTGTTATTTTTTATTTTTTTGTATAATTAAATTACAAGCCAACGAAAACGGTGTCCAAAAAAATGATAACCAGCTTTTTCACGTGACAAACCCAAGTCCAAAACCGAGGGGATGACCAGCAGAAACTTCCAAAAGGGAGAGCAAAATTTCAAAAGGGTAAGCCAGAAAAAACCAAAAACCAAATAAAAGGATGGAGATGCTAAAGGACTAACCAGAGATGCCAATAACATCCATGTCAGGAAAATCGTTTTGAAGGTAATCAAGGACGTTCTGAACCCCTTTGGAAACCATGTTCATCCCCATGGCATCGCCTGTGCTGCAGCTAAATCTCGTATACACATTCTTCCCAGCAATCGCGCACCGAATACCTTGCAGCCTCGCGAATCGACTAGACCTGGATGACAAATGGATGTTTAAGATCCCCCTAATTGTTCATCCGAGACAAATACTGATTAAAGACTCAACCTTTAATGATTTTCTAAGTTTTCTTTATAGTTTTCTTTTTTTGTTTCCCCTTTTGGAACCCTAATTTTCAATCTTCTCAGCAATCAAAAAAATTCTACTTTAGCAAACCAATAGTGAAATCACAGGAGGCAACAGAATAAAGAAAAAGGGCCTAATTAAGAAACATAGCGAAAATGGACAAAAATTACAGTTAAAGGAGAAGAAGAAGATGATGATGATGAAAAGAACAAACGAACCTACTGAAGACGACGGAGAGAGTATCGAAGTTGACTGGGTCCTCCAAGAAGAACTTGAGCTCGGAAGCTCTCCTGGCCGAGCCGAACCTGACAACTGGAGCTCTGGTCATGCCGTCCCTCAGCAGCACGCTGGTGGCTCCTCCGGACATATAAATCGCTTTGCACCCTCTGTTGGTGCTGGCCACCAAACACCCCTCCGTCGTCGCCATCGGCACCGAGTACTCGAACCCGTCAAGAAGCAGCGGCCCCGCGATCCCCACCGGAATCTGCACGTATCCGACCGGCATTTCACAGCACTGCCCTAGAATCGACTCGTAATCAAACCCTTCGATCGGCAATCCCTCAATCGACCTCCCCGTCGTCCTCTGGAGCGCCTCGCGACGGACGGCCGCGGCTCGCTTGCAGTTCCCAAGCCTCGATTCGAGCGAGTACGAAGGCACGGTCCCGTCCAGCACCGATTTGATAATCTCCTCATCTTCTTCGGAGGCCAATGTGGGGACCACCACGGGGGGAGGCGGCGGATGAGGAGTAGTAGTAAGGCGGCAAGAAGCATTGTCGTCGTCGAGGAGGTCGAGGTCATCGTCGTCGTCGGATGCGCGGGGGGAAATGATGAAGGACTGGACAAAGTCGATGCCGAAGAAGCCAAGGAGGTAGATGAAGGAGGCGATGAGGGAAACGATGGCTGCGATCTCGGGGAAGGTGACGACGTGGAGAGGGGTGGAGTTGCGGATCTTGTCGCGCCAGCGGTGGAGGAGGTAGTACGCGACGGAGAAGAATAGCGTGAAGAAGACCGCGTTCGTAAGGTAGAGCGGCAGAGGGAGAGCGTCGGAGGCTTTGGGTGGCGCCGGCGACGGAGACGGAGACGGCGATGGCTTCCGGCCGTGAGGCTTCGGATGTCGGCGGCGGAGGTCCATCGGAGGAGAGAGAAGGGGGGGTCACAGGGAACAGGCACGGAGGGTCAGGGGGGGAGGGGGGGGAGGGTGGGGGAGCTGACTGAGAATGTGGGAAACGGGAAGGAGTGGGTGACCGAGGAGGGGTGAGGAGGGAGGGAGGGTGGGTGGTTTTTAATGGGTGTTACCATGAGAAGGAGAGTCTATCGCACATGTGAACTCCAAATACGTGTGCAAGATCTCAGGAGGAGCAGGCCACATCTCTCTCTCTCTCTCTCTCTCCATTCTTTCCAGTTTCCAGCTCAGCTCCCCCGGACACTGCACGTGCAAATAGGGCCGTTGTCTGCCTTGTCTTCTTCTTCTTCTTCTTTTTTTTCACATTTCATGTTACGATTCAATTTAAAATGAGTTTCTTCTGTATGGTATGAAAAATATGAGAATACTTTTCAACCAGAAAAAAAAAAAAAAAAAAGATAGAGAAAAATATGAGGGTTTCGAGAAACATCTCTTTTTTTTTTTTTTCTTTTTGTTCACTCAAAATTATATTTTATTATTAATATTTTTAAATATCAATAATAAATTTAAATTTTAAAAATCTATAATTTTATTATTTCAAGTCCAAATAAAATTTTTTTTTAAATTACATTTAATTCCGAGATTAACGAAATAAAATTAATATTAAAATTCTTTTTCCAAACCCATTTTATTTTTGTATAATTTTCTACTATAAACAGTTCGTTTTCATTAAACGTACGTTTTCAAACTTAACTCATTTTTAACCTCTAAAACACCGTCTTTAAATATCCCCTGACGGACCCTCATAATACTTTTGCTTTTCAACCAAAAAAGAAAAAGAAAAACTATGAGAATAATGTGATAACTGAAATTGAAGATAATTTTTTAGAGGTGACAATTATGTTCATAGTTCGTGTTCACAATTCATATCAACTTGTTTATTTACCTTATCGGAAAATATTAATCCAAATACAACTTATTTATTAACTAAATCAGAAAGTTTTAATTTAAACACGACATTTTTATTAATCATGTCAATTAATATAAGCCGTTTAAATTAATGATCGATTTAATATGATTATGATATTTTCAACATGTTTATTGGTGAACCTATATTTTCGTTTAAGCAAAAAAAAAAAAAAAAGTGATGTTTACTTACATATTTTTAAAATTCATGTTATTTGTAACTTAATTAATTATGTAAAATCTTGTTTTATACCATATATATAATTAGGCTATGAATGACATATAGTAGTTAATCGTGTCAATTTATTTTAGGCATATTAACTCAAATACAATTTGTTTATTTAATCGTGTCGATCCATTATTAACCTAAACTTATTTATAAGAAAACTCAAATCCTCTGAGTTCATGTTTGTCATTGTGTAATTATTAAAATTGTCTCTCTCTTTTTTTCTTGTTTCTTTTTTTTTGGTAGAAGATATCACATTAACCAAAAAACCAACAACAATTAATGTATGATAACTGTATTTAATCTTATTTTTGTACTTGATTATATACTTTTTTTAAGATTTTAATTTCTATTGAAGGAAAATTTTTTTTAAATTACATCTGAAAATTTGTGGCTGAGCAAAGAGGCGATTACCTTTGGGTATGGATGTATCTGGAGGAGCAGTGGAACTAGTTAAATTTTTATCCAAGCGTATCACTTGTGTTAATTTTTGTTATTTAATTCTTTAACTAGTCTCGAACTTAAGAACTTAAATAAAATTATTCTTTTCTTTTAGTTGAAATTATTCTCCATGCTGTTATGGGCAAATTGGGCTTTTCGGAGTGGTGGATTGGTCGAGTGATGGATTGTGTCACCACGTCTCAAAATTTATATTTCTTGCCATTAACACAGACAGTTACAGGAGAAAAAAGAGGAAAATATCAGATGCTCAAAGTTAATGGTAAAGTCATCATTATTCACCTAACTCCGACGCCGTTTGGTGAAACATTCTTGAACCCAAATTTTTTATCTCAGTTTTTGTATTTTTTTAAAAAATTAATAAAAATTATAACTAATTTTTAAAAAGATAACCGTTTCATAAAATGAAGCCACCATATTAGTTACACGTTATCATGTATTCTCAATTGAACAAAATAACTCCAAATTACATTTCGTCTTGTTTGTTTGTTTCGGTGGGCCTTTCCTAACACCCCCCCCCCCCCCCAAAAAAAAGTCGAGATGATACGATTTTCAAGGGGAAAGTATCTTTGTTTAAATCATCATTCTATAACAGTAAGACATTTTTTAATTACTTACCATTTAAATTAAATTCATTGTCGTTATTGTCGTTGCTAGAGAAATCATGTGTTTGCAATATTTCTTTTTTTTTTTTTAAATTATATTTTCCAGATTCATTCTCAAAGCTTCGAGATTTGCACTGTTTTAATTATTAAAAAAATTTTTTGCACTGTTTGATCTAGTGTAATTACTACACTATCTCTTGTCATATGATTATTCAAGTATTTAATAGTATTTTTCTCTCGTAATATTTTAATTTATTAATCAAATTTACTTCTTAAAACTTATGATCTTAAACGGATCTTAACAATCTCCTATAAGTTGGATCCCATTTTTTCCTTTATTCTTTATTCTGATTATAAAAAAGGTGCTACGTAATTAGTTCATGACTAATGTATTGATACAATAATAAGAATGCTTTTTACTTTTCTTATTTGGGTTGTCAACATATTTGATATTTGACATTTCTAATACAAGTCTTGTTTGTTGATATACTATGCGGCGTCAGACAAAAAATGAGTTTTGTGAAACTTAATCTATGGTTCGAATATAATTGGATCAAACTATTTTCACTATATTTGAGGAGTTTAATAATGATGAAGATTAAAAACGAGATCTTAACAAAAATCTCTTTGTTTTTAATTAAAAAAATGATAATTAGTTCTTGTTGCGTATTACAGATCAGAACTTTCCTTTCATAATAGAAGAAAATTATAACAGTAATAATAAAGTAACAACTCATACAAGAAAAGGGAACAAATGAATAAAGAAAAATGCAACTCTCAAACCTTTGTGATTTGTGAAATATCTAAAATATGAAAATAGCACTACATAGTGCAACAATTAACTTCTCAGAATTAATCCAAAAAAGAAAAAAGGAAAAAAAAAACAATTAATTTCTCATACTGTGAGGTTTCTAGGGGTCGGCTTAAGTGATTGGATGCGTGAGTGTATGAGTCTATAATTAATAGTTTAAATTATGAACTTCCTTTTTTTTTTTTTAATTGTAGCACACGTTTGATACTAAGATTTGGATTGTAGAATTTAGGTTTATATTGATTGTGCGTTTATTTAGACATTTGAATTGTTTGAGTTAAAAAAATGTAAAAACTTGAAATGTGTTCGGAAAAAAATATTAATATGGAGCTTGCTTTGCATCTCATCTAGACTTATCTATGTAAAATTATGAATTTTTAAAATTTGAGGGGGTGTTTGGTTCGTTAGTTTGAGTTGAAATATTTTAGTTGTAATAGTAAATTTTTTTGAATTTTCAGAAAAGACAAAAAATTTTTTGGGAAAAAGACAAAAACTTTTTAGAAAAAAGACAAAAAAAAGTACAGTTTGAGTTGAAATGAACTGATAACCAAACACCCCCTGAGTTACAAAACTATATGAATAGTAAAACTGAATGAAAAATATAAAAATTTGATTATAGAAGTATGATTTGGATTGGAGATCCAAACACATGCTAAAATTAGAATATATAGACTATATATATATATATATATGCAATTAATATACCTATCATTAAACTAAATACGCCATTCGGTGCAACATAATACGTAAAACTAATGGCTTATTCACCATGAAAAAACATAATACGTAAAACTTTCCGATTAATAAAGGGGAAAAACATTCGGGGTGGCATATAAGAACAAGAAAACATGGATTAAAGTGTACTACGTCCACTATTGAATCTTATTTTTGTTTTAATTGCGAACTACTAGTGTCCTTTTAACACAGGGGTGCCGTTGGCAACTTGTGAAGATTTTTTCCCCTTATCTGATCTGGCTTAAGAAAAATAAATGTTGTTTACAGTACTAACTATAGCTTGTACTTTCCCCACTCCCATTTCCAAAAAAAAAAACAAAAACAAAAAACAAAACAAAACAAAAAAACTATAGATTATATTTTGTTAAGAGTTTGTTTTGCATAATTTCTACTTTTGTTTTTAGTTAGTAAAAAAATATGCTGTGACTTTTTTAATATGTCCGATTTGTAGTAAAAAAAAAGAAAAAAAACTTGTGAGGTCAAAATGATTATTAAGTTTTATAATTAGTAATAAAAATGTTAAAATGTCTATGTTAAACTCTAATAAAAGTTTTAAAATACATTAAAAAAGAATTTCTAGAAGTTATATTTTCTTATTTTGACATTACGTTCCTATGATAAATCATATTTATCAAAACACTTTTCGAAACAATTTTTAAATCTAGAAAGTCAATTAAGTAGTTTTCATAAAGAAAAAATTAAAACAATACTAAGGATAAAAATTTATCTAAGATCCAATGATAAATTAACAAAATTGCTACTCGGTTCTGTGTAGAGACGAACATCTCTGCTCTTATATAAAACTTAAATCGTGAGCAATGAGCCTCTTTGACAGGAATATTCAAATATAATATTACACCTTTGTAGGGTAGCTTACTAATAATGTGCTTGTCTTAATTATCATATTCCATCAATTTTGTTACTAATTGTCACGCACCCTACATAAACTTTCTAGAAACAGTTGGTTTTTTTTTTTTTTTTTGTCCGGCTATTGGCGATGATATATTAGTAGATAAATTAAATGGAAAGCTGTATTATGCATAATAAAAATAATAACACACCTTTATTAAAATTTTGGTAATAAGAAATATAATGTATGAACGTGACTGTGTTGCTATCAGTAACATGGTGACAAATGAGATCATACTTTTAAGTATTCACTTCCAACATGCAGGTTTATCTGTTTGGTGACCATTTTTTTAATGAATTCTATAACTATGAGTCCTCGGTTTGTTAGCAGTTGACTGGTCCCAACTGTTATTTATCCTTTGCGTGTTGACTCCTGGAATATGGAGATACCGTCGATCTTCTTATTTATTTATTTTTAAAAAATAGTGAAGGTGCTACTTATTTGATGATAGATTCAAAGATCGGATTCCTTTCTTTCTAGCAATACGGAAAACAAAACAAGCTGGATTCCAACTCCTGACAATTCAACTTACCCA
Organism: Ficus microcarpa; assembly: GCA_025413485.1. Taxonomy (NCBI): domain Eukaryota; kingdom Viridiplantae; phylum Streptophyta; class Magnoliopsida; order Rosales; family Moraceae; genus Ficus; species Ficus microcarpa. The sequence goes on from CM046377.1 coordinate 31,302,486, forward strand.
CCAAATCATTGGATAACAAAAGAGGGGGGAAATTCAAACTTTTCAAGAAAATAAAAGAAGAATTGAGAATTTGTAGTGGGGTTTACAAAAAGTCCTTTTTAGTAAAGACAATTAGGAAACATTAAGTTTTATCAATTTCATTAATTTTAGTATATATTTTTTCTTAATCTTTATGTTTATAACTTAGTTTGACGATTCAAAACCATACCATGTAAGTAAAGTACATTCTTGCTAATAAAATTCTTCAAGAGTATGGGAACTACATGACAAGGAATAAAAATGATTGGGGACGTGTGGTCTTTAGGGTTTTTTATTTAACGAGATTTTGAAAATATGATGGTTGAAAATTACGCAAAACCAAATTTACTTTTATCCCGTCACAAAAATTTTTTTTTAAATGTAATTAAGAAAAACAAGAAGTGAAGCTAACAACTTGTCTTCGGTCAATAATGATAAAATGATTAAGTTTTCGTTTGACTCTCAGGTTCAAATATAAGTTTTTCACATCAGTTTTTGTCTTCTTCTAAAAGGTTAACAAAAATTATAATTAGTTTTTAAAAAGTCAATTAACTTTAATCTAAAAATTTTATTTCAAACATGTGTTACAGTAGCTAAATTGTTACTAAAAAAAAACAACAAGAACAACAACAAAATTATTCTCAAAATCAATTCCAACTTACCAAACATCAAGACATAATATCTTGTAAGCGTTCTTCTATGATAAAAAAATCTTTATTGATATATTATTAAGTGTTTTTTTTTTAACTTATGTTGTTAAGTGTTTTAATTTCTCTTTTTATTTTTACTATGAAAAAAGTTAAATTATATTCTTTTTTCTCTTTCTTTTAAAGCTTTTTTTAGAAATATTTCCTCCTACAAACATGATACATCGTACACGTTCCTTTTAATTTAGATCCCGTGTACGCTTTTGAATTAACACTTGAAAATATTTATTAGCTAGATAGGATACGAAAAAAAATATATATATAAAAACGATTTACTGATACCATATACATATCTGAATTTTTTTTTAGAACACAATATATATCTGAATTGTTAATTAAAATAATATGATAATCTGACGAAATTTAACAAAGATTTATTATTTCACCCTTACTTGGGTGAAGCGAACGTAGACCCATTATCCGTACTATCCGCAAAGGATTCAGAACTTGATGTTATTGCTCTCTGTTTACTCTTTTTTTTTTTTTTTTTTTTGTTTCCCCCTTAATTTATCCTAAATTAAAAGATCAATGTTCTGCAGTATAATTGCTAATCACTGTGCCTTTTTAAGCAATTAAAAATGTTACATTTCAACTCTACCTTTTTTTTTTAAAAATAATTTTTTGACTGAATTGAGGTTTACCGATTATACACAGGATTTTATATAAACTTATAGGGTGTTTGGTGGAGTAGTTTGAGTTGAGATTTTTAAGTTTGAATAGTAAATTTTTTTGAATTTTCAGAAAAGACAAAAAATTTTTAGGAAAAAAGATAAAAACTTTTTGAAAAAAAGATAAAAAAAGTTTGAGTTAAGTGGTTTGAATGGGGATGTCAAACACCCTGTTACATGTTAAACTTTTCTCGTAGTGACCTGTGATTACTAATAATTTTTTGCTTTGGACAAAAACAAATACAGATAGGAGAGATTTAAAATTGACAAAAAAAACTTCGTCATTCAAGAGTTGGAGATAAAGATGAAGGAAACCATTGAAGAGAAGATATGCATTGAAAAAAAACAAAAATCATAGGGAAAGCGGCAGTATAGCCTCGTTCCTCAAAATCCTCACGCAACAACAGCCGGCCTTTTGATGCTCTCACATCATTTTTCTTTTTTTGTTTTTTATGTTGTAAGTCTGCATATGTCCCCAAAGACGCCACCAAAAACAACCTTAATATTATCTTTACTATAATACGAATTTTTTTTCTTATGTAATAAGAATATTCTACAATGAAGTATTAAAAAAAAAAAATTTTTTTGGAAAGAAAATTTATCAGTATAATATGGAAATAATCATATTAAATTAAATAATTAATAATACATTATTATTAGAATTTGAGGATTTAAAATTATACCGAATCGAAATTTCTGTCTAAATATTTACAAATAAATTTAAATTTCAGAGACAACTAGTTCCTGTACATGTAAACCTAAAAAGCAGTAACACAAGAATTAATAAGCGGAGATGGAACTTTAGCCCCAAAAAAAAAAGAAAAAAGGAAAAAAAGAAAAAAGCCACAGATGGAAAGAGTGTGTGACCGGCGCTGGAGGGTACGTGGCTTCATGGCTGGTCAAGTTCCTCCTCTCTCAAGACTACATCGTTCATGGCACTGTCAGAGATCCATGTATTCATTTTTCTGCTTTTCCTTTTCTTTTTTGTTTTTCTTTTTGTTTTTCTTTTAGCTATTCGTTTTTCAACTAAACATGAACTGGAATCATCATCATCATCATATGTGTATATAAACATAAATATGGTGGCCGGTGGGGCAGGTGATGAGAAGAATTCTCAAATGAAGAAATTGGAAAAAGCTGATGAGAATCTACAGCTGTTCAAGACAGACTTGCTGGACTACGAAGGTCTTTGTTCCGCCATGGCTGGGTGTTCTGGTGTTTTCCACGTCGCCTGCCCTGTTTTTTCCTGGCCCTGTCCCCAACCCTGAGGTGCTCACTACTTACTAAATTATTATTAATCACAACAACTACTCTTCAGTCCTGTCCTGTGTACGTGTATGTGGGAGATTAACATCTCTGTTAGTAATTTTATTTTATTTTTGCAGAAAGAATAGATCGAACCAGCAGTAACTGGGACAAGAAATGTAGTAAACGCACGCGTGAAGACAGAAGTCAAGAGGGTTGTGGTTGTGTCCTCCGTTGGTGCCGTCATGCTCAACCCCAACTGGCCTAATGATAAGCCCATGGATGAACTTTGTTGGTCTGATCACGCTTTCTGCAACCAAATTCAGGTACCCAATATTCTTTATCTCTCTATGTTTGGGTACAGTGGAAAAGTTAAACAAGAACAAAGAACATTAAAAAATGTCCTTTTTTTTTGTTTTTTTTTGTTTTGTTTTTTTCCTCTCTAATTTAAGTTATCAACATTTTTATTATCGTTGCTATCCTTGTGATATTTTTTTGTTGTACCCCAAAGAGCTTCTATTGCCTGGGAAAAACAATAGCGGAAGCGGAAGCGGAAGCACTGGAGTTAGCAAAGAGCAGTGGACTGAGCATGGTATCTGTTTGTCCATCCATTGTTATAGGTCCAATGCTGCAATCCACTGTAAATGCCAGCAGTTTGCTCCTCCTTACTCTTCTCAAAGGTTCTATCTTCTCATCCTACTTTTACTGCTTCTAACATTTTCGGATCCAAAATTTTCACACAATAACAATTTTTATTCATGTTTCTCACTATCTTCAGTCGTTGTTCACCGTTTGTTGGACAATACTCGACGCATTTTCCACTAAATATACAGATTTTGAGGTCAATATTGTGGTTAAGTAATTGTGTTTTTTTTTTTTTTTGCAAACTATCAAAATCCAATGTCCGATGCAATCAATGACAGGCAGATTTGTATAGAGCAGACACAAACAAGTACCTGTACTTGACAAGCAATGCAATTAATCAAATTCAAAATGGACTTGACTGCGTAAATACGTTTTTCTAGTAAAATTTTTCCTCAATAGAATCTTCTTGTTCTCAACCATTCAATTGGGATTTAAGAAGCTGCCAATCTGCTACCACTCTTCTAAGTCTCTCGTTCCTTCCACTTTTTATGGTCTCATTTGTTATGTTTATTTTATTTGAACAACTCGACGGAATTAGATGGACATGAATCTCTGGAGAACAAGGCTCGTACAGTGGTCGATGTTCGCGATGTGGCCGAAGCGCTGATACTGACGTATAAAAAGCCAAAGGTGGAAGGGAGATACATTTGTACATCGTACGTTGTTAGTACGAAGGCTATGGCAGACATGTTGAAGAGCAAGTTTCCTAATTATAATTACCCTAAAAGGTAAGTGTCATTAGTATCATGATAGGAGACATATTTTTAATATCCTTCAGAATTTTTCTACTTCTGAAAAAATCTGTTTATTGTGGGACAGTTTCACTGAGGTGGAGGAAGATGTGAACCTGAGTTCAGAGAAGTTGCAGAAGTTGGGCTGGAAGTATAGGCCATTAGAAGAGACTTTAGCGGATTCTGTTCGGAGTTATCTAGAAATTGGTGTCCTAAGCAAACACTGAATAAGATGGCTAGTTCTTTTGTTTTTTGTTTTTTGTTTTTTTTTTTAGAGGAATTATGGGGAAAAAAATATAGCTCACACTATAATGTGATGAGTGCATAGGCAGATATGTTGTTTTGCCGACAGCAAGTGGTCTTTCATGGCTATTGATTTTTGTGTGGTTGTAAGGTTGTCTGAGGGAGATCATTTTGCTCCCTTTTTTTTTTTTTTCCAGACTAAATAAAATGTATTATTTATCTGTTATTTATTCTTTTTTCTTACTATGTATTGTTCAAATGCAATCCTCTGAAACACACCATGGGATTCCACTAGAAAAAAAGAAAGAAAGAAAAAAAAAAAGTTACTAAAGGACGTTCCTCTGAATTTCCTCCCACAGAACAGAACTTTCGAAGTTTTGAAAAAAAGGGATAGAAGAAGGTTCAAATTACAAGTTACAACATGGCGTTGGTGGGCCTACTGGTTCCTTTTATGACACAAAGAAGCATTTCAATGGATGGCCCAATACACCTGTATTGGACCCCACCAAACCCAAACCCTAGCCACTAGTTTCAAGTTAAGACGTGGCTTGGAGTTTTGTTGTGCTTTAAGAAGAATCACTGTTTTAATGGCCATGCTTTGCTGTGTATGGTTTATTGATTGTGGTTTATCAGTGTCATGGGCGTGACAATGGACCAGGAGCCAAAACTATAATTTTCTGGAAAAAAATTAAAAAAAAAAAAAGACAAAATCATTTAACTTACACTTCGAATAAGCACATATGAAACACTCTTACTTTCATATATTGAATAATGTTTATTTATGTCGAAAAATGATATTTTGCAATAAAAAAATAATAATATTCGAGATAGATGGTTAGTTAGTGTCATCCTGTCGCCAATTTTTGTTATTAATGTCTAATAAAATCTATAAACAAAAAAAAAAACTAAAATCTCACATCTCGCTTTTTTCAAATCAGTCCATCCAACAATGAAAAAATGTTGTAGGTAACGTTGTGAACCTTCGTGCCAATATTTTGAGTTCAATTTTATTATAACGCATCACATTATGTATCTAATCTATCAATCAAAAGAAATTAAATGTAACCCAATCATTCAATAAATTGAATGTAGACATGAAAATAATACAATATAGATTTTTTGGGATTTGGTAATATGTTAAATTAATAGTTTTTCTTGAAAGGAGATTCGTAAAAGCAACTATGTCGTTTTAAGTAGCGTTTGAGTGGGTTATGACACAACAACAACCAAAATAATAATAATAACCTAACTTAATTTTACTTGAAATACGAGTTTAGTTTTCACTCCACAAAATGTCGCAAGTCCTATGATGCATAATACATACATGAGTAAGACTTTAATGGCATGTTTACTTATCATTCATGAGTGAAGATTGGAAGTGGGAAATAAAAGTTAATTCCTTGTTTACTTGCTCATTTTCTTTCAGGAATGTGAGTGGGAATGGTGGGTCTCTACACGAATTTGGATTGAACAATGAGATTTGCGATTCTTGCCCCTCCTCCAATTGTGACTCTCAATTTTGATATTGATATCAAATTACTATCTTATCCTTACTTTACTTGTCAACTGTTTTAATAAAAATATAAAAAATATATAGTGACAACCTATATTAGTTGTGTTATTTACATAATATTATCTAATTGTTTTAATTACTATTAACTTTGTTAGATTAAACAAAAAAATATTTTTATTAGAAATAAATAATACGTATCCATTTTTGACACTCTACTTTTATTTTAATTAAAGTTTTTATATTTTAAAGATTTTTAAAACAAAAAAATTACACAATTTATAGTTATTGTTTTATTATCTTAATATTATACTGATGAGTTTGATTGTGACAATAACTATAGAAGTTAATCAATTTTTAATTTCAATAACATAATTATAAAGGGATATATAAGTAAATTTATAATAATTCATTATAAGTTCATATTTAAGTAAACTCGTGAATGAGATTTATAATAACTCTGATTCATTCCAAATTATAAAACCAAGTAAACAACTCATCATGAATCATGTTCATTCAAAATTCTACTCATTTCCATTATACTTAATAAACAAACCAAAAAAGTAGAGGCATGGAATATTGAACCTATCTTAAGAAGGAGAATTAGGGAGAGATATCGAGAGCGCCTAACTACGTAATTTGATTATTTAATAGCGTAAACCAACCATCATCAAGGCTTAAAATGGGAGTGTCCGCATGGGAATGGAACCCCCCTTTTTTTTTTTTAAAGGATAATAATGCAGGGGCACACCAACCCAATTAATGAAAGAGAATGATGAATTCATTCATTCATTCATGTCACAACCAGCAAGCATCATCATCATCACCATCACCATCATCAGCATCATCATCATCATCCGCTGCGATTTATTTGTGTGTGGGGTCCCTTTCTTCATTCTCCATACGAGTATCACCTCCCTCGTTCTACTTTATCCCTTCCTAGTTCTTCACCCTCTTTTCCAAAACCCCATTTATTATTATTCTTTTTTTTATTTTCTCTAATTCAAATTTGTCAAAGCTTTTGTCGCGGATCGACGACAAACTTAGTAACTTCTTACACGACAAGGATTCGTACTACTACTTTATTCCGAAAAATAAAATAAAAACTAGATTTGCAACTTTCCATTACAAAAAAAAAAAAAAAGATATTTACATATATAGATATACAAGTGTAATTGATGCAAAAATTATATGTAAACATTTTTTTTTTGTCAGTTATGCATGAAGTTATTGTTAGATGTTACATTAAAAATTAATAAAAAGGGAAAAAAAGAATAAACGTTAACTTAAAAAAAAAAATGCTAATCAAGCATTTGTCCAACATTTCTCTGTTTTAAATTTTAAGCCTTTTTTATTTTATTTTATTGGGGAGTAGGAGCAGATAGCTTCCCACCCTCTTAGCTCTTACATATTTACTTAACAATAATCATAATAATCTTCTAACGTATAAATTGAACAATTTTATGGTCGAAGAAGCAAGGAAGCCAAAGTAAATCACAATATTATTCAGGAAAAAAACTTTTTAAAATATTTTGATGGAGAAAAATATACAGCTAAAAAGGTATCGCTTTCAATTTCAAACCTTTTGGATTAAAGTACGCAACTAACTCATGTTTAAAAGCTTTTTCTTTTTTTCTTTTTTTTTTTTTCCTTTCCTTCTTTGCTAAGTATTTCCTTCTAAATTTATGTTGACAAAAAGGAAAATCATTGTCACGCATAACATAGACAGGGGATTCTTTTGGAAATAAAATAAAATAAAAAGCATTAATGACCCTGATTAAAATACATAAAAGTCCAATTCCCAAACATTAGGAAAAAAAACAAAACAAAACAAAACTGTTTCAGCATAAAAATAATACAAAAACAAGAATGGCACGTAATCACCTCTTCTTTTTTTGTTGTTAAAAAGAAAAAAAGATGTAACAAATAATAAGAAAAAGGTTAACATCTGTTGGAGAGTTAAGTAAGCCGATAAGAATAAAGTGAATAGGGATGATATTTTTACCTACGGGTGTGGATATTCGCCGCTCATGAGACTAGTATAGGGGGATAATATATGGGTGTGGGGACAGGTATGTGGGTTAAGATTCGGTGAGGAGAAGGGGTGGGAGAAGCTTCCCATACCTGCACCCACCCTGCTTATTCCCTTATGATAGAAAATGAATAATAAAATTAGCATTTTAATGTTTTAGTTTGCTTTATGAGTTTTGAAGTTTGGATTTACTTTTAATATTTTGATTTCATTTTCAATTATGATTATGTTATTAAAATTTATGAAAACTTTAATAAAAGTTATTTTAATTTTTTTAATAATTATTGATGGATAAATGGATAGAGTATGAGTATAGTACCTTTAGTGGGCATTATCCACTCTCGCACTTGTATTAAATTACCCCATTGCCATGTCTAAAACTGATAGACAGGAAGGAAGGAAAGTGAAAAGCAGAAATTTCAGCGCAACCATGATCCTTGCCGGGACCACTTTGGATGAACGACTGTGCTGCCATTGTCTTTCTTCTACCAACACAACACCACAAACTAAACTAGTTTATATAAAAACTTACGACACGAGCCCAACTCCCCCCTCTACTTTTATCTCGTTGATATAGATATTATTAGTGGTCTAATATATGAATGTTTGCGTCAAAAAATTTACAACGTCACAATATATTAGTGTTCTCCGTTATATATCAAATCGTTAAAAAATTAATTTAATGATTAAAATATTAATACATACCAGTATGACATATGTATAATTCATACGTTTACTTTTTCTTAAATGCATATAAAAATATTTTATAATAACATTTATTTTCATAATTAGTAGTATATTTATTTGTTGGGTTAGTTTCAAATTTGACCTTGGAATTTTAAGGGTGTTTCACTATGCTCCCTGTGACTCAAAATGACATAAAACTCATCCAAAGCTTATAAGAAGTTTCAACTATAGTATTTTTGTCATTAAAATGTCAAAATTTAGGTAGTCTTAGTTAAAATGTCGGTCACACAATTAGTTGTTAAAAGACAATATTGAAGGATGCCGATGAGCTGGGGTATGTACATGAAAATGAGGAGGCAATACCTAGTATTAGCAAGAAGAAGAATTTGAGAAATTTATCTTTCATTTTGAAGTTTCTTTTTTTTTTTTTTTTATTTGAGAGGAGGATTTTGAAAATCTTTTATTTTAAAGGTGATACCTATGGGTGAATATAATTGTTGATGATGAATTTTTTAATGACAAAAGCATTGAAGTTGCAATTCTTGAATGTCCTTTTGGTCGAATTCCTAGTAAATTTTACAAGCTGTACTTTTATTTTGTACCAAAAAAAAAAAAAAAAACTTCTGATAAGCTAGATAAAAGGAGAATATTGTGCCATTAAATTGTAGAGGGCAAAGTCAAATAACTCATATTTTTCAGGATGAAATGCAAAATTAATTATCAATAATTCTATTTTATTTATTTTATGAGATTTGTACATTTTTCACTCTGTGATGACATGATTTGACAACTTACTCAGAACTTGTAGATTTTTTTTTCTTCGTATTCTCGTATAATTTTATAGGTGTTTGGTGAATGATTTTAGGTGATATTTGGTTTATTATCTTATTTTAAATTAAAATGTGCTTTTTTATTTTAGTTTTTGTCTTTTTTTTGAAAAATTTTTTTGTCTTTTCTGAAAAAGTTTTTTGTATTTTCTGAAAGTTAACAAAAATTACTATTGAAACTTAAAATTTTCAACTCAAACTCATTTACTAAACGGACCTTTAGTTTAAGATTTTTAAGTTTAAATAGTAATTTTTGTTAACTTTTAAGAAAATATAAAAAATTTTTTCAGAAAAAGATAAAAAAAGTACAGTTTAACTCGTTAAACTGTAATGTCAAACAGGCCATTAATGTTCTTTTGTTAATAACGTTTTCTGAGAACTAAAAAGTTATTGCACTTTTATTACGAAAAAACAAGAAGGATTACACTTTATCGGGCCTGGCTCAAGCATTTTTGTGGTCTGAAGCAAAAAATATTGAGGAGGCCTCTTCTATCATAGGGATATCTTATTTATATTGTAAATTTTCACACGTTAAAATTTGTCAAAACTACATCAAAATGAAAATATATGCAAAATAATTAACATCCCTATCAATTGGATTTTTTTTTCCACTTACTACCATATAATTCTCATTTTTTATAATTAGAATTAACTAAGTCTAAAACATCAAAAGAGAGAATCAAAGCTTATATGTAGTTTAGTTAGAGCTCTTTGTCTTTGTTTTATAAGATGTAACTTATTCAATAAATTTTTCAGTACATAGTTTACCCTAAATGAATTTTAGGGGCCTTGAAAGTATGATATTTGAGAATACTATACTTAAACATACAATGATATTTATTTATTTTCAAGTTTATATTTTATTTATTATATGTGTCTGTGTGGCATGATTTTTAAGCCTTTTTCTACAAGTCTGTCAATAATATGTGTATATATTCAAATAGTAGTTAGACAAAAAAAAAAAAAAAAGTAACTAGGCCTTAATTTTAAGTTTAATACAAATATATACATATACATTATGTACAAAATTGGGGGCCTTACATGGCTCAGGGACCTTAGGCAAGTGCCTAAGTAGCCTTGCCCATGAGCCGGCCCTGCAATTTACCACCTCAACTATTGTCGTCTATGAACATTTTGTTAGCACATTATTCTTTATACTCCCTCGATTTTGTTTTGCAATATAAACCATTCATGATCTAATGTTAAATTTTACAACAGGATTTTGTCACACAATCAACCACATAGATGTATCAAAAGAGGAGTAAAGAGTAAGTTATTTCATCAAAATATTTAAAATGAGAACAACTCATTTTATTGTTAATACCAATGTTCCCAAAAGTTTAGGTTAATTTATATAATTAAAAAATACAGGGGTATTTGTGCCAAAAATAGTTATCTTTTAGGGGTGTAAATTACAATTTTTATTCTATAGAAAAAAAGGAACAGTCTATGACAGAGACAAATTGAGAGTAACTAACGGTAGAGTTCAATCCAATAATATAAAACGATGGTATGGTGAAATGGATGGTGATGAAGTGTGACAAACCAATGTTAATATAAGCTAACAAGCACACAATATTTCTTCTTTTTCAATTTCAGATTAACTTTGTTTTTTTATTTATTTTTTCTTTCTATCTTTTTTTTTGCCCCCAATCGATGTTCCTCAAAATCCAAACCCACCATTACAGCTCTGCAAATTTTTTGAGCAATTAACAACAAACAAGAAAATTTAGAAGATTTATTGGGTTTTAAGGGAGGATTATTGCAAAATCTTCTTTTCTTCAATTTTTTTTTTCTCTAGATCTCTCAACTCTCATCTCCATAGCTACGGACCAAGAAAACTTCCTCCCGACGGCCATCGTTCATTTGCCCCATCGCCGGCAACTATCTAGAGATTTTCAATGAAAATAATTATAGATTTTTCTTGGAACTCTATTTTTGGGGCTTAATCTAGAGATTTGAGAAAAAACCATTAGTTTGTTTCTCTTATTGGAGTTGGGTGTAGTTGGGAGGAATCGAATTGAAAGCGAGGGGGCTTGGGTTACGGGGTTTTTGTATGTAATGAAGGGACTTCTTCCAACAACCTGTCCATGCCCGATCCAAGCAAGAATTTCAACGTGCTTGTCGGGAGGGGGTGGAGTCCAGCTCCAGTGCTATCATAAGAACAACTTGAAACTATTGCTCCACTCGCCGTCTTATTCGGTGACGGATTCCTCAGTCGTTCCGCAAAGCACAATTACTGCATTGAGAGCGGCTAGTGGTGTTTAGGCAGGTTCAAAGGTTTCATGGAATTCTGTGAAGAAGCAGCTTGTGAAAGAGTCCAAACTTGAAAATAGCTTTCACCGGGCAATATCTGAAAATAGTTACTATATACACACACTAGCATAAATTATATTATAGAAAAAAAAATTGTTAAAATAGCTTTGGGTGTTCTTGAGAAAGCTTTGAATGTGTTTTCTCATAGAGAGAGAAAACAAAAGATAACATATTTGTAGATGAAGAAGCTTTAAAGGCTTTTTTACTGCTTAATGTGGGGCTAAGTCAGAAGTAAAGAAAAAAATAAAAAAATTAACAAAAAAATAATATTGTTCCTTTTTTTTTTGAATTTTTTAACCTATATTATTATGGGTTAGGATACACCATAATTATAATATACACGCAGCATTTCAACTAATAGATGAAATTTAAACGATCTAAAAAACGAGTTCTACAGTAATTATTTTTAATAGAGCTCTATTGCAGATGCTTCCGTTAAAAAGAACAAAGAAATTAATTAGGGTTTAAGGAGGAGAGAGAGAGAGAGAGAGAGAGACAAAATGGGGGCCCAGGCCGCACCCTTCCAAGCTGGCTCTGTTTTGTGTTAAGAGAGTACAGTCGCCCTCCTTCCAGGTTTCTCCCTTTTTCATTTTCCCCTTTCTTTTTCTTTTTCTTCTTCTTCTTCTTCTTCTCCTTTTTTTTTTAAATACAAAAAAATAAATATAAAAATAATATAAATGACCTTCTCGACTGTGGTGGTGGTATTAGTAGTGTAGTAGATAGATCATCAAAGTGTGTTTTGCTTGCTTGCTTATTCTTCTTCTTCTTTTTTTATTTATTTAATATTTATTTTTGGTTGGTACAATTATTTTGGTATCCCGTCTGTCTAAATTTCGTTGGTGTATCTGGGCTGTGCAGAGCCAACAATGAAATGAGAAAGAAGACATATTAACCCCCGCGCAACACCCAAACCCCCCGCCCCCCCAAAAAAAAAAAAAAAAAAAACAAGCCTTCTCTCTCCTCTATTTTTCTTTATTTTTATTTTTATTTATTTTTTCCTTTAGTAGATTATTTTAGAAACTCAAAACCTCCATTCTCACCCCTTTCACCGACCATCCTCTTCCTCTTGTTGGCCCATTTAGGGTTTTTCTTTCCTTTTCGCCTTTTTCCCTTTTTTTTTTTTTTTTTTTTTTTGTTTTTCAAATTTCAAATTTATTTATTTCCCTTTTTAATTTTTTTTTTCCTCTCTTTATTGCTATTCTTAGGTTTATCGAAATCACTGTGTGTGTGTGTGTGTGTGTGCCTCTCTCTCTCTCTCTCTCTATATTTATTTCTCTCTCCATTTCTTTCTTTCTTCCTCTCAATCGGAATCGACCTTTCCTCTGCGCCCTCGAATCTCATGGAATTAAATGGATTCCCAGTATATCTCCGCCGCCGAATTTAGGGTTTTTCTAGGGTTTAGCATCACTTAGCAATTCTTTCCTCCTTCGATCCCGATCAATCCCCTCCCCCCCCCCCTCCAAGAATCGTAATCAGAATCTTCCTTTCCCCCCTTTTCCCCCTCTCTTCTTTCTCCCATTTTCATGGCGTTTCATCACCAGCAAGTTCCGGGGCCGGGTTCAGGGTCGAGCTCGAGCTCAGGTTATCACCAGTTCCTCAATTCGCCGTTTGGGGACACCACCTACACCAAGGTCTTCGTCGGCGGGCTCGCCTGGGAGACTCAGAGCGACACCATGAGGCGCTACTTTGAGCAGTTCGGCGATATTCTTGAGGCCGTTGTCATCACGGATAAGAACACCGGTCGATCCAAAGGCTACGGTTTTGTGAGTATTTTCTTTGTTTTTCTTTCTTTCCGATCATACCCATTGTTCAATGTCAGTCAGATTCTAATTTACTTTTTGATGATCTGTTTTCTTATTGATTACTTCCATTTCGATTCTAAATCTAATCATTTAGACGAACTGCCATTTTTTGGATGTAATGATCCGTTTGTTAAATCGTGTTTTTGCAATGTTTACTCACTGCCATTTTGGATTCTAAATGTAATTCATTGGCTAGTTTGCGTTGTCAATGGTAGTTTTACGAGCAATGCGATTTGGTTATAAATGACATTTTATTTGCTAGTTCATCTTTTCAGTGTCAGCGCTGTTCCTATTCGGTTGAATTTTGCTTCTTTTTTTTTTTTTTTTTTTTTTTTTTTCCCAATGAATCCATTTGTTGTGCGCCTGTTCAGTTGCCTAAATAGAACGGCTTGGTTTTTCCTTTTGGATGGTGCTCTTTTTTAGGTTGACAATTGTTACTTTTTCGCTTCGTCAATTGTTGTTTTTCCCCCCTGTTTAGTGGATTTTGCATTGTTTTACCCACGAATACCTTAGTGTTGCATGTGTTTTCGGTTGACAATAGAATGACTTGGTTTTACTGGTCTGTATTTACATGGAGGGTTTAGGTGACTTTCCGGGAACCAGAGGCTGCTAGAAGAGCCTGTGCCGATCCAGCTCCAGTTATTGATGGCAGGCGTGCCAACTGCAATCTTGCTTCGCTCGGGCGGCCGAGGCAACCCATGCCCTATGGTATTGTACCTTGTTTTAAGGTTTTTAGCTTCCTAGATTGATAAAAATGAGCTAAAAGTTGGAACTCTTGAAAGATGACATCATACATAATGTGAATGATGATCGGGCAAAAAAAAAACCATATTGTTGTCACTTTTCGCTCTTGTTCAATTCTATTCTTTTTCCCCCTTTTGTTATTATAGGACGTCCTAGACCTGCCACCCCATACACAGGAAATGTGCAAGCTGCTCGTGGGACTTATGTTGGAAATTTTGGCTACCAGCAGCAACCACTCTCTTACAGCTACCAAGGGCTGATGTATCCGCCGTATGGGTGAGTTGTGCGTCTAGAGACAAGTTGTTAGTATGGATAAACATTTCAATCTGGAATCAACTCGAGAATCGAGTTCAATCTCATAGTTTACGGAAATTTATGGCTTTAGAATTTTATGCGGAGTGGATGGCAGCACTAGGTTACATGGTGACTCTATGTTGAACGTTGATTTAGGTACTATAGATGTATGAGATTATAAGGACAATCCGGGTCTAGTATTTTAGTGACCACAAACCAGTTAAGTGGTGCATCTCCTTTGCAACTACTTTCTCATTCTTTCTTTTCTTTTATGTGGCATATACCAATCACAACATGCATTCCCGCTTTGAATAAATCATTAGAATAATTAGTCATTCCCTTTCAAGTCAGGGTTGATTTTGTCTAGAATACAGTGATGTGACATGGTGTGATTGGTAATTGCAGGAATTCAAAAAGTGTTAGTTGCGGAGGATTTGTGCCCCAGATCAATGTTATTGAGCAGGCAAGATTATAACTGGTGTTGTTGGATAAGGACCATGGATTGAGTTGTTAGTCTCACTTTTTAAACCGATTGATCACATACACGAGAGAACTGTTCATAGAATAGGAACGGTATAGACTGTTGTTAGGACACCTTGGTCCTTTTGTCACAATGAATTATGAAGCGCGTTTATGTTGATTTTTGTGCAAGGTCTGGTCGTATCTCAAAGTTTCCATTTCAAATTTGCACAAAATGATAATAATGCTTGTTTTAATCTCGTCAGGTATTCAACGTATGGGCCTGATTATGTGTATCCACAGGTCAGTCACTGATTCCTGAAAATGACCGCAAGAGCTGCATTATCTGTTTTCTGCATGTGTTTGAACTTTGGCAATGACATCTTGGTCTTCGATTCTGATTTGTTTCCCTGTTTTATGATTTTTTGTGTAGGGTGGTTACAATCCTTATACGGGTCAGCAGTACCTTCAGATATATGGGGTACCTGGGACAGTTAACACGGCTATGTATCCTTATGGTCAACTGAGTCAAACACTTCCTAGTGGTCAGGGTTATACAACTATGCATGGATATGCAATGCCCAGCCATCAAATTGTGCAGTTTGGTGGACCCAGTGTTAATGCTTTGACAACTTCGACTATGCCTACAATTCAAGCACCATATCCAACAGGTGCATTTCTGTGACAAAAACTGGTTTCCATCCTTTTCAATGCCATTCGTACTGCATGTGCAAAATCGAAATGTCCAGAATAATAACCTCTTACCAAAGAAGATAGGGAGATCAAATTCTTTGTAGCTTATTGGTTTTTTGGAAGATTTAACTTTTTCTCTGGCTTCTTCTTTCAAAAATTTGACACTTTGTGGCCTTTTTTGGGAAAATAATTTACCCAATGCGCAGCAGGGAAAAAAGAAGGTTGAACTTGGTAGATGTTAATTCAATAGTAATGTTATTGGCAATTGCCATGTAGGGCTACCTGACTGGGATTAATGGTTTCATTAGGTATGGCTGCACCTGTTATGGCTCAACCACAGTTTATAGTTCCTGCTCCTTCTCAGTACGTGCAAGGTGGCGGTTCTGACCAAACAACTGGGTGAGGGGTTGATTGAGGTTAGTGCGATCTCGTGATGGATTGTTGTCATCATTTTTGGAAGAACAATTTGGACATAATTTGTTTCCTTTTTCAGGTATCCTTAGATTGCAGCAGGACTAAGAGCAGCGGAACTGCTACTTGAGTGGCAGGCTTCGAATCTAGCCTTGCAAATTATTTGTTTTGCATTCTAGAGGTATTATCTTTTTCGCAAATGCTATTTGGTGAAAAAGAAAATAGAGGGTGAATAAATGGGTTCTTCTTGCAACTCCTGTACTCCCTTTGCGAGACGGTCTCATATGGGTTTTCTGTATCTTGCAGATCATACATAGTCATGCTCACCAGAGAAGTCAGATGTCTGAGTCGTCGCTCCGGTTGGTGGAGAAGGATTGTGGAGGATGCGGGCTGTTCTTCCTCTAGGACCTTTCTGTTTAGTGTATCTAAACTCTTGTAAGCTTTCCATTGCTCACGACGAGTAGTCGGAGCTGTCATGGATTGACGGGCACGCTAGAAGCGGATTCTGGCAACCCCATGTAGGAATAAGACCAATGTAAAAAAAGAAGAAAGTCAACACGTTAGAATCAACATATGATTCTTTTATAGGCGTAGTTCCCCAGCATTTTGGGTGTATAGGGTCTCTGGTGTATTTGTATTCGTCATCAGTCCGTCGTTAAAAATGTGATATGACTTCTGTGCATATCAGTCGTAGGATTTTTTCATCGAAAACTCAAAAACTCCCTATGATCTGGATGATTTTGGGAGCCTGGCTTCAAAACCAAAGGAGAAGCTTCAGGAAATTTATTTGAAAAAAAGTTTTTCCCTGCTTGTGTGTAATGCTACTTCGTCTATTCATTTTTCCTATTTAAATGCCTTCCTACGAGGTATGCTAGTATTACGAGGGAAAAGAAAAAAAAATAGAAATTTCATTACGTTTTTAGAACTCATAATGTTTCTGTTCTTCTCCTCTCACTTTTATTATTATTATTATTATTTCATGTTATAACTATGAGCACTACTTTCCATCACCACTAATTGAAAAAAAGAAAAAAGACGGCGAAGTAAACTATACAGTTCATCGTATTACCAATAATGAGAATTAACATTTTTCTAAATTATAATTTCTATCTTCTATAGATTGAAATGTTAAAAAACATGGCAACAGATGCGAGCAAGCTAGCTATCATTTCTTCACAAGATTAATGGTCTTTGCACGAAAAAATTTATTACAAAATCTTGTAACTCTGCTCGTCATCTGAAGAATGTCATGCGGTTTTTGAAATTTTGGTTTGGAAGACGACGTTAATTCAAACCACCAAAACGATGCTAACAACGGGCGTTGACAAAACAGTGAACTCGAAGACACTTAGGATTGAAGTTGTCAGCTGGAAGGTCGTTTTAAAACTGTCAAATAAACCTGAAGGACGACACTGCCTGCAAAAAGCCAACGACAAGTATGAACTGCTACTTTATCTATATTTATCATCCTAGATATATATATATATATAATTTTTTTTTTAAACTGAAAAATCAATTACATCTATTAAAACACAACCTTTTTATATCTTTCTCACCTTCTCAATCATTGAACCGTATTTATCTAAATCCCCCTCATCAAACTGCAACCAGATAGAGCAATTATTGAAGAGGCAAAGTCTTTGCATATTCTGCATGAACAATCACTTGGGAAGCAAAAATGTATGTATATATAGATCTACCTGTCCCGTGACCGTGTATAGTCTGTTATACCAGCCGTTGGATACCATGCCGAGAGCTGAGTACAAATATTTGCGACGTTCACCAGGTTTTTGCAGCGAGTAGTCGATGTAATAAAAACCTGATCGACTTTCAAATCAGCCATGATTCATATGAACTATTTTTGTTCTTGGCAACTGATATCTTATTCAAACAAAGAACTGATATTTTGATGAATTGTTCATGTCGAACAAAGAAAATTAAGAATAGAATCAAATATGAGGTTGGAATGCAGTTTACCATTTTTGGATTTAGAATTGATAAGTTTTGCTGCCACTCCAGGTGGTCTCTGCCAACTCCTGTCCAATCCACTCACCTGTTTCGACACATTTCAACACATTTCGAATTTGCTATGCATAACAAGAATTCTAGTAGGTATGAAAAAAATACCCAAACGGTAAGGCTCTATTTTAAACCTTCAGCATCAATTATCAGATTTTGGTCGTTTTGTGCATATATTTATATAAATATTTTTTTTAATGTGAATTTGATCGAATCTGATATGCAGAAACATAGAAAGCTGCTAAAAAATATATACAAACAAGAGTGTTTTCTTCACAATTTTACAGCATTAGAGTAATACGAACAGCCAACACTCACCAGTGTCTCCGCAAACTCGTCAACTTTTCCAAAAGATTCCATCTTTGTGAAATCCGGACCAAGTCCAGTTATTATGACGCTCACTAGTAAAACCAACACAATATATAAACGTCAACACACATTTTAGAGGATGAAGAACGAATAATTTTGTCCAATTTTCAAACAAAAACTCATTCTTAGTTTCAAACAAACACTCGGAAATTACCATTGGAGCTAGCGTTTTGGTCCGGATAAAAGGCAGTTACAGACTTAAACCCACTTGCTTCTCCTTCTCCTACACCCACTCGCCATCCTTCGCATAACACACAAAACAAAAGGAGATTAAAATATTAATTCAAGCGGTAATTTAAGTGTACTAACTTATTTTGTGTACAAATTGATAGTATTGTCTGCCAATGGTTTAAACACCTATCAATAAAAGATGACAACTCGTATATCATAATAAAGAGTTGTGAATCCCACAAAGAGCTGAGCTTTACCTTCTGGAATCAATATTTTGTACTTGTTTTCACCATCAATGTAGATGCGGTAACCTTCTGGAATATCTGGAAGAGAAGAACTACAAAGTGTACAATAAGGGCTTTGGCCAATTTCACTTCCAAAATAATAAATTAACCCCAAAAAGGGGAAAGAAATAAAAAAAATTGCGCGAAAAATTAGTAGTATAATACCGGTATCAGCCGATGCATCGGAAACAAAAGGGCTGAAAGAAGAAAATGCAGCAGCAAAAGTCATTGTCGTTCCAACTAAAATTTGCCTCCTTTTGGCTCCAACTCCATCTGCCTCTTGACTAACTGAACTGACGATCAACACAGATAAAAATAAATAAATAAATAATTGAAAAGGCATGCTTACTTCTCCAAAATCAAACAGACCCAAAACAAGAACAAAAGTAGTTAGATACCATTTTTCCCATACGTCTTGTTGTCGTTGTTGGTCGTTCTCGGAACATGTCACACCCAATTGTTGCCTAAGTTTCTTGCCAACCGCTGAAGAAAATTACACATGGCAAAAAAAAAAAAAAATGTCATTAAAAGCGGGGGAAAAAGGAAGGAAAATTTGCAATGGGAATCTGATAAAGTAGAAAGAAAAGAAAGAGTAGAAACCAGAGTGAAAATTATAGGAGAAAAAGGAGAAGTGGGTTGTGGGACGTTGCAGGGACGAAGGACACCACCAAGACGCTAGACAAGCCATTCTCCCTTTACCTTTTTTAAGATTTAGATTAGATTGGATTAGCTTTGCTTTCTTCTTTCTTTGCACTCTCTCTTTTTCCTCCAGCTTTCTTTTCTTTTTCTTTTTCTTTTTTTGGGGAATTATTATTATTTACAATTTTTTTGTGAACGATACATTCCATGCTCTGTCTTACATATATTTGAATTTTTGTTTTTTGTTTTTTGTTTTTATTTTTTATGGCCGACAAGAGATGCATTTTATCATTATTTGTATTAGAAAAAGATTCAAAACTTCGCTAGTTTTGGGATTGCAAGCTCTTTTTATTTAACATTATAGATTTCGGATTTACTTTAGATTAGATCATGAAAAATTAGCATGCGTTTGATGTAAAAATTAGATTGTAAAATTTAAATTTAAATTGGATTGTGCATTTAATATAGTATTTGAATTATTAGAATTAAAAAATATAAAAAATTATATTCGAGAAAAATATCTATATAAATATGAAATTTATTTTTTCTTTAAATTCTATGTAATTTATAAAGAAAAAATAATCATAATTAAATTTATATTTAAAAAATTATGAACTTTTAAAATTTAAATTAGAAAATTATGTAAAAAAAAAAGGTAAAAATTGAATTATAATTTTAGAATCAAACCCTTACACCAAATAAGTTTTTATTTTTTAAATAAAATCTTTTATGACTTTATTACAATAGTACAATAGTAGTTTTAAATAACTAGTTTCCCTTTACTTTCAGAAGAAAATACTGGATTTAATAAGATAATGAGTAAAACTTGTGAACGAGTAATGCTTCGTTTTTCTTTCTTTTATTTACTTACGTTCTTCGTTTGTACGAAAAAAGAAACTGAACATCCTTATTTTTTTATTTTTTTATTTTTAGCACCTGAGCATCCATATTTACCAAATAGATAAATAAACCTAAACATCCGGTCTAAGCTTCCGTTTGGATTGCCGATTGGAGTTAAAAAGTTAAAATTGGTTGACTTTTTAAAATTTAATTTTAATTTTTGTTTATTTAAAAAAAAAACAAAAAAACCGACCGAAAAAATACAATTCAATTACAGTTGAAATGAAATACCAAACAAACCCTAAGCTTATAAAAATTCAAACTGCAAATGAGCGTCTAAAATAACAAAAATGTACTATTAAGGCTTCAACTGTAATAGATTTTTTTTTAAAACAAACTAAAATTTATTACCAAGCGGTTGCAATATAAATAAATTTAGGTGGTTTTAGCACTTACATGCATAATCTAATTATAATTTTACATTCGACTTTATTATAAAATGTAAAGTTGGATTTCTTTTATACTATATTTTAAAAATAAATTAAAAAATAAATTTCAAAAAGTGAAGTTACTAGAATTTCTTTTAATATTATGACCTTATATTTTTTTAGTTATCAGTTAGAACAATTTTTAAAATCGTTTAGACTAAAATTTTAACAATTTGATTAAACAATTAAAAAGGTAATCCCACAATTAAAACAAAAATTTCTATCAAGAATGTAAAATTAAGGCTTTGTTTGTTTCGTCATCTTATTTCAATTCAAACTGTACTTTTTTTTATCTTTTTCTTAAAATTTTTTTATCTTTTTTAAAAATTTAAAAAAATTTACTATTATAATTAAAATATTTCAACTCAAATTAACCAACCAAACAACAGTAAAGATGTTAATGGTATAAATTCCTATATTTGATTTTTTCCTCGCAATTTCTTCACTTCTTTTTACTGCTAATCTCCTGCCAGCTTACAAGCAGTTAGTACTTTCTTTGACATGATTTGAAAGGGTACAATGTACATTGAATGTGGATATCATATAAGAGAAAGAGTGACAAACTTGAAGAGATATATTGAATATTTAGAGGAAAAAATAATTTCTTTTTTTGAAAAAGGTACTTGTGATTTGTCCATTTACTTTCGTCTTTTTCTTTATTTTTGAAAAAGAGAATCTGTGGTAACGTCAATAAAAAATTTTTTTTAAAAAAATCTGGCGACCTCAAATTGTGGTCCAAATATGCGTGATCCTAAGTCATCACCATTTTTTAAATCATTTTTTGTTCCTCGTTTGGACGAGGTAAAAAAAAAAAAAAAAGGACAAAAAAGAGAATAACATAATTTTTTAAAGTAAAAACAAAAAACCATCTTATTGAAAATATATTGTTTCCAAATATCGAATTTATATCATATTTCAAGCTCCATATTGATAGTATATTGTTTTGATAAATCCAATTTGTATAAGATTTAGTCCATTGTAGGGTTTTTTTTTGGTAATAATATTATTCTAACAAAATTTTTTTTTTGGAAAGATAATGTGACGTTCACAAACATATATTATAAATATGCAAATACGTTTTACAAAAGAAGGGAAAATAATTGTTTTTTTTTTTTTTTTTTTATAATTTAGCCTATATTTGATAGGAAGGAAAGAAACAATATTGAAAATATATCTTATTGAAAATATATTGTTTCCAAATATCGAATTTATATCATATTTCAAGCTCCATATTGATAGTATATTGTTTTGATAAATCCAATTTGTATAAGATTTAGTCCATTGTAGGGTTTTTTTTTGGTAATAATATTATTCTAACAAAATTTTTTTTTTGGAAAGATAATGTGACGTTCACAAACATATATTATAAATATGCAAATACGTTTTACAAAAGAAGGGAAAATAATTGTTTTTTTTTTTTATAATTTAGCCTATATTTGATAGGAAGGAAAGAAACAATAGAAGTGAAAGAAAATAAGAAAGTAAGGAAAGATTTTGTTTTTCATTTATGTTGTTTTGGTATCATGAAAGGAGATTAAAAAAAAAAAAAGTTGTATAGTTACTAGTTTATGTATCTATATACATTATTTTACTTTAAAAGCAATAACAAAAAAGTAATTTTAATAATTATTTGATGGATTTTAATTGTCGGTTTCATTATTTTTCCTTCTCCTCTTATCTTCCTTCTTACCAAACAAACCAATATGATATTTTTCATCTAATAAACCATCTCCCTGCTTTCTTCTTCTCTTTTCCACCATATCAAACACAATGTTAAAAGCAACGACGAAATTTGCAAAGTTTTTTATTAATGCAAAAGTCAATTTTTCAGGAAATATCCAGCCCTCTTTTTTTTCTTTTTTTTTTTTTTTTTAATTTATTCGCCGAAATTGTTTTCCTTCCTTGTGGCTTTTGAGGAGTAATATAATATTATAAAAGAACTTTTTTTTTTTTTTTGGTTTTGTTTTGAAAATCGTCTAAAGTTCATGTTTATTAAATTACGAGTTTCTACGGGGATTTTCTATTTTAGATTATTTTTTTAGGTAACTATTTTACATTATTAAGAAGAGATTTTATTAATAAAGATTTTATTTTATTTTCTAACTACCTGAATTATGAATGGTCTTGTGTCATGCGATATAAATTTTTTACATAAATATACAAAAATCAAATCATTAAAAAATTAATTCAATATTAAAAACGATTTTTATTGATAATCAAAATAGAAGGTCTTATCCTAAAAAAGGGAAGAAAGAAAAAATTTTATTCTCTTGCACTTACACTTAAAAAGCATTAATTCAATATTAAAAACGATTTTTATTGATAATCAAAATAGAAGGTCTTATCCTAAAAAAGGGAAGAAAGAAAAATTTTTATTCTCTTGCACTTCCACTTAAAAAGCGTAAAATCGACCTCGTACTTGAAAGAGATAACAATATGTATCTTTCTCATTCTCTCCAACGTTGAAGAATAGATACATGATGGTAGAACTTAAATCACAAATGATATTCCTTTTTTTTTTTTTTGAAATAAAGCATGACACAATGATGTTCTCTTTTTTTCTTAGTAAGATGGTTCCATGGTTCCTGCCTTGTAAATTAAGTCAATTTTAAGTCTAATATTCTTCAACTGCCCACCACCAACCCAATAAGCAAAGAGTATTTTTGAAAAAAAAAAAAAAGGGAAATTTCATTTTTAAACAGTTAATCATCATCATTGATTGTTGAGATTTTGTCAAAAATAACCTTATAGGTGCTTGATTTTAGTATGTCAAGGTATATACCCATTATTAGATATGGATGGAGAGAGATGCGAGTGGGGGCTGTAGCCTCACTCAAATTTCTTGTTCTTTTAATTTTATTCCAAAAATTTTAAAATTTTTACAATTGGCCTCCATCAAAAATAAAATATTCTCCTATAGCCTTTATTTTGTCCCTATTAAAAATAAAAAAATTATCGCATAATCTCCACTAAAATTAATTTCGATAAAAAAAAGTTTATACTTTCACTACTTATTCCCCACTAAAATTAAAATCCGTAATGTAAACTCATTAAAATAAAAAAATTCTCATGATTCCTACTAAAATTTGTTTTATTTTAAAAAAAAAAACTTACTAAAATAAAAAATTCTAACATAATCTCTACTAAAATTTTGTTCTATCTTAAAAAAAAGAAAAGAAAAGAAAATAGTATAAGCCCCATTGAAAAAATTCTTGACTTCGTCCCTACCCATTATAAAACCTTAAGTATACGTTTTTTTTTTTTTTAAGTATCATCAGACTTTACTAAGGGATCTGTTTTTAGTGAACAATTTTATCTTATGTATCATGAGGTCATTTGTTATATTTAATAATATTATATCTGCTTACCGAGTATAATAAAATTTCGTCTAAAAAAAAAATCATTATAATCATCTGCATTGTGACTTTTTGAGTTGATTAGTTAAAAAAAAAAAAAAAAAACCTGTTCACAAACCCGATATATAATTGCAGTGGGTGGGTCTTCAATTTTATTTAAAAAAATATGTGAAAAAGAACGGACTAACCAAAAGATAATTATTACATATTAGCGTTACAATCAAAGAATGTTTTAAAAGCAAAATTGTAAAGAGAATAGGGAAAACAACTAAGAGCCAAAAACAAGATCCACATTCATCAGTCACGGTAGAAAAATATTATTTTGGCATCCTGTGTTTTAAACTCTTTTTTTTTTTTTTTTAATTCTTAATTTGATATCCTGTTATTAAAAAAATGTGGTGCAAATACCATTTACGTGAGAGTACAGTAAATACTAGTTTATAGAAAGTACAACGCTATCTAACTCTCTAGTTATTATTTTATTTTTCTCTTTAAAGTTGCGTAATAATTCTATTTTACTGACACATTTGGGGTGATATATCCCATTTATCACAGGCATTGCATAGCTTTAGATTACAATTTTTAAGAATTTTTCTTTTGTATTTTTAATCATCATATTATGTAGAACAAAAAATGTATTAAATTTAATAAAATTAAGATATTTTTTTCTTTGCTTAATTAAAAAAGATAGTCTAAATCTATGGAAATAAGATAAGTTATTTCTTTTATTCTTTTATTCCTAGCACATAATTTCTGGTTTTTTTTTGGTTTTGTTTTTTTTTTTTTTTTAAAGATATGTTCCTCCAAACAAAAAAAGTCGATGGGAAAATTTGAAAAACAAAGTGAAAGCGTTGGAGTAAATGCAATCCAATTACTTTATTCTTAAGATTATTATTATTGTTTTGTTTTGTTTTGTTTTGGTTGGTTGTGAATGCAAATTGGCTTAAAAAAAAAAAAAAAAAGCAAATTAGCCTGCTTTTTACGTGCTTTTTTTTTTTTAATAAAAAACAAAAATGAAAATGAAAATCCCGTAAGAGGCAAGGCAAGACATGGAAAAAGGAGAAAAAGAAAGCGAAAAAAAAAATTAAAAACTAAAAATCGGAAATAAAATAAAACTAAATATTTCAGATTTCTCGCATTTCTTAGAAAAAGGTTTCGGAGCGGCTCTCCAGTTTTTCATTTCTGAAAACCCTACAATTCCCATCTCTTCTGAATTTCGGTTCCTCGCTTAATTTTTCTAAATTATTGGTGAGTTTACAGTAATTTTTTCGGTTATTTTCTGATTTTCCTTTAATTTTCACAAATTTTCATTCACAATTCTTTTTACTGCGAATTTCGAAAATTTTTTTTCTTAAAATTGCTCGTATATTATAATGCTGATTTTTGTCCTTTTTAAGCTTTTAATCGCCATTTTTTTCCCTCGTGATCTAGTCGAATTACAAAAAAAAACACCATCTTTATAAATTTTTCTTGTGGATGGTTTTAAACCAGGTAAGTAAAGATTTTTATGTTTATCCTGGCAGTTATTAGGGTTTTCCTTTCAAGAAATTTATTTTTTTTCGCTAATTTCGTTCTCAATTCTGAGATTTGAAGATGAAGCTTTTCTCGGAATTCAAATTCTTCTTCCAAGATTCACGATCACAGTACTAGTAACTGTACTTCCATTTTTTTTAAATATAATTTTTGTTAATATTTCGCATAGTCGGTAAAAAAAATGAAAATAAAAAAGTTTTCAGATTTTGTCTGTGGAGATCCAAACACTGGAAAAGAAAAGATTGTTAATTTGATTAGTTTGTTTGATCCAAGACAGTAGAATTTGAAGAAGAGATTTTTGAAAATTTTAGTTCTATTAATTAACTTTTATTTTTTGGCTGGTTTGTTTTGAAATTTATAGGGAAGAAGTATATGGAATTTTAGGGCAAGTACAGTCCAAAAAGGAAAGAGGAATTTGAAAAAAAGATGTCAGGATCCGACACAGGTTTGATCGTTGGTCTTCAACAACAACAACAGCAACAACACAACAACATTCGTATGCCCTTCACTTCACCTGATTCCACTGCCGTTTACAAGCCCAACATCTCGGCCGCCACGTCACCCACTTACCAGTCCTCCGGCGGCGGAGGTGGCGACGGCTCCCCCGGCGGCGTTATGGTGTCAATGGCTGGTGCTGGTGGTGCTGGTGAGCCAATGGTGAAGAGGAAAAGAGGGAGGCCCAGGAAGTATGGCCCAGATGGCACCATGGCATTGGGTCTGTCACCCAACCCGTCGTCTGTCACTGTAACTCAGTCTGCTGGCGGCGGCGGCGGTTTTTCGTCTCCTCCTCCGACCGCCACCGTCAGCGGAGGAGGAGGAGGAGGAGGAGGACCCACTTCTTCATTGAAGAAAGCTAGAGGCAGACCGCCTGGTTCTTCTAGCAAAAAGCAACAATTTGAAGCATTCGGTAATAACTTTTCTTTTAATTATTATTTTGTTTTGTTTAAAAAATATATTTTTTGAATCTTTTGTTGGGTTTGTGTGGGTGTGTGTGTGTGTGTGTTTTTTTTTTTTTTTTTTCTTTTTGTTTTGTTTAGAATTAAAGATTAAGGATGAAGCTAAAATTTATTCTATCTAATTTAAGATTTATAAGCGAGCAATGTATAAAAAATATATATATATATATATATAATATTTTAATTTAGTTTTCCACAAGTGTTTAGAGTTGTTTCGTTTTAAGTATAACAGTGTCCTTTGACTTGTTCTCAATCTCCTGCCCTGGGTTATCTTATTTCCTCTTCTTTTTTTGGTTTCCTAGGAAAGAATTATTAGGGAAAAAAAAAACATTTGTGCTGAGGAATAAGGATTGTAGTTTCGGTTAGGAGTCTGACTGGAAATGGGATTTTTTTTTAAAGTTTGTTTATAATGTTTGATGCCTGGGACAGGAAATCAACAAGTTGTTGTTGTCAGATGTATGTATTATAATTATAGGATACCTATGAATATACATATGTGTGGGATATTTGTCTCAATAAGGTTTATGCTGAATCCTGGGATCCCTTAAATATAAATTAAGAATCTTACTCGTTAAAATTACGTATATGCCCTTGCTTCTTGCGTTGTTGCACTTTATAACTGTTTTGTCTCTTTCATGTATACTTGTTTTTTATTTTTATTTTTTTAATCTTATTCATTTCTTAATGCCTTTTATGTTACAACAAATTATCATCTTACAAATTGAATGTTTACCATGATACATGAATTCTGACTTCGAGATCTCATAACATTTTCAAATTATTATTACCAAAAAAAAAAAAAAAAAAAGCTGTAAATGTTCTTCATTTGGTTATTGTAAGTAACTATAGAAAGTTGACTGTTTTAATTTGGTTTTTTTTTTTTTTTTTAATGTCTTAAGGTCAGCGGGATTCGGATTTACACCACATGTCATCACTGTCAAAGCCGGAGAGGTAATTTATATTTTTCCTTATTATTTGTTTAACTTTTTCCTTCACCTATCCATTCTGACCGTATATTTCTTCACTGTTGTTTTACCAAGCTTGGATCGTGTATTTTGGTTCCATAAATTTAATGTGTAGGATTATTTGATCCATATTGATGCAATGCGGCCAGATGAAGAAGGCTGGCGCCTACTTATTATTATTATTATTATTTTTAATTTAAAGTTTATTGAATAGGAGTATTATATAAGGATGATGACATAGTACACTTGACAAACTAAATAATTTCTCGTCAAACTCTTATGACTTGGCAAGGCACATAGGGGCCGAGTTATAATAATATGAGCAGGCTTTTATCAAACTAACTAACAAAACTGGACCATTTTATACCAAAAATTCGTGTTAAACACTGTTATCTCTTCTCCTTTGTCAAGGTGGGATCCTTGGTGTGGGACTAGAATGTTTCTCTTTACGAATGTTTGACTTGGTTGTGCTTTTGTTGTTAGTATTATTTTTCTTTAAATTCACAGTTTCTATGTGATTGGGAAAAAGGAATATAATATTTCAGGTGTTCGGTTTTTTCAGGATGTATCGTCGAAAATAATGTCGTTTTCTCAGCATGGTCCACGGGCTGTCTGCGTTCTGTCTGCAAATGGAGCCATATCTAATGTTACTCTGCGCCAGCCTGCAACCTCTGGTGGCACCGTTACATATGAGGTTTGTGAGCTTGCTTATTATAAATTCTATGTTAGATTTGATGACTGTTTGATACATCTGGATTCTTATTTTTTGAATTGAGATAAATTTTTGGAGGATTCGATGATAGGGTATCAAAATTTGTACTGTAAGATCACATCAAGATCAGAAAAGTAATGGATTTTAACAGAACAAAATGAGAATATCATAAAATCCAAAATGTATAATACCGATAGGTTTTTTTTTATTTTTTTATTTTTTATTTTTACACTTTGGTACCCACCACCCTACCAAATAATTCTCCCATTTTTCATTTGTTTTCATATTTTGTTTGTAACTAGGAGTTCATCATTGTGAACGGATCTTGAGATCCAGGATTCCTGTTAGTTGAAGGGGTCTACTACTAAAAGAGGTTTAGTTTTCTTTCACTGTTTTATAGGCTATCACAAGTCTCTTTTTATCATTCTAAACTCGAGTACAAGTCTGTGTCACAGCACACAATTTTCCTTACAAATTAAGTTATGCCAGTTGTTAAGTGTATCTGTGATATGCATCCTATTGAGATAGTTCATCAGGCGGTAGCCGGTGGGCTTGCCTTCATATCATTACGCATTTATTCAGTGTGGTCCTCATTTGCAGGGGCGATATGAGATTCTGTCACTCTCTGGTTCGTTTCTTCTATCTGAAAACGGTGGTCAGAGGAGTAGAACTGGAGGTTTAAGTGTATCATTGTCCGGCACAGATGGTCGTGTCTTAGGAGGTGGTGTGGCAGGTCTTCTCACAGCTGCTTCTCCTGTTCAGGTACTTTTGTGTTCCATACGCCTTTGCAACAAAATCAAATTGTTCTAGAGCTGTAAATTATCTTGCTATATGCAACAAACAACAATAGTCTGGGGAATGAGTCAGTATTGAAAATCTGAAATGATTGCCGAGGATGCTATATAAGAATGTCCCTAATAAAGAAAAGATCGCCAATTTCTCTAGAATGGAAATTGAGAAAGTTGGTTGTCTGGTCGGAGTGATTTCTGAAAGGATAGGGAACCTTGGTGGACCCACAATTTGAATTAAAGAAAGAAAAAAAGGAAAGAGTGAATTTTGACAAAATGTGATACTGGTGAAATTACTTAAATTATCCGAGTAGTGCCAAAATTTTAGGAAAATCAGGGGGAAAAAAAAAAAAAAAAGAAGGAAAGAAAGAGGGTAAAATAGCAATTTCATAAGTAATATCATTTCTTTTCCTCTATCAAACAACAAAAAGTAAATTAGCTTTTTGGTCTTCTATCTCTTGCAGTTTTCCGTGCCTCTTGTTTTCATTGCAAGTGTAATTTTGCAGGTAGTAGTTGGGAGTTTTATAGCTGATGGTCGCAAAGAACCAAAGTCAGCAAACCGGGCTGAACCTTCAGCGACCTTTGGGCTCGGTGGTGGAGCAGCTGGGCCAAATAGCCCACCATCACGGGGAACTCTCAGTGAATCGTCAGGTGGGCCTGGGAGCCCAATTAACCAGAGTACAGGAGCCTGCAATAACAACAGTAACCCCCAAGGCATGTCGGGAATGCCATGGAAGTGAGAATGAAATACATCACTTTGTAAACTCACTGTGTCACTCTCCCACTAATTTGTGTACTAAGTTATCGTGTTGATTGTAGCCTCGGCGTCTTGTAAGTTTGGTAGAATAAGGAGTGTAGAGAATGTTGCTGTTGGTTCGGGTTTTCGACTTTATTGGCGATTTGCGAGCCTAGAGTGTTGACCAAGACAAGTAGGTAGTATTGAGATGGGGGAGGTGGTGTTACATATAATTTTAGGCATAAATCTTGCGGTTTTAGAAGTCAGTGGGTATTAGGATAATTAGATGTAGTTTGTCATGTCTTTTGGGCTCTCTCTCTCTCATTGTAGTTTGTTGTGTTGTTTTGCTTGTTGCCCCATCACCTATATTATCACGTATGGTTAATTCTTACCAATTGTTTTCATCTTCTTGTCTTTTTATTTTTCACATTCATTTGTTCACGGGTTTAAACAAAAAACAAGTTTTACTAGTTTCCTTTCTTCTTTCTTATTTACCTTAGCTTCCTGTCATTTGTCAATGGAATTTGCCGTCGGTTCCTACTTCCTCTCGAAATGTTCTCTTTGGAGATGTGAAAGATGTTTACAAAACATTATCCTCAGCCGTTTGATGATCATTCAATACATTGATCAGTTGTAGGAATGAACTACACAGTCAAATGCTTACTTTCTCGCTTTTTTGAGTAGAAAACGCAACGAAAATATCCCAAGCGCGAATGTCTGCCAAAACCATGCTTTCGAATTATCAGGGTCCACCCTCCTTGATAGATACCATGCATAAGTAGCTTCCCCAACATGTAGGGCCGTAGATACTAGGAAAACCATCCTCACCATCCACATTGACCTGAAGAAGAAAAGGCTTAATGCTCTGATAAACGGCACTGGTCCAATTTCCGGCAAATATGCAGCACAAAAAAGTGAGGTCATTCCAATCACAGAGAATAGCCATGTATAAATAGTGGGTCCATCCAGAGTTTTCCTCTTCTTCTCTTGCCAATATGATATGGTCGCAGCCATGCCCTCCCGAGGCGTCACCATTGGGACATATCCAAGTTCCTGCTTGGCTTTAAGGAAAGAGAAGTAATGGGTAACACCAACCTGTAAGATGTACACAAAGCACTCAACAACAGTTCATCACAGCCACAAAATAGAAAAGATCCTATATATACATACATATATATACATATATATATTTGTTGTTTCAAAGAGAGAAACACCTTGTATACTTCGGCAGGAAGGATCAAGGGCTGAGGAAGCCACCACCGGTTCAACCAAGGATACAAAATTGTATATATTGCCCAGAAAATCTTTCCCAAGAGAAGAGCTTGAGGGACAGCTAAAGACGCTTTCGGCAGGTCATAGTCGAGGCTTTGAAGAAGAGGTCGAAGGAACTCAAAACTGTTGACTGGAAACCCTGTAAGAGCAGTGGTTTTTTAGATCTCAAGATTACTCGTGATCTTATAGTTCTTCCATTTGAATAAAATAAGCATCCAATTTCCTCAACTTTCAATAAAGGTCGGTGATGATTGTTCTTACCATCAGAAACAAAATAAGTTTGCCCAGCAGCTATTAGACGCCTCTCCTTCTTGGGAATGTAATCCAAAAGGCCCATGCTTGCCAATATTAGTGCAAGTACTAGGTTATCGATATAAATCCAGTCTCCTTTTACACTTGAATCCCCAATCTTAAATGGCAGCAAGCCTAGCTTTGCTAAGGAAACTATCCTCGGAAAGTGCCTTTCTTCACCAGGTCCATAAATAGCGGCAGGGCGAATGGCACATGTATAAAGACATTTCCCATTCTTCTTCCTGTATGGTCAGAAATAACCATCTCAATATTATAACTGGAGGAAAATGATAGGAGAAAGTACTGAAAAAATAGGCAATACCAACACAAAACTTCTCGGATGCTTCGCACCGTGCGTTTGTTTTTCTTTTCTGGAAAAGCTTGCACATGTGTATTTGCAACTAGTGCATGCTTTCAGCTAGAGCAACAATTAAAGCTTGCCAAAATAATATGTTTAAAATACAATTTAAAACTAAAGTGTCTGATTATGGTGTTTTAAATTAATCAGCAGTAAAGTTACTTACTTAAAGGGCCGACCATTGCTCTTCAAAACCAACTGCTCGGCGAGTGATTTGCTACGGCCATATGGATCAACATGGTCATCTATAGGAAAATACGGTAACGTCTCATTCCCTTTCACAATCTCCTTTCCACCAAACACAACATTGTAAGTGCTCACGTAGACAAGCCTTTGAACCCCAAACTCAAGGCATGCGTCCAAGATATGACAGGTTCCGTTAATGTTAACCTGATCAACACGACTGAATTGCAGCATTTCCTTTCCCGACATGCCAAAGGAAGCCAGATGGAAGACACAATCCGCCCCGCATAGAGCTTTTTCAACATCCTTTTTCTGGGTAACATCTCCTAATCATTGTTTCATTTAGGCTAAGTAAGAAACTTACATCAAAACATACTACACATATCAAAACCACGAATGTAAATATACACCAAATGACGCATAAGAATCGTAAGTTTAGTTCAAAGAACGGACCTTTCTCTCTCTAAATCTCTCCTAGTCAAACACTCCAATAAATCTCAATTTGGTTTCTCTCTCTAACGTCTAAATTACTCATAGCCAAACAATTCCAAATCTCAGACTCGCGTCGGGAATGTTGCCCAAATGCCTATTTTTCACGATCCTACGCGGAATTAAGAAACGGAAAAAAAAAATTCCAAATTTTGAAATCAATCTTGGTATCTAACTGCAAAATTAACACTAATTAAGGAATGTTCATCCAAGTTCAGTGCATTATAGTAGATTAGCGAGATAAAGATTACAGAAAGTGGATCTGAAGGGGGGACCTTGGACGAAGTGAACACCATGGGTGAGGAGATCATGGGACCAGGGAGAAGTGGTTCGGAGGTCAAGGGCGCGAACTTGGAGAGCGCCTCGGCGGAGCAGCTCCAAGCAGAGAGCGGAACCGACGAAGCCGAGACCGCCGGTGACTACGAAGGTGTTGCCCTCTATGCCTTCGTTCTCGCTCAGATGCATTCTTTTGTTTTTTTCTCTCTCCTACAAATACTAATCTGTAATCTCCTCTCTCTCTCTCTCTCTCTCGCCTGTCTCAGATTCTTCTACTTGTAATACTAAATAATCATATGGAATAGAAAATGTTTGTGTTTGTTTGTTGGTGCCTGGTGGGTCTTCTCCTGTGTCCAAGACTTTGTAACTTGGCTTCTGACTTGTCCAGGCATTTGTTACGGTTTACACTAAAAGGAAAATTACACGTGTTGTGTTTGGCGTAGATATCGGTTTTACCCTTTCAAAAAAATGTATATATCGGTTTTACCTTTTTTTTTTTTTTGGTTCAAACAATAATTATGCAAATATCTAAAACAACCATTGTGTTCGGCTGTTCGCAATGTCATTCACGAGATACTTTAGCAAGTATAAATATCGAGACTAATCATTCACCCTAATTGCAATTTCATAACTGGAGGTTGTAGGTGTAGATATCCTCTTAATCTATGACATTAGTGAAAATTCGCACTCTCAAATCTTTTCAAAAGAACATAACTCTCACGTTAAAAAGAATCCTCTGAATTATTTTTATAATAATTTTTATCTCAAATACATACGGTTTATATCGTGATAAAATGACAATAATGGAGATTTTGATTGAGAAGTTCTAGTTCATATTTGTCTAAAAAATATAAATAAAAATAAAGAAAGGGGTCTGAATATGAAACAATGTTATTCTTTTTCTTTGTGATTAGAAGTTGATAACCCCAAAAGAATCCGATATTAAATGTTTGCTAAGGACAATAATTTAATTAATAGTTATTTAGATATCTCTAAGACCTTTTTGACTTAAAAGAGAATATGATAAACTTAGCCACGCATCAAAGAATAGAGAGAAGTTGAGAAATGAGCAAAACTTAAGGATTCTTCTTCAAGTATCCTATGTGTATCATCATGTAACATGTTGCAACCTTGCAATTCCTTTGAAAGAGAAAATAGGAAAAAAAAAAATCAAAACTAAAGATAAGAAAAGAAAAAGAAAAAGCGGCCTCTTGGAAGATGGTATACATGTCGAACGTCAGGGGTGGGTCCCACTATAAAGCAAGAGAAGAGAAAGGAAAAAAGGAACTTCTAGAAGAAGTTGAAGCTGGTGGTGAATCTGACGGTGCCACAAGCAACACCAGCATAGACATTGAGGAGCTCATTTTGGGCAGACCAGAAATCAGCTTTCAGACCTCCTCTCCTCACTGCTTTTAGTATTTTGTTCCTGTGTGCATACCCTGTTACCACCACCTTCTGACTGTTGGCATCCACTTCCACCTTTTCTATCCCTGCATATTACATATATATATATATATATATAAAATTCCAAACCTCCACTTTGTTAATTAACTATTCGTCAAAATTAAAACAAAGACAAACTGGTACAACATGAGATGCTATATTTGATTTTTGATCGTTATATCACATCGAAATCATTTAACTTAACAGAAGCTAATGAAAATCTAATGGTCCAAACAGACTTACCTTTTAATTTGGAAAGGCATTTCCTGAGTCTCTTCTCATGTATGCCAACCATCTCCACCTTCAATTCTACACTCT
Organism: Ficus microcarpa; assembly: GCA_025413485.1. Lineage (NCBI taxonomy): Eukaryota > Viridiplantae > Streptophyta > Magnoliopsida > Rosales > Moraceae > Ficus > Ficus microcarpa. Next base: position 31,337,004 of record CM046377.1, read on the forward strand.
GTAAAACAATATTTGATTCTTTAGTTTAGACCTTGTCTGAAGACAGAAATATTAATCTCTATAAATTTGTTTCCCTTATTTTGATGCAGGACTTTGTGGCAATGTAATACATTATAGGTCTATGTTTATTTAACATGTACAAACAGAAATATTTCTCAAACATCATATGTGTATATACCAGTAAACAAAACCACATATTGCTGAAAAGAATATATATAAGTTTACCTCCATGAGAGTTTTTCTGCAACAGAAATGGTTAGTTTATGAAGAAGAAGAACGTGCGAGAGAGAGAGAGAGATGGTTTTTGAGAATATTAGAGGAATATGATATGAGAAGGAATGTAACAGATAGAATGTCAGGTAGTGATGATTACATAAATACACATGTATGTTTATGTAAGAGTGTGTGTGTGTTTGTGTGTGTGTATATATATATATATAGAGAGAGAGAGAGAGAGAGCAAAAGGGCAGTAGAGAAAAGGATGGAATAAACAGTAAAGTGGATCTTGGTTTTGGGGTGGTCTAACTGGTTGTAGAACAAAAGCAAAAATGATGATTTGGGATACAATTTGCTTTTTCTTTTTGTTTTTTCATTGTTCGAAGGGAGACAAACCAGATAACAAGAAAACGGTAAACGTCTAGATAGTAAAGAGGAGGAGGAGGAGGACCAGTAAAGGCTCAAGCTTCGAGGCTTTGAGTGGTCTGCGCAAAGTGATGCATCTCTGGACAGTGGACAGACTCATTTTTTTGAAATCATTTGCTTTGACCGTCCCAACTTTGCTTTTTTCATTCCTTAAGTAATTATATTCAAAGTTCTATTATATCATTTTTTACGTTATTTTGTTTCAAATATAATTTACACGATAAATTATGCACTTTAGATTTGTAACAACAGGTGATGGTGATGGATAACAAGATCTCTGAATAGATGATCTCAGCCGTTTGTTAATGTATCTAGGTTTGGAAAAGTGATGAGGATCCAATACTCGATGGTGGTGGGGTCCACAAAATGACAGCTTTGCATGGGGATGACACCTCGTTGGACTGCTTTGCTCTCGTTCCTGTCATATTCATATGTTCTGAAGCTGAGGTAGGTTCTGCAATACTGTATCATAGAGCCGTCTATATTGGAGGATGAGATATCGGAAAAAGGAAAAGATCAAAAGCTAAAGACAAGAATATATTAAACTTGGTAATAAACTGCACAGCAAGTTTGGTATTTTCTTTTCTTTTCTTTTCTTTTTTCTTCTTTCCTTCTTTTTTTCGGTTCCCTAGTTTGCTTGGCCAATATTGGGAACACAACATAGAGTAATATTCGACCGTTTGAAATAAAGAGAAGCAACCTCTAATTAGAAAATAAATAAATAAATAAATAAATAGAAAAGAATGAACCTTCCAAAAAAAAAAAAAAAAAGAACAAAAGAACAAAAATGAGGACAAGTCATCTAAACAAAACAACCAAAAAGGAGCAACTGAGCTCTGAGCAAAGCAGTGGAGAATTTCGAACCAAATTGGCTAAGTTGTAGAAGAAAACCAATGGAGCTCAATCCATATTTGGGGTGGTGGCGCAGTTGGCTAGCGCGTAGGTCTCATAGCTTTCTGAGTAATCCTGAGGTCGAGAGTTCGAGCCTCTCTCACCCCAAATCCCTTTTTTTTTTTTTTTTTTTTGGCTTCAATTTTATTTTTCGTACTTTATTGATAACTTGATTTTTTAGCATATGGATTGGATTGTGCCAAGAAAAAAAAAAAGAATAAAATAGTAAAGGACCCAGTGGAGCCGACAAAAAGAAAATCATCCAAGAAGGTTGGGATCAGCCATAAGAATGTTGCTGCTTTTGGGAATCTGGATCTCGAATTTTGAATACTTTAAAAACATTCTCGAGAATCTCTCAATCATCAGACTTTGCTTTGATTGGGCATGGCCTCCATCTGTTTTTGTTTTTTTTTTTTTTTGTGAATGGTTTTTGTCGTTTTCTATTCAGCCTATGATCCGTGCCCGCCAGTCTCATTGTTGGTATCCATCTATGTTTGTACAATAAGCTTCGTCAAAAAAAAAAAAAAAGAAAAGAAAAGAAAGAAAGAAAGATGAAAGTAAACAGAGGCCAGAGTCCATAAGTGGCTCACGTCTCTCGAGCCTCGACAATTCAAAAGGCTTCGAAAATAATTGCATGACTCTATTTCCTGAATCTCTTTTTCGTGATTTGATATTTTTTGTGTGTTTTTTTTTTTTTTTTTAAAGCGCTCCAATTAGGTTTCAAATTGTCTTCTTTTAACAGTTCTTACAAGTAAAATCAAATCAGAGTCTAAAAACTACCGAATTGATCCGCTACGATGGTTACAATTTTTCTTGCACATCCCCATCAAGAATTATCCCTACGAGTGAGAAATTCGACTCAAATTTGTTGTTAGAGCGGGTGGTAGTGCATTCTGTTGTTGATGTGCCAAATTTGTCTATCTCCTTCTACGTTTTGATTCTTAGGATTCTACTCATTTTCATATAGCGTCGCTTTCCAATTTTTAACTTTTAGCCTTTTGTGGATTGCATTTGGATTCATTCAAATTAATATTTGTATTCAAATGTAAAATTTGAAATGCATATTTGAATATATATATATATATATTTTATCAAATATAACATTTGAATAGTTTAACTGGGGAAAAACGAATGTGATAGGGATTTTTAAAATCAAGTTTTTATTTAAGTTGAATTATTATGAAATTCAAATAAGTTCAGTTAACCGACCAAAACTCTATTGTGTTTAGTATAATGAACTATTAATAAGTCATCCAAACGAGACACGAGTTCAATGAAGCAATGCTTCATGCCTTCTTCCTTCCAATTAACATCGGTTTCAGATTTTTATCGTTTGTTCCACCTCCTTTTGGGATGTTGCTTTAATTATTTTTTCTAACCTCAAATCAGCCGTTTTCATTTTATTCTGATATCCATGGATTGTTGTTGTATTCCGATTTTATTGTCCTTTGCAGTTTATGTCGTTCTCTGCATTTGTCCTTCTAATTTTTATGTCGTTTTGAATATTGATGTCGTTTTCTAAATAATGTCATTTTTGTGATTTTTGTTGTTTCTTGCATCTCGTCCATTATTTTATTTCTGTAAGTAACAAAGCAACTCGAGGAATTCTTGTATGTTTGTATTTGATATCCTTTCTTACTCGTCGCCGTCTTATATAATTGCCGCATTCGGCATCCCATGAGGCTCTTTCATAACTTTGTTTTTGATTTTATGTAGTTTTCTCATCTCCAATGTCGTTTTCAAAACTTTGTTGTCTCATCCTCTTATATTTTATTTATTGGTATTCCCTCTTATTTACTTTTCACACCCCGTTTCTTAAACCACCCACCAATACAAATTTTAATTGAAAATATTACTCGTTAGCCACCTTATGTTTTTCCAAAAAAATATCTTCTAATTTCCTGCAAAAAAAAAAAAATCTCTTCTAATTAATTTTCTACAAATTTTTTACCCTTTTTAAACCACCATAATAATCTCCCCTTCCTATGACAACTTTCCTTTTCTTTTTTTTTTTTTCATTTTTTTTTTCTCAGTTTCTCTGAGAACACATTTTTTTACTTCTTCGTTTTCTTCTTTTTTCTTCTTCTTCTCTTATGGGTAATGGATATTTTTTGCGACTTTAGATGCTAAGCCTCTCTCTCTCTCTCTCTCTATCTTTTTCTTTTTAATCCCACGTTACTTTACTGATTTAGATGCTAATTACAGTTTTTTAACTAATTAATTAAAATCGAGTGTTTTAATATGTATTATAATTAATTTTAACATTAATTTTTAATTATTAGAGATGTGTAAAAGACTAAAAGTAACCTTACAAAACATTTTTTTTCTTTAAACATAGTTGTTGTTAAGGTTAATTTTGTAATATTAAATGTATTAAATATAGGTGTGAGAAAAATAGACGGAAGAGTGGCAATAAACCACCCCATTTTATTTTTGTAGTTGATGTTTTATTATCTCTCGCGAATTTGTTGTTTTTGTTTTATGCTTTGATTACTAGGATTCTGGTCTTTTTCTCAATTTATTGTCGTTTTCCAGCTTGTGCTTGTACCAAGTTTATCGTAGCAATGCTATGTTGTTTTTCTTTTTATTTATTTATTTTTTACTTGTTCTTATAGTTAAGTGGTTTTTTTCCACCTCCTTTTAATATTTCGCTCTAATAACTTTTTCTAACCTCGAATTAGTTTTTTTTGTCCTTTTATTTTGATGACCATGGATTGTCCTCGTAGTGTGAATTTATTGGCCCTGGCAATGTTTGTCGTTTACTGAATTGCCCTACTACTTATTTGTCGTTTCCGGGTTTATCGTCGTTTGGAATTTGCCGTCTTTCAATAGTCAATGTCATTTTCTACTTTTTGTTGTTTCTTCCATCCACCTCGTCCGCTATTTTATTTATATAATTACCAGGCAACTAAGAGACTTAGTTGTATGCTTTCATTTGCCACTTGAGGTTAGCTCAAATTATTGAGTGCGTAAATATGTGAGTGTGTAATTAAGGATTCAAATCCTAAACTTTTCATTTCTTAACGGTAATAAAATAAAAAAAAAAAGATTGTATGCTTTTATTCGATGCCCTTTCATGGTCGTCGTAGTCTTGTTAATTGTTGTCGTATTCCATGAAAGCTCTTTAATGATTCTGTCGTTCGGATATTATGCAGTTTAATCTGTACAGTTTCGCCCGGAATTTGTGATGTAATTTAACACCAAAATGTCGTTCTCACATATTTCCCACTTAATGTCGTTTTCATATGATGTGTTGAAATCTCGACGTCGTCATTGTTGGATGTCTTCCTTTTCTGGTTATGTCGTTTCATTTTATTGCATTATTCCTTTTCTTTTCTTGTTTTTTCTTTTGGCTAAAAATCAACTAGTGTCAGATTCCCCCTTTTTTTTTTTTTTTTGGGGGGGGGGGGGGTAAATTAGTATGAAATTCGACAAACCATGTGTAAGTACAAACACTTGAGTGAAAAAAAAAAAAAAAAAAAAAAACCAACGGAAACCGAATGAAGCCACTATCAAAATCTGCCACGACCAACGACCCAAATTTCTTGGGTTCATCACATTCGCAGTGCGCACTAAAACCCCCAATTTCCCAAAAAATACCCATTTTTGCGATGGAAATGGAGCTGAAGCCTCCCTTCTTCTGAGAGTTCTATTCCCACCCACCTCCTTTCCCTTGCCAAATTCAAACGGTAAATTCTGTTCTTACACTTGCGTTTTTTTTTTTTTTTTTTTAATATTTTCTGGGTTTTCTTGTTTCGTTCCCATTTAATGTGTCTATTTTCAGTTGTTTAAACTATATTGGCAAAATATTCTCTTTCTCTTTGAATTATCTGTATGTCATTTGCTGGTAAGTATTTCCTTTTTGTGCTTCTAAACTGCAGTTCACTTGTACGGGTGGAATTTGGTTTCCAAAAGATACGAAAGCCAAACTAGTTTTTTCACTCCATTTTGGAATAATAATAATAATAATCTCAATTTCTCTCTGTGTGTGTGTGTGTGTGTTTTTTTTTTTTTTTTTTTTTTTTTTTCCTGGAAGAGTTTCTGTGAAAACATGTTTATAATCCGAAGAAATTCTGTGAAACACGATTAATTAATACAAAATCTTCGCATAGTTACATGGGTTGTCATGGAATTATTGCAATAACTTTCACCCCATGTCACTTTTTTTTTTTTTTAAATAAAGCGTTTTTTTTTTTTAATTGCATGAGACACTTTTACTTGCAAATGATTAGAAACCTAAGATGATTATATGGCTCCTTGTTGTGATTTGAATATTGGTTAAAGAAAAAAGCGGCTATGGAAGTGCTTTGGCTTAAATATACATCTGTGTGTGTGTGTGTGTGTATATTTATTTTGATCTGTTGTAACATATGTGTACTCCTGCACCACAATGTCTACACCAGTCTTTTTAAAAGTAGTACTCTCTGTGTGTCTCTTATGGAGCCAATTTTGATTTACTTTCTTGTATGGGGTGTTTTTATTGTAGGATACTGCTCTTCTGAACCAATAATCACAAACTATGGACTTTCAACAGAACAATGACCGCGATGGGAGTTTGGTTAGTTCATCGTTTGACGATCTGCATTTTTTGCTTAACTTCATTATGGGAACGTACTTAGGCCCTGATGTCACTTTTGATGTCCCAAGAAGCTCAGCATTTCAAAGAGTAGCTGAGAATTCACTGCCATATACGTCGAGAGATTTAGGCCCTTCATATGTTAGTATATCTCTGTTGGAGAATCTGTACTACTATCTCCTTAGAAAAGCAGAGCCTAGCCTGATTTTGAAGCCGGATATATTGCACAAGTACCTAAAGGGCAGTCTCCATTTTCCAAATTTGACAGCATCTGAAGACACCCTGCAGTTCACTAGGTTTTTCCCTTTGGATCTCCATGGGCAGATTTGGTATCCTGAAAGCTTTAGGGTTGTGAAAGGTATTGTTCTTATTAATGACCCCATCACGTCACATAGGGAAGAGAAGGATTTAGAAAAGTTCAGATCTCTATCTCGTTTAGGTAACTTCAAGATAGATATGGATGAGTTTGTCCCATATGAGCACAACTCCCATGATGGCAATGATGATGGTGAGCAGAATTGCTTGGACAATGGTAAGGAGACAACAATCACCGGACATAGAAGTTCAGATGGGAACGCTCATCTGTCAATGAGATCTCAGCAAAAGATTAAGAGAAGGCGTGATGACTATGAGTCCCCGCCTGTGTTTCCTGAAGTTTATCCTGTGGCAAAACATTATAATAGCAAAAGAGATTTCCAGAGGACATGCATATCTGATGGACCCGCCATTATGTCCCTTCTCTCAATTCCGGATGCGCAGAAACGTACCTGTGAAGAAGTTGTGTCTATTGTGTTATCCGGGACTGCTAGGAAAGCAAAATCAGGACCCTCAGTTGGTGTTGTGGATGTGGGTGTTAGCAAAGTCGCATACTATTTTCGAGTTGCTCTACCAGGGGTCAGGAAAGATTATTGTATGTTGTCATTTTCTTGTGATTTGTTTATGCTGGCATGTGATATTTCAAGTAGCTACTCTATGTCAACCTCTCCCAGATGCTGCTTTGCTTGCATATTTTTCTTTTACTTGCCACCTCTGTTTAAATCTCATAGCGCTCTTTGCCCTTGTTTATGCATGTGCAAAATTGAAATGATGCTATTTTTGGTGGCAGGCAAATTCAGCTGTGAGATTGAATCTGCTGGCATGGTTCATGTGCGGGGGTTGACGAGCGGGGGGAGAACTATAAGGAAACCTTCACGTGTGTTCGAGATGAAGTTCCAGCAGTTATGCCCACCTGGACCATTCACGCTGTCTTTCAGTCTCCCAGGGCCCGTGGATCCGAGGCAATTTGCTCCAAATTTCAGATCAGATGGCATTTTCGAAGGAGTGGTCATAAAACACACCAAAAAATGAGACTTAAAAAAATTACCAGTCCTACAAACAAGGCTATGTGGTCGGGTCGTAATTGCATGTAAAGGGGGTTCGTACGTAATAAGTTTTTCCCTCCTCTCTACTGGGGCTCAATGATGCAAAAGTGCAACCCATTTTGTAATTACGGGTTGTGACTTTTTGACCGGTGGATTGTTTTGCTTAGTATTTGCCCTGTTTTTTTGAGAAAGGAGGGAAACTGTGAAGTAATTTTATATGAGCGAGCTGCTCGTTAATCTAATTTGCAATTTTAGTATTTCACACGAGTTGACATTTTTCATCCTAATTTGTGTTAAAGATGTTCTTTAGCAAACTTCTGCTCTACAAATTTGTCTTTGGAGAACGGTCCTCACAAGGGTTTTTAGTGTGGGGCAACCAAAAACATTTTCTATAGGTCTCCCACTTTATTAACATATTTCAAATCAACACAAATACAATACAATACAATACATCAATTTTAACCGAGCACAACTAACAATTGGTTTCATCTATAAATTTAAGGTTTGTTTGCTTTATCATTTCATTTCAACTCAAATTGTACTTTTTTTTGTCTTTTTCTCAAAAAGTTTTTTGTTTTTTCTGAAAATTCAAAAAAATTTACTATTACAACTAAAATATTTCAACTCAAACTAACGAACCAAACGAACCGTAATTAAATTCTCTTAAAGAAGAAGCGTGTTTTAAATTTTAAAATTGAATATACGGAAAGATACACTAAGTTAAGGACAAACACATTTTTAATTTTTTCTACAAAAAAAAAAAAACATTTTTAACTTGCTAATTTAAATTTTTTTTTTGAATTAGATTTATTTTTGTTAGTTACAAACTTTGATTGGTTGAGGTTGAGGAGTTGTTGTAAAGTTTATGTTTGAAATTTTTAACCCCTTTAATTTTAGAAAATTCTTTTAGCCTTCAAAATAATTTGCAAAAGCGCCGCCAACTTTTGGTATCTGAGCTTTCTCTTCCTTCTTTCTCTGGCGAAACTTTTACACAAATTTTCCCTCCCCCCCTCTCTCTCTCTCTCTTAACGGAAGCACAACACAATCCAAGCTTGCTTTCTTTCCTTGGCTTCGCCACCGAGCTTTCTAACTGAGTAGAAGGCCAATTTCTGCAGTTATTATACCTTTGGAGTGACGAGAAATTTTAGAGATGCCAAGATTTTGAGGTAGGGTCTCTCTCTTGAATGACCTTAATCTGAAATTTCCCTATTGAATTTGTGTTTCTTTCTTGATTTCAATTTAGGCGTGATGAAATCTCTTGTCATTCTGATTTTTGCCCGACAGAAAAACCCTAAAATCCTGAAATTCTCAGTTATAACATATCAATCCTTTATAGTTTTATTGTTTGATCCAATTTAATGGAATATCTTTGTTTTATCTTGATTTTGTATGAGCTATAGAAGCTCTCCATTTTGAGTCCTAAAAATCTGAATTGGATTTTGGTTTTAATTGAATGTTAGTTAACTTTATTACTTCCCAATTCCGCACCAACACTGGTTTTGTTCCTTTTTTTTTTTTTTTTTTTTTTTTTTTTTTCTGAGATTAATCTTTAAAATAAAAAAGAGTTCTGCAAAGATTAAAGAATCAAACTGAGGCCTGGTTAGTAGGATTTGAATTTGATTCTGAAAAAACCTAATTAGTATGATTAATTTCAAAATTTTGAGCCTTTTATGGATAATTAGTTCAAAGTTTCCTAATAAAGACAGAGGCTTGGCTCAAAAGGGGCCCTAGGCAATTGCCTTGATGGCTTTACCCTTATGCCATCGCTGTTTTTAATTGGATTTATAGCTCTAATTCGAGGGACGCTTAGAGCTGGCTCGTCATTCTTGGTATCCTTTAATCTCTGTTATCTCCATTGATTTTTTTCCCTCCGTCAGTTGTGGTTTCGTTAATCTTTCATATACTTCATTTCCAAGTTAATATAGATGTGCCCCAAACTGAAACGACATGTTCTTGCTATGTTGTTTGTACGCAACTTGGGGATTTAACTTTTGCGAGATTGCTATTCTATTTCGATATAACAAATGACACAAGTTTTAGATTGTTGTTCATTGCATTCCAATCTTCTTTGTTAATACCATTGATGGATAGAGAGCTCTTCTTTGCCTCATTGTTAGTTACGTCTGGTGCTGTATCTTTGTAGTCTAACATATTACAGTGAATGTTGTTTTATGTTGCTGAACTAAATATTTCATGCAATATAAGATATGTACACACACACACACACACACACACAATCAGCTTGGGGCTATGCTATCTTTCTGGAAAGGTGTGTAAAATTTTGATTGAAAGATGCTTTTACTCATGTTATATGAGCATTTTAATACTAAAGCAGAATTATTTTTTAGCAAGATGCAAAAAATACTCTACTAGTAGTGTGCAGTCCTATCCCGCCAGATTTTCTTTGTTTTGTGAAGCTGTATAGTTAGTCATAGTACAACATAGATTACAAGAGAGTATAGTATTAATTACAAAATATACATATACATATACATATACATATACATATACATATACATGTATGTACGTATAAACATATATATATTTTTTGAGTGAACATACATATATATTGGTGTATTCAACTTTGTTAAGGAAAAAACTTTTATTCATGTTATACTGCTTAGGACCCTGCATGGGGACCCATGGTAGCAGTCTTATAGCAGAAGTTAAATTAGCTCTACTAATACAGAGTACATGTACTTGATGTAATAACTTCATCAAGCTTTATCAATTGCTTATGTATACCAAACATTTAGGTGAACATTTTTGTGAGCTCGGTATTATTTTGTATCATGGAGGGGCAAAAATTTGCGGGCAATCCACAACTGAAGCCATCTGTTGTCTTAACGGGTACTGCAAAGGAAGGTAGTGCTGGGCCTCCGGTCGGTCTTGTTGACATCGGTGAGAGTGAAGGTGCCTACCTTTTCAGAGTTGCACTTCCTGGTGTCAAGAAAGATCAATGTAAGTACTATACGCATTTGTTGATTTCATATCCCTTCTGCTATCTCCTTTGTCCTTCAATTAACCACTCATGTATCTGTAATTATTATGAATTCTGTGTTTAGGCCTTGTTTGATAGGATGGAAAAGTGGAAAGACGGATTGGGGTGGAAGAATTTGTTGTTAAGACGTCTGGTTCTTTTGTACGAGGATTAGAGGAGGGTATGATTGTGTGACGGATTTGAAGTCCTCTTCATGACTCCAGTTTTGATCCTTCAAAGATGGAAGGATTTGGGGAGGTCCCCCCATTCCTCTCCAATTTTTTCACTTGAGTTAAGTTATAGATCTAACGGTGTGTTTATTTATATCACGAATGGATGGAGAATGAGAAGGGTGTTTCTTTTTTCTCATTCATTCATGTTTTATAATCAAGAATGCAAATTATGTGGGGCCACATGATTGAGGGAGTAAGGAATGGAAAACAAAATCGTCAGTTACCCTCAAGCTTTGTTACTCCTCATTTGGAACCATCCACAAAATTACTCATATACCTTTTCTAAGTTTTTTTTTTTTTTTTTTTTATAATTCTTTTCTAAGTTTTTAGTCTATAATTATTTGGCATTTATGCACTAAGTCATTAAGAAAGAAATAGAAAGGAAAGTTAGATTGTTCTCAATTCCAATTCCAATAATAAGCAAGTAAACAAGAAATAGGAAATCATGCATCTCTTTCCTATTCCTTTTCTTTTCGTGATTTCCTCTCCTAATCCTTTGCTTTTCTTTTCAAAACCTTTCCACTATACATTACATTCATTTACAGATTAGTAAACCATTTCTTTTCTTTTAAATGCTTTCGGATATAAAGATGACCAAGTAGCTAATGCTTGTCTTTGGCAGGTAAGATAAAATGCGAAATTCAGCGTGATGGTAGAGTACATATTGAAGGAGTTATGACAGGTGGCGTAGGCCCTTTAAGAGACTCATCAACGGTGTATCAGATGAAAGTTCAACAACTGTGTCCGCCTGGACCATTCACCATTTCTCTTTCTCTTCCTGGTCCTGTAGACCCCCGTTTGTTTTCTCCTAGTTTTCGGCCCGATGGCATACTAGAAGTGGTGGTTATGAAACACAGAAAAGCACCTGCAGAAGGCTGGTGTCCACCTTCATGATCTTGGTGTAAGATTATGATTTTTCACACCCCAACCCCTTCTCTCTCTCTCACTCCTTGATTCCTTTTTTTGGTTGGAGTTTGCCTGCTCGTTTCTTTGCCACCCCAGGCTTTAGGGAGGAGTAGAAGGGTGATGCATGTTCACAAGCGCCCGTACTAAGGGTGGGAAAAGACTCCACAAATGTTGCAGACTTTATGATTACTTTCTTTGCTTTAGATATCAGTCATATCACAGATTTCGGAGGGCTTGGATGTCAAAAGGCATTCTATACGATGTATATTGCCATAATTTGATGAAAACGCTATATATAAATAGATATATATATATATATATATTTCCATCACCATCAGTGATACAATGATCGTATAACATTGAAACAGCCACAAAATAGTGGATACGTGTTAGAATTTGATTTGCATAAAATGGGCACAAGGTAAGCAGGAGCTGAAAGATATTTGTACCTACAAGTCAATCTGCCAATTTATTCTTCGGCAAATTACATAACGAATGACGTAGCGGATGCTTGTAGTATCAAAATCAACTTTGGGGCGAACGCAAAAATTAAATAACATTCTAATTACAGCCAAATTACAGCTGTCATACGATAGTTGCCTCGTCTGGAGGAGCTTCCTGGAAATTACACTCTAAGGTATCTGTCAATGGTCAAGTTTGAAACAGTCACTAACAAACAATGTATTTTATGTAATAAACATTGGTCGAAAAATTAAAATGTGTCAACAAAAGCTGGTCCACACAAACCGCGTCTGACGATACCTATCTTGTAGTTTTTGTATGTCCCAAACGCTCGTCCTTTTCTTGATTGACTGACCCGTTTGGCGGTTGGTGCCAAAGCATTCGTCTGGCACCATTTGGAATTGCTGGCTTTTACCGTACATACACATAGTCAACCATTATATACTATATATTCTTTATTTTTGTGATGTTTAGTTCTTTGCTTGTCAATAGTACAAAGGTTTGATAAGCTTGAAAGATTGAACCTCGTTTTTGTCACAGAGTTTTCTTGTAAATTTCTTTGGAATTTACTTACATCTCTTTCAATTTGGATTCTTTCTAAGGTTGGCTTGCTGTGTCTCTCTCTATTAAAAACAAACGACTGACTCCGGCAGTCACAATGGACTGACTTTTACATGGTTTGCGCATGCCATTCATTTTGATCTAATCTTATGACAAGTGGACCCATTTATTTAAAAAAAAAAAAAAAAAAGGAAATGAAATGTTGTGGATTCAATTTCACCCACCGGCATCTTCTGAAAAATGGCGAGACAATTTTCCTGCCTCCACTAACATGGGATTCAGATTCACAAACTCACAAAGGGCCTAGCATTTTGGTCATTAAACGTGGAAGTTGACTTTGGGAACGACCCACACAAAATACGCAACATGCAAAGCCTCAGTTGGACTTCATTTGGAGGGGGAATAAAGCAAAAAAGAAAGGGCAAAAATAAGGGTTAAAAAAAATGATGTCCGTACAAATGCTACAGAAAGATTTTTAACAAGCCTAGAAACCTTCGAAGGGGAAAATTATTGTTAAAAATTAAAAAAAAAAAAAAAAAAAGAACCAATCACAAAAATTGTCAAAAGTGTTATCAATCCAGAGGACCTTGAAGTTCACCCCCCATAATCAAAAGAAAAGAAAAAGTCGAACCCCGTTATTAAAAATTGCTTGAAAATATAAAATAAAATGAAAACAACTCAATGCAGACAGAGACAGAGAGAGAGAAAGAGAGCGAGAGCAATAATGACAATTATAATAGAAAAAAATGACGCTAATTAACTAAGATGATGGAGTTAAAAGATCCGCATATTCTACCCGGAATATTGAGACTTCAAGTCAACCGTCCACCCTCGGTCACATCACATCAACAGCCCTCTCATGGTCCCAATCTGCTCAATCGCAGCCGTCCGATTCACTGACTTTTTTTCCCCCTTGATATATATAACTTCATGTATGCATTATTCCATTTTTGATAGCCATTTATGTGTGTGTGTACTATACAATAGCTAGGCCGTGAGAAGATTTAGTGAGAAGAGAGAAGCTAGGTGCAGCCATGGCGTTGAAAGTTCTATCGGCACTGGACAGTGCAAAGACTCAATGGTACCACTTCAAGGCCATAATCATCGCCGGCATGGGCCTCTTCACTGATGCCTACGACCTCTTCTGCATCGCTCCCATCATGCGCCTCCTCGGTCATATTTATTATAACTCGAGTTCGAAACTTTCACGTAACAGTGTGGGAGCCCCAGATAATGACAATGATGATGATAGTAACTATCAAGTCCCCGCCGTCGTGGTCTCCACGATTGTGGGGATCGCCCTGGTGGGGACGGTGATCGGCAAGCTGGTTTTCGGCAGGCTCGGAGACCTCATCGGCAGACGGCGCGTGTACGGCCTGGCGTTGATGCTGATGGTTCTGAGCTCCATCGGATGTGGATTCTCTATTTGCACCAAGAGGGGCTGTGTTCTAGTCAGCCTGGGCTTCTTCAGGTTCCTCCTCGGCGTGGGGATCGGTGGGGACTACCCGCTTTCTGCCACGATCATGTCGGAGTTTGCAAACAAGAGGACGCGCGGGTCCTTCATAGCTGCCGTATTCTCGATGCAGGGGATCGGGATCCTCGCCAGCTCGGCGGTGACCATGGTGGTGTGCAAGATATTCGAGGCAACGACATCGGCGACGACGACGGGGACGCCGGAGGAGGTAGATATTGCGTGGAGAATCATTCTGATGGTTGGGGCAGTTCCCGCTGCCATGACATACTATTGGCGCATGATGATGCCTGAAACTGCAAGGTACAAACCTTATACTACTACTTTTTTTTTTTTGTTTTTTAATTAAATGAGAAAAATAAGTTGTTGAGTTTTTCATTTTACAATGATGAAGTTTATGAGGTAATTATTAGGTTTCATGAGGCTGAGCTGTTGAGATTAGTTATCCAAAGAATGTCGTGGGGCCCTCTTTTTTTTTTTTTTTTTTTTTTTTTGGGGTATTGTATTCGTGATAGTGTTTAGAACAATATTGGGGGGTGGTTTTCAGATACACAGCATTGGTAGAGCAAAATGTGGTACAGGCGGCCAAGGACATGGAGAAAGTATTGGACGTATCAATGAGTCAAATAGCAGAAGATGAGCCACTTCCGGATATTTTTGACCCACCTCCCTATCCTCTTCTCTCCAAGAAATTCTTCCGCCGCCACGGCCGTGACCTCTTCGCCTGCGCTGCCTCTTGGTTCCTCGTTGACATTGTCTTCTACAGCAACAATCTCTTCCAGTCCCACGTATACTCCGACTTATTTACCAATGACACCGAACCGAACGCCTTCAAAGAAGCCTACGACGTTGCCAGACTCCAAGCTATTGTTGCTATCTGTTCCACCATTCCAGGTATAGTTCTTTTTTCAAGCAATTTTCTAATAATAATTCATATGTCTTGATTATGTCCCAAGTTTTTCCTTCTAGGAATACTTATAATTTCAATTTTCTATCTCAATAAATTAAATTCCAATCACACTTCTATTTTATTGGGTAAGAGTTACACCACTATTTAAGTTTATTATTATTTTTGACCAAAAACTTAAAAATTTAACAAAACTCAATCATGAACTGATGGTGTGTTTGGAACAAAGGTCTTCCAAACTAAAGTTTTCGACTGGATTTTTATCTTTTTTCTTAAAAATTAACAAAAATTATAATTTTTTTTAAAAGTCAACCAACTTCAACTTAAAATTCTATTTCAAATGCAAGCATATCCTCCATTTGGTATTCAAGTTTAACTCCAACTAAATTGTACTTTTTCATATCAATTTTTGTCTTTTCTATTAAAAGTTTAACAAAATTTATAACTAGTTTTTGAAAAGTTAATCGATTTCAACTTAAAAATTTTATCTCTAACTAACTTACTAAAAGGAGGTTTAGTTAATTTAGAGCAAGAAAAAAATACAAAGAAATAAAAAAGAAAAGGTGTGAAAGTAGAATATTAATGAAGGGTAGAAGAGTTGGAAAAAAAAAATTTTGCTATAAGGTATTTTGATATAAATTAGTACAATATTATTATACTTATATGAAAAAAAATTTCTGACACCGCTCTACTTCTAGGTTATTGGTTCACGGTCTATTTCATCGACCGAATTGGAAGAGTAAAAATCCAAATAATGGGATTTTTCTTCATGGCCGTGGTGTATGTCTGTATAGGGGTAAACTACTACTCATACTGGGAAAAGCGGAAACACCGATATGGCTTCATAGTGTTGTACGGCCTCACATTCTTCTTCTCCAACTTCGGACCCAACACCACCACCTTCATAGTCCCAGCGGAGCTGTTCCCGGCGAGGTTTCGGTCAACGTGTCACGGGATAGCGGGGGCCGCGGGGAAGGTGGGAGCCATAATAGGGTCGGTAGGGTTTTTGTGGGCTTCTCACAACAAGAAAGAGCAAGGATATCCCAAAGCCATTGGAATGACAATGTCGTTGATAATATTGGGAGGAGTGTGCCTAGTGGGAATGGTGGTGACCTATTTGTTTACCTTCGAAACCAAGGGACGTTCTTTGGAAGAGAATGAGAAGGATGATATTGATGAAGACGGTTCTGATAAAGGAAGGTTTTTCCTTAGATCTTTCAATACTTGTTTTGGTTATTTCTCTCCACCTCGAGACATTCATGAGACACAACGGATTTCTCCTCGACCTCTATGACCGCATGCTTTTAATTTATTTCCCTTCTCATGTGCACGTATATATTTTTATACATTCACACACACACACACACATATATATACACACATAGTAGGATGTTATATATATATATTTATATAGTTTTCCATCAGCTGAGGCTTGAAGGAGGTTAACCCTATATATATATACATATATATATGTAGTCGACTTTTGTTGTTGTTGTTGCTATTTTTGTTTTAGTATTAGTGAGGATAATTAGATGGGAAGATATAGTGGGTCCACTTGAGTTTTCCCTTTGATCAGAAGTGTACCAGATTTTTTTCATCTAAATTTCAGAGATTTCTTCTTTTGTATTTTCGTACGTACTTACGTTTATAGTACGTAGTCAATACTCGATAACATACGCCTGTTATAAATGTTATGGAGTCATTTGTCTCAAAAATCATGTATATATTATTGGTCACACTTCAGTTTCTCGAGTTCATAAATGAATAAATAAATAAACAAATTAATGAATGAGAAAGTAAGACAAATCCAGGGAGAGGATGATCTAAAAAGGGCGGCAGGAGTGTAAAGATTAATCGATACCGACTATAAACCGAGCGACAGGACCGAAACAGGTCAGAAAAAACCATCGCCGGTGATCTTAACGTCTTCGGTTTGTTGAAACGGCACCGACGAATAAGTGAACGGACGGTGCGTGGTTTTGCATCTTTAAAACGCTGGTAACCGAAAAGGACCGATTTTTTATTTACCTTTCTTTTGATTCTCCGGCATCGTCAGCCTTTCTTCTTCTCCGGCGTCGTCTTTCCATCCGCTGCCACCCTCCCGCTGCTCCGCGACACTTTCTTCATAAGATATGAAGGATAAGTCACTAGCCCAAGCCCAGCCCAATACCCAATACCAATAGTTTAGTTTAAAAACTACTTGCTAATGGGAACGGCACCGTTCTATACTTTTTTTTTTTTTTAACAACGTCTTCCTAAATCTTATATCTATATATATATATATATATATATATATATATAGCAAAAGTCTTGCATCCGGTACCACACCCGAAACGATACCGAAGTGTAGTGGTTTATGTGTCAGACAGAGAACACATATTTGAAGGAGGGCAAGTTAGATATAGAAATTATATTTTAAATGAAATAAGGGTAGAATGGTCAATTAAAGTAGGTTTATAGGTGTAAGGAAATTAAATATAAAAAAGAAAAAAGAAAAAGAAAAAGGAAAGTAGGAGAAATGTGTAATCATGCATAAATAATGTGTAATTGGGGAATATGCAATGTAAACTGATACTAGAAGCTATGTGAAATGGTACATGGATGTTGTTGGTAAGGGGAAAGAAAAGTTTGATGATATTGTTTGTAAACATGGGTTAGCGGTAATGAAATAATACAGTGAAGATAAGGTAAAAATGTGCAAGGTTGTCGCTGGCATGGGGACATTGGCATTTGTAATTGGGATTGGGAGTTGCTACTTGTGTTGTCGCTCAGATATATGAATAGGAAAGAGAAATGAAGACAAAATACGTGACGTATAAAATGGAGACAAGCTTTTCAGATTAAAAAATTTCCTTAAATTTGTAGTTCATAAAAACAAAAAGATAAATTAAGTAGTTTTTAAAATTAGGTATAATTATCTAGTCAACACCCTCAGAAGTATGGTTATACATATATATAATTAATTTATACAAATATATCTCTTGATGAATTACATAACACCATCCCCGGAACAAAGCACACAAAATTATATGAGCCGGAAAAAAAAAAAACTGAATAATGTGCGCATTTTATAAATATTTGCCACCTTGTCTAAAATGCTTAGACAACATTTATTGCAAAAATCTCACCTGTTAAAATGTTTTTTTAATTATATTAATTAAATACGTATCATAATGATAATATTATATTATTAGAAGTTTAAAAATTAATGTAAGAGGGCAGAGAGAGAGATATATATATATATATATATGTATAGTCTGCTATACATTGTGCGGCGCAGATGACGCCTAGGTGTGTAAGGGGTCAGTGCTGCAAACGACAAGTGTCGAAATTTTAGGCACTAGCAGTGGTGGTGTATTGAATACAAAATGGGAGCACGATTACAACTGAAACCCATTTTGAGCAACTTAAAAAAAAAAAAAAAAAAAAAAAAAGAAAAACCGTTTTCTGCCATGGCATCTGAAGGGACTTTTCTGGGCAAGCTTTCCTGTGGAAGCAAAAACCCATTTGGTAGATTAATAATTTTGTTTATTTTTTGGATTGAGTTTAAAATAAGATAAAATTTTTAAATTTAAATTAATTAATTTTTTAAAAATTAATTATAAAATTTATTAATTAAAAAAAAGGGTTAAAAATTGAGATTAAAAAATATAATTTAATTGGAAAAAAACAACCAAAAAAAACGAAGAGAAAACGAAGTCTCCCACTCAACAATGGTCTTTCGTGTTTTTTAAATTGTGTTTTGCAAAGGTTCTCTCTTTTTGCTGGGTTTCAAGAGCCTGGCATTACCGTCTCTCTTGCCGGACAACAAGACCGTAAACAACAATTGAAGAAAACAAGAACTGGGTTAGGCAAAATATTTGGGCTTCCAAGTGAGGGGGTTGATTTTGTTTTTCGATTCATCACAATAGATAATATAATCTTCTAAACAAGAAGTCTTATGAACTGTTTGTTCGATGAACTTCATTCTGAAATCTTGTTTACGTTGGGTTTGTAAAAGCAGAGAAATTTCTGTTCTTGTTCGTCTTCTCCCCTCTCCTTCTTCAACTCCCAATTCTTTAGACATTTGTCTCTCCTCCTTCACCGGTGTGGGTTGGCTATGGCTCTCTCTAGTTTCTCTCTCTATTTGCTGAGTCAAAATTTAAAAGCCGTTTGATATTTGAGTTCAAATTCAAAATTTTCATTTCAGTTATTATTTTTTTCTGAAATTTTTTTTTTTTTTTTAAAAAATAAACAAAAATTACTATTAAACCTTAAAATTATTATCCATCAAATAATCCTAAAATTACGTTTGTTATCTTCTTTTGAATTCAAAATTTTATATCAATTTTTATTTTTTAAAAAAAATTAATAAAAATTATAATTTATTTTTAAAAATTTGACTAACACTAATTTAAATTTTTATTTTTAATTAACTTATGGAATAGTGACTAGAGGTAGAATTCAATATATCTTTAGTTTTATTTATTTATTTATTTATTTGTTATGCTCCAGCTGTAAAGCATTTCTGTCACTATTTTTTCACTTCGCCCCCTATTTCTCGCCTGTCACCTCACTTGTCAGTTAGTTCACTTGTGAAATTATTTTTTTAAAAATTACTACTAAAACTTAAAATTATTATCCATCAAATGAATCATAATATTATATTTGTTATTTTTTTTAGAATTCAAAATTTTATATCAATTTTTATTTTTTTTAAATTAATAAAAATTATAATTTATTTTTAAAAATTTGACTAGCACTAATTTAAATTTTTATTTTTAATTAACTTATGGAATAAAGACTAGAGGTAGAATTCAATATATCTTTGGTTTTATTTATTTATTTATTTATTTTTGTTAGGCTCCGGCTGTAAAGCATTTCTGTCACTATATTTTCACTTCGCCCCCCTATACCTCACTTGCCAGGTTAGTTCAGAACAGTCAGTTATAATGCGTAGGCAATCATTCGTGTAACCAGAACCATCCGTTTCCGATCCGACGGCGACAACCAAAGGGCCGGACACGGTGAGCGGATATAAGACATTTCCTATTTATATATATAGATAATTAATTGTCAAGAAATAAAATATATTAATTATCACCATTATAATTAAGACGGTGTACTAGGCTTTATATTTCGAAAGCTCTGGGCCTCAACAGTTCCTATGTATCGTAACATGGAGCTCAACCAAAGTGCGGACCTATATATCATCTTGTTATTGTTTATATGTTATCTGTGAAGTTAAAAATTGGGATGACGATAGAATTACTATCAGAATCTTTCATTTATAAAATAATAATAATAATAATAATAATTTATATGTCATCCTTAATTTGGAAATATAGGGCTAGGTGGCTTAAATCTTACTCTAGATCAATTACTTGGCTTCAATTTGATTTGAGTATATCAACCAGCTAGTCTTGCATAATATTTAACTTTCATTTAATGGGTTAGTTAGAAAAGAAAATTTTAAATTGAAACTGATTAATTTTTTAAAAACTAATTATTAATTCTTGGTGGGTACATGCATAGTAATGTAATGTCTCATATTTTTGCGCACCGATGATGTGGTGGGTATAGATATGACTGTCTTTAACTCGGTATTTTTGTTTTGTTTTGTTTTCTTTTCTTTTCTAGACGTGTACATTTCATTATTCAGATTTGATCATGCATTCTTTTTTTTTTCCCTGGATTTTTCCTGATTGGATTTTACCCGTTTTAAAGGTTTTAATGAGGCCAAGAGATCACAATGAGTATAATGCCGATTAAATAGCTTAGAAAGTCAGCTTACTTTGATATATACTTTGATATGTATATATATATATATATATTTCTTTTTCTGGGGCTGCGTCTACATCTTCCCATTGCTTTTCTTTTCTTTTCACTTGCGTTTGTGCTAGTTTCTTCTTCTTCCTCTCTCTCTTTTTTTTTTTTTGTTTTTTTTTTTAATTTTTAATTATAGTAAATTCAATCGTGGTTTTAATCAGGACCTACGAACTCTATTAGCCATGCCTTTCATTTAATATCACTGTACATACATAACACTTTGTCCCTTAATTACCTTTTAACTGATCATATTACCAAGCGGCAGACTCATGTTTTGTTCATGTTGTATTGTACGTAGATCTTAGTAATGGAGAAATACTTATGTCATGCTGAAATAACCTAAAACGAAATTAGAAATTAAAAGAAGAAGGGAAAAAAAAAAAAAAAAAGAATTCAAAAGATGTTTACTATTAATTCCTTTAAATAAACTTCCAACTCCACCAAGAGGGGTTTAGGGATCTTTTATTTTTATTATTTATTTTTAAATCTATATATCTTGTTTAGTACGACCAGAACATAGCCAATTAACAAATATGAAAATGAAAGCAAGTACAGAAAGTTATTCTTGGGCAACCGATGATCATCTTTTGTGCCTCAGTTCAGACATCCTGGTGTGCCGATTAGAGTACATGAAGCCCTTTTTTTTATTTTTTTCATTTTTAAATGAAGCTTCATATAATTTAAAATGATTTTTTTTTTGTTTGACAAATGGGGATTCTTGCTCTTTAATTAATATTTAATACTCCGACGGAGACACATGTACTAACACATTAGACAATGTTCGAACCATATAATTAATTGGATGATAGGCAAGTTAATTAGCTAATTAATACACATGTCTAAATTGTCTTAAAAAAATATTAAGAAGACAATACTCTGATGTCGTAGTAAATAATTAACGACGTAAATCAATGAAAATGTGTTGTTAAAAGTTTAGGAATTTTCACAGCAACCCCATTGAACAACGTTTGTAAAAACGTCGTGGAATTACTTTCAGGAGATTTTTTAAATGTCATTGTAGGCCTTATTTGTTGTAGAATGCTGGTAGCAAAAAAAATGCTTATTTAAGTACAAAACACTGCACTGAAATGTATGGAACAAGAATTTGAGATAACCAGAAGATATTCCGGAGAAACTCCACAGCTCTCTGGTACATCCCTTTGTAGACCCACAATTTCGGCAGGTTGTAATGGGACGTTGAAATATTAACCCGGTCCATAATTTTACAAAACTAAAAAGACAATTAACCATAAGAAAATCAAAATACCAAACGAAAATGAGCGATTTAGCTGTTGGTGTAGCCACCTGATGACATCTGCGAACGGGACTGATTTCGACATAAAGCAAAGAATTACGAGGCACTGTCTAAAGCAGCTTGTTTGCTTCCTTTTATCTGCTGCTGGGGCAGCATGGTTTCAAGTCAAAGTGCAAAAGTTATCTGAAGAGATGGTCATTATATATAGTCTCTTACACAACTGTTTCTTCTTTGGAACAAATTGGTACAAGTGAGGTTTTTCCTGCATAAAAAAAAAAAAAAACACACGGAAAGAATTTAAGTCACGACCAACCACAAATCAGGTTACAGAGAAGGCAATATGAATCCATACAGGACAGTACTCCAGAGTTACAAAGGGACATACTTTCCAAACACAAACATGATCATTGAAGCAGCAACAGATTACTTCCCGAAGTTTGATTAAAAGCTGAAAAAGAACCAAGTCCTAAGCTAATAACAAGTTGCCACTCAAACGTAATTGACTAAAGTGATTGTGGAACTGTCTCTCGAAGTATGTTACAAGACTGTAGGACATCTAGATGCTTTAGCTGACGTTGACGAATTAAAGCCACGTAAGGAAATGAGAAAACGATGAATGATAAATAAAAAAAAAAAAAAAAACGAATTCGAGACTAATAATCCAATAATTATACATGCCCAAAAACATACAAAATTCAGTATATAAGAAATAAAGAAACAAGAGAGTAGTACCTTGAGAAGCTCATTTGCTTAATCAAGGCGAGAAACAGTCACCGAAGCATTTGGCATACTTAGCCGTCTGACATATGAAATTAAGAACATAAGTTACAGTTCAAGTCCAAGTCATTCTAACTAGTAGAAAACAATGCCTGCATCTCTTGAATCAAGAAAAAACCAGGAAACTGGACCCTTTCTCGAAAACATATTCTCAAGCTACTCTCGGGGATTCTACAAGTTGATAAGAAAAGTTAATAAACTTTTCAAAAAAAATAAAAAAAAATGAAAAAAGAAGTAATCGGCTAAAACAAAGTGTGCATCTCCTCCAGTCATTGACATCTAGACTCGTGGTTTCCAGTTCAACGAAGTTCCAAAACGCAGATATTTCTTGCTTTATCCAGACTAGTAACTAAGCCCGACAACAATAACAAAAACAAAAACAACAACAACAACAACGAGCATCTCAAAACAGATATGGGCTTGGATTTGCTAGACGAGCGTTAGAGTCTACCAACAAAAAACAAAACAACAATACAACAATACAACAATACAACAATAGACGGGTAGGTTTTGATACCAATCATGCAAACAGTTTAAAGAAATAGAAACTGGTGTAGAATGCTTTGCAGCTACCCTAATTCAGGTACAACAGCTTCTTCTCTCTCTTACTCGCTCCCTAGCTTTTACATTAGCATGCCATGTCCGGCCTAATGAGAGAAACGATGATATAGCTACCAACCGGTTATTAGAAATTTTTAGTATATACTCACCATTCTCTTCTTATTATTTTATTGTTAAATTTAAGTTTGATATTCTAACTAGGTTGCTGTGACATTTTCTTCAAATTTTTTCTTTTATAAGTATATATATTTGTCACAGAGACTTTTATAAGCGCTTGTTTGGTTAATCAATTTGAACAAAAAATTTTCATCTCAGTTTTTATATTTTTCTGAAAAAAGTTTTTGTGTTTCCTGAAAAAGTTTTTTATCTTTTCTGAAAAGTCAACAAAAATTACTATTGAAACTTAAAATTTCCAACTCAAAATCAAACGGAGTCTAAATATTTTAGTTCACAATGAAAATGCGATCTTTAAAAAATTATTTAAAAAAAAAAAAAAAAAGATTCGTGGGTGTGGCATTTTAACTCAACAGAACCAAGGCCCAGCCCAAAACCCAATATACAGAAGTAGGCCAAGCCCATTAGGAGGAGGCGGCGGCGCAGCAGTCTCTCTCTAAGCCTGAACTGTGAACAGGAGGCGCTTGGCTACGGCTTCGCTGATCCAATGATCCAAGAAGAAGAAGAAGAAGAAGAAGTGAACTGAAGAAGAACAGAAGAAGAAGAAGATGCAGGCGGTGTTAAAGGGAGAGCCACTGGTACGGAAGCTGGCGGTGGTGTCGGTGTACGCCATTCTTCCAGGCTCCATGGTCGCCTCCCTCTTCTACTCTCCTCCCCATCTCCTCACCACCTCCTCCTCCTCCTCCACCAACCCCCACCATTCCCCTTATTCCACCACCAAATAAATAGCTCTCCCCTTTGCCCTTTCCTTCCCTACGGTAATTACCCGCCTTTTTTTTTTTCTTCTTTTTTGAATTTGCTCGATTGAAATTCAACACGCCTAGGGCTCATTTCTCATTTCTGTTTCTGATTTCATTTTTAATTATCTTCTTATCTGTACCTCATGACTCTCCCACAAAGTTTGTCCCCTTTCAGATTTCTTTTCCGCCCCTTTCATTGTCAGATTTGGTTGCACATATATGTTTGATTATCGATTCGAAGCTGGTGATTTTACTTTTCTTTTTTAAAATTTATATATGTCTAGGTTGCAATTTACGTATACCTTTATTACCTAGCAATTTATTAATCTACAACAGCTGAATGTTCTGTTGCCAGAATCCTCTCCGGTTTGGCTTCTCAGTGAAAATGGGAATCTCAGAAATCTCTGAACCATGCTATTCTTGTTGAACAACTCACTTGGTCATTTACACACACACACACACACATGTATATATTAGTATATGCCTATGGCTTCGCTGACAGACTTGGGAAGTCGGATAACTGAGTGTAGAGAATGCAGTAGGGCACATAATTTAGGCAGTTACAGACTTGCAGTGTGTTCAAAAATCCAATCTTTTGATATGCTTTATGTTTCTCAAAACTTTTAAGAGACGTGCAACAAATAAATTTGTTTTTCACCATGGTTCGTTGTTTATCTTTTTTCTTGTAGGGGCATGTGGACTGCATTGGTTATGGATGTTAAGCTGTCTTTTGAGTTTTTGGTATGTAATAAATCTTGTGGTCATATGTACCAGAAAGTTGGAATTGTTATTTAAAGAATTTTTTTCCTGGAAATCTTTTTCAATAAGAAAAGATTGTGTCACTGATTCTGATTTCTGTGTTGAGATGCACCTCCTCGCATGTCGCTTTGAGTTTCTTGGGTTGTAGCAATCATTAGTGCTTTGCCTCTGTCCTCAGATTCCTCTCGTTTTTACAGTGATATACTTTCAGCTTTTTACAGTAAAAAAGTAGTCTGAATCTTCAAAAAGTGATATACATATAGCTGTTGGCCATATATGCTGTTGGCCATATATACTGTGTCTGTGTGAGTTGGGAAATTCGGCGCAATGTTCTTCTTCCATTTACCGAGAGAGAGAGAGAAAGAGAATAGAATAAGAGGAAAGGGAATGAACGTTATCCCTTTTGTGTGGTTGAGGGAACTGGGGAGCAGTGAATTTGCTCAATTTTCGTGCTGAGAGATTAAAACTTGCAGATAAAGCCTACCGACTTGTAAATTGACACTGAAATTCAAGACTCTCTGATTGTTGCTTTGTTGCGTGAACAATCATGGCTGTCTGAAACTACTTGTCCAATTTGGATATTGATTTAGTTTGAGGTTTATCTAGGATAATTGAAACATCTTAGTAGCTAGAAGAAAAGGAAAGCAAAAGCTTTTCCCGTGGTAATGGCAAGCCAAAACTGCGAAAATGGCGTTGTACGCTAGAAATACAAGCTCTTCCTGAGGCTTTGCATGATTTCATTCATTAGGAAGCAGACAACGATTGTTTGGGGATGTTTTAATTACTTGGAATCAGGATAGCTTAGAAAAGTGGACAGTTGACAAAGAAGTAAACGTTAAAAATATTGATGTGAAAAGGGCAGAAAGCGCGTTACGGCAAAATTGGGAAAAAAAAAAAAAAAAGCAATGGAGGGAGGGATGTAGTTGATGATGCTGCTGCTGCTGCTGCTGCCGCCTCTGCCTTTTAACTCTGTTCTCGATGAACACTTTGAGATTGTAAAGATTGATGAAGGGAATCTAAAAACACTGATGATTTTCTTTTTTCATGTCTATCCACGTCGTACCTGTTCTTCTTTTTCTGTCGTGTAGTTACATAAAGGTGCTTGCCATGAATGATTAACCATCGTAGATGGTTTGCACCCCCTTTTGCCTTTATCAGATGTAATCTCAACCATGCATGTCAGCCCACCCGTGACTCTCAATTTTCATCTCTAACTTTCTACGTTCATCAACAACTCATTTGTGTATATGTGTGTGTGTGTGTGTATTTATCTACATAATTCCACTCATACAATTTGAATTCCGCATGTGTCTCATAGCCCGACTGTCGAAACTACTAATGGACACCACTCATTGGGCCATGGCCATGTCATAAAAGTTGAAAAAAAAAAAAAAAAACTGATTCAGAGTCAGGACAAACGGACATGAAGCGATGCTTTTTTGTTTGCGCTGAAAGATAAATGACATACTTTCTACGTACACATATATACAAACTCATTAGCTTTTATATATTTGGCTTAGATCTCTTGAAAGTCGAAAGTATATCATTGTGCTGGGATATAAAGTTCCCAAAAGTATAGTGACAGTACTTCCAAAAATATGTGTATACATAGTGACAGTGGACTTAAGATTGGGTAATCCGATAAATTATATTTCTCGAGAAAAGTAGTGCCAACCAATGCATATAGGATACACATATACATATATATATATATATATTCATATTCACTAGTAAGAGAAAAAGTCTGAATGCATCTGATCAAGTATTATCTCACCATGAATTGGAAAAGCTTAAAAGTTCATTAGTAGGTGACAGGGAATAAAGCTAGAACATATGGGGACAACAATAGCTACGCACGTACGGTACGTATACATTAGAGACGCTAAGGGACCAGCTAATTAATAGCTTAACATATAGATGATATATATTTATACAAGAAATTCTGAAATACTGGAAGGAAAAATAAAAAAAGATAGGATATATTCTCTCTCTCTCTCTATCTCTGTGTCTGCTCTAAGCATCGAGAGGCCAGGATTCTCCTCCAGGGAGTTTGGTAAGAGAAGGATCTAACATAGTCTGAAAGGAGGGCCTGTTAAAAGCAAGTGAAGTGGACATGTCATGAAGCTGAGCATTAGCAGCAGCAGCAGCGGCAGATGAAAACCCCAAATAATGATCATTATGATCGTCCATCTGATAATGATGATGATCGAAAAACAAGGGCGGTGGTGGTGGGTTTTGGTTTTGGTTTTGGTTTTGGTTTTGACTTTGAGGATAATAGTGGAATGGGCTCGGCAAAGGCAGATTAGGCAGCATTGGTTGCAAATGGGAAAAGTTGACCTCTGTCTTGCATAGTTTTGGAACAGTAGTAGGCTGTTGTTGCTGGTCTTTGGAAGTGCAATCTTGATGTGAGAGGAGGAGGGACTTGAACAGCATCGACTGGAATGCTGATGGTGATGTGTTGTTGTTTGTTGCGCTACTAGTTGTGGTGGTGGTGGTGGTGGTGCAGCTGCTGGTTGTGGCGGTGGCGGTGGCGGGGGCTGTGGGTGAAAACGAGGGCGGGATTAAGCAGCCACTTATGGGGAAGAGGGCGTTGTTGTTCATAATCAGATTAAGGCTCTTGAGGTGGTCATTATCTTGTTGGAGATTGTTGAGGAACAATGTGGGGCTATGGAGGCCTCGCATTTGGTGGCTTTGAGTTTGGTATTCCAACACTGAATGACTAGTATTTTTTGTACTACTACAACTACTACTAGTGCTAGTATTAGAATTAGGAGTAGTACTAGTTGGGGGGTTGGTGGTTGTTTCCATGAGAGCAGGCAATGCTTCAAGGAGGTAGCTGCTCTGCCTTCCTTGGAAGAGTGGACTTTTCTTGTCCCCAGTTTTGTGATGTATTCTGCATATCACCCACTCCTCCTGCCAATACCCATTACGTTTGTTTATAAATAAATATGTAGAAAATCGTATTCATATTCATTTATTAAACAAATGTGTAATTAACTTTTACAGTTTCCAGTAACTTTTTTTTTTTTTTTTTTTGTGTTTTGTCAAAGTGCAAAACCGATTTGACGTCATCTAGTTAAATCAATCACATCACGGTTCACATCAAAACCACTATCCCCTCCTCCCAAGGGGGTGATTGTATCAATCAAATAATTAAAATCCGGAGAGTGAAAATGGTCTAGTCGGCAAAGTACTCTCCATACAGACACAACACACACACGCACACACACACACACACACACGCACACGACATGCTGTGTCATGGGTGGGATAATAAGTCAACCCAGAAGGCGACAAAAAGAAGAAGTAAAGATAGCTTGATTCTCGCGTCGCACGTGCGGCCGAGTGAGAGTATGAGGGAGTGAGTGGGGCCCAAAGAAAAGGGGGGGGGGGGGAGTACCTTGCACGTGTGACGGCAGGAGAAGTCACCATCAAGGCGGTATTCATGCATGACCCACTTGGTCTTCTCACCCCGTGGGGCTCTGCCTTTGTAGAAGACGAGAGTCTTCTTCATGCCGAGTAGGGCTCCGCTTGATGCACTGAACACCTCTCTGTCTTTCCCCGTCGCCTTCCAATACCCAGCTCCCGTTGCCCTGTTCGTCCTCAACCCCGTTGGGTACTTCCTGTCCCTTAAGCTGAAGAAGTACCACTCTCTCTCTCCCATCTTCGCTATGTCTTTATATACATACACATAAACAACAGTAGTCACCGATTCAGATATTTTTATTTATTTGTCATGCACAAGTTTCATAATAATAAAACTTCATAACCAAAATTAAATTAAATTCAATTCAATTAAAAAAAAAAAAAAAACCTTCATAACCAAATCATGTTTCACGCCACAATACCGACGACAAACAACATTAACACCAAACTCCCTCCCTCTCTCTCTCTCTCTCTCTCTCTAGATATATATATGATGTGTGTTGCCCACTATTTTGTCAGGGGTTGAGCTTCATTTTAGTGAGAAGAAGAGATTTTCCGAATGGTAGAAATTGAATGGTTTGGGCCTGATTAACAGGAATGCGTGGTTCATACTCCAATTGTTACACACACACAAGCGTATTTTAAAAAGAAAACAAGGGAAAAGATACTGACAGGGACATATTTATGACTACAAGCGTAATACTCAAACTGAGAGAATCTAGCAACTATTAATCCAAACAGGGCAAAGTTTTTCTAGCTACTAGTGGTCCGTATAAAGTTATAACTGCTCTTCTTCATGCGTCTAATAGATTCTCCCTTAGACTTGCGGATACATATTTATAACTAGTAATCAAATTAGTTAATAATGAACCACTGGCTACATCCTGCCATATATGCATATATATATATACTGCATATTTACTTGTCCATACACAAAATGAATATATATCCGTGGTAGCATGACAAAATGAGATGAACAACGTATCAACAAAATACTTTTTCTTTTCCTTCTTTTTTTTAAGTTTGGTTTTGGAGTACTAATTGTGACTCTATTGCAAACTAAAAAAAAATGTTTATTATCAAACTAAGAAGAAGAAGAAGAAAAAAAAGAAAAAAAGAAAAACGTACGATAGCTTGCTGACTCTTCAGACATGAATAGAGCTAATCAAGTAGCTCCTCTTATCTCATTTTCAAAATATTGGCGTTATTGAGGGGGGAAAAAAAAGATAGAAGAGAAGAAGAACAGGAGAATAATCCTACGAGACCAACCAAAAAAAAAAAAAAAAAAGGAAACCTGGGAGCTCCCAAGGCTCGCATCTGTTAAGGTCAACCTCAGCAATGTCTACACCGGAGAAAGAGCCATTGAAGACCTTGGAAGCCAAGTAAAAGGTAATAAGCTCCTCATCAGTTGGGTGAAACCTGAATCCCGGTGGCAATCCCTGCTCGTTTACGTCTTCCCCACTCAGCTCTCTCAGTATCTCTTCTATTGCCAGCATCTTTTCCTTTTCTCTTTCTTTTTCTTTTTTCTTTTTTCTTTTTTCTTTTTCTTTTCTCTTCTTTTTCTTTTCTTCTCTCTTCTTTTCTCAAGGAGAAGCTAGCTTGCAAGGAAGAAAAAGGAAGGTGGGTTTATGCTCAAATATATAGCAAGTTGGAGCAAGCGCTGAAAACGAACTATAGTACTGCTAGAGTATAGAGAGCACATATATATATACACACACACACACACAAATATACACTAATGTTTTACTGTTGTTTTAAGTGGTCGAGAGACATACAGAGAGAAGACAATTTTTTTGCCTTTTCTTTTTTGTTTTTTTGTTTTTGGGTTAATATTATAATGTGGGGGCCTACTGACCAATCACACAGCAAAGGCTTCCGAAACTGGCAAAAACAGTTTTTTTTATTATTTTCTTTTTTCAAACGGAAGAAAAAAATAAGAGGAGATCATCAAAACTTAAAAGAAGAGATTAGAAAAGAGGGGAAGGTGTGTTGTAGTAAATGCAAAAGTTGATTTTTGCAGAGATGTATGCGTGCGTGTGTGAGCATATTAATACATCTTGATTCTTGAGACTCTAGAGAGAGAGAGAGAGAGAGAGAGAGAGGGGATATGAAAAAAAAAATGTCAGGTTTTTTTCAGACATAGGGATGACATTAGTGTTGCCTCTCTACAGTTATATCACAGTTACCTAATCCTTATTCCATTTTTCTGTTTTTCGACCACATTTAGTACACTTATTCTACAATAAACACCTGACGTATTTTGATTAATCACTATTAAAAGTGTATTTTCCTTCTTTCATAATCAGCCTTCTCAGATTAATTTTTGGTAAATTTAATTATTTTGTAATAAAGGCCATTCATTCGTATATGCATGCATTTCACTATTGATCAGCTCCTTTTGGACTTCCCCTTTTGTTTATATTTCCCCTTTCAAGTTCCAACTCTCTCTCTCTTTTGTCCTTTCTTGGACTAGCTCATGAATAGTTCATAATTCACCAATAAATACTCTCCAACTTAGGTGATGATGATGCATTGTTGCCGTGCTAAAGACCGCCTACCCACTTGAGAACGAGGCACATTAGAACTAATAAGCTCTTTTGCCCGTTCACTGGAGAAGATCTGACCAAGGATTGAGACCTGACTAAACAAGAGAAGTCTGATTGCGATTGCAAACGAAGTCCTTCTCAGGTTATCAAGTTGACCTATCAGCATTTCTGTTGGGTTGATGATCCCTGAATTAGCTCTCATTTGAGAACCTCGAGCATATCACCATCAAGCTCCAAGTTACTGGCCCGAGCAACACTTCCCCAACCACAACTAAGTCCCTTTTGGGATGGTCAGCCAGTGTTGCCCCTATCACATCGTCCTGTACCAGTTGACAACCATGCTATGGTAAGGTGTGCCATACCCACTACTCTGCACCGCCTCACACTTGTCATTCAGTATTTGTCCTTGTCCCTACTCCGTCGCCACCCTCCACTACCTGATTGAACTGACGCAATACTAGTTGCCTGCACTAATACTGATGATTTGCACTCGTGTCCACTCATCATCCAAATGGTAGGGCACGTGGCATCTGTCTAGTGGATATTAAGTATCTATACACTTGGAGCATGTCCACCCGCTGGGACCTTTTGGAATACGACCTATTAGGGTCACCCAAGGATCCGAACCCGGAGGTAACACTTATAAATAGAGAAGTACTTTACTCCTTCAGGTATAGATTAATTTAACTTGCCAAAACTCTGCTTCTTCGCTTGCTCATCAGTGTCCCTTACTGATTTAAGCATCAGAGTGCTATTAGCAGACACCCTATTGGTGTTCCCTTTACTCCAAGGTTCTTCTCCTTTGCAGGCAATTAGGCAGAGTACGACGGTACAAGGCTGATCACATCAAGTGATCTTATCTGGTGTTGTGTCAAAGATTTTTAGCATCGACATTGGATATTGCATATTGATTTGTTTATTGAATAAATGATACTTCCAAGCAAATGACAAAATAACAGCTGTACATATGAAGCGGGGAAAAAAAATGAGAAAGAAAAAGTCCTATAAAAGTTTGATATTCCCATTCCTTCACAATGTAACAATACATGTATTTTACTCATCACATGATGTAACATATTATCAAAAGCTTCTAATGAAAAAAAAAAAAAAAAAAACCATACTATCAAATGCCATCAACGAAGCATTCATTGCGTACATATGCATCCGACACATAAAATAATAAAGAATTTAATTTTATATAATCAATTTCCATGAAAAATATTTCAACGACAAAAGTGTGGATATATTTTTGAATTTACAGGTGTAGAATTCGAAATCTGTATTTTTTTAGTAAAATCGTGTTTAAAATTATAATTAGATTATACATGTAATCATATAAATGTATACAATTTTTTTTATATGTAATTAAATATATGTCTGGCATTGGCAAAGAAAGAAAATAATGAAAATATTTGATGTTTTTTTTAATGTAAAAATCCGTTACTAATAACCAAAAAACACATCGTTACAGGTGTGGTAGTAGACAAATGTTGTGGCATAAACAAATAAACCTAGATCCCACATTGTAGTTGTGCGGAAATTTCAAAGCAATCATAATGTTTGGGAAGCAATTGGCTCCATTAGCCAAGCTGACATCGGGACCAAACAGGGTCGCTGGCTAGATTCTCGTAGTCATTCAGTGTCTCCACGACAAGCTGCAATCTACTCTACTCGGCTTGCCAAATGAATAGGCCCGGGCCGGGGCCGAGAAAATGCTCACCCTAGAGCCGTTGGTCCCTGGACAGATCTTTCTTTTTTCTTTTTTTTCTTTTTTTAGCAGGACAACCTTTCCGACCCCATGTATTTCCCCTAGCCGGATCCGCTCAACCGTCGGGTGTCTGAGGCATCTCCCGTAATTGTGAGATCACGTTATACCGACCCATCAAGTTAGATCCTATCACTATCCAGATATATAGTATGCTTATATATAAAAATTAAAATGACAAGCTCTTCACCCATTCACACAAAAAATAAAAATAAAAATAAAAATAAAAATAAAAATAAAAATAACTCTTCACCTTTCATAGACATATATTGTAGAGTTATTAACGGACATACTATTACTACTGGTATTCTCTTTATTACGAGGTTTTCTTTCTTGTTTTGCAGGATAACACGATCTTGATATCTGTGCATTCACAAGTAGTGGTTTGTCCATATTTAAACATCCAAAGATACTAGTTTCTTCTTCTTCTTCTTCTTCTTCTTTTTTTTCCCCTCCTTATTTCATAGGAACAAACCGATAAAAAGAAGGCTTGAAAAAAAGACAAGAAAAGAAAAGAAGAGAAAGATGTGGTCGTGGTAATTATTCACTTCGGAACTAATGTATCTATAACCCACTTGTAAGAGCTATAGTAGGGTAGTGTGGGGGATATATTGAGAAAAACCTAACAAACCTGCCATGACAAAGCACAGTCATGAAAAAATGGAAGCTCTTACGAAGTTGAGCTAGTCAAGGTGGTGGGATCTGGTATTTGTTGTATTAACTACATTAACCAATACGACACCTTAATCATAGGTTAATGTGGTCCAATTTCGAAATACCGCCAATGGACATTTTTTTAAGAATTCATGTACTTCAAAACAACCTCAACTTTATGTTTTTTTCTTAGTAAAATTTACAGTAGAAATTTTACTTTTACTCTATCATTAATTACTACTACTGTAATCTTTAGATTAGCTTTTTAACAGTTTAATCTATAATTATCCACGTTAAAAATATAACAACACGCAAAATTATTTCCATTCATAAATCAAGTTAGAAAGTTTATTTAAGGATTAAAATCAAAGTGATCAATACATTAAAGTACAATTTTCATCATAAAATTTTCTTTTTTCTTTTTTTTTTTTTAATGTTAATTAAGCCCTTGTTTGGTTCACCATTCCAACTCAAAATTTTCATCTCAGTTTTTGTATTTTTCTGAAAAAGTTTTTTGCCTTTTTAAAAAAAAAATTTTGTCTTATTTGTAAAGTCAACAAAAATTACTATTAAAACTTTAAATTTCCAACTCAAACTGGTGAACCAAACGGACCCTAAAATCTAATAATTTTGATAAAATTTAAACCACATCGAATGATTTCAAAATTATGTTGTACCAAAAAAGAAAATTTACCCTAGCTGAAGGATTAATAAAGGAAAAAATGAAAACAAAAAGGAACTAATTACGTCGACCATATATATATAGATAATTTGGGAGCATTTGGTCCCAAAACATTTTGGCTTGTATCTTGAAATGGGCTTCTGTAGAAGGGCAGGCAGGGGAAAATTGTGTGCGCAATAAAAACTGCGTCGGCTTTGCACGTGTATTATTATTATTATTATTATTATTATATATTATTGCTCATAAAACAAAAAAAGAAAAAAAAGAAATTTCTTTTTTCTCATTATTATTAGTAGGCTTATAAATTTACATATTATTTTGGAGATCAGCAGAGTAAAAAGCGACTGTGATCTAGATGTTAGTGAGAAGTGGGGGCAGACAAGTAATGTTGTTATTTTACGTTAATAACGACCACTTAAGCTTACATAAGCCTACCCTCCTCTACTCACTCCCATTGGCCTTTACTAATTACCACACCTACAAATTACTATCCAATTCTTTTTTTTTTTTTTTTTTTTGGAGATAAGCATACAGTTTTTCCTTTTTCCAAAAAAACTCCAAAATGATAATAATTTATACAAAAAATAAGAAAAATAAAAACGTAGGCCTGGAACTAGTCTAGGGGCTCCTACGGGTGGGGTGCGCATGTGAAACGGGGATTTTGATCATGCCACATACAAAACAACTGTCTTTATGAGGTGGATCGTACATACCCTTTCCCCTGCCCTCTCTTTAGCCTCATTGATTTTTTTTAATGATTTTTTTTTTACACCTCGATATTTGCACCCCCTCCACCCCCCCCCCTCCCCCAATAATGCCACTGCGTAAACCGACCATTTTCAATATTCCTTTACTTTTTTTTTTAATTTATTATTCTATTATTGTTTTTTTTTTTCCTACTCTCTTTGCCTTCCGCGGGGATACAGAAAAAAACTTATTAAATGCTTTTTTTTTTCTTTATTTGGCGCGGCAGATAATTTGGGAATGAGGACATGAGACGAGTACCTTTACAAAGGGGCACCAAACGTTTCATTCTGAGTCCTGACATATTGGCTGGGCATGAGACACCTCACCCACCCACAATCTCAACTCTCAACACCACTTAACCAAAAAAAAAAAAGAAAAAAAAAGCGCATTCCTTTTGTTTATTTATTTTTAACTAATAAAATAAGCTATATAATTAGCTCGTCGTTATTGAAAGATCACTTATCATATTCAATCAACACTAGCTTATAACATTTCAATTTTTCTGAACAAAAAAAAAAAAAAAGAAGAAACGAAAAGGTGTTTTACTCTATTAAAAATTAATTGACACATTTAGACAGAGTAAAGAAATAGAGAAACCGAAGCTCACTCTCAATTCTCAAACCCCCAGCATCAGAATTTAATAATTAACTGCATGACTAATGCCCAATATAATATACCTGTGTCGATATGAGATTCTTATTATCATTTTTGTTTTTTTAAATCATAGTACATAATTCTTACAAAAGATAATTGATACATCTGAAAATCTAAAAAACAAAACACACACACAAACAAACAAACAAACAAACAAACGGGGTCGGAAGTCGGATTGACAATTGCCATACACATTGGCAAATCAATGGACCAGTGACCTTGGCTTGGACCGTAGCCCCTTGTACTGTGTCCTTCATCCTACCAACACACAGGAAAAATACATCAATACATAGGCCCCAAATGGACTTTCATTTTATAAATTTAAAAAAAAAAAAACTCAAAAGATACCGTCTAACTATGATTTACATACATCTTATTTATTGGCTATCGGATGATTAAAAAAACAAATTCCGTATGAGCACAAATAAAAATAGTAGAAATTTCAAAGGATCAGATTGTCTTGAAACCTCATCCAACAGGCGAAAATGGGAAAGCATGAACATCCAAAAATTCATATATAAATATATATATATATATTTAATGTGTTGTGTAGTCTTATTCCGTTGTCCACATGTTGCTTGGAAATTTCAGCAAGTTTGGGAGGGGAGCGAGAATTATAAAGTGCAATTCCGGCTAGTGGGGCAAGTCTATAAATATGGGAAAGTTAGTAGGTCAGTGGTCAATAAAAGATTGCGTATATATTATTGATAATAAAGAAGAGGAGAGGAGAGGTCTTCTTCTGTTCTGGAACGGCCCTGCCACCACCGACCTAACAACTCTTTACCACTTCCCTACAGCGTCTAAAACTACATAGACGTTTATATATATATATATATATATTTTGTGTGTGTGTGTGTGTGTGTGAGGCACACGTGTGTTGAGAAGGGCTGAGGGACAAAGACCGAGTCAGTCTCGCATTATTCAAAATCACATCAATATATACAAGCTACCATTTGGCTGTATAATCATTTTTTCTTGCCAAAGTTTCTTTTCATAAATTTTATAATATATAGCAACCTAATTTTTTGTCTCCTCTCCATGCATATGCCATAGGTACTTACACGTTTACATTTACATATATATATGTGCATACATAGATATATATGTATGTTAGACATGATAGCTTCAAACTTACGAAATGCAACTCTTAGAGGTCAGTATATAATTATATATCTATCTATCACACCGATATAATCTTTTTAATTATGAGCTACTCACGTACCGTCTGCAACACAGCAACATTAATAACCAAATATCAATAACTTTATTTCCTACCATATGTATAAACTTTATATCTCGCGTTTCAATCTCTTCTCTTTATCTCAATCTCTTTTTTTTTTTTTTTTTTGGTTACGGTGAAAAAAAAGGTGAAATTGATGAATATTACATCATCTTACATGAACTTGTGATATAGAGCTTCATGTGTTTGCATGGATAAAGGATGGAACCTACAACACAGTTATCATGATTAGTCACAAACAAGCTATAGAACCAACCAACTGACCAACCGCACGATCAGACCAACATCATCGTAGGATTGTGGGGGGGGGGGGGGCTGCTCTGCACATTATTGTATATTTATTATATTATTATATGTTTTACATTTAAATTAAATTAAATTAAATTAGGAGAATGATAGGCACACGTGCGAGAACTGGCCTTCATAGGTTGCTGCGTGATAGGACTACTCGCCCACTCAGGGCTGCTTGAGGGGCCCTATATATCTATATATATATGTGTGTGTAGAGAGAGAGAGAGAGAGACTGAAAGAGTACTAGATCTACTTCTGGTCTCTAGCTAGCTTACACGACTAAGAATACAGAAATATAGGATAATAATAAGAGAGGTTTAGGTTGAGTGAGGGGGCTTTGAAATTTTGGTTACATCATTTAATATAAAAGGCTACATATATATATTTAGCTAGGTGAGGACTGAAGACTACTGAGTAGGACTCTGAGGACTAGCAAGAAGGACCAGCTAGCACAGCCGAATTCATCAGTTGCGAAATTGATTTTGGTGGTGTATATATATATATATATTTATATATTCACTGGTGATCATTAATTAATATAACTAGTAGTGAAGCATCAGCAGGCTGCAATTTTCTCCCCCAAAAAAAAAAAAAACCTTAAAAAAGAGGGGAGAAATCCGAAGAGAAAGCATGTATCATGTGATCATGATATGATATATGATATCATATGATATCACACACGCGCGGGCGCTGCTCGCATAGCATCGAATCCAACAAAAAGGATCATCAACTGTCGTGTCTCTCTCTCTCTCTGATGTCTGATCTCTGCATATACATACATACATATATAAATCTATGTATATGCTGTTAATATCCTCAAACCCACCAATTATCTGCTAACAGTCTGCCTTTTTCTCCACGCTTGCAAATTGCAAAATTCATCGGCGCACGACCTTTTTACGACTCTAATTACCTCAGCTATGTGCTAATAAATTAATTAAGTTTAATTATTTCATCTCGTAATTGTGTCTGTTTATATATATATATATATATTTTTTAAGAAGTCTGATTATACTGTATTGATCCATGATCAGTGCACTTTTCGCATCATGAGGAGCATTATACATGGAATTTTGCATGTGTTTATATTATGAGTGTTCACGAGATCCGTCAATTTGCTTAATCTAGTTTAATTAGCTGAATTGGATTGAATTAAGAGACTAATAGGTTGGTTACGGATTAGGATTTTCTTAAATCAAATCTTGTGGATTCGATTATGGATTGAGGATTTCTCGATCCGTTTAATCCGTTGATCTATTGAATTACTTTGATGTAGTATTAGTTAAGTTAATTAGTATATACATTTTATTTTTATTTTATTCCAAGTTTGGTTTTTATGTTTTTTTGAAAGTAAGTTTGGTTGTTATTATGTACTGTAAATTACAATTTAGTTAATGATTGAAGATTTGAAGTTAATTGTATTGTGATTTTATTAAACTATTTCATATTTAAGCATTATATTTTTATATTTTAGTTCCTAGAAGTTTTTGGATTGAATCCGTAAATCCAATCCGTGCAAACCGAGGTTTACAGATTGGATTAAAAGCTTCACGGATTGGTTTATGAATTAGAAAAATCCCAATCCAAATGTCACATATTAGTTTACGGATTTGAGGTCTAACCATGAACACCTCTAGTTTATACAATCCATGGCCATGGTCAGGTTGAGTTTGCATCGAGGAAATCATAATTTTATTTTTATTAAGGTACTATTTAATTACAATAAAAATTTTATTCAATTTGCTGTAGTTATTCTTAATTAAATTAAAGTTAGTGAAAAACATATTTATTAACTGTAATCAAAACATGTCTTGGACTTTTTACCAAGTTCCGAATTACTATATCTAATATTTACAATTTTACATTTGCCAATGATAATGATCAATATTGTTTGTGGAGATTAATAGTACAAAGAATTTTTGAAAGTGAACGAGTGTTCATCATTTATTAAAATATATAACAAAAAATCTAGAACATAATTTTTTAATTAAGTTAAGACACAGGATCAAATGTGTATCTTTTATTTTTTTTGGTAGAACAAAATGTGGATTCAATATGTCAAAAAGATAACCTTTAAAAATAGATGACTGATGAAACAAATAGGTCCATGCAAATAATGTCTTTCACTTTTCTCTTTATAGGATGTTTTTTATGTTTCGAAAAATAAAACTCTTTTAACAGATTATTTAAATATTTTTAGATCTAAGGAGCGAAAAAAGAACTTAACTTTTAAGAAAAGCAGAAGTCGTGCCAAACATGCAAAAATTAAGTCCAAGATAAGAGCACATTTTGACTGAGTCAAACATTGAATGGGTAAATAATAATGCTACTTACGTACAATCGATATTCAATTAATTTTAGGTTTATCTGAAGTACTATGCCTTCTCTTCTCTTTCTGTATTTACCGATGCATCTGTACATTACACGTGGCATGAAACAGACCTCATGGCTAGTACCTTTTCTTGATGCCAAAACAGGGGCGTAGTA
This sequence comes from Ficus microcarpa, assembly GCA_025413485.1. Lineage (NCBI taxonomy): Eukaryota > Viridiplantae > Streptophyta > Magnoliopsida > Rosales > Moraceae > Ficus > Ficus microcarpa. The sequence continues at coordinate 31,376,560 of CM046377.1, forward strand.
ATTAGTAAAAAGCATAGACAAACTTATTTCAGGGGCATTTCAAAAATATCAAAAAAAGAAAAACTTCTGTAAAAAATACTGATGTTAAGGGACACTAAGATAAATCTAGTTTTATTTATCTATTAAAAGAAACAAACTCACTCAATTATATCTGGGGGACTTTTTCCTTGCCAAAGAGATGGTAGGCTAGGGTTATGAACACCAGTCAAAAAGCTTGTTGGACGAAAAGACAACCCTCTCTAACCGAATGTGGCATTTACGCCCACACAATCAATCAAAACCTATATTTGATTGCGTAGTCCTTCAATTTTCTGAAGGATTCCTTTATTTAACAATCAAGGACCATACGACAAAATTAAATTAAAAAAATAAAAAAAGTAAAGAGAAACTGATATTGCATAAAATATGTAATAATAATAATAACAATAATAACTCAAGAGGGATAATATTTAGACAGATTCAATCTGAACGAGCCTTTAGTATGACTAGGTATAACACAAACAAACAAGTACATAATTTTTATCAAATGCAATCTAAACTCACTTGCCTGTGGGGAGTGAGAGACTCAACGTATCTTGTGTTGCAGCGTGGAGTGCTTCCCTTCAAAAAAAAAAAAAGAAAAGAAAAGGTTTTTAGGTTGTCTTGGATATTGATTTGGAGATCTCGGCCCTCTTGTTTTGTTTGGGCTCGTGTTTTGGAGCCTTTCTTTGCCCTCCGTGTGTGGAAGCTGTTACTCTTTATTTGTTTGTTGTTGGGTTTTATAACATTCTCTTTCAATAAAAAGAAAAAACAAAATAAAACACAAACACAAACACAAGCACATTGTAAATCCATGGCTTTGAAAAATTAAAAATGTTAACATCAATGTTCTATGAATACTTTGGTAGAAACAACAATAAAATTTTTCATGAGACCAAAAAAAAAAAAAAAAAAGAAAGGGGAGGAACTTTGTTCGATTGGAAGCATCTCTTCCTTGTCTCCAGGCTCATCGCCGCATTTTTTGTGCCCTCCGTCGCTGGTTTCATCGACATTCGCTTAGGCAACGTCATCACTTTCTTTTGCCTCGTCGCTATTAATAGGCATGGTTGATATATCCCGTCTGTCGCAGATCTCTTTTGCATCCTCCACATGCTCGTGAAGTCCACCGCCGACTTCGACTTGCTCAGATCTGGAGTCTGGGCCACGCCAAATTTATCACGGCACCAGAGAGAATGCCATATCCGATTTTCTTACGACAACGCTTCCATTACATGGACATCCGGTTGTTTGACATATAAATGAACATATTGCTTTCTTTTTTCTTTTTTTGGAATAAAAGCTGTTTAATGAACCTATTGCTTTATTTACTGGTTTTTTAACTGCAAAATCTTGACTTCATTTTTTTGAAATTTTCAGTTGGAAAGTAAAGTGACTTATCTTATTGTAATTTATCAAAAGAATCAAAATATATTGTTCCAAATTTTCTATTTCATTGATTCTCCATCTGCATTTAAAAATTTAATCATATTAAAAAACTAAATATTAAAAATTATTGAATAGATTAATGAGTTGTCAAAATAATATTATAAGGACAATCGTTGAGATAGAAAAATGAAACAACATATCTGAACTCTTATTAAAAATAAAGATAAAAACTTATCCACACAAGCGTGCATACTTTGATCACATAGTCTTTTCATCAAGCTTAACCTGGAAAAAAAAAAAAAAAATTGAATTGTGAATCCCACTTTAATAATTGATTTTGCCATGCTGGATCGCGAGGGTCATCAGACTTAAGGCGTCGGGGTGTTTAGCATTTTTGTTTATAAAATTATCTTCAAGAATTATCCTTCAAGGAAAAGAAAATAAGACACAAATACATTATAAATGCCACGACTTTGAAAAATTATATCCATGGTTACAATAGAACAAATAATAGTAATCCGAACAACTTATAAATACAAGAAATAATATAATCCAATCAAGACCAGTCAAGATCTATTAATTTTTATCGAATCTTAACGTGCTAAATAGGACCTCATAGCTAAATAGACAGAAGTGGGTAGAAGGGTATATTTGGGTATTTTGTGAATATCATGAGATATGGTTTTGAAAACGGGGAGGGCAAAATTGAAAGGTAAAGAGAGAGAGAGTAAAAAAAAAAAAAAGAAAGTATATTTGATATTACATTGACGACATCCACCTTTGTGATAATTGTATTTCAAACCCTTTTAAATTTTAAAAATTATATTATGGCCTTCAAATTTCGCTCCCTTGTCCCAACCCGATATATGAATCTGTCTTCTTCCTCAGCTCCTCTTAGGTTTTCTCCCTTCCCCTTGCTTCTTTCTCTGGCCGAGCTCGGAAGCACAACTCAAGCTTTGTTTCCGTTGCTTCACTACGGAGCTTTTCCATCGAGTAGGGGGCCAATTTCAATTTCTGCTGCGAAATTTTTCGGAGCGAGGAATAATTTTTAACCACCTTGAAATTTTTGAGGTAGGGTTTTCTCTGTTTCATGACGTTAATCTGATATTTCCCTAATGAATTGGTGTTTCCTTCTTGATTTCAGTTCTAAGCCAGATTAAAATCTCTTTTTTCATTCTGATTTTACACAAAAGAAAAAACCTTAGAATCCTGAAATCTCTTTGACATTAGACTGTTGAGTTTTTTCCCTCGTGATTTCTTGTTAGTTCTGAAACTCATTGAATATCTCTCTATTAGCTTTGTTTTTTGCATGAGCTGTAGGAGCCCTCTGTTTTCAATCCTAAAAATTTGAGTTGGATTTTAGTTCTTGTTCTTTGTTATTGTTCCTCTGTGTTTTCCATTTTAATAGTTTTTGCTTGTGGGTTTTGTTTCCGAACCCAATATTTATGTAACCAAGCACACACACACACAATGATCTAAGATAGAGAAGTTTTATTGCTATGGTCATTGCTAGAATTTAGAAAATAGCAGATTTATTCCAGTTTAATATCTCTATATTAATCGTATTTCTCTATTCTTTTAATGTCCTTGATGAAATCTCCATGTTTAGTTGGGCTGCTATTTACTCATTTAGAATTACCCATTTGCTCATTTGCATATAAATGCTCTACTATTTGCAGGACCTTAAACCTCTAGAAACTAAAACCAAGCTCGATATGAAGACAGTCTCGGGGACTGTAATCTCTTCCAAGCCAATTTCTCTCTCCAAAGCCACTTCTATTCTGTCCAAATTTGGCTCCACCGAGAATGGCGCTTCCCAAGCTATTGGCGCGTACCTCCGCCGCACCTTGGCGTCATTCAAGGAGTTGAAACAGCTTCACGAGGAGCTCAAGACTGATCGATCCAAACATAAGCGGAAAAGACGCAGATCAGAGATTGCTGAGGATGGAGAGACAAACATTGGAGAAAATCTAACTGCAGTTGTAGAGGCAAGCCAGGAAGAGCCGAAGCGCAAAAAACACCGGAGATAAACTAATTGCTTGATTGGTCATTCATCATGTAAGGATTTCTAGCAATTTTCGATTTTGACTGGAAATCATGGATGCTTACAATGTTTATCAGAAGAACAATAGAATGCATTACCGAATTTTGGATTTCTTGTTTGTAGTTTGAGTTCCGTTTTTTCTAACATCATGTTTTTGCCTCCAATTTGCCCATGTTTATGTCTCAAGTCAGAAGCTACTTTAATTTAGGTACGCAGGCTCAGGCTATATCTTACTTTCCTCGTAGTAATTGTTAAAGGCACCTTTTGTATTACTTCACAAATCAAAGCGCCCTGTATCTGATGACATTACTATCATTTCTTTCCAAACCAGGCAACGTTCATCTTATCTTTCAATGGTGCCCCATAACTTGATTCTCTAAATTGGTGCCATTTCGGTTTTTAAGAAGATAATTCAAATAGTTGCTCCTATTCTCAACCACATTCGGTCGGTATTTAATAAAACAGTGAGCCAAAGAATAGAGTGAGAGTAACTTGAGGTTGATGTTGGAAAGCCATCTCCAGATAACCCTGGACAAGCTTACCATTAGTCCAGCACTTGAGTTTGGTTCCTTTTTTTTTTTTTTTTTTTTATCAATAATCTTTATTACTCTCTCTCTCTCTCTCTATTTGGGAGGAAGCCAATATTCCCAGTTCGTACGATTCTTTTTTGCCGACTCCTCTCTAGATTTTCTGTTTGTTGTCAGTAAGCAAGTAAAAGTAAAGGTGTTACTCCTATTGATTGCTCTTTCTTATTTATTTATTTATTTATTTATTTATAAAATTTAATTACGCGTCTTCTCACATTCACCAATTTATTTTACCTCTCTCTCTCTCTCTAAAATAGCTACATATTAATTTCTCATAAAAACTTAGATATATAATACTACTCCATAAATACCATATTCCTTTGACGTTCGTCCTCTGTCATGCAAACTGTTTTGAGTTTAATTTTGCTTCTTGTTCTCTTTCAATTATTCAAGTTCAGTTAAGATGCTTAATATATTATTTGTAGAGGACTATGATTGTATGCTTAGATTCAAAGCCAGCAAAAATTAAAGAGACAAGCTTAAAGTCTCAGTTCAAAAAAACCTTTACTTGAAAGCAAGATCATATAAATAATATCCGTATATATATGTATATATGTATATATGAAGTTACATACTGCATACTGTAGTCATGTGTAAAATGTATAACCATCTTCTCACTCCCCTTCCATTATCATCTTCAATAACAAAAATGGCCCTCTCCTTGTTACTTCCTAAGAATATTATCATCCTCGCTTTCTCCATATCTCTTTTGGCCTCTAATTTGCAATTGGCCTTTTGTCGCCATTTCTCCATCGTGGGGTACTCGCCGGAGGACTTGACATCCATGGACAAACTAATCAAGCTCTTCGAATCCTGGATCGTGAAGCAAGGAAAAGTTTATGAGGATGTTGAAGAGAAGCTGCAGGGTTCAAGATTTTCAAGGATAACCTTAAGCAGTGGACGGTATGAACCAGATCGTGACGGGAAATTTGACATCGTTGTCTGAGCAAGAGCTAATCGATTGCGACAAACCTTAAAACAATGGGTGCAATGAGGGTCTTATGGATTATGCTTTTGCTTTAATTGTTTCTAATGGAGGTCTTCACAAGGAAGATAACTACCCTTATCTCATGGAAGAAGGCACTTGTGAAATGGAAAAGGTCCTGCCCAGATATTATATATGTTTATGGGTTGTAGGGTCTATTTGATGGGCATTGTGGAAGCCGACTAGACCGTGGAGTGGCAGCCGTTGGAAATGGATCATCAAAGGGTTTGGATTACATCATCGTAAAGAACTCGTGGGGTCTCAAATGGGGAAAGAGAGGCCACATTCGAATGAAGAAAAACACTGGAAAGCCTGAAGGTTTTTGTTGAATCAACAAAATGGCTTCTTATCCTACTAAAAAAATCTGACCATATTTTTATTTTCCTCTTTATTTTATCCAATGTTGTTAACTCATGAAAGTTTTTTTTTTTTTCGTTAAATCATAATAATGTTGAAATACTATATATAAAAAAATTTAATTATGTCTTTTAAACCTTTGACTATGATCTATTTTCCCCTCATCTTTTTTGCTTACTTTTTCTTCAAGAGTTAATTTATAGACACCGCTCTAAGTACATGATACCACAAAAAGTATATCCACTAAAAACCTAATTTTCTGTCGAATTTGAAGCATGTAAAAATAAACCAATTTTATGTAATTTGATTAGAAATAGCTGTAAAAGATTCGAAACTTGTAAGGATTTTTTTTTCTTTTTAATAAGTCAGAGAAATAGATCCTCTACAGTATTAAAAAAAAAAAAAAAAGGTGACTTGCGTCTTGTGATTTGAATAGTAACTTTTTAGTACTAGTAGTTTTTGGCTTTTGTTTTGTTTTGGCTGAGATCGAACTGGTGGTTTGATCTTGAACACCGTGCGAATGTACATGGGAGATTCAAGGAGTCCAAGCAAAGGGGTCAAAAATTAAAATCCCCTTTTAATTAATTAATTATTTGTATTTTTTGAAAGAATATATTTGTTTATTTATATTTATTTATCAGTCATGTTATGATGTTGGACTGGGAACTTTTATGGAGTGACAATCTACATTTTTGGCCTTAGTAAACCACCGGCCCATGTGATGGAGCTATTACAAAAATAATAAATAAAGTCCCTAAAACTTCTTTCTTTTTCGGTTAGAGATTAGATTAGATAGATTCAACTTTCAACATCAAACAAAACTAATCTTTTGGACGGTTTTCATGAGCCCACGTGGCACGTTTTCCTACCTAACGGTCTTTTTTTTTTTTTTTTTTTTTTTTTGGTGTGGAAATAATGGTCTTCCATTTCATTCACTACCACCCTTTGACGGGTAGATTTTCCATCCCAAATTTTGTTTTAGTAGCAAAATACTTCATTAGTCCACTCGTGCTCCTTTTTTTTTTTTTTTTTTTTTTATCACTTTGAAAATCATGGGATTCATCAAATGAAACTTCTGAATCTATTAGATCTAGATCTTCATCCATTTTTATTAATTTTTTTAATTTAGCTTTAATGCAATCTTACAAATTAAAACAGCATAATATCATTAATTTCTTTTTTTTTTTATACCTATGTGAATGAAATATTTTGATTATTAAAGCAAATAAAAAAGAGAAAAATGAAAGCACTTATCCAAAGGGTTTGAAACAAGAGAAAACAAAGGCGGTTCTAATAAATTGAAAATTTTAGTTGGACGAAATGACTGATCATAGGTGTAAATAATAAGACTATCTGAAGAAAAGAATGAGAATCAAGAGTAAATGAGGAAATAACCTTAGAATGATTTAAGATTGATAAAAACGGTTCAAATTAGATCCAAAGGACAAAATTGATTCATTAAAGACGAATGATTGAGATTAGCACAAGAGTCATATCCCATTAAAGATGAATGTACGTTTTTTTTTTTTTTTTTCTAATCAAACCTCGTCGTATTCACTTTCGAAATATCCTTATATCAAATCGAATTCAAGTGTCAAATAGTTTCATCTGCAAAAAATCCTCATTTATTTAAGAGAAAAAAACATAAAAATCAACAGTAAAAATTTTCTATTTGTTGAGTGAGACCCGAGTAAAAAATCATCCCAAACAATACGTTATGACAAAATTCTAATGAAACATGTACGCAAAAATTAGTTTACTTGTTTTCTCTTCTGTTAATGTTAATAAATTGTTAGGCCACTGAATAATAATCAGTGCTCCCATGTGAAGAAATGATGGACATGAATTGACGCGTTCAAACTTTCCTAAGAACCCATTAAATTCGCCGTATCATCATCATGGTGAGTTGGTTTTTTTTCCAAACATTTTGCGAAGTAATATGTTATGTTTTTGTTTGAGAAAATTATGTTGTTATTTAAATTTATATATATTTATATATAAGGCATGGCATTCACCTTAAACGTCATTAAGTTGTAAGAAACTAAGTAGACGTTTAGAGGAAGTAGAAAACATCAATAGTGGCACTATGGCCAAAACGAATTTTATAATAAATCAACATCATTAAGTATTGTGATTTCGAGTGTGTGTCTTAATAGAGAGCCCAAATCATTGAAGGATGGATCCAAACTGAAAAGGAGGAAATAGTAGAAAATAACATTTTGACGAAAATAATTAAAATAAATAGTAAGATTTTAAAATATTTAAAGGAAATAGTAAATTTATCAGTAAATGAAAATTATAAGGTAAATGATATGTTTATAAGACATAGATAAATGAATTACCTGATAAATTCTGTTATTTATTCTAAGTATGTGTTTGGTACTAAGGTTTGAATTGTAGAATTTTGGTTTGAATTGTTTGTTCGTTTACCAAGGCATTTGAATTGCTTGACTTGAAAAGTGTAAAAACTTGAAATGTGTTCAGAAAAAAAAAATTAATTTGAAACTTGTTTCGTTAGTATCGAAATTCTATGCAATTTAAAAAAAAAATTCATCTCATTTGTAATTGTTTATGCAAAGTTTTGAATTTTTAAAGTTTGAATTACAAAACTATATGAATAGTAAAGATGAGAAAAAAAAACAAAAATTGGAGTATGATTCTAAGGTTTAGATTGTGCATTCAAACGTATGCTAAATATTTTAAAAACCTGTTATTTATTTCAATTATTTTTTGAAAACTACTATTTACTTATTTCTCTTATTTTAATGTCAAAAACTTCTACATCGTGACATTTTATTTTATATTATCACTAAAAATTATTATTATTTAAATCTCATATTATATAAAATTTTTAATTGTATAATTTATGAGTGTAAATGTTTAAAAATTTATTACACACGACACAAAATCATGTCAATCATGGAATCAAATTATTGAAAAATTAATTTCCTAATTAAAACAATAATTCTTATCAATAATTTAAAATATAGAGTCTTACTAAGAAATTGGGTTATTGATTAAAAAGTAAAGTAATTCGCTTAAATAGTCCTTAAATTCTTGAAAAGGTAACGATTTGATCCTCGTTTTATTTTTTTATTTTTTGGTCAAGATAACACTAAATTCTTATTTTCTTGGCCATTTTAATAATTTCCGTTTGATTTCATTTAAAAATTCACGGAATAGTCCGGTGAGAAGCAAATTTTGGACTTTTTAAAGGAAAATATCCCTAAAAAGACAAAAATATCCTTACTCATATCAATTAAAAAAAATAAAAAAACAGAGACAAAGAGAGCTGAATTCAAAATCAAACCCACACCCCCCCCCCTGCCCCCTCTCCTCCCATCCTTCCTTTTTTCCCACGGGTCTGACATCAAACCCCCCCAGATCCAACACCAGAGGTCATCTTTCTTTCTTGCTCTCCCTTCCTCTCTCTTTCTAGCTCTCCCCTCCCTTAACAGAATCGACACTGGACACCCCTTGCGTGACGAACCCAAGTCCCCTCGCGTCCTCCGACGTTTGGACTAGATCCGCCAATCCCCCCCTTTTGGCGTGACGAACAATGAACGTAGGCCCCCCTGTGTCCCTCGCCTAAAATTTGAACTAGATCCCCCCATCCCCCCTGGCACGACAAACGACGAACCCAGGCCCATTGCGCCCCTCGATTAAGATTCGAACTAAATCCCCTCCATCCCCCTCCCCCCGATGCAACGAACGACAAACCTAGCGCCCCCCCTCCGGATGAAGATTCAAACCAAATCCCCAACCTCCCCCCCCCCCCCCCCCCCCCCTCGGCGCAACGAACAATGAACCCATGGCTCTCGCGCCCCTCGATAAAGATTGGTTTTTGGTGTGGCAGCCCCTAAACCCACCAGCTCTGTCTCTGGTGTGCTGCCCTCTGACCCTCAAAGCCATCAGAGAGAGAGATGAGATAGTCTGAGAGAAAAAATAGAAAGAGAGAGAAGAAATTTAGAGTTTTATATTATTTTTGTTAAATTAAGTTTATTATTAAATTACTAAAATATTCTTTTAAGTTAGATCACATGTATTGCATATGATGCATTTTGTTAAAAACTTAACACATTTGGATAGAAACGACTAAAATAGTCAAAAAAAAAAAAAAGAGTTTAACGATGTTTCGGTAAAAAATAAATAAATAAAATAAGGATCAAATCGTCATTTTTTAAAGAATTCATGAACTATTTTGATTAATTATTCTAAAAAATATCAATGCAAAAATAACCATATAAAATAAATAATATCGTTATTGTATTACCGTTTAATAATATATGGCAATATTAGAAGAGAACCCTTGTGTAATGGGTAATTCCTAAGGTATAAACTTCGACCAAAACATAAATAAATAAATTGTTGCTTCTGTTTTTATTTAAATCCCCTAAAATGATTAGTATTTTTTTAAGGAAAAAGAGGGGATACAAAGGACCGAAGAAAGATTCTTGTGTGACAGTGACAAGAATCAACTTCATCGCTTCAATCATTGAGAAAATTAAAAAGAAAAACAAAAGGCTGAAAGAAAAAAAAAGAAAAAACCAATTTATTGAGAGACTTCCGGATTGATTGGACCATTTGAAAGTAAAAATAAAAACTAAAATTGCTGGATTCGTACACCAAATTTCAACTTTATTCAATTTCATAATTGAAATGATTATAAATTATTAAAATATTATTATAGCAGTCTGTTTTGTTAATTTTTTTTATGAAATTCATAATTAGTATTATTTTTTGATCAAATTATCAATAAATTTTATCTTAAAATTAATAAAAATGACTATTGTAATAATATTTTAAAAGTTTAGGACGAATGTAAAAAAAATTTATGAATTACATTTATTTAACATTAAAAATTTATGAACTAAATAAGTAATTTATCAGGAAAAAAAAAAAGAAATTAAAAATTATATACATATACTAAAGGAGAAGTGCCTTTTACTGTTCAAAGAACAGTATAAAACAGTGATTTTTGGTTTTTTTTTTTTTGCTTTTCGCGTTATAGTTACAGTAATGCACAGTACCGCACAATGAAACAGTACTGCACAGCGAAATTACGCTCTTGCCCTTCAGTTTCTTTTTCTTTTTGGGCCTGAACAGTAAACGGACCATTTTGTCCCTCATTAACTGTTCTGCCAGCTTGCCACTGTCCCCCGCGCGCACTGTTCATGAACAGTGATTCACTGTTTAATGAACAGTGATTCACTGTTCAATGAACAGTACAGTGATTCACTGTTCATTGAACAGTTTTTTTTTTTTTTGCTTTCTTTTGCTGCTACCTTTTTTTTTCTTTTTTTTTTTTCGTTGGCTGCTCTTTTTTTTTTCTTTTTTGTTGCTGTTGTTGTTGTTTTTTTACTTTTTTTTTTACGTTTGCTGATTTTTTTTTTTTTTACTTTTGTTGTTGTTGTTGTATTTTTTTTTTTACTTCTGTTATTGTTGTTGTTGTTTTTTTTTTTTAAACTTTTGGTGCTTTGTTACGTTTTTTTTTTTTTACTTTTGCTGTTTTGCTTTATTGTTTAATAAATAGTTTCCTTTTTTACTTTTATTGCTTTGCTACAGTTTTTTTTTTTTAATTTTTACTGTTTTGCTACAGTAAAAAAATGTAATATTTTATTGTTTAATAAACAGTGATTTTTATTTTTTTATTTTTTTATTTTTGTTACTTTTGCTGTACGGTTTTTTTTCCTACAGTAATGCACAGTAGCTGCTTTTCTTATATTAAACTGTCAATTTTGTCCCTATACTATGTACTGATTTTGGCTTATCAACAGTGGAATGACAGATTTGTTATCACATATTTTACCTTTTTTTTCACGAAATTTTAGACATTAGATTCTGATCTATTGTTATATTGTGTTTTTGCTCACTTTGTCTTTTTTTTTTTAACAATTTTTTTACTTTAAATTTTTTATCTTTATTTCGGATTTTTTTGTGTATCTTTTTTGTTTCTTTTGTTCTATTTTTTAAAGACCCATTTTTTTAAGGATTCTGCATGCAATTTTTTTTCTTTTTTGTTTGTTTTGTTTTATATTTTAAAAATCATTTTTTTTTAGTTTTTGCATGTATATAACCTGATAAAAAAATTTTTTTTTTTTTTAAAGCAGTAAGTGTTTGGTGTGTTAGTTTGAGTTGAAATATTTTAGTTGTAATAGTAAATTTTTTTGAATTTTCAGAAAAGACAAAAAACTTTTTGGGAAAAAGACAAAAATTTTTTAGGAAAAAGACAAAAAAAAGTTTGGAATGAGTTTAAAATGAAATGCTGTCCATCCTCCCCCCTAAAAAAAGAAGAAAATGAGTCATATATTTTATTTTATTATAATGTTTTTATTATGGTTAGTTTTTTCCGATTCTTTTGAGTTTAAAGATTTTTTTTCTTTTTTTTGTTTTCTGCTTTATTTTTCTTTAAATGATTATAACTACAGAAGATTTTTTTTTTCTTTTTTGCTTTTGTTTTCACTTTTATTATTGTTAGTTCTATTGTTATTTTGATTTTGCATCTTTATTGTTGGGAGAGATCTTGAGAAAAATTATATTGATTATAATTATAATATTTATCTTAACTAACTATTTTTATCATATAATATTTAGTTTTTTTGTTTATTTTTTTTTTCATTTTCCGTGCAGCGCACGGATATTAAACTCGTAAAAACTAAAATAAAAAAATAATATGAAAGAAATATCAGTAGGCTCCACCACCGCACCACACACCTTCCAGCGCGTTGGTTTGTTTTCTAGAGCAGCAGTACTGGAAAATAAAAATATTAGTAGAAAAATATATTTCCAAAAAAATCATTTTTCAAACAAATTGAAAGCAATCCATCGTCTTTTATAATTCATACAATATTTGATATCTGTGTCATTAAAAATAATTACGCTTAATTCTAAAAATTTTTGGGGTCTCAAACTCAAATTCAAAACCACAAAGCGAGTGAAGTGGCTCGCCCCATTGTGAGGGAGAAGGTGGAACGGAACTCGCTTTTGATCAGTTTGTGAGCGAGTGAGGTCACTGTTAGCTGAACGTTGAAGGGTCGTTGCCAAAACCAATCTCTCTTTCTCTCTCCTCTCTCTTCTCTCTATGTCAGGTTTGAGTTTGATGTTACGTTAAGTTGTGTTGTTGCTCTGTGAGATAATCTGGGCAAATTCCCAATACTTTTTTTTTTTTTTTCCTGCCTAATAAAAAGCCACAGCCCAGTTTGGAGTGGTCCAATAACCTTTTAATTTCGGTTCTCAAGTGGTACGTTATCTGAAATTTGTATCTCTTTATGGTTTCTATCTAATTTTATTCTTCATTTCAACAGAATACTAAGTTTCAACTGAATCTGTGGTATCATGAATACTTACGTGCTTGTTTTGTTGTTCGTTTGATGATTATTGTTGTTTGGTGATTTGTTCTATAAAAGAATGGTTTGAGTTTGTCATCTCTGAAGATGAAAGGAGCTGCTCTGGTGGCCATAGCCGCAACCCTTGGTAACTTTCTGCAAGGCTGGGATAATGCTACTATTGCCGGTACTTGGCCCTTCAGATCTCCACAAGTTTTATTTTTTATTCTTTATCAATGGGAATTTTTTTCTTAATTAATTCCATTTCTTGGTAGTCTATGTCTAATGTAATCAATGATCGACCGCTATCATGGTAACATATCAAAACCGTTACATAATCGAGCGGGAATCAACAGTGATGATGAATACCAATGCTCTTTTAAATACTACTGTTTGAGCGTCTTTGTTTCTTTTCAGGGGCAATTGTCTACATAAAGAAGGATCTGGCCTTGGAGACTACAGTGGAAGGTCTCGTGGTGGCCATGTCACTCATTGGAGCAACAGCCATAACCACATCCTCCGGAGCTATATCAGATTGGGTTGGTAGGAGACCAATGCTGATAATCTCGTCGGTGCTCTACTTTGTTAGTGGTTTGGTAATGCTGTGGTCGCCAAATGTGTATGTCCTGTGCATAGCCCGGCTTTTAGACGGATTTGGAATTGGTCTTGCTGTTACTCTTGTCCCTATCTACATATCTGAGACTGCTCCATCGGATATTAGGGGATTGTTGAACACTCTTCCCCAGTTTACAGGCTCCGGCGGCATGTTTCTGTCGTATTGTATGGTCTTCGGGATGTCATTGTTGCCCTCACCAAGCTGGAGATTGATGCTTGGGGTTCTTTCTATTCCCTCTCTTATCTATTTCGTTTTGACAGTATTTTACTTGCCGGAATCTCCTCGTTGGCTCGTTAGTAAAGGCAGGATGCTGGAGGCGAAAAAAGTTCTCCAGCAATTACGTGGAGTGGAAGATGTTTCAGGTTTGTTCTCATTGGCCATCGCTAATCTGCTTGAGAGACTCCATCTTTTCAAGCAACGGCATCCTCACTTGTTTTTAATTTTTCAGATTTTGAGATACAAGATGTATATTTGAATTTTGAAGTGAAGGAAAGAAGTTTGCTTTCTTACTTTTATCGGATACTGACATTTTTCTTGTGTCCCAATGTTATGAAAAATCACAGGCTATGAAATGTTAAATTGTCGAGCAATAGTGTTGATTGTTAATTTTCAAAATGTTAGTTAAATGTCTCTCCAATTACATTAAGAAACGTGTTAAAAAATCATTACGCACCTGCAAGTTTTCGGTGAAAATTTCTTACATGACTTAATTTATCATGTCAAACTTGTTGAAACATGGTTGATCAAAGGGGAGATGGCTTTGCTGGTAGAAGGTCTTGGAATTGGAGGCGAAACTTCTATAGAGGAGTACATAATAGGCCCTGCATATAACCTAAATGACGGTGATGAAGACACGGAGAAAGACAAAATTAAGTTGTATGGCCCGGAAGAGGGACTTTCCTGGATTGCCAAACCTGTAACTGGACAGAGTTCTCTTGCTCTCGTCTCTCGCCAAGGAAGCCTGGCAAACCAAAGCATGGCTCTAATTGACCCTCTTGTGACCTTATTTGGTAGTGTCCATGAAAAGCTCCCCGATACAGGAAGCATGCGAAGCATGCTTTTTCCTAATTTTGGCAGCATGTATAGCACGGCGGATCCTAGGGCTAAAAACGAGCAGTGGGATGAAGAGAGCTTGCTAAGGGACGGCGAGGGCTACATGTCTGATGCTGCTGGTGGAGGGGACTCAGATGACAATCTGCATAGCCCCTTGATCTCACGCCAGACTACAAGTGTGGAAAAGGACATGGTGCCTCCTGCTTCCCATGGCAGCACTTTGAGCATGAGGCGCCATAGTGCCCTTGTTCATGGTGGTGGTGGGGAGACGGTTGGTAGTACAGGCATCGGTGGTGGCTGGCAATTAGCTTGGAAATGGTCCGAGAGAGAAGGTGAGGATGGAAAGAAGGAAGGAGGATTCAAGAGGATCTATTTGCACGAGGGGGTCCCAGTGTCTCGGCATGGATCTCTTGTTTCACTTCTCGGTGTTGATGTTCTTCCAGAAAATGAGGTAATCCAGGCTGCTGCTTTGGTAAGCCAGCCTGCTCTTTTTTCCAAGGAGCTTATGGACAAGAACAATGTCGGACCCGCAATGGTTCACCCTTCTGAAACTGCTTCAAAAGGGCCAGTTTGGGCTGCTCTTCTCGAACCAGGTGTTAAGCATGCTTTGATTGTTGGAATTGGAATTCAACTCCTTCAGCAGGTTATGGAAGTGAAGTTTTTAAATTCGCTTCTTGGCAGATAAATCGCGTGTTGATGCTTTATGAGGTAAATTCAATTACTGAACCTTTTTCTTTTTATGCATTTGCAGTTTTCTGGTATAAATGGGGTTCTTTACTACACACCCCAAATTCTTGAAGAGGCAGGCGTTGAAGTTCTTCTTTCAAACATGGGAATTAGTTCGGAGTCTGCATCATTTCTTATTAGCGCATTCACAACCTTATTGATGCTTCCTTGTATAGGTGTTGCAATGAGACTCATGGATGTCTCTGGTCGAAGGTGATCACTTTTTTCTACGTTTTTCTTTTCAACTTAGAATGGCTCATTGTCAGGTCCTATCGTTTTATATATTATTCGTTCCAGCAAATCTCATCAAGTTTTTTTTTTTCATTAACATAATTTCTGGTGTGGACTTTAAGCTTTTATGATTGTACTAATTTCTTGAAAGATGAGGTGAAAGCTATATTACATCAAGGACGATCATCTGATTTTTTTGAATCATCTCTTTCACTTTTTTCCCGGACTTTTCCGATAATTGTTGAAATCCATCCTGCTGTCACATGCTCCCATCGAATATTCTTTATCATCATCATCATAGGAAGTATATGACAACTCTGGTTTTGACTTGTGAACTCTATGCTACAGGCGGCTGCTACTCACCACAATTCCGGTGCTAATAGTTGCGTTGATTATCCTAGTAATAGGGAATATTGTGAGCATGGGGTCGGTCATCCATGCTGTGATCTCAACCGTGTGCGTCGTGGTCTACTTCTGTTGCTTCGTCATGGCATATGGACCCATCCCAAACATCCTTTGCTCTGAGATCTTCCCCACAAGGGTCCGTGGCCTCTGCATTGCCATTTGCTCACTGGTTTTCTGGATAGGTGACATCATCATCACCTACACGTTGCCCGTCATGCTTAGTTCCATAGGGTTGGCTGGAATCTTCGGCATCTATGCCGTGGTGTGCGTCATCTCTTGGATTTTTGTCTTTTTGAAGGTTCCGGAAACCAAAGGCATGCCTCTTGAAGTGATTACCGAGTTCTTTGCTGTCGGAGCGAGACAAGCCGCTGAGGCCAAGAATGACTAAACGAAGTTCTCCACCATTGGCTGCTCTGCTACTGCTTCTGCAACCTCAGGCTGTCGTCCACAACTCTTCTGTTTGAAGAGTTTTGATAGTTGGTCTGGCTTTTAATGGGGAATATCTTTATTTTCAAGCAAGTCAACACACTGTTTTTCCCCCTCTTCAATTTTGAATTATCTTATAATGGAGTAATTTAATTGGAGCATAATTCATCCTATAAAATAGTCGATAAAGAGTTTGTTAATTTAGATAAAAAGAAACTCTGTTATGACCACATTCCAATTCCAAATAGTAGTTTATTTTATAAGTTGAATATTTAATTTAGTTTATTAACTTCCCAAATCAGGATTAAAAGATGCTAAGACTCTTTGGATCACGGTTTTACTAAGACGCCCCGAATAGCTCATCCAGGCCGTGGTTGGGTCAGCAGCAAACATATCAACACATTGCTCCACGCTACAGTTAGATGCTAAATTTACCAACTTGAATAAAATGGATCCAACATTTAACTTTTGGAGAAAAACTATTACGAAAATGTCACATCAACATCAAGAAATGATTTAAAAACAAAATGAGGTGGAACATGGTAATATGCTTCAGGCACAAAAACTTCCGACCACAATGTACATGGTTATCTTTAACTAAGCCACCCTATTTACAGTCTCGTCTTTCAAACTTTTTATCTTTTTCTTTTTTTAAAGGATATCTGCAACTGTCTTGTTAGGCAGAAACTCCATCAGTCTGTAGAGAAGATTGGCAAGTGATAATACTGTTTATGTTGCCAGAAGAAAATGGTAGCTTAGGGCTTTTGCATTTCCTCCGAAGATAATGTACTTCCAGATGAATTTGGTGGCTGTTCTGGCAAAGGAGCCTTGGAGTTCCCGACATGTTCATTCAAGACATTCTCTTCCCCACGTTCAGGCGACTTTGGATGTGTCTTGAATGCTCGCTCAAAATCTTTAGCATTGCTAGAGTCTATGACTAACTTGTTCAGCTTTTGCTCCTACAAATAACACCCCCCCCCACAAAAAAAAAAAAAAGTAAGAAAGAAAGAAAGAAAGAAAGAAAGAACAGGTATCAGACAATTGTAGGATTCGCAAAACAGGTAAAAGTTTTTGATGCAGATACTGTATGCACGAATAATCATCGGATTTGCAAAAGTCCGGTTGTTCTTCAACTTATTAAACAAACCTTCTGATAGCAATTAGCATGAGTTGAATGCCATGCCCAATAGAAATAACTGATCAAACTAAAGGGAATGAATTCTCAGATATATATATATATATATTTGTTGCACTGTAACTAAGATAGTAAGATTAAGAGTGGTGCTTACACCCTGTAAAGCTTCAAGCTTTCTCTGCAGTGCCTCGTGCTCAGCTTGAATACGAAATGGAACACCGTGTTTTTGACGCACATTATTTTGTGCCAAATCTTCGTCAATGTCACTAGCAGTGGTTGCAAAAGGATGGTTTGCTGGAATCCACCGAACTGTATCAGGGTCAGCATCAGGAGGTATGGAATCTCCTTCCTTAAGAAATATGGTTGGTCTCTTCCACTGGTAGGCTCGGGACCTCCTTTTCTGATGGATAGCCTGTTGCTCTTCTGTAAGGGTAACAGGTGCTAAGCGATAAACTTTTCCACACATCTCTACAGTTGAATCGCTCTTACTCACTTTCACCAATGGATTGTTGAATGGATCATCATACTTCAGAGGCCTTGTTCTACGGAATGCATCACAAAAACAAAACCAAAATGAGCAAATTACTTGACACATCAACTTATAACTTCTCAGATCATAAAGAATTCAACTCAAAAGGGCATAGCATAACCATGGTTATACTTCTTGGGATTAAAACAAAACAGTAAACAAACATTTGAGAATTGGGCATGAGGTATGGAGTGGAATCATACATGCCTCTTCTATCAGACCTCAGCTGACCACGTCTAACGAGATCGGCAATGGAGCCAGGAGGACGGCTGTCTCTTGACTTCCTACTCACATAGATTCTCACAGCCAAAACCAAAAATGTAGCAGCAATAACAAACCCAATTGCAAAACTTGATCCCACTTGTCGTCTCATCTGATTACAGAAACCCAAAACGTTCATAACTATTAGCGTTCAACATAAACTAAAAACCTCATCTGATCTGAATAACATAAAGCACATACATTTACCAACTTTCAGGAAAATTGAACAAAAATTAGCATAAGCCCCATCTAAGTAATACAAAAACACAGAAATTTCTCAAATTTCGGGAAAATGAATCAAGAATGAGCACAAATCCCATCTAAACAAACACATGAACACAGAAATTTATTAAATTTCAGGAAAAGGAAATAAGATTGAAAAAAATATATATTTTGTTACCGCGAAAACAACGGCAGGGAAGGGGCCGATAGTTCCTTGCAATTTCTGAGGCGGGTCTTTGACAGTGGTAGTAGTAATGGTGGCCTCGCTCTTAGAGGACTCACTGTCATCTTGGTCGGCGGCGGCGGAGATTGCGGAGGCATCAATGGCTCTCAATACAAACTTTGGAGTCGGCGGTTGCCGCGGAATCGAGTTGAATCGAGCATTACATAGGACGAATTCTGTTCTGAGCACCACCAGGTACGAGGTTGTCCGATGCTTCAAAGGACGCCAAATTGAGGGCTGTAATTGATACGAAATTCACAAATTCATTAAAAAAAAAAAAGAAAAAAAAAAAAACGACGAGAGAGACTTTGGACAAATTGAGGGAGCTTGCCTGAATGGTGGAAAGGGAAGAAGAAGCCATTAATGGAGGAAGTTGATGGCGTACTTCAATTTCATTCCTGAAAATGGTGCCACTACTATTATTACTCTGCAACTCCAACCAAGCTCACACCTGACCTGAAGAAGAACAAGCGACTGCATTTGGAGTTCTGTCCGTTGTTTTGTTATTTATTAATAATAAGTTGGCAAAATTTGCAACACCGGATCCGTGGCGCAATGGTAGCGCGTCTGACTCCAGATTAGAAGGTTGCGTGTTCGATTCACGTCGGGTTCAATGCCCGTCCATTTTTTTTTCACTCTAATCTTTTGCACAAAAATTGACCGACAATTTCTTAAATTTAGTAAGGATAATTGTATCTAAAACCTTACGAACTAAGGATTTTAAAGAAATTACTATTTTAAATGCAAAATATTTTAGTTCTAAGGATTTTTATTGAAAATAAGGAGGAAATTTTTATTTTAACATAATTATTTTTGTACATGATTATATATGATTATACGCATGTAAACATGAAATTAAAACATAATTATACATGATTATACACATATAAAAAAAGGATTTTTTTTCCATTAATTTCAATATCAAGGATAAAAATGATAAAAATAAAAAATAAATAAGGACTTATCTAAAAAACTAAAAATTGAGAATGTTTTTTAGGTAAAAATTTAGAAATTAAAGTGATAGAATGCACATAATCCAACAACAAAACGAATAAATAATTTTTTAATTTTATTGTTTTTTATTTTAGAAAAAAGGATTGACAGTTTTAATTTTTGGCTATTATAGTACAGATATTTTAGGAGTCACAGGGGTGGGCAGTGCCAGGTAGGTTTAGTGCGACGTGCGTAAGCAAAGCCGGTAAATGCGACCGGCCGACTCTAGTAGTGAATGAGAATGGGACAAGCAATCAGCGAGGCCATCATACAAAAAAGATAAAGCTAATAATAAGCCTTACACATTTTTTTTTTTTTTTTTATAACCCAAAATGGGAAAATTTTGTTGAGTGCTTCCTTATACTATGTATGCATATCACGGCAACGCCTTTTTCACGTGAACTGTTGAATCTATTCACTGCCCTTGGGCCATTGCTTTTTTAAACTTCTTTTTTCGCGAATATTAGTACTGTAGTTCTCAATAATCGTCCCAAGCTTCAAACTCTTGTTATATTGCACTTCAAAAAAAAAAAAAAAAGTATTTAACTCAACTTGAAGAATATTAGTGTGCACTTTAGTCTTCGGTTCTTTAATAATAATGCTTTGAACACCAATCGGACGTTTATATAGTTTTTTTTTTTTTTTTTTTTTTTTTTTTTGTGTGTCTATTTTGATATGAAAGGCACAATTGTCCATCTTCTGCTCATCTTTGGTGCGGCAAAGAAACCTTATTTTATTGGACGGTTTCAATTAAAAGGGAATGTATGTTTCTTTCATAAACTAGTATTTATTATCCAATTAGTTGGAGCTAGCAACACTGTCTTCTTTTAGGTCAATATAAGGAGGGAAACACATGTTTAATATTTCTTTCAAATTGGAGTGGCCTTGGATTATTAAACGATATCTTAGAATCCATTCCCTAATTTATTTTATTGCTATTATTATTAATGTTTTTTTTTTTGGGGGGGTTAGCTTACTTAGTGCGTTTACCGACTCTTCTTCTAGTATTCTCAATTATCACCATAAGAAGAATAATTTTGTCCTATTCATAAACCCAAAACATTTTAACAAAAGCCTTGATTCTTTTCTGGCAGCCACTCACCACCCAAAATGAAAATCAAAATATGTTTTAATTTTATTATGATTCATATAGCTGTCGTCTTGTGCTTAAAAAGCAACTTAATGATTGCTACTAAGATTAGCAATTTTCAATTAATACGATACAGTATCAGACAAAGGAAAATAATCTTCTCTTTTGGGGATTTATCAGCAATATTTTACTTCTTGTGATTATTTGCGTTTTCCTTGTACTAGTTGCACTTTGGGAGTAGCAAGCGTCTCCACACATTTGCGGAGCATGTCTAAATTTTGCTCTTTTTTTTTTTTATAACAAGTAAAAAGGTTCCCATGGACATATTTGAAACGATATAATAATCTTTTACGCACACTCTGGACTGAATTGGTCAAAAAAGGTTACTTGTTTGGAATAATACCAATTATAAATTGTTTTTATTATAGTTTGTTACTTTGGGGCTGAAGGGGACAATAATAATATTAATTAGTTGCACCTGGAGACAACCACCTTAGAGATGGGCGGAAGGTACAGGCACTATATTTTAGTGCTCGATACTCGTCTTTTTTTTTTTTTTTTTTTTTTTTTTTTTGGTATTCATTAAAAAAAAAAAAAAAAAAAAAAAGGTTACCGTTAGTGATATTTTCTGTATCGTTTTGGACAGCCTGGCCTTCTTGTTGGATTGGTTCTATAGCACTACTACACAAGAAAGCAATCTGTTCAATTCTCATAGTTCCAAATTTTCTTGTTGATTGACCATAGAACACTGCTCATCGCTTCCCTTCATTTAGCAACGAAATTATATGCGTTCATACCTTCCTCTTTTCTTTTCATTAAACAAGATAGATGATGTGCTCACAATCCTATCTATTATCCATTTAAAAATCTAATAAAATCATAAGCATAAAAATATTAAGACCTAACTAATTTTTCAACTAGAAGATTTTATTTTTAAGATTGGATATTAAAATAAAGACGTAAGGATTGAAATTTTGATGCCGAAACAGGAGAAGATCTAAGAAGAGCATTCATGACTTCCATTCAGACTCTTGCAGTTAATCCACTTATGTTATTATTATTATTATTATTATTATTATCATCTGTAATATTTCATGGACAATTTATTTTGTATAATGTGTATCATTACTACTTTACCAGACAAGTAATTATTATTATTATTATTATTATTATTATTAGGTGAATACCACGAACCAAGAAAGAAAACAGAACAACCAAGCCAGGAGGCACAAAAAAAACAGCCCAAGCCCAAGCACAAAGGACAAGTATTATCCTAACGATAATTTTGATAAGATTCAATAGAAATGTGGCAGCATCAAACTACCCTATATCTACTAGACCTTCAACTTCAAAGAAGAAAGAACTCAAAAGCTTCAATGAGGTCCCAGACACACATTTCTTTTTATCCTCGATTCCATGGCCCACTTTAAAATTTAAGGACGAACCCTTACTACTTCATTTGTTAAAAGAAAAAAAAAATGCTCATTGAAAATTTGCAAAGCACATATGATTTCCACATATACATACACCAAACGTAAAAGGCCAAAAAAGATTTTCAAAATCTCTCTCCACAAGTAAGGAAACAAAAAAATCAATCAAAACACCTAAGAATTTTGTATCACATGAAACAAAATTTCAAAAAAAAAAAAAAAAAAAGTTGCACATGATGGTTGCTTTGACAAATAACGATCCGGCGACAAAAAAAATTTAGAACAACTCCAGATCATAAAATTTTGATAGTATGTGGTCTGTGGACTTTGTACGACAGGCACAAAGAGAGTCTTCCTTGGCATCAAATATGTCCCACCATAATTTAAAGCACAACGGAACATGAAAAACGCAATATATATATATATATATATATTTATATTTTAGAAAATTTTATAGCACTAGTGGGATATTTCTTTGTTTTTTACCCACTCAATTGGAATTACCAGCATTATTTATTTAATTTGATATAGAAATTAAATTAAAAAATTCCGAACACCAGCATTATTTATTTACTGTGACAGAGAGATAAAAGTTAAAAAAAAAAAAAAAAAAACCTAAATTCCGAACACCAAATCTGAAGAACATGATAAAAGATGAGTACTAGAAATTTGGTGAAGCAAATTGTAAAGAAGTTCTGATATTACATATTATATATATACAACTTATACAAACAGCAAATCAATTACAGATAATCGCAGTCATTGGCAAGTGATCGTCATCTGCCAGTACTTGGTCCTAATAATATTATATTTTATAAACCAAGATCTAACATTAAATTAAAGATCCAGTTAAAAATCTAGAAATTAATAATTAATTGGAGCTCTTTTTAAAGAAAGAGAAAACATTCGAAGATAGTGGAAGAAGGCTAGGGCAAGAACCTATTGATGTGGTCCTCTCTCTCCTTCAATCTGGTCTCGGCTTCGGAGTTGGAGGAGCTCGCCGCCGGAAAACCGCCGCACTTCTGGCACCGGGCGACGACCAGAATCTGACGGCAGGAAGGGCAGGAGGAGTGGGATCCGAGCCAGGTGTCGATGCAGGCGACGTGGAAGGCGTGGCCGCACAGCGGGAGCTCGCGGATCTCGTCGCCGACGGCGAACTCAGCGAGGCAGATCGCGCAGTCGGAGAACTTGGGAGCCAAGTCGACGGTGAAGGAGACCTTCGGGAGGGAGCGGAGGATCTTCTTCTTGAGGCCTTTGTTCGGCGGCGGAGGGGGAGGACGGGACGATGAGGCGGCGGCCGAAGAAGAGGAGCCTCCGCCCGAGAGGCGGCGGAGCCAGGCGCAACGAGCGACGGCGACGAGGCCGAGGACGCAGATTAGGGCGCAGAGGAGGGCGGCGAGGATGACAACAAAGTCGGAGTCGACGGGAGGTTCCGAAGACGTCGGCGAAGAGTCGGTGACGGTGGTGGACGACGAGTTGACGCCGCCTAACAATCGGAAGGAACGATTCATGTGAATATGAGAGGGGCGAGAGAGAGAAAGGGATAGAGAGAGAGAGAGAAAGAGAGGAGAGAGATGAAGTTTGGTAGTTCCGGTAGTCTAAAGTGTGTGAGTAACGTCTTTATGGCAACCATTACAGACCAAACTAATAAATTCATTAAAGCAGGATATACATTTTTTTTTTTTTTGGTTTTCTTTTTGGAATTACATTTTCCTTTTTCTTTTCTTTAATTAAAATGTTTTTTAAAAAAATCCGGAATTTGGTGGGGGAGTACCATTAATAAAATTGAAAGAGATTAGGGGATAGGAACGGCCATGGCCCCACATCTCATTTCCTCTTTTGGCTTCTTTGCTATTTTTTTTCCTTTTTTTTTAGGTGTATATAATGTCCCCTCAATATATATAGATGTATAATTTACATATTCTTTTGTGAGATTTTCAGTAGTAATATAAATTGTTATAAACGTTAATTTTTAGAGTTATTCGGACAAGAATATAAATAACTGCTAACAAAAAAAAAAAACTAAATAACTAAATAACTCGGTAATATAGTCTCATCTTCAAGAACATAAAATGCAAAAGTCACTACTCACTAAGGGTTTTAGGTCCATCTAATTACTAGATCAACCTGTTACAATAATTTCACAAATATCTTGGTAAACAAATAAAATAACTACATGTTTAAATCTGGAAATTCCATAACCTATCAATAAAATATAACTTAGAATCCGAGAAATTGATACTTAAAAATTATTATAAAATTTTAAATTTTTAACACCATCGACTTATTAATTCAAAATATGTGCGACTAAAATTAAGATATATATAGAGATTGTCTCCGCCACCTAGAAAAAATGTTCCTACCTATAGCGTTGCAAACCTGGAAATGAAAATGATGGGACTACCCTCATGTTCTTTTTATTCACAAAAAAAGAAAAAAGATATATAGTTTTTTTTTTTTTGTAAATGTACAGTGGAAAACCGAAATTTCCGTTTCTTTTTTTTTTTTTTTGGGTACTACTTTTACGCATTCTTTAGTAAAATTTTAGTAGAATAATAATTTATGAATAACAATTCAATCAATTCCAGAAGTAAAAATAGTAATAATTTTTCCCGACAGAACATTAATAACTGTAAAGTTCTTTGTAAACCTCGTTAATAAAGTTAAATAGCTATTCAAATGCTCGAAAATCTAACTATAAATCTTATATAATGAAAGTAGAAAACAGTCATTCACGTTATCGAATAAATAATTGTAATACTTGGATAGCTAAAAAATATAAATACCATAATAATTTTCTATTTAATTGACTAACTATTATTTAAAAAAATATAGACAGTTTGATGTTCAACGGGTGAGAGATTAAACCACGACACTTTTGGAAAACGTTGATATTTACGTGATATCGTTTTTTTTTTTTTTAATTATTATTTTTTAACACAATTCTAAAACAGTGAAACAGTTCGTTATATCACGGGATCCAAGCCAAAATAAGCACAGAAAAAGGCCAGACACATATTTCTCCCCATTACCGATCGGTAAATACTTCTTCCCAGACAAAACTAGCGAAAATTTTGATCATAAATTGCATTCTTAAATAATTAACTTTTTTATTTAATTTCGTTAGATTATTATATATTTCCTTATAACGAATCAATAAAACATTTATTTTTATACTCTATTTTAAAATGTTCCTTAATAAGTTTGAGGTTTTATTTATATTTTTCTATAATATAAGTGTCAGCTTTGAAGTACAATATTAAGGACACATCTGTTATCTAATTTCATATCTTAATATCCATGATTTAAAAACTTACAAATGAATTCACTTTTTGACAAACGAAAAAAAAAAAAAAAAAGAGTTCACTTTTTATTAATCAATTAGGGTGCCCATTATTTGCAGTTGAAACCTTTTATAAATTAAAAGAATTTAAAGATTGAAGAAAGTCTCTAGTAATGGGGAGGGTTAGAAAAAGTGGACAAAGGACAAGTGGACCAATAATAATAATCTTGTGTATAATTGGATAACCTCCTGAGCCTCCCCATCTCATTTTTATTTTTTTTTAGTGTATTTCTCGACTATCGTCCAAAGCAAATCTATTACCAAAAAAAAAAAAAAAAAAAAAAAAAAAAAAAAAAAAAAAAAAAACAAAGCAACTACCATAATCACCATTACTTTCCTTTCCTATTTAACTGCTCACACTAAAATAAAATTAACTCGGTCTACTTAGAATGGATAAAATAACAACTATTTAAAGTTAACTATACTTATGGAAATTGAAAATAAAGTTTTTATGATAAAAACGTCTTATTTTTTTACCAGTAATGTTAAAGGTGTGTGTATATATATATATATTTCACTTATTTTTTGTTTTAGTTATTAGTTTAATTTTTCAACGTTATAATTTAGAATAATATTTTATATCACGTGCGCTGTAAGTTTTTATTATTAACACTTGCGTAGACCAGCAACATGAAATAAGAAATTAATTTTAGTGATAATGTAAAATAAAATATTCTATAGTAAAAACTCATGTATAAAAAAATGATATTATGAAAATTTTATGGTAATTTGTTCATATGACGATGAATAGCAGATTAGCTAAGCATCTCAAATGATAAAGATGGCAGTTTATAATCTTTCATCCCATCACCTCCTTTGAGGCTATGTAGGAGATCTACACCATTTTTCATTGTGAAGTATTATTATTATTATTATTTTTTATTTTTAAGAATTCTTCTACACTTTAAAACTTTCATGCCATTAGTCAGAGATGATAAAACCAGCCACAACTAGTCCGTGAGGAACGCCTTCTCGATTAAGAAAATAAATTTATTTTTCCATTATCTTTAAGAGAGTTTTTATTATATGACTTTTCATTTTATATTATCAATAAAAATTATTGCTTTTAATCATTTAATTTATTTTTTAAAAATCTAATCTATAACTTGAAGTAATTTTTTTTTTTTTTACGTATTTACTTATAAATCAGACAGTTGAAAATTATTTTCAAATGTTCAACATATTGTTACTACTGATAATATTAAAAAAGTATATGTCATACTACATAAGGATCCTAAATTTAAACCTCATGTATTTTTTTTTCCTTCCCCTCTGATCATCTGTTTCACACTTTCACCTAGACCTCGCATATTAGTACGTGATTTTGTCCCCCTTCCTCTTATCATTTGTATCACTTTTTCACCTACTCTATATACTCTTTTTTTTTTTTTTTTTTTCTTAGGGAATTCTATTTTCAGTTATTCACTCCCAACAATCTTAAAAAAATAATAATAAAAAGAAAGAAAGAAAGAATTCACAGTGCACAAGACGACAAAAACAAAGTTAAGAACCACATATCCACTTATCTTTTCTTTTCTTTTTTTTTTTTTTTGAACTTTTTGTTTTTTTGTTTTTTGTTTTTTACTTTTTGTTTTTGCTAAAGACATATACCCACCATCTAGACGCTCCTTTATCATGGTAATGCATTTTTCTCCCGTTCTTAGCTACAAAAGTACATTTTTTCTCGAGGTGCAAAAATCCCAATGCCTCTTTAACAAATCTAATAGGACGAAATTTATTGTATTCGTTGAATCATTTGATTAACTTTTTGACAATTTAATATGTGATATGATTGGAAAAGAATACAATTTAACGTGCATAACGAACAAGACATTGAAAAGTTGATATATCAAAGATGAAGTGCTGCTCATCCTGCAACACAATTTTTTTCTCTAGCAAGTTTACCTACCAGTTTTTTTATAATTGATAGCGAGTGATTAGAGACAACAGAGACTACGAACGGAAATTCCCTATTTGCATTTGGTGTATATTATCAACTTTTTTTACTTTTTTCAATAATTGTTTTGAAGACGATTCCAAATAACACTTTTCTTTGTTTGTTTGTTTGTTTGTCTGTTTTTTGGGATCAGGGACGAAAACAAAATACTGTTTCATATATATTTGTTAAAAAAGAGAGAATAAAATAAATAAATAAAATATATTTATTTTCATTTTCTAAAACTTATACACCTAGTAAATATTTTCAGAATATACCCAATTGATATAATTTTGAAAAATATCTATTTATTTATTTATTTTAAATTTCAAACCTAAAACAAAAACTAACTTTAAAACGCTCTCAAACAGCCCAATGTATTCCTCTTTTTGTGTCAGAAGTGAAAAGACTACGGACTCTCACCCTTGTCTCTTCGCCTCTTTCAATTAGCAACAAAAATCAAATAACGATAGAGATAATTTATTCGACGACCAAATTAACTTTAATATAGGTATCTAGCTTTAGCATCACGCACTCTGGAGGACCATTTCCTAAGGGCGATGAACGTTTCCAAATTCCATTTCCTACCAGCAAGTTTTTGGTCAGCGGCAGTCCATCATAATCGTAGTACGAAAATAATAGGGCCATGAATATGACATATTATTATGATGGTGTTCTCCACAATAACATTTTTTTTTTTTTAATTTTTATAACTCAACTTGTCATTCACTCGACCATATCTCATTGGATATATGGACTGTCTTCTTCGGCATTATTCATGGCTTTAAAAGAAAAAATTAAGTGGTTTCATGGAATTTGATTAAAAGAAAAAGAATTCCATCTTCAGATAATCATAGTAAGGCTCTCATATTTAAGGTTATTTAAAAGCTAGGTTAAATATATATATATATATATATATAGTATTTTGGTAGTTTTCTTGCGTATAATCTTAAAAAACCTCTGTTTTGTATGACTAAAAGTTGTTCTTTTTCCCTCATGATTGCAGACATAGTTTAGTAACAGTTTATTTTTTCCCCCCCAAGAAAAGTAGAAAACGTCTAACAAAACGACATTATCCTTAAAACAATACTATAATCATAAGATCAGTAACTTTAGAAAACAACAAACAACTCGGGAGAAATGAAAAACATCTCTTCATAAACGACAATGAACTTTGGAGAATTGAAAAAAAATCTCTTCATGACGACAATAATTTTCATTATATCCCAAAAACGAGATTATTTTTCAAAAACGACAACCATTCAACAGTAAAGTTTGCATCCGATTTTCATGGTGTTTGCCTATTAAAATTTTTAATCTTGTTTATGCGACTCCTTTTCTCTCATAAAATTTGTTTTCTCATCTTTTTTTTTTCTCTTTTTTTTCTATCATAAAACTTAAAATGCTACTGTTTTATTTGTACTTTTATTAAAAAAAAAATGTTATGGCATATTAATAGGAGCGGCTTTTATGTAACATATTGTAAATGACTTTATCATTTACATATTAAACCATTAAAAAATTAATCAAACAATTAAAACGACAACATCCATGAATTCGAATATAAGTTATCAAAGTTTCAACCATAACTTTGTCTTTCTTTGAATCCCACAACTCTGCCTCTGCCAAACATAATTAACATGCTTTGAACTTTTATACTTTATATCTTTTTTCTTTTCCCCATTGTCTCTACTTATTTTGACTCTCTCTTCTTCTTCTTCTTCTTCTTCTTCTTCTTTTCTTTCCTGTTTTCTCTTATCTATATTGACTGTTACATGACCAACTTGGATCAATCTAAAGAATGTACTCATCACAATTCACAAGCAGACAAAACGAAATAAAAAGAGGAATCAAATCTTAAGAGAGAGAGAGAGAGAGAGAGAAGAAAAATCAAATAAACCAACTTGTATTATTCACTATCCTGTTATCCAGACGTGTATAAATTAGTGTAAAAATATGCCAGTAATACCTATTTTTTAAGTCTCATATAGCATATTATTAATAAAGGTCCTGTTAAAAAAATCTGGGAACTAATGACTAATGGGAAAGCTTAATTAAAAGACAAATAGAAGAGAGTGTTGAGATATTCGATCCTCAGAGCTAGTAGAAAGCTAGGGCAAGAACACATTGATCATGCGATACTCTCTCTTATTCGCCGGAAATCTGCCGTCGACGACTAGAATCTGGTGGCAGTATAAACAGAAAGAGTGCGATCCGAGCCAGATGTCGCTGCAGGCGACGTGGTAGGCGTGGCGGCACGGCGGGAGCTCGCGGATCTCGTCGCCGATGGCAAACTGTCCGAGGCAGATGCTCAGTCGGAGGCGGCGAACTTCGGAGCTTCGGGAGGGAGCGGAGGATCTTCTTCTTCAGGCCTTTGTTCGCCGAAGGACGGGACGACATGCGGTATCCATTCACGAGGGTAAACCCGACGGCGATTAACACGACGATGAAGAGATAAAATGGCAGTGCTGACAACGAGTGGTAGGCAGCGGCGGCGGTGGCGACGACGTTGGCTGTGGGCGACGACAAGTTGACATCGCCTAAAAGTCGGATGGTGCAATTCATTGAGAGAGAGAGAGAGAGAGAGAGAGGAGTAAATTTCTGCAATACTAACAAATTAGAGTACGAAAGTTGAGTCATTCTTTCCCTTAAAAAAATGTTATTGTTTGCTTTACTATGAATATGAAAACATATCAAAGAAATGATTTTAAGTATAATCTAAGGTTAATTTTATATCTAATTTTATTATAAAGTATAGGATTTGAATCACTCATTCTAATTAAAAAAAAAAGAATGTTTTCCTTTTTCCTACTAATGTGAGTTTGAATCCCCCACTTTGACTTAAAAAAAAAAAAAAAAAGAAGAAAGAGGACTGTTTCTCTTTTCCTACCAACATTTCCCTTTCTATTAGAACATATTCGAAGTTTTTTTTTTTTTAATAAAATTAAATGAGTTATAGAGACAGATATTAGAATGCCTAGTTAACCTCAGGAAGGTAGATGCCCCGCGTGATATATGGATCTCTCATGAAGTAGCATGTCCATATACTCCGATCAATACGATAGTGACGACTCAAACCCAGTATTCAGCAAGAAAAACAAGTACTCTACCCACCTACCTAAGGGATGTTGGCAAAAATATTCAAAGTATTAATTAACAATTATATGCACAAAAACATTTTTAATGCTTAATCTATCAAGAAATTACTCTTGTTTATCAAAAAAAAAAAAGAAAAAGAAAAAGAAAAGAAAAGTTTGTCAAAAAAAAAAAAAAGGAAGAAGAAGGTCTTGTTTGGGATTTGAGTTTAAACTCAAAATTTTCATATTAGTTTTTATCTTTTTCTGAAAAAGTTTTTTGTCTTTTCTAAAAAGTCAACAAAAATTATTATTGAAACTTATGGCCCGTTTGGCTGTTAGTTCATTTTGAATTAAATTGTACTTTTTTCATCATAATTTTTATCTTTTTTTAAAAATTTTTTTTGTCTTTTCTGAAAAATTACTATTAAAACTTAAAAATCTTAAACTAAACTCATTCATCAAACATCCCCTTAAAATTTTTAACTCAAACTTATTCACCAAACGGATCGAAGATATTACTCTTAAGTTGGTAAAAAAAAAGAAAGAAAAAGAAAAGGAAAGGTTAATGAGCACTAAAGAAGGGTGATTTGATACAGTAAAAAGTGAATCCCTCAGGCCTCATCCCCTTTCCTATATTGTCCTTGAGTACTGTCCAGCACATTTCCTCTTTCTCATCAGTCATTATGTTATATTGCGATTATTTGGTAAGCGTGCTCTTAAAATAGTGAAAAATTATTATATTTTTTTAAGGATGAACGGCTTTGTTTGGGATCAAAACTCAAACTATAAATTTGAACTAAAAATTTTGTTTTCTTTTGAAAAGGTTTTTTATTTTTTTTTGAAAATTTTTTTTTGTTTTATCTAAAAAGTCAACAAAAATTACTATTACAACTTAAAAATCTTAACTCAAACTTACACACCAAACACCTAAAAATCTAAAATAGCACCGGTGTATGCATAAAATGAGTAAGCGTGTCAAATATAGACGTGAATGCACATGGACTCCCTGCCTTGTCTCTTTCAAGGGGCAAAATTCAAATAGCGGTTGAGGTATTTATAACACCAAACTTCTTTCGGAGATTGGGTGGGGGGAAAAAAAAGGAAAAGTAAAATACCTAAATGAATAAATGAGAAATCATTTTTATGTTATTTGATTGAAGGAAAAAAAAAGAATATATTAAATGTCTAATTTGATATATTTTACAATCAGGGCATCTATTGACACCTTTTTTTTTTTTTTTTGTTTTTCCCACCCTTTTGCTTAAACCACCCACTCTAAAGATTTTAAATTTTAATTATTACTTATTACACCTTTTTTTTTTTTTTTTCCAAAAAGCCCCATACAATCAAATTATAATATCAATCCTTTTTTCACCCACCAAACCACACCCATTAAACCAATGTTAGTTTTTTTCTTCCACATTTTCTCACTCACCAATCAACGAAAAAACACTTTACTATTTCATATCACTATTCATATCGGAAATCATATTGTATTCCTTCGAAAAAATTATTGCAAGGACATATACTAAAAAAAAAATACCTACAGCAGCATGAATAACGCTAAAAATATGTTGGAACAAAACTAAAAATGTTAAGCAACTATAACATTTATCAAAAAAAAAAAAAAAAAAAAACACATTGCAGCAAAACTACAAATGTAAAGCAACTATAACATTTATCATTAAAAAAAAAAAAAAATTCAACGATGGCCATATGATCAACCACCAAACAAAACGGCAGATATTGTACTACTCTACAAGTGGAAGATCAAAAAATATGACGAATTAAAAAAAAAAAGAGACAAAGTTAATGAAAAAAATTGTAAACGAACCAAAAAAAAAAAAAAAGGAAAAAAAAAGAGAAGAATCCAATCCAGAATATAAACAAGGACAAAAAAAAAAAAAAACAATTTATTTATAGAAATTGTGAAGGGTAAAAAACACTTTACTCTTTCACAATCAATACTCATGTCTATCTTGTCTTAATCTGAACAATTAGGGCACGAGAGGTTTTTTTTTTTTTTTTTTTTAAGTAGTAAAAACTAGGGTAAGAAGCGTACTTTTTAAGGGTGGGTGTAACGAGTAGTTTTTGCAAACATTGTTGTACTTATAAGTAATTTTACCAATAGACAATATAGTAAATTTATTTTTAAAAAATGGGTGAAAAAAAGGAAAATGAGAGGTGTGGATCATATCCTTAATCCTTAAATAATTTAGAAAATGAATAAGGATTGAGGTTAAAATAATTAATTTACATACAATTTTATTTAATAAAAAATTTTCATTTTTTCATTTTGGTTTTTTTCCCAAAGTTGGAAAGATAAAAAAAAAATGGTGGGTTGGTACCTCAGGGGGAAAAAAAATTGATGGGTTGGATTTGCACCTCCCTTCTTTCTCAACTTCCTCTCTATCAAACAACCCAAGATTTTTTTCTTCTTCTATGAAATCACTGTCCAACTTTCTCTCTCTCTCTTTTCCACCCTACCAAACATAGGATTAGCATCACATACTTCACCAACCCCTCTCGAGGGAAAACCATGGTATGTACTAAAATTCAGCACGGAATTAGGAGGTGACTGCTGCGTCTTTTTTGAAGCTGATACTCTTCATTTATAGTTTATTAGAAAATGGCTTTTGTAAAGTCATTTTCTCAAGTTTAAGAAATGCTGATTGTTTTTCTTTTTAAAATTTTTTAAAGATGGTCCACTGATAGACCAAGACTTGGTGATCTATCGTTTGATAAACTTGATTATCAATAGGCGATTAATCAATATCTATTCATAATACATAACTGGTTCTTTAGTGAAAGATTACTGATATATCATTATTGAACTATCGTAATAATAGAGAAGACCATTTACCCAACAAAAAAGTTTTTTTTTTTTTTTTTTTAAATTTTTAAGTTTTTAATTTATTTTTTTTTCATATTCATTATTCAACCTTTCATGGCCACCATGATAACATTTGAGTTTTGAGGAGAGAAGCAAAAGAAAACCAAAACCAAAACCAGAAGGGGTGGGAGGGATAAATGTTTCCATTCCATACGGTAGCCTCAAACAACACGTTTCTGCTCAGCAGCAGTTCATCAAAATCAAAATACAAATAAAAGGGCCTGCATCAATATCCAAAATAATTTTTGAAGCTTCCGCATTCTTACAAGTCAAATCTGACATTCCATCTACCATTACGATCGACGTTGAATGTCCAATTGTTTTCCCTCAACTGAAAATATGGAACCTGTGAACCAAAGAAACAATGAAATTGGGAAGCAGACAGACAACACTGCAAATCTTAACAAGCAAAGGAAATAAGGTAGATTCTCGATAGTTAAGAAAAGATCTATTTCATCCTGTTAACACATTAACCAAGCCTTTTAGGACAAGGGAAAAAAAAAAAGGTAAACTAGTCTTTTATAGGGCGAAATCAATAGAAGACAATCCTTCCCCACACTTCGGAATAAAAGAGATATACTATAATGATGCCATGAACAGTTTAAATCATGAACTGCAGGCTTATTTGCATAACGTAAGAGGCTCGGGTGGGTACAAATTGCAGCGGTTAGACATACATACCTGCTCAATCACATGATAGCCAATTTTGATCCTAACATCTTGTTCCTTTTGAAAATTTAAAATGGCCCAAGACAATTCAGCGGCGCCTGTCGAACTCCTCTGTCAGTATTAGAACCAAATCCAATTAGCACATACATTAATAAGGAAACAAAAGCCAACAAACCAAATAGTCGATATGGTGTCTAAACCATACATATGTAGAAAAACAGCAGTATTTCGGAACTGATGGCTTATACCAACCTGTTTAATGTCTTTGTCGATGTCACAGCGTCCCTTGATGTTAAAGCTTAACTGGCCATTGGTTGTGACAGGGAATGACTTCTTCCCACGGATAACATACCGAAGTTTCTCGCGCTTGTTGTATTGTATTCCAACTCCCAGGCTAGCTGAGAACTAAAAATTGACTATTTTACTCAGAACTACATACATCAAAAAGAAAGGGGGAAAAAAAATTTTACTTTCATAAAAACAGCTCTTAGAAAATACAGGTGAACCAAAAGTAAGAGCATACATCTGGATAGAAGCGTCTCAACAACGCACTGAAATGACTCGGACTTCCAAGTCGTGTATCAAGCTCCCCATGGACCTATAACGTGATTTACAAATAAAATGAAAAGAAAAAAAAAAAAGAAAGAAAGAAAGGGATAAATAAAAACTGAAAATGTGTCAAGAAATGAGGGAAATATGATATTCCAAGATTCTCAAAAAAACCCAATTATCAGTTAACCACTTTATCAGAGTCCATTAAATACACACACACGAAAATAGCATTTGATTTGACGACTGACAAACAAATTTCACTATACACAAGAAATTTATAAGAGTAATCTATCCACCTTTAAATCCTAAGAAAATACAAAATCCTCAATTTGAAGCGAATGAAAACAAATTCCCATAAAAATAGCAAATTGTAGCAGAATCCACCTCAAAGTCCAAATGACCTAGATACCATTTGACGACTGAAGCACAAAATTCGACATTCAAAAAAGAAAAAAGAAAAAAGAAAAACCTGCAAGCGAGTTTTGGAGTCGAGAGGGAGGTTCTCCTTGGCATGAATCCTGAGAGACTTGGAATCTGCGGCATATCTGAGAGAGGTCTCCATCTTCTTTTTTGTGAAAACCCTAGTCCCCCCACTAATTCAAGATGACCGTCACCGTCCGTCACTCTACTCTCCCTCTCCTCTCACCGTCACGGTTCTCCCAATGCTCAATCTATCTATCTTCTTCCCAGAAGTTCCTTGAAAACACACACACACACACACACACAAAAAGCCAACGAATTTGCGCTTGCGTGCCACTCACGTGTCTTCTCCCAGAAAACATTCCGCCAGTTCAACTTGAACTTGAAGTTACTCTGAACCAGGCCTCATCTTTGGACTTGGGCTTTTTCTCTCTTTAGTCACTGGAGGCCCACGCTTCTTGTTCGTCGTTTTTCTTTTTTCGCTTAAAACAACGACTCAGCGTTTTACTTCACAAACAACATGTCGCTTTATGAGGGGTCGTTGTTTGCTGATAACGCACGGACGTTATCAGTTGTCTTCTTGTTAGGAATGGTTAAAGAGTACAGTTCTCTCGTCGAACGGCGTCGTTTCCAAAGCGTTTTGGGAAGAATTGGAAGAAGAAGAGGAGAGGAAAGAGCGACCTCCAAAAACCCCTCCGAGCTGAAAGAAAAACAAAAGCCAGAAGGAACTGAAGAAGAAAGAGAGACAAGTTGAACTGAAACTGGAGAGAGAGAGAGAGAGATTTTTGGGTTTGAGGAAAGGGAATGGGATCGAGGCTCGATCTGTTTCTGTTAACGACCGCCATTCTATTGGGAACTGTGTTTTCCGATCTGATCCTCTCCAAGGTTGATCGCCGTGTAAGTCTCCCTCTCTCTCTCTCGGATCTGCTTACTTTCTTCACCTTCGATTGAATTTCATGTGTTTAATGTTGGACTCTTTGATTTCTTCCAATAATTTTGCTTGGTTTCTTTTGAATCGCAGGTGGATTTGAGATCGCAAATTGTTCGTGTCACCTCCACACTCAAGGTGCGTAATTTATTCCTCTTCAATTTCTTCTTTGTAGAACAAGTTACAATCCTGAAGAAAACCCTTTTTTTGTTATCCAATCCGTCCATGGTTGACTCATTGAGATGTGTTCCCTGAATGTGAAAGTTTTTTCTTTTTCTTTTTTCCTTCGTTAATAACCGAAAATTGACTGAAAGTTTTGTTGTCTTAACATTCCAAAATATGAACTTGTATTGATTTTATAAATTCCAAAATATGAACTTGTAGTTGTATTGATCTCTTAGAAGTCCAAAAATATGAAGTGTATTTGATTTTTTATAGTCCAAAACATGAACTTGTGTTGATTTTTCAAACTACTTGCTGTCGGTTTGCAGGTTGAGAATGACGGAACTAATTCGGTTTCGGAGGTTCTGTTGGCATTCCCTGGTAACCACGTTAAGCATTTGGCGTATTTGGCTGTTACACCCAAGGAAGGGAAAGGAAAATCGAAAGATTCAGCCAATAGTTTTCCTGTGGAGCTTGTCCACCCTAAAGACATGCCTCCTGCCTTGACATTCTATTCCGTGTCTCTGCCAAAGCCACTGGCCAAGGGGGACAGCTTAACTTTTGATGTCTTGGCTGTTTTCACCCACGCTCTGCGTCCATTTCCTGAGCAAATTACTCAGGCTGATATACAGCTTCTAGTATTTCAGGAAAGTGCACACTTTCTCTCTCCTTATGCGGTCAGGGTCCAATCTCTCAGTATTAAATTACCTGATGCGAGGATTGAATCTTATACGAAGTTAGAGAATACAAAGATTCATGGTTCAGAGATCAAATATGGTCCCTATGAGAGTCTACCTCCCTTCTCTTACTCGCCTATTGTTGTTCATTATGAGAGCAAGCAACCCTTTGCTGTTGCTGAAGAGCTAGTGCGGGAGATAGAGATTTCCCACTGGGGTAATGTTCAGGTGACTGAGCATTACAATCTTAACCATGGAGGTGCTCAAATTAAAGGGGAATTTTCCAGGTCTGGTTATATGTGGTTTTTTGGGTCATGACAATGTTGGTTGGATTTAGGGTTTAATCTAATATTTTCATTCTTTCTTATGCAGGCTTGATTATCAGGCCAGGCCTCATGTAAGGAGTGCATCTGCTTTTAGGATTCTTGTTGCAAGATTGCCTCCACGAGCTCGTTCCGTCTATTATAGGGATGAGATTGGAAACATTTCAACATCTCATTTATGGGGTGATTCTAAAAAGGTAAGTACTTTTACTTCATGTGAAATGATATTTATTATCCTTGAACATTTTAATGTTCGTAATTGTGCTCACTTATTTTCCATGATTCCAGACGGAATTGGAAATTGAGCCTAGGTATCCCATGTTTGGTGGTTGGAGAACTTCTTTCACCATTGGATATAGCTTGCCACTTCATGATTTCTTATTTCAGTCAGAAGGGAAGCGTTTCCTTAACATTACTTTTGGCTGCCCCATTAACGATGTGGTCATTGACACCCTCATTGTGAAGGTCAGTTAAATGGTGACAGTTAATGTTTGGTCCCACAGGTCTTACATTTAAATTTCTCAGCATTTGATATTGCATAAGAATTATCGATTCTATGTAAGTAATGTGGTAACTGACACGGCAGGTTGTTTTACCCGAGGGCTCTAGCGATATCTCTGTGTCTACACCATTTCCTGTGAAACAGTTGCAAGAGGTATATTATATTTTGTATACTATCTTTTGCCAACTGGCACCATAATCTTCTCTTATCTAAGCAGTGGCCTTGTTAATTTATTATCAGTATTGATTTTTTTTGCAGACCAAAATTTCCCACTTGGATGTTGCAGGTAGACCTGTGGTTGTGCTGGAAAAAACCAATGTTGTGCCTGAACATAATCAGTATTTCCAGGTAGGTTTTTTGCCCATTATGAGTGGCCGGAAATCACTATGATGATGGCATGCAGAATCATATCTCTGTACAATCTAAAAAAATACGTGACATTTTCTTTTTACAAGATTTGTACATTGCACCTCTAAAATGCAGTGTTTCCAACTTGAGAAATAAAAATAAAAGTTAAATTAATTAGAAGGAAAACAATTGCCATAGACGTCCCTTATTCACATTTTGGTGCTATCACTGCTCATTTTGCAGGTGTATTATAAGTTCAACAGCCTTGCCCTGCTAAGGGAACCATTGATGTTGATTTCTGGGTATTTCTTCCTTTTTGTTGCCTGCATTGTTTACATGCATGCGGACCTGTCAATCTCCAAATCTTCTGCTTCTTATTTGGCAAAACTGCAGTGGGATGAAGTGAGTGATTGTTCCATCCAGTATTTTCTTATGGTTTACACTCGGAACCTTTTTCTGATTAAGTGGATTTCACGTTGTTCTAGGTCCAAGCATCAGTTCAGCAAGTCCAAAGTATCATCAGTCGATGCATATCAATACATGATAAACTGGAAGCATCATTGCGTGATCTTTCTAGGACAGGGGACGTCCAATCCTGCAAAGCAGCTCGAAAAGCTGCCGATGCTTCGTTGAAAGAACTTACAAAAGAGCTGAAGCCTTTGTTGACATTCCTGCAATCATCACAGCAAGCTTCCCAAATATTGCCCAAGGTTTGTCTGCTTCTTCAATATTTTTTTGAGGTTGAGTTATAGCTAATCAGTGTCACTAAATCATAGCAAGAAACTAAGCAAAAATTCCAGAAAATCAAATGTTCATGCTGTTTTGGAATTCTGTAACACGGCTCAATATGCTTGGATAATTGCCAAATAGCAGGCTGTTATGCTCAACCGCTATTGTTTCTACTTCTTTTGATAGGTTGAGGACCTGGTGGCCAAGGAGAAAGATATGCAGGATAGATTACTGGCGAAACACTCCATGGTTGTGGACTGCTATGAGAAGAAATATGGAGGAAAGGAAATCGAGAATCGTGTTGCTCAACAGCAGCAGAAAATCAATGCCTTGAGGCAGGAGGTTGACGATCTTCTTGACCTTGTTGACGAGATATAAGAAAATGAACATGTCAGGAATGTTCTCTCCTCAAGTTAAAAGTTTATTGTCTTATAAATTTTGACCATTGAATCAGCCTGGATAACATGTTAGTTTTGAGATCCTCTATTTAATCAGATAGACAGGTTTAGTATCGCTGAGGACCAAATTTTACTTTTATTATTGTTATCCACCTTATACTTGACCAGAAGATCTTGTCTTCCCGGACCAGTCCTGGGAAATCTGGTCGTGTTTATATTTTGTTGTTAAATAAATGATGAGCAGAGCCCAAGGACATTGAGGTGCAGGCTAGTCATGGAATCCATGGATCTATGATGAAGACGGTGTCTCCCCATAGCCTTTGTGCCTTTGAAAGCCTCCTTCCTTCAAAGGCCTGAACATTCATCCAATGCACTCTTCAATTCAATAAAATAGGAGAAAGCGGAATTTAACAACAGTTAGTTACTTTAATTCTCTGCCTTGTGAACTCGTTGCACTCTTGCAATTGAGACAAATTACTTGAGCTGTCGCGATGGAAAGTTAAAAAAATTAAAAAAAAAAAAAACTGGGAGGAAGAAAAAACGGGAAAAGGTACAAATGTGAAACCCCGATGGCTTGAATTTCTCATCACCGAAACCAAGATCACGTTCCTTCCGGGGAATTCACTTGTAGAAGTTCAATATTTAACTCAAATGTAGCTCCTGGCTGCCAAAAAGAAAATGTAGTTAAATACAGGGAAACAAAATTAAACATTGTTGTTGATCCAAATTACACTGAAGTGTGAGGGGTGTGTGGGGGCTTTGAAGAGCTTACTGGGATCTCATTACTACCCTTCTTGCCATACCCAACTGCTGGTGGAACAATTACAGTTCTCTGCAACAAGACATCAATTGACAATGAAAGGCGTGAGAAATTAATGTTGAGTCTTTCGATTTCAAAAGAGCAGAACAAGAAGAGGACACTAACAACCTTCCCTCCAACTTTCATGCCTTCAGTTATGGAGTACAATGCAGGTGGAGGTTTTGGTGCAGCCTGTGCAGAAAACAGACCATTCGGGTTGTCAACAAACTCTCGTTTCCGTTCTTTACCTGGAGGATCACCAACTTTGAACTCGTACGGCTATTCAAAACCACGAACATAAAAGTATTCACTCATCGATAATTTGAGCATTCTAGCCTTTTAACTTTAGTTCAAAATTAGAGTTCAACTTTATCCTATGCTCCCTGAAAAGAATCTATGGTTCTGCCTTCGAACTTAACAGAACTTGATGAATGCTTGTCTGTCCAAAACTATACAAAACCTTTTTTTCCCCCCTTTTTTCTCTTTTTTCTTGGTACCCTAGCATAAAATTCTTCTAGTAGAAGACAACTAAGGATCGAGATTTGAAATGAGAGAACCTGGGCAATGATACGGTTTCCGGCTAAGAGCTTGGATTCTCTACTTGACACTGCTGTGATCCCTCGATACATGCAGTCAAAGTGCACCTGTGAGTTTCAAGTTTTAATCCCATTACACTTAATCAAAGACATAGCCATTATGGCTAAACCATTTGCCTAATCACATATTTCACAATTAAATTAGGAGAAAAAAAAAAACCTGAACTGTCGATCCTTTTTCAGCGACTGGACCCTTTCCCTCAACCACATCATAGTATTTCAATCCATTAGCTGCTTTCAAAATTATTTAAAAAAAAAAAATTTACACTCATTCTAAGGAAGAACAGAAGAGCAATGCCTTCCCACAACTAAGTTGTCACAGCCATACATTTATGAATATAATTGATATTCTATATTAGCAAGTTAGTTCTGAAGGTTAACGTCTGATATTGATACATATTTTACAATTTTGAATTGAATAAAGGTTAATCAATCCGGCAGATAAAAGAGATTCATAAACACTATCCAGAATCTTCCATTAGAAGCATAAATTCTCCAACTTTGCATTTAATTCGTATTGTTAATTCTTACATCATTCAGATCATCTGACCCAATTATATGTACATGTTCTGTTGAAGTCTAATTTACTTGTGAAATTAAAGCCAAATCCACAGTACCCAAATTCAACAGTCATAAATTCGTTGCAATATTCTTTAAAAGAAGAGCAGAGAGAGAGAGAGTAACAAACGGGCAGTAAGGTAATCTTCAAGAGGGATGGTCTTCTTGTTGCGTCTCTCTCTGGCCTCGGACGGTGGAGAAAGGCAGAAGGTCAATGTAGAAGATATCAGAGCAACAGCACATCTTCTGGAGAAAAGGATGGGTGGCTGTTGAATCTGAATCTGAATCTGGGTTGGTGTTGTTGGTGTTGTTTGTTTTGAAGTAGAGACTTCAAACCTACTACAACAATTAACGGTCCATTGGTGCAGGCACCTTATTGAAGCCATGGCCGTTGGTTTGTTGGACTTAAAAAGGAAATTATTATTAACAAGCCAAAGCTGTTTTGTAGCCGTTTCTCTTTTATCCCCTCTATCCACTTTCCTTTTGGCAAATTACAATCCTATCCATCTTCTAAGCTCAAAATTACGGTTTTAGAAGCTAATCCCACCATAACACGTGCATTATTGCAATTTGTAGCGCTCCTCAAGTTATTTTTTACTTTTTTTTTTTTTTTGGGAAAATTTCATTCAATTCAAAATAGAAATTATAAACATATGAGATTGACTCCACGTTATAGAGACAAAACCCTCAACAAAAACCAGCATTGTCGGTACAATCTGATGACGCACAAAGGGAAAAACGGATGTCTTAGACTCAAAAATGGGATAGTACTTCAACATACCATTATTGAGCACTCATAAGGCTCTTTTCAACAATTCCTCTATAATTGATAGAAACTCCAGATCGATTGAAAGGCTACTAACTATAACATTGAGGCTATCACTAAATCCATGTAGATTTATAGTGAACGGAACTAGAATACTGCATAGACTCAGATCTGGCGTGTTGTGTAACAAGCCAATTCGGAAGGTGGGGAAACCACCACCATTATTAAAAATCATAATATAAAAGAAAACATCAAAGTATTAAACCTAAAAGACGAAGACAAAGACGCTATTATTAATCCCATAATAAACTAGGAAAATCTCACCACCAAAAATAATATCATTAGCAACAACTTGGCTACTACACCCACCAAGACTAAACCAAACAAAGCCATGGAGAAGAAATTTGTCACTCAAAGACCAAGCACCCAATAAGTCATCATCTTCTATACGTCATATCCATCTTAAAACAATTTTAAATAACCATGCCGTAACCCAGATCTTTTCTATGGTGATGAGATCTCCTCTACACGGGTCAGGAATTTGGAGGCTAGCCCGAAGGCACTGCCAAACTCCGGCCCTAAAAAAGGAGAGGCAAGACTGCAAAATCCTAAGGCAGAGAGAAAAGTTTAGAGAGAGAGAGAGGAAAAAAAAAAAAAAAGCAGTTTTTTCTTGTTATTATTACATTTTTATTGCATTACTCCTTATAAGAAATGGTATTTCTTTATTCAATACCTATGTTTTTCTTTTCAAAAAATACCTATGTTTGTTGTTCCGCTGGTGGTCCATTAATAAAGACACCAAAAATAATAATATTTACAATAAATTCTCTCATCAAGCACCCTTACAGAACAACACTTGTAACTTTTTTTTTTGGGTACTTTATTGCAACAATCAATTGACTCTAATGTAATATTTTTTACTTATAGTTCTAAATAGTAACTGCTACAAGATTCTTTATAGAAAATTATACGTAAATCAACTAATAATTATAAGTTGATAAATACAATGTCACAAGTGTCTACAGATCCAGCTATCGAACAAGAAAGCTTCCCAAATGCTGGTGGACCTAACAATTATGCTAATACTTTTATCTAAGAAATGAGAATTAGAAGCCGTATATATACACCTTATAGTTTCTTAGTAAACCAAACAAACCAAAAAGTTGTAGTATCATTAAGAGTGTAAGTACCACAGTAAATCATCTTTTATTGGTACCAAAAAAGAACTATAAAACAAATATATGAAATGTACAACTAGTTTGCGACCCTTAGATTGTCCAAGGCACAATCGTCTACCGTCTAGTGCCTTGGCTCCTAACAAACAAAAATTTGAACAAAATTTAAGTTACAACAGCAATGTAAGAGGTAGTGTTTCTAGTCAGGAAAAACAGTAGGGTTTGTACTTCTAAAGGAGGTCTGGTTGGCCGTAGTTGTGACTAGAATCAGGGGGATGAAGTTGAACATCCACACCGAATGTGATGTTGGCTACCGGAGGCTGAGAACGTCCGTGTGGGTGTGCTGGGGACTGCACTGGCGAGTCCCCGGGATTTCCTCCCAATGTCTTCGTAGGGATCTTCTCATCCTTCTTCTTCACTGCGTTTTTGTGCCACTTCTTCAATGCCTTTGATGTTTGTTCATCAAATATCGACTTCTTCATTGTCGATCCCATCTACATTTTCACAATTTTTCCCGCCACCACAAAAGAAAAAATGTGCCTTGTTACGACTTGACTGATTCACAAGCATTATCAAAAGATAAACGAATCAAGACAACCATGTTTACCTGTGTGACCAGTGCATACAACGGAAGTGTGATGTAGCTGCACATGAATTGGACCACAAACCTGTCCAGGTTACAGTAACATTAGCAATTCTGATCTGCAGGAGTTGGAGTTCGAGAAAAACAAGCAAGATTTTTATTTTTTTTTCACAGTTTCTGAGCATTGGAATTGATTAAGCAAAGACGTACCCAAGGGCAACTCTCAAAATTATCAGATTAAAATCCTCATGAAAGCAAGATCTTAAACCGAACTCATACTGCATGCATAATTCAGAGTGGAATTTAGGATTTGAAGGAATTAGAAATGCAAAGTAAACTATTTTTTGAAGAACAGGGGCAGACTGGTCCATTACCCATATCCAAAAGAAATATGTTATCTCGAATGCGTTCTGAACCATAAAACAAATTAATCAGCTCTCAGAAACTTGATCTTGCAAAATCTGAGTTTTCAAAGATAAAACAAAGGGTAATGAATACCTGAAAGAGGACGAAATGGATGAGATGGAGAATTAATTGAGGCCAACTAAACCAAAAATGTCTATCTGAGACTTGCACGAGAGGTATCCCTTGAACCACAGCATGTCGTTCTTGAATTTCAAGTGCCATTTGTGTTATAATTGCTTGAAGCTTTGTTCCCACTGCTAAGGTCACCTTCATGCCAGTACATTAATTATTATTAGTCCTTTCTCGGCTATAAAGTAATCATAAACCAGAAACTTCATTTTGAGGACAGATTTCTCACAACTAGAGGGCATATCGACAACCAAAACATAGCCTGCCATCCTGAAATGAAAGTTAACTCCATTTAATCATATTGATATCCTATGAAAAAGTTTAGGAAAAAGGAAAATAAATGGGAGAAGGAAGATTAACCATGAACATTGAGAAGCAGAAAGAACACCATCGAAGTCCATAATACCGGACTGCAAAATCATCTTTGTTGTTAGTCAGGGAATTAATGGCTTGAATTCAAAGAAAAATATAACTAATAAGGCCACAAAAGCTTTAATGGAACAAATGTAAGAAGCTTAC
This sequence comes from Ficus microcarpa, assembly GCA_025413485.1. Classification (NCBI taxonomy): domain Eukaryota; kingdom Viridiplantae; phylum Streptophyta; class Magnoliopsida; order Rosales; family Moraceae; genus Ficus; species Ficus microcarpa. The sequence continues at coordinate 31,421,089 of CM046377.1, forward strand.
GTGATTCCCACAACCACCTTAAAGTCATCTTCCAATGACCTTTTGATATACTTTTGAAAATCAAACTTACTTCCAGGGGCTAAGTGAACCTGTAAATAAGAACATTCATCAAAAGTGAGAGTTCACAAAATGGATGATAATTCGGACACTGATCAAACTTTAGAGAAACTCACAGCGACAAACCCATGTCGCATGGTCAAGTAATCAGCCTTGCGAACAGATCTAAAGAATTGTCGCAGAAAAGAAACCTGCAAAGATTGAATGTCCAAGAAAACAAGTGTCAAAGAAGGGAATCTGCTCTCTGTTTCAAAGAAGCTTCAAAGCTTATATTTGATTAAACTTAGTCAGTGGGACAAATCAAGAGATCTCTTACACAATAAAAGGTGACTGCTGTTTTAGTCCAGAATCTCGTATGATCTTTTACAAAAGATGTCTCATGAGTAAGCCTGAATTTTGAAGGATCTGCATTATAAGAAAGCAACCACTTAAGCACAGAATATACAAAGTATATAGTGATATTTACAGCACTGACTAGCAATTGCAAACTTCACTAAGGAAAAAAGTACAGAGTACTTTCTATTAATCAAATAAACTACCATTCATGAATTCTTCATGGTGGGCTGTCTCTCGTTCCCAATCTTTCCACCCACGAATCTGTGTTCAAAAAAAGTACATATATAGATTGAATAAGTATTTATGGATCACGGCTATACAAATAGAAAATCAACATTAACCCAAAAAAAAAAAAAAAAAAAACTGTGGAAATGATAAAAGGGAAATTCACATGCTTATACTTCAGCATTTATTTTGCTTTTTAAACTTGTACCCACCTTTAATCTTCCTAGTATCATGGTCATGGCACTGTAAAAAACATGAAACAGCGCCAAAAAGAAAATGAAGATGTGCAGCTGATGTAGCCCATTTATAGATATAAGTGGCACATGACCCTAAATCAAAACAAAAGAATGTTTCTTCCATTAGAGTAATGATCAGGTGCTCATCAGCTTCCACATTCGAATTCAGTTTGACTTACCTGTTTACAGCCAGCACCAACACTACCAGCAGCTAAAAATCTACGCTCATACCACAAAAGCTTGCGATGATGTTCCTGAGTCCCACCAGCGACTCCTGTCTCATGCCCGGATTCATAACTGTCAACACCTCCAGGCAAAGGGCAAGGCAACATTGTGCCTGCAATCTTTACGGGAATACAGATCCTAGCAATGTAGGTTTGCCCAAAAGTCATTATCAGAGAAATGAACCCCAGAACCATAAGCTCTGCAGAAAGAGGGAAATAACTAGTCATGTGAATGCACAAACTTTAGTAATCAAATTGGTAAGACAAAAGCTTTCTTTCACTATGGGTGATACAATCACCACGAGTGTGACACTGTGGCAGTACATCATCATAGTGGGACCCAATTTTTTCACATTTATGGTGATGCATAACTGGTGATGATAAACAGCAATGCCCAATCTCAAAAGCTTGAGTCGAAACACGAGTGTTTTAATTCTATGAGATATAGGAATGGCAATTTTACCCCCTTTCACTTTCTGAAGAGCTTCAAACAAAGCTTTCTTTTTTCTTTCTTGAAACCACTGAAAAAAAAAAAAAAAAAAAAAACTCTTACACAGGGACAGAATTAGACAAGTAAATAAGCATTTATACAAACGAAATATTACTCTCCAGTCTCTCCTAAGAGCTCCAAATATTTCTAGAAATAATATCTGTGTATAAAGAAATTATGAACAAGGAAAATTTTATGGCAGAATACCCTACTGATACTACGCAATTCTAAGCCGTCATATCATACCAAAGTTATATCGAAAGTTAAAAGGTACGCAAATTTAATAAAAATTTGACAAATATGTCCAAAAAATTCTATTATTATTAATTTTCCACAACCTAGATTATAAACTGGACAACGTATCTTTTTATTCCCAATAACCATTTGTTAAAAAACAAAGCAAAATGTTTGCCATCGAATCATAATACATCAAAAAAAAAAAATTTTTTTTTTAAAGATGGATTATCCAAGGTAATGATAATATATATATATATATATTTGTTTTGGTTGGGGAGTGAAGACAAGGCAGGCTTACTTCTCCGACCAAGTGAAGAACCTTCTCGAGAATAATGGAAATGATGATTATGACGGCACAAACGGAGGCGACGGCCCACGTCGGCGTCTGATCAAGCTCCCTCGCCTTGGAGTCTCCGCCACCACCACCGGCCATTTCCAAACCCTAACGACTCCGGCCTCCGACAATACGCACATCCACCGTGAATGTGAAGCAAAAAATGTGTGCAAAAATTATTCTCTACAGTGAATAGGATTTCTCCAGAAACAGCAACAACAAGAACAGAAGAATGGAACGATGACGAAACGGAGACCATGTTTGGTGGAATTGGTTAACCGGCGAGAGAGTAGGGATTCTTTTTGCCTAAATTAGGCTTGAGGTGCAGACGCAGCCACCTCTAAAAACCTCCATCGGAGATTTCTTCTACAACTCCCAAACCGGAAATTGGGGGCTCCCGCCAAATTTATATTTTATTATTATTATTATTTCGGGGAAAATTGAAAAAAATGAGACTAAAAAAATGAATAAATAAAGACGCCGTTGCCGGGGATCGAACCCGGGTCGCCCGCGTGACAGGCGGGAATACTCACCACTATACTACAACGACTTGCTTGTTATGCTAGCGCACAACAAATGAAATAAAAATTTACCAGTAAAAGGTCTAAAAATGACTGCAACCAAAACACAGTATAAACGACAGCACTAACTTAAATGGAGACTAGGAGAATGAACGTGGAAGGAAAATGACTAAACTAGGACGGCCTCAACAACAACAATTGATGGGGTGTCACCCCCAAATTATCCATTAATTAAATTTTAACTATTAATTATTACTTATTGCACCTATTTTATTATTCCAAAAAAGTCTATACATTTAAATTATAATATTTATTATTTTTGTTCACCCACTAGCTAATAAATAACCCTCCTTTTTTCAAACAAATCCTTTTTTTTTTTTAATCATTTTCGTTGCTTTGTTTTTTTCTTCTGTAAATTCAACTATTCTTAGTGTTTTTTTTTTCCCCAATATAACCTATTTTACTTGAAATCCAATAAAATCATAGTTTTATTTGCATCCATTTCATGAAGTGATGTCTTCATATATAGTATATACATATATACACTGAAATTCATAATTTTCATTTTAGTGATTGTTGAAAGTAGTTGCTCGTGACATAGAGGATAAAAACCCATTTAAAGTTTTTAATTTTAATAACCTCTTAAAAAATATATATTAGGAAGTTTTTCTCAATTTTTTGAAAAAGAAATTCAAGATTTTGATTTTTAAAAAAATTAAATCATAAAAAATATACATCTAAAACTATATGTTTTACTAGTCTCAACTAATCGTATTTAAAGTAAAATATGGATATTAGCCAAAAAAAAAAAAAAGGAAAATATGTACATCTAAAGAAAAGGAATGAATTTCTACCAGAAGAGAGAGAGAGAGAGAGAGAGAGAAGTTCATGAAGAAAAGCAACATGATTGATAAGAAAATGATTGTTTAGAAAGTTGAGGATTATTTATTTATTGGTCGGTGAAAAAAAATAAAAAATTAGAACTTAATTATAGCAATTTTTTGGAATAATCAAAACGGGTGTGAGAAGTAGATAGTTGACAATTAAAATTTAATTAAAGGGTAATTCAAAAAAGTAGGTGGGAAAAGTAAATCGAGGTGTCAATAGACATCCCCTAATAATAAACCACACAATAAACAAAAATGACAATCAAAAGGATAAACGACAACAAAATATTTATAAAAAAAAAACCTAATATATAAAGGTTACACAGAAAGTATACCGAATTCTTTTGAGAACATTTCACGTATATCAATTTCATACATGCTATGACAATACCAGGAAATGATAAAAGCTACTGTATTATCCAAAAACAAAAAAATAAAATCTTTAGTTATCTTAAAAAAAAAATGTTATCTTAAAAAAAATCTATGTGAAAATATAGTCAATTTGATAAATCAACTTCACTCAAACTCAAATCAAATTTTTTATTTTAATTTTTATCTTTTTTAAAAAAGTCAACAAAGTTTATAATTACTTTTTAAAAATTCAACTCAATTTAAACTTAAAAATTTTATCTCATTTAAAATTTAACTCATTCACCGAACGAACCCATAATAATTACACAAAAGATGCAGGCTCAATGCCACGGTATGAGACCCTTGTTTAACACCGATGATACTCCCAAGCATGTTTATAACTGGAAAGTTAAAAGAGTTCCTGAAAATGAAACGCAATTTCTTTAAAAATCAGCTAACGTCTTTACAACCCAATATATAGAAAATGAAATGGGTAGAATCCAAAATTCCTTGGAAAATAGAAGTACGAAAAAAAAAATCCAGCACTACAAGTTAGCTAACATGTTGCAGAAATGTACACATGCTATGTCACAGAAACGACTCTGGCTATCTCTCCCTCTCAACCTCTCTGTGGTATATCTACGTGAAAAAGAAATCAGTTCTCAATGTTAGTGATCTAAGGCATTCCGGAAGAAAACTGACTCTGTTGGTGATCACTCGGAACGAACACAGGAAGCTGGCCCCCGCTCTGTGATCTACCCCACTGATATGTCGAAGTCAGTGAATTCGTACTTCTTGTCCCTCTGTTGGGTTGTTCATTCACAATAGGCCCACCAAAGAATATCGATTGACCTGTGTAGAGTAGTTCCGTCCCAGAAACCTGAGAAGACGAACCGGCATCTCTGGAAGATGACGACACATAGCGTCCAGCTTCTTGATCCCAAACAACAGATGATCTCATGTTCTCTGCAGTGCTCAAGTTGGTCCTTCTTGTGGGGATCATTTGCGAGATGTTCTCGTTTCCTTTGCTTTGTTTTTCTGAATTCAGGGATGGATCTGTTGACGACTGATAAATGGGGTTATGGTGATCTCTGTTAGTAAATCTCTGAGCAAATGGGGTAGGGTTGAAGCTAGAAACGTGAGGACTGCTAAGACTACTGACACTCTGTTGACATCCTTCCATATCTTCCCGGCTGGCGCGGCTTGGGGGATATGAACTCTTGGGAGATTTTTTGGACGTGCCTGCTTTAGCATTTTTGTTGTGGAAGCCATGATCAATACTAATTGGACTGCTTCTTCCGCTGACACTGCTACTGGATAAATAATCAGCATTATACGCATTATGCTGAGAACCAATTGGACGAAGTACAGATGACGATGCTCTAGCCTTCGCAGCTGCTTTAATTGCCTCACTAGAGTCCAGTTTGGCAAGCTTCCATGCGCTAATGCGTGGTACCTGCTGTGGAATCTTTTTCCCTTTATCAGGCTGCGGTATTGCATCTGGATCCACTGTAGAGGGTAGCCGCCCTGGCTCCAAATGTGGAATTATTTCATCCTGCACATATCGGGTAAACACCAATTATATATGACACAGAATTGCACATGAAATGCATGTAATACAAGTTCTTGGGCATCGTGCTCTTTTCTATCCATAATTGTTACAAATTTGTTTAGAATTTGTCAGTCTAGATCGTCCTTTGATTTATTAAAGAAGTACAAAATATGATAAAAATCATTTTAGACATAAAAATCGGCAAGGGGCATGATAGAGGAAGGGGGGATCCAATCCTCCCCTACTTTCTCAAGCTTATGAAATTACAGAACCCCACATAAATATACGAGGTTAGCTGAAAATTTTCCATACATGTACTGACACACAATAGAATAATAAGCGTCCATGCATATGGGCTCACAGTGATAGTAGTTATTCGGGACACTTTGAATGCTAATTATGAGTTATGACAATGGACCATTACTAACAGAAATGACGATTCTGCCGCTGTTAACACCTAAAGGTGATAGTACCTGGTGGTCCATAAATATACGGGGTGGTGTGCACCAAGCCCCTTTATATTGCAAACTCATTCCGAGTGAGCTTCTCCCACTAATGGCAGTCACAGCAGAGCTAGTAGGTGAAGATGGCAGACTTTGATGATCCCCTCCATCTACAGATGGTCCTGGAGGTTCACTTTGCGCTCTCATGGCAACAACATACTCATATGTTGTGATACCCTACAACAGATTACATGCCTAGTTATATAGATGAAGACAGGAAAAAGGGCGGTTGTGGGCAGTCCAAGGAAACATACCTTCTGAATCAAAATTATGTGGAAGAAAAACAGCTCTCCCAAAGGCACAATAGCCAGAAGTGAAAGTATAGTACATAGGCCCTGTATTCAATATAAGTACCATTGTAAGTTTCACCATGCCATCACCACCACCAAACAGGATGCGAAGATTAGACTAAAGATAACAAAACAAATACAGCAAAGGCAACAAGGAAAACCGACCACCACTATGGCAAAGGGAATCTGGGAGAATCCAACTCCAAGTTTGTCAGCTATCAGCTGGTTCATGCCCTTTTTATCAACAAAGCAACGAACGAAAACAGCAATACCAACTCCACATTCAACAATAAGCTGACAAAGAAATACAGAGCAGAGACTAAAGTTAGTCTAAAAATTGAGCCAATAAAGTAGACTAGACTTGAAACTGCGATGTAATTGATCCAAGGTCCAAAGCTTACCCAACCAAGGCTAGCTGCCATGAGGCATACAAAGGTAATATAGTTTTTCCTCCCCACACAGTTATTCAACCACTGCACCAACAAAAAGTTTTCTGAATTACTAAGTAGAATATCTAGATATCACTAAACAACTCAGGACTTCGAAAGACATGACACAAAGGAAAACTGTTAATAACACATCAGTCTTACCCGACAGTGATGATCAAACCCGTCAACACATTTATCACAACTTCTACAATGTTTGCTGAATTTACGTACCTGCAGAAGAATACAAACGATAACAAGTGACCTGAATTCTCTTCACATTGCTTTGGTGTGTAAATAACCATACAAAAAGACTGCAATATCGCTAGCTAGTTAGCATTAGAAAAATAATAATAATAATAAATTGGAAAAAAAAAAAAAAAAAAAGATGACATATAATTCTACTTTCCAGTTTATGGTGCTCAGGAATTTATTCCTTCTTTTATGCAAACTTGTTAGGATACATGGTTTAGGACAAAAAGGGTTTAGTTATTGAAGAAGAAAACCAGATAGCTCCTAATAGAAATGAGAGTTTACAAGTACAGTCCTATACCTCAGCATTACACAATGTGCAGAACAAAGCATCCTCTCCAGATTCTTGCTGAAGAAGATCATCTTTCCGACAATCTTTTATAAAAAAACAACCGCAAAGGACAACTCCAAGTTTTGAACAAGAAGTTGAATGGTGGCTACTATCTTTTCCTCCGTTATGGAGTTCCATTTTGCCAGGGCCTCCCACAGAGGACGCATTCCCTATGATAACACAATAACTCCTCAAGTTATGCTTTTAATAGATAGAACAAGCATCAGTCTTACCCAAGTAGTAATATTATAGGTGCTTAAGCGATGACAATAACAAAATTTCAAACGGAAGAATCCAAAGGAGAATAAAACAATGTCACATCCAACAGCTTTTATCACAATAAAGTTGTCAATCCAATACCCGTGCTTTTAGCTATCCTAGAGATTAATTCATATGTGCATTTTCTACATATCCATAACCCAATAAACTTTCTTGTAGCCAAAAAACTAACCAGCCATATCTATGTCATTGTGTGATTTGTAGGTAGACATCTTGTCAGCTTCAATCAGAATACCAGGATCAGCAGGATCTATGGCTGTGCATCTAACGTAAAGAATGAAAACAGCCAATGCCTGGAGACCGAGACAGCAATAAGATTAGGGCAATAACCTGAGTAGCAGGGCGAGCGGGAAAGCAAGACAAAATCTTTTAGAAGGATAGAGCTTCTTACCAAGACAGAATAAACACCAATAGCGGCATACTCATAGATATGGCTTCCAAGAAATGGAGCAAAGAAGGCATAATATGCGACGGATAGCAAAAAGAAAACTGTTATAGCAACAACCTGAGCACACACACACACAAAAATATAAAATAAAATAAAAATAAAAAAGTATGTGTATTAGCCCAATGTGACATATCAACAAAATGAACAGCACATTAGACCAGGCTACCGTTGAAGATTCTTTCCATATTTCAAAAGAAACTGTAACTAAGACAAAAACAAAATTAGAGTTTAGTTTCTTCATGACAATTATCTCGAAAAAACCAAAGTATGAAGGCAAAGAAAAAAATCGTACAAACAACGTTTTGGTCACACATATAAATTCAGAGTAATGTACTTTTTTTTTTTTAATGAAATCTTAAATCAATTTAAACAAACTATTTATGTTCTGAGAACATTAAAAACAGAAAACATGTAAATAGATCGGAACTGAAACGCGCACTAAAGTATAAACAATGAAACTGAAAAAAAATCAAGTGAAATTGAAAACCCTAACGAAAAGAAAAGAAATGGAAAAGTTGCAGAGAGAAGGAACCTGGAAAGTGTGAGCAGGGAGTTCCCATCCATGACGGCGAGCCATGACCGAGAACCTACTCCAAAGCGGTAGAAAACCAACACCATCTAACAGATAAGAGAACCAGTTCGAAGCAACCAGGAATGGAGAAAACCTAGCCTGGATTTTTGGAAACAAATGGTTCAGAACTGTCTCGCAGTCTTCTGCTGCTTCTTGTTCTGTCAAACAAAATCCAGATTCCTTCAAATGGCGAAGAGAATGGCGGTGGGGGCTAGGGTTTTATGGAGTTGGAATCCAGTACTCGGAAGGAGAAGAAGATGACGACGTAGAAGGAAATCGCTTGGACTCTGTGTGATTTTGATAAACAGTTTTTTTTTTTTTTTTGGGTGAACTACGGTGGTTTGGTTTGGTTTTGGTTTTGGTTTTTGTTTGTTTTTCTTTTCCAGTTGAAAAAAAAAATGTGAGAGAAGAGAGAGAAAAAGAGTACCTCTTGTACAGTAGGGGGTAAACGACACTCTCTCTTCTTTTGGTCACACAGCAAACAGACTTTGAGAGCTGAAAGCTGAAAACTGTGTTTCTGCCGGCGACGTCGAGTCAAATCGATGATTTTTAGAGATTTGTAGTTTGCATAGGTTTTTTTTTTTTTAAGAAGTTTTTTTTTTAATAAATTATTGAAATTTTTAAAAATTAATTAAATATTTTTTAAATAATTAATTAAAATTTTTTAAATAGTATAATAATAATATAAATTATTAAATTTTATAATTAATCATTGATTCAATTTTCATAAACGATTACTGATCGATGAAATTTAAATATGACAAACAGTTATTTTTTTAAATAAAAAATTTATGTCATTTATTAAATTAGATAATTAGAAATGATCGTTCAACTTAATTTTCTTAATTTTATTTTTATTTATTATTTTTTGTTTGAGCCCTAAATTTTTTTTTATGATTTGTTTTATTATTATTATTATTTTTAAACTTTCGATGAGCATTCAAACCCCATAAGAATTGTTTTATTAGCTATAGTTGAAAACATGATTTGAACAAACTATTTACGCTTTCTGATTTATAATATGCTATGATTTTCCTTTTTATGGGAGCTTTTATATATGAGTTTGCATTTTGCATAATTTTCTTTTTTAAGGTATTTAATTAATTTTTTTTTACAATTTGATTTATGAATATTCCTATTAAAACGGATATGTGTGACATATGAATATTCTTATCAATAATATAAAAATAGAATGTTATAATATGAAAATTCCATTTTTTTTTCCCCTTCATATCCTGCCGCAAACTTCTCTATCTTTTCTTTTGATTTTTTTTTATTTTCAAAAAGTTTTATTCAAGAAATTCATTTTTCTTTTAATTTATGATAAAGAAATTGGAACTTTGCATTATATAAGAAAACAAATATCCTTGTGTATAATTGTTAAATATCTTTTTAAGTACTCTTGAATTTTGATAGTTTTTTAGCTTTGATATCTTTTTTTTTTTTTTTTAAAGCAAACTTTGATAATACATGTTATAAAGAATAGTAGTGCGCCGATAAAGAATAGGACTCTACGTTTGTGTCATTAGTAGGGGCGCTGATAATTTTTTTCATTACACTAAATTTTCCTCTTCTTTTCCCTTTATTACGAAAATGCTGTGTTGATTATTTTTTTTCTTTTTAATGGAAATTTTAAATTTTTTAAAATTAACAATCTTCTATTCTTTCTTATTCGTCGTTAAAAATAAGGACCGTCAATCTAAGATGGAACATGTTATCTGATGTGGTTACTTTTTGGGGGATTTAATTTGATCTTCCCGTCTTTATTAGGAATTTGCATTTTTTAATCTTTCCGTTAAAGAGTCAAAATCTTAGTGTGGCCCACATAATCCCCAGACTAACTTAATGGTTTCCGCTATTAGCCAAATAATAATAATAAAAATAAAAATAATAATGACATTAAACTGATTGTTTTCGTAACTTTAGAGTTTCCCTTAAAAAAAGGGGGGAAAGTTTATCCAAATTTCCTTTTTGCGTAAAAGTTAAAAGAAACACTCTCATTTAAGAAGCTTTTTTACTTTAAAAAAAAAAAGCTTATTATTTCCTGAATTTTAAAAAAATATTCTAAAATTCATGGCATATAATAATATTTAAGACAATATTTTTTTGAGAGCTTCATGGCCTTTATGTACAACATGAAATATATAATTGTTTCAATTATAAATTATACAGTAGAAAAATAATTCAAAATGCAAAATATAAATTGTATGATAGCGTAAAATAGGGTATCATACCGTTAAAACTCCCTTATATTTTTATTAGAAAACTATAGGTCTTTTTTTTTTTTTTCCGGGATATAAAAACTGTACATATATGTAATTGCATTAGTCTCACAAAACATAATTACTTCTCAAAAATAAAATAGAAACAAACAAAGTTGTCAATTTAAAAACACCTTCCAAGTAATATTAACTAAACAAATATATTTTTTTCCGAAAGTAAAACAAATAAATATTTAGCCAATAGATTATTGATATTCCAATAATTCCACTTCATATAAAAAATTGCAAGCAGAATTTGACTTGCAAAAAAAGATGCTTACCCTAAAACACTAATAACTAAACTAATACTGTAGGAGACTGTTTTGTTTAACATTAACTTGGATTTTTGTCTGCAAGGCTGTGCTGTTTTATTGCAGGTGCTTTATTAATGATAAATTCTTTTATTTTTTTTATTATTTCTTTAGGATTAAAAAATTTTATAATCTTAATTAGGAGAAGGTGGACCCTTCAATAATCATAACACTGACGTGTTTCCCAATTGGACTAATCATTTTGGATATCTTTATTGTTCTTCTTTCTTCTTTTCTAATCCTTGTTTGGCGGAAGTAGCCAAAAGACAAGGACAAACATAAGTATTGGAAATTTTTATATTATAGACCAAGTATTATTTTATACTACAATGACACCATTTTATGCGCTTGGCATGTTACACTTTTTCTTTTTAGTCAATAGTTAATAAATTAGTGATATCCAATCCAAGTGAGTCTCTCAAAATTGGTTTGGTAACAAGAAAGATACTACTCAAGAGCATAAAGACAAAATTAAGTGCTGATTTCTTTATTAATACATGAATTAAGACTCTCGCTTTGCAAAAGAAATAAAATAAAACAATTTGTTTTTGCTATCAGAAAGAGAAAAACACTAAATAGCTACTAATAATTCATAATACAAAACTAATTATGCACTTATCATGTCAATAACAGTATGGGATCGAGGTTAATAATATGGACAAACGTCTGCTAAAATACCTCTTAAATAAAAAATTGATATAGGAAAAATCCTAGAGGGAAAAAAATATAAAGCCAACTACATAATTCAAAGGGCAAGTTCAAAAAAAGTCTGTTAAAACAATCAAGGCTTAACAAAGGAGAAATCTGTGGGATGAGGTTCTTTATTTCTGAGCGGTTGATCTTGTAAATCTAAATTATGACCATCATGAACAGAAATCTCAAAATCGGAGAGATCAGTTTCAGACTGATAAATTCTAGGGGAATTAGGAACACTTTCAAGGTCGGACTGAGTAGATTTGTGCTTGTGGCCGTGTAGCAAATGCAACGGGGATGCACCTTGGCTTGGAGTGTTTTCGCCGCTCATAAATCCCGTCGAAGATGCATCCACCGAGCTTTTCCTTTGTTTATTTCTTGCCTTTGCAGCCTTTTGCCATTTCTTCAGCGCTTTTGCGGTTTGCTCCTCAAAGATTGCTTGTTTCATATGAGATCCCATCTGCAGGCATACACAAATTAAGTATCACCACCCAAATCAAAAGGAGTGCAGCTTAACTTAATAAATTTTGCAATTATTGTTGTGTCATAGATTGACTACTGGCATCGACAAAGTAAAGATTTATTTCTCACCATTATTAGTACTTTCTTTAAGAACTAACAATTTTTGTTTCTTAATATTTTTCACAATCATTATGAATTTATTTTTTATATACGATTTGTATTTCAATACTAATGGTTTTCGAGTTTCGACATGTCTAGATGTATCATTTTTAAACAAACTAAAATAAAATTAAAGATCAGATAAACTCCCAAGCAAAATAAGTTTTTTTTTTTTTTTAATCACATATAGCTAATCATCACAAATGAACTTGTTCCCTTCAAAGTTGTATTTGTTATTGAAGCTAAGAACTATGTCTTAAAGCAAGCAAAAACTTTCTATCAAAATGTAGAGTGAGAAAGTGGATAATAAAAAATGAAATGAAATAATGGCTAGGAGATTGAGTAAGAAAACCAGTTAAATAACTTAAAAATTAGTGGGATAGTTCAAGCAAAAAAAAGTTAGAATTATATTTGAGAAAACAAAAACATACTAACGGGGGCATGTATGAACATTTAAGCAAATTTATGGATTAAAATTATAAAATTGAGTGGGGCACACTCATCCCCACCTAACTATTTCTCTCCATTGGCGGTTGGGACTTAGTTCAGTCGCGAATCTACACCTCACCTCTAACGTTCAGGTTATAAACTCAAATTCCCATATTTCTAAATTCAAAAAAAAAAAAAAAAAAAAGTGGTACACATTGATGGGATTAATCATACTAATTACCTGTGTAATTAAAGCATAAAGTGGGAAAGTACTGTAACTGCATAGGATCTGTAAGGCTAACCCAAGAAAAACCCTTGTGATCAGAATTACCACCAAGTTTTCGTGGAAGCAAGACTTCAAACCAAATTCGTACTGCATTTTGCACATTGAAGCAGTTTATTAATTTAGAGAAGGATCTCATATCTATATATATATATATATAAATTGCACTTAAGTAAGATAGTTCTAACTTCTAATTAGTGCAAAAAAGGAATAATTAGTTGATTGAGAATAGTTACTTACCCATGTCCACAAGAAATATGCCATTTCAAACGCGTTCTGTGCAGGAGAATAATCAGCTATAAGTTTTCAAAAAAAAAGAGAGAAGAGAGAGAGAGAGACAGAGAAGAAAAAGAAAAAGAAAAGACTAATTAATATGTTTTTACACATATGGCAACATATTCTAATGAGTCAATTACAAATGGTTACATGAGTGATCATGGATGCAAAAAAGATTTTGTAAATTTAATGGGACTTAAAACAATTTGATGGTTTAAAACTGTATAATAATTGTATTTTTATTGCTTGATGATCAGTGATAAGAAAAGTTAGTATAAACCTGGAACAATGTGAAATGTATCAAGAGGAGGATCCAATCTGGGCGATTAAACCAAAAAAACTTGTTACTTGGTTCTACAATAGGAGCTCCTCTCACAACTGTATTTCGGTCTTGGATTTCTTGGGCCATCTCCATTATGATAATTTCCATCTTCGTTCCTACTAAGAGAAGAATCTGCACAAATACACACAACAGCAATAATGAGTTTTTGGGCTCCTTGTTAAAAGTTTGAACAACTAGTGAAAATCATTTCCATACGTTGGTAACATTTTATAATAGCCAATACAATACTTATTTGCTTATAATTTGAGGTCAATTTTTAATTGATTGTTTTCTTACGGTGAGAGGTACTAATGTCAACCAGGAGAGCGCGTACCATTCTGCAATAATTAAAAACATATAATAAGGGACACTTTATATATACATAAGTTTTATATATGTAGATATGTAAAAAGTCTTTTACGTTAGCTGAAATTCGAGAATCCATCCATGTGTTTTTTTCTTATTCTTGGGGGAAAAAAAAAGATTATCTCGTGTATGCTTGTAGTCACGTATAAGATCTATCTCTATACTGAATTTAATCAACATTAGCTATGTAGAAAGAAACAAATTTAGTTGAAATTAACTTAGAAAAATGTCCTTGAAACAAACAGTTTTTATTTATATATATATCATTTCGTTAGTTATTTGGATTCATCTATGTTTTTAGGAATGAAAGAGAGGGGGTGAGAGAAGGGTTTACTGTAGATATTTAGAAACAAGAAGATGATGGCAAAGATCCATAATGGTATGCTGCAAAATCAAGTAATGCTAGTGTTAGAAAAAGCTCAAGTTTATAATCTTCCAGCAATTAGACTAAAGGAACACAACAAAATAATATTTGTCAACTAACTTATCATTTAACAAAATTGAAAGTGAACAATGTCAACATAGATATAACAATCATAAGTGATTGCTTATATCGTATTGGTGTTAATTATAGCTGTACCCAGATCACTATATGTTTATTATTAGTGAGCAATTGGATTTAATCCTGTTCGGGTAAATCTTGGAATCTTACAATATGCACCATTTTATATGAGAAATCAGAATTCAACCTTGTTAGATTGGGTTGAATCCCGTTTTTCTTTATCTTATTATGTATCGCGAGAAATAACATATGATAGGGTGTTTGGTGAAGTAGTTTGAGTTGAGATTTTTAAGTTTTAATAGTAAATTTTTTTGAATTTTCAGAAAAGACAAAAAACTTTTTAGGAAAAAAGATAAAAACTTTTTGGGAAAAAGACAAAAAAAAGTTTGAGTTGAGTGGTTTGAAAGGGTGAGCCAAACACCCCTAAGAGTATTGAGAGAGAGATCACCTAATACCCACGACCCTTTTGAAATCATCTTCCATTGATCTTTTTATGTACTTTCGGAAGTCGAATTTACTATTAGGAGTCAAATGTGCCTGCAATATTTGTCATCAAACTTTTCAAGTTAAGCATAACAAATTTGACAGAATATTATATTCCTTTAAAGAAATGAATTTTCTTTCATTTAAGAAATATTATTTAATAGTTGTGTGTGTCTATATATATATATATATATATATGTTTTAAAATGGAATTCTTACGTTAATAAACCCACGACGCATAGTCATGTAGTCCACTTTTGTTACTGAACGAAAGAATTGTCTGAAGAATGCCACCTGTAATTGTACATTTAGCTGTCTAATTAACTGCCATAATCATCACAATGAAAAAATTATATTACTAATATTTATTAAATTCTTACAATCCATCTAATTCCAGGTATTCTAGAAATGCCAGAGTGACGTTTCACAAAGGAAGTCTGACGAGCAAACCTGAATCTTGTGGGATCTGGGAAACAAAAAGAAGGCTCATATAATTCATAAATTCCTGATTATTTTAACAAAGAATCTCGCCAAAACCATCAGCATGTAATTAGGACTATTAAAATAAAAAGAAAAGGAAAAGGAAAAAAAAGACGTAAATAATTAAACTTACCATTATTAAATTGATATTCAAAAGATGATGTTTGCATTTCCCATGTCTTCCATTTCCTTATCTGCTTAAAATTAACAGTAACAGATTACTACCAATCCGTTTCTTATAGTGGGGCCACGAAAAGGTTTCGCGTGAAGGAAATACATTCTTTCATTTTATATTGATAATGCCAAGTGTTTATTGCGTGACAATTCTAATTTATCAATTGTCACATATGTGATAATAAATCACTAACAGTACGTGATAAACAACATTAATTAGAAGAATGTGATAACAAAAACTAAAAAACTGAAAAAAAAAAAAAAAAAAAAAAAAAAAAAAAAAAAGAGGCTTTTGCTTTGATGGAAACTTACTTTAGCCTTGGCCAACGCGATGGTGATAACGCTGTAGAGAACATGAAACACCGCCAAGACGAAAATAAATATGTGCAACTGATGCAATCCTGTGTACGATATCAATGGAACTTTGTCCTAATTTCCACATGAAACATATATATATATATATATATATATATAGAACAGATTAGTATCAAAAATCAAAAAGTATATATTCACCAATAAATTAATTCTTCAAAAGAGTATTATATATAGATAGAAATCATACATATTTGGAGCAATGGTCATATTTAGAAGCCGAATTAGCCAAAGCTCTTCGCCACAGAAATTCATCTTCAGCATAAGAAAGCAACTTTCTCCTCTCTTTATCATCATCATCACCACCACCACCATATGTATTATTTTTAAGCTTACATGGAAGCATGAACTCTCCAAGCTTTGAAGGGATGCATATTTTCACAATATATTGTGTGCCCACAGTCAACAGAAGAGATATGAACCCCAACAGCATTAGCTCTGTGCAAAAACATAGTTATATATATATATATATATATATATATATGTTATTATAGATATACGATTCGGTTACACATACAAATATTGAACAATATAAGGGGTTTATGTTAGTGAGAGCCCAAAAATAAAATAAACTTTTAATTAGTTATGATGTTTAACACTGATGGTTTCCATAAACATTTTTCTATAAATATACAACAAAGTGAAAGAATTAAACAGAATTATGTGAAAATTTCTTATTGACCTTGCGTAACTCTTGGATATAAAAATCTTTATATATCACATAAAATAAAATAAAATGTGAAGTTAAAAATACTTGACGAATATTTGATTATATCCAGAATTAGCCAAAAAAAATTCTCTAAAAATTAAAGCGCATATAAAATCAAAGTTCTAACCAGATTTAATTTTCTCGAGAGCTTCAAGCATGGCCTTCTTATGTCGTTTCTGGAACCACTGTATATCATCATCTCAATGTGTGTCAGATTGACTAGTTAAGAGACCACTACATATGATGACCAATTTTCCAAACTAACTATAAGGGAAACTAAGAGCAAAAATAATACATATATATTATATATACCTTTCCGAGATGTATAATAGCATGTTCAATGAGGACAGACACTATAACGAAGACTGCACAAACAACGGCAACTGCCCATGTGGGTGTCTCTTTCAGAGTCCTTTCTCCTGGACTCCCAACAGCCATTTCTTCCTAAATTACACTAATTATTACTCTAATATCTGTTACTTTTTCCTTCAAAAACAAAATGTAACTTATTTTTTCTCCAAGAAAAAAAAACATATATAACTGATCAATACCAGTTAATTATATCATATAGGCAGAAGAAGAGAACCCGTGAGAGAGAGCCGGTTTAATATAAGTTATTAAGGGATTATTTGGTAGTTCATTTTATCTTAAACTAAACTATATTTTTTTGATTGGTTTTTAATTTTTTTCTGAAAAATCAATAAAAAAAATAATAGTTTTTGAAAAGTTAACTAATTTCAACTTAAAAATTTGAACTCCAATTAGCGATCCAAACAGAAGCTAAATAACGCGTTCTCGTTTTAGCATTTTTCTTTCACACACAAACATACACACACACACAAACATCGTTGTACAATGCGCACACGCTAAAAAACTTGTCTTTACCTAAAGTGTTTTCTTTCTGCGATTCGACCGAAAAAGCATAGTTGGTATTCTGTCTTGTTCGATTTATAAAACTAGAAGGACGTAGACATATGTCTAATAAAATCAGTACAGGCCGGCCATTGCTGCTAACGAAAGAGAATGACATTCAACCCTTGGACTTTTTTTTTTTTTTTTTTTTAATTACTTTATTAATAGGCACTTTCACACACACACACACACACACAGATATATGATTTATTTGACAGGAGCCTTTTTTTTTTTCTTTTAACAGTTTAGTCTTAAATTTTAAAAATAATGGCAATTAACTCCAATTATTAACGTAAACAAGATTTTAAACAGAACAATTGTAGTGTTCAAGGATTACCTGACCTCCCTAATACTTCTCACCAATGTTATTCTTGAAAGAGCTATCCAATTAGCAATGTAGTTTCTTCTCTCTCTCTCTCTCTTTAAATGCCAATTAGCAATGTACGTTCTTTCTGAAGTACTCCTCGAATTCGCCAAAAATAAACAGCCATTAGGGATCGGAGTTAACTAATTTGGAATTTTTTGTACTAAAATGCAAAGAGAATAATATGATAAGGACAAATAGTTAAAACATGAAAACTTCAAGATGTGTAGCTCTAAAACCATTAATTTAATGCACTAGATTTGTTCTTTAGTGGTGTGCCAACAGGTAGTAATACAAAGTTTTCAAAATAATAATAATAATAATAGTAACAACAACAACATTTCTTTTTATTTTTTTGCCATAGATCTATTGACGCTCACTTGTATTAAATTTGATACTTAAACTCTAATTTGCCATTTGGTGAGCTAGTTCAAAGATTGCAATGCACCGGAGAGAATACTGAAAACCAACATTCATGTTCGTAGATTAATACAAAGTATAGTTCAATTATATGTTATTTGTAAGGTAAGGTAACATACATACGAAGTACTAAGCCAACTTGGGGATCTCTTTTTAATATTCGTTGGTGACAATGGAGAAGGGTAGTTAGCTAGCTTAGAAGAAATCGAATGAAGATAGTTGGTTGTCTCACGACTCACTCTAAATGTGTTCTCTCACTTGGCATTTTGTCAAGTTTTAGATCCCCTGCATATTTTGTAACTGATCAAACTACAGGCATTGACTATATCCTAAAAATTATGAATTCGGTGTATAAATATACATACACACATACATATATATCCTTTTTTTTTTTTTTTTTATTTATCATTTTCATGTTTCTTAATAATATCATGTCACGTTAGTTAAACTATTTTAATTAATGAGTCATTTATCGACGTGCATGATATAATTAGATGACCATGAAAAGGGATTAAAAAAAATAATAAGAGCAAGTCCAATTTAAAAATAATACATGAACCAATATTATATATGCACATCAATATCGAGTGTTCGTGTGACGTATAGCTAAGAATTAATCAAATACTAAAAGATAATGCATGACATCGCTGATTAAAAATTTAATTGTCGAAAATTTGGGTTGCATTATGATTTGAACACCATTGAAGCTGGGTGGATTGTAAGTAACAGATATATATATATATATATATATATATATAGCCAATCTATGAATAATGAAAGAATAAAACTAAACAGGTGAAGAAAACAGAATGATTCAGCGTAATAAGGGAAAAGAATTGCAAAAAACAGTGTGTGTGTGTGTGTGCGTAAATGTGTATATATATATAAAGAAAAAATAGCTCGCATGCTGTTCAATGAGTACATATACCATATTGAAGACTAATTGGGGAAAATCAGTTTACACATCAATCCACCATTTATGCAGTACTGAGTGCACAAAACAAATACCATCATTTTACCAATAAATAGGGAAAGACGCGGTAGAGTACATTTTATATACCATATCGATATAAATCATTTTTAAATTATTAAGATGTAATCAAATAGTTAAAATATTATTTCTGTATAATAGTTATAATGTACCGATCTCATACTAATATAACCTAAAAAATTTAAAAATTAAATTAAAAATTAACACCCCTCATTCCAGTCACTCCGACGCCCGTGACGAACACCCCCCCCCCCCGGTGACCAGCTCCGTTCCACCCATGATGCCGACAAAGCCCACTTCCCCCCTGGCGATGAACTCTGCAGTGCGCCGGTGATGAACTCCCCAGACCCCCCGTGCGATCTCTAGCGAACCCGCCACCCCTCTCGTCCGTCCCTCCCAGATCTAGGCAAGGAGCGCCCCCCCCCCCCCAAATCTCCGCCCCGCATGATCTGATCCCCCACCCCTCCAACCTCCAAGATCCCCCCCACCCCGCCCCCTACTCTGTAGAACCATTGTGCCACACCACCCCCCTTCGGTTGATCAGACCCCCCACAACTCCAACCCCCACACAATCTCTAATGAACCCATCCCCTCTCTCGTCTGTCCCTCCCAGATTCAGGCAAGGAGCCCCCCACCTCCGCATCGCATGATTGGACCACCCTCAGACCCCGCGATCCCCCCCCCCGGCTACTGAACACCCCCCGGCGCCATCTTTACTCATCATCACCAGTCCTGTTGGTTGACGTCCCAGAAAACCTCCAACAACGGAGGTTGGATTTTTTAATTTCCTTTTTTTTTTTCAAAATTTTTTTTTTAAATTTCTTACTATCACAGGATAAGATGTCTCAATTCGATTATATCTAAATGCTTTAAAAATAAACTCTATCGATAAAGTATATAAAAGGGATTTTATCGCAACCTTACCCTAATAAATAAAGATCACTCGTGCTTTGGTAAACAAAGTTTCTGTAAATGCCTAAATGGTGTATAAACTTACATATACTATTCATCTTAATTTGTAGCCAACTTTTTTTTTTTTTTTAGCCCTTTAATGTCTCTAGTTAACTAATAAAACGTGCACAATGCCGAATGCTCTCCCAAATTTTTAAAGCACAGTCAATTGTTCCACACTCTCACAATAAGGGGGTCCTTTAACTATAATTTCCAATCGAATGGAGGATTTACAAATGATGAATTTGTAAACAAAATACATCTTCAGAACTTAAACAAAGGTATACAACTCAGCTTAAATTGGGCCATGTACACACACAGACTGCAACACACATGTTGCACAATTTACAAGAACATACAATGGGCCGGAAGGATACTAATCTATTATGATTCCTTGGCATATATTGGTGTGTTGTGCCTATGATTTCGTTTTAATTTTGGAAACTACTAGCCTATTATGTACCTTTTAACCTTGCCTTTTTTTTTTTTTTGGGGCCTTAATAGTTGTAATTTACATCTTTTA
The DNA here is from genome assembly GCA_025413485.1 of Ficus microcarpa. Taxonomy (NCBI): domain Eukaryota; kingdom Viridiplantae; phylum Streptophyta; class Magnoliopsida; order Rosales; family Moraceae; genus Ficus; species Ficus microcarpa. Next base: position 31,442,081 of record CM046377.1, read on the forward strand.
AAGCATAATTGATATATGATTTGTTCAGGAGTTGTTAATTAATGACATGAATTATCATTTTTATCTATTTTTGAAGTAAATTTCTTGAGGTTAAGATCTTCAATTAAATTTCATTGAGATAGAAAATTTTGAATCAACTTTGTTTTGAATATAAATTTGTATTAATATTGGTTAAAAAAAGACATCTTATGCTCTTAATTACCTACCCAAATGCAATCAAAGTGTCATTTTCCACTAAAAAAAAATCAACATTAATATCAAAAATTGTTAAATATTTATACGTTCATGAGGTAAATTATAAGTGTATACTGACGGAGTCGGTTACCGACCAATAACTAGGCAGTATCCTACTGGAGGAATTGGTCGACGGTAATGGTTACCAGTCAGTACCCAATGGATGCCACATGTAACCAACAAATGACCATCGCCTTATCGGAAACATCATTAATACCGGCCGGATAAAATAAGAATATAATTGGTATTCTGTAATATTAAATAAGGAACAAAATAAATATTTCATGATGCTTTTTTGTTTTTTTTGGATAAAAATCAATTGAGGCATGATTCTACGTGTCCAATAAAGAGCCCGAATATATAGTTCTTGGGATAATATGCGACCAGACGTCCGGATAATATGTGAAATCCGTGACTTTTTTTTTTTTTTGGAAGAGAGGATTTTGATCCCAAATTATATAGTTCTTGGGATCTGCAACAAATTGCCATGATTAACGCTCCGTGGACTAAATTTGCGGAAGATGGCAAAACCCATTGGCTCATCATCAACAACTTTAACAGATAATGACCGAAAAAAAAAAGGGAGGGGTTTTTTTTTGGGAGGGGAGGGGGGGGGGGGGGGGGCGCTCGCAAAGTAATTACTACATAATTTTCTCAGTAAAATTCGATAGTTTATCTCTAAAATTCTTCTCCTTGGACATTTTTAAAGATCCTTCATATAGAAAAAAATTAGACAAGCTCTTGACAGATAATTCTTTACTTAGTTACTATTAACTTTATTTAAAACGATTTCCCATGTCTTATTTTGATTGAATCTCGTGCTAAGAGAGAAACTTTCAAAGAATTGATAGTAAAAAGAGCACTAATGCAAAGATTAATAATTTATTGCATTTCACCTGGAGGTGGGAGGATACTTGCAATTTCTCAAAGAAAAAATAGAACTCCATGTTTGTTTCGTAGGTTAATTTTCAAAATGGACGGAAAAATTAACAAAAGAGTTTTTTTTTTTTTTTTTTCCAAATTTTTTTGTTATTCTTCTCATTTTAAAAGAGGGTGGACAACTTATTCTCAAACATATTTTGTACAGTACCGTTTAAAATTCTTTTTTGAATTTATTTTTCCAATGTAATATTCTCAACATCATTTATTTTCGTTTTGTAACTTTCCAAACTTATTTTGTTTTCAAAAATGAAATCTATTTTTTTAAAATCATCTTTAAATGTCATCTTATTCTTAAAATGGAATGAGTTTCTCGTATTAAACAAAGAAATTTTTTCACTGAAGAAGAATATGATGTAATAAAGAGCTATAACTTTTTTTAATCTTTTGTTTTCGGGGAAGAAAAAAGCCGTTGATTGGGGCGGGGGTTGGGAAACATCATACTTTTTGAGAACGTGCATCGGACAGCTTTTTCATCTTTATCAAAAGGTCCCATATGCAAGTAAGAAAATGATAAAAGCCTCTTTTGAGTCCCTTACAGACACACAGACGACCCCACTATTATAGTACTTGTAGTGAGTTAATTCAAAAACGCTTTCACATCTTGTTATCCAAGTTTCCTGACCAAAAAGCTTAACTATTTTCCTCACATGAAACAATTTATAAATTCCAAGATCATAATCATCTCAATACTACTCCAAATTAATTAACATCCAACAACACAAATTGAGAAACGAGGCATCTCTCAAGCTCGGCTGATTACTGTTGTGGATACCGGCAAGGCCCATAACCTATCACAATATTCAAACACAACCCCCAACATTATTAATTAACACCATAATAAAGTGTGATTTGAATTGAACAGTTTTACAGTTAATCAAAGCAATGTAATGTTTAATATGTATATAACCGGGAGATTTATTATCGGTAGAAAATAACTGCATTTTTATTATCGCTAAAGCTGTAATTCGTGCCTGCCTGTAATGAAAAATAGCAAATTTGGAAATGTAAAGGAACCAAATGGAACTTACTTGGATCAGTGAAAGTGACAAGACCAGTGCCTTTGAAGTCACAATTCCAGTAGTTCCTGCCATGCATTTGGTAGTAAGAATTCATGGCGTAGGAGGCGTGAGCCACAACCTTGTTTGGCTCAAAACAATCCGCACTCTCATTGTATATCTCCCTGCAGTCCACTCCCCCTGGCCCGCAGCAGAAGTCCAGCACCGCCTGCAGCACCTTCTCCTCCGCATGCGGCTTCGCCACGCACCACACCGACGGCCCCGCCTCGCTCCTCCGCCGCCATTCGTCTCTTTCAACCCCAACCCGAACGACGTCGTCGCCGTCCCTCCGCAGAACTCGCAGCTCAAGTCCACATCATACACCTTAGACCCGTCCCCGTCGAACAGACCGAAGTTCCGCTCCGTCGCCCCGCCTTTCTTCTTGTTCTCGTTAAAGAGCGAGAACACGAATATCTCTATGTTGTCCCTCGGTCTTATCGGCGTCCCTTTATTCGACTGAGCCCGCTGGACCAGTCTACCGTTGTACGTCCTCGCGTTATCTTTAGTCGCCGCGATGTCGCCGACGTCGCCTTTTGACGGCCAACCTGACTCCGACACGGTTATCTTTATCGTTTGATTTCCGTAGCCTAAGGAGTTTATCGCCGACCGTACGGCGTCGATTTGCGCGTCCAGCATGTTTGTGTACACGTACCCTTTCGGGTCGCGCACGCTGGTCGTGTTCCCGAGCAGCGCGTACTGCAGGTTCACCGTCTCCGGGTTGTCCCGGTAAGCGAAGTACGGGTAAGCGTTGACCATGAAGCGCGAACCGGTGTCTACTAAGAAGTCGAGTAGAGCGGAAATGGTTTCGGCGATGTTTGGAGCGAAAGTGGCGGACGAGGGAGGGAAGGAGGAGGCGAGGACGGCCATGCTGTGCGGGGTGGTGACCTTGATCTTCCGGTCGAGGCCACGGGCGACGAGGACGGCGTGGAGATTCCGCATGGCGCGGACAAGGGCGTCGGGGTCGGGAACGCCGTCGTCAGTGGTCGTTAAGTACTCGTTGCCGACGGCTATAGCGACAACGGAGGTGGCGGGGATGAAAGGGAGGACGCGGGTGGAGAGCCATTGGTCGGCGGCGGCGGTGTCGGTGCTGATGTTGGCGACGCGAGAGTTCTCGACGGCGACGATGAGGTCGATGCCGGTGTTGGAGAAGGCTTCGAGGATTTCGGGGTTGGTGTCGTAGATTTTGACTTTGTTAATGAGGGTGGATTGGAGGAGTTGGGCTACTTTTTTAGGCGGCGGGAGGTTGTTTCCGAGGGTGCCGTAGTTTACGCCGACGGCGGAGACGGCGGAGGAGGAGAATAAGAAGGGGGTGAAGAGAGTGTGGAGGAGGATAATGAGAATGAGGGGGAAGAGTTTGGTGGTGGAAGTAACCATTTTCGTATAGATGGTCTGTTGTTTGCGGCTGGTGATTTATATAAGTAACAAATGTTAACAATTTGGAGTGTTATACTAACAAGACTCGCAGCAATAAGCTATGGTCTTTGACAGCGAAAATCGGGGAAAAGAGAATAGATAACAACATTTGCTTTCAAGGACAAAAACTCAAATAAAATAAATGCAAACTGATTAATAATAATATTAATAATATATATATACACATTAAACATGGTGAAATTAAATATATTAATAATAATATTTAAACTCTTTAACTATTTTCTAGTTTAAAATTTTCATGTGTTAATGTCATGTAAAAAAATTCATATTTAACGTAGATTCAATCAAAATTGCACAATAGCGTTGGTGTTCAAAGTATACTTATTATTAGGGATATATTAGTAAAGATCAAACTAATTTCTTTTTATCTAATATTTGAATATTTTAAATCAAACTGAGAGAAGTCAAGGAGGAAAATTTGTCAAATCAATGTAGTTTATTTTTTTAACTTAAATCAATGTAGAATTATAAGGGGGTGTTTGGTGTGTTAGTTTGAGTTGAAATATTTTAGTTGTAATAGTGAATTTTTTTGAATTTTCAGAAAAGACAAAAAACTTTTTGGGAAAAAGACAAAAAAAAAATTTGAAATGAGTTGGAGTTTGAATGATCTCCAAACTCCCCCTAATTGTCTAATTTCTTGAAAATGCTAGATTTAGGGTCCGTTTAGTTGATTAGTTTGAGTTGAAATGTTTTAGTTGTAATAGTAAATTTTTTTGAATTTTCAGAAAAGACAAAAAACTTTTTGGGAAAAAGACAAAAATTTTTTAAGAAAAAGACAAAAAAAAAGTACAGTTTGAGTTGAAATGAGATGACAGGCAAACAAAGCATTATTATCCTTTAATTTCGCGTGCATTACATGCAGGAAGTTTTGTAAATTTACCTAAATCAAAATTTAATTTGAGACTCAACCTCCGTCTGGTTCATGGGTTAAAGATAAAATTTTAATATTAAAATTGATTAATTTTTTAAAAATTAATTAAAAATTTTATTAATTTTTTAAAAAAATAAAAAAATATTTATAATTTAATTAAAATTAAATTTAAATATCAAACAAACCTTTCACATCGCTCATAATTGACACATGGTCAGAAGATTCGAAAACATAATCTGAGTTTTGGTCCCACTTGTACGAGAGGACTACATGCAAAATTCAAAAGAAACAGAGCACGAGCATTATTACTGGCTAATGGCATCTAGCTCATCTTGCACGGTCCACAGTTGGCCCATCCCATTTTAAAAAAAAAATGATTATAATATTTCCTTTTTGAAGGTGGACAATTTTTCTTTTCTTTTTTCCCGCTCATGACGAGGATGCAACACATAAAGCATACATGCATTCAAAACCTCAAAGGCATTTTTACTATTATGCTTGAGTTTGGAATATCAATTTAGAATGAAATTTTTATATTAAAATTAATCAACATTTTAAAAACTCATTAAAATTTATAGACTTTTTCGGTCTAAACCAAAAGGCCAAACAACCTCCAGATAATGTGAAATCAATGACGGATACACATCTAGTTGCCCTCACTGACAAACACAATACGAGACAGATGATCTACCTAAGGTTTAATGAAATGCCTCAACTAAATAAAACGATAAAAAACTAGTGTTAAAAGGACACATCTTTAATTTTAATTTTTGATTACTAACTCACGTATCGATAAGTTATTATCTTTTCATTTGTATATGAAATCAACTAATAATGTGAGAATCATTTAAACACTTACTATTAAAAAAATTACAACTCATACTTCATATAAGTTGATATTCAAAAATTGTAATTCGAGTTGATATCCCTAATATATTTCTTAATTTTTAATATAATAATAACAACAACAACAACAATAATAATAGTATCCTCCTTTTCCTAAAAAAAAATACATATATATATATATATATAATTTCACTATTCAACTTCAAACGAAATACAGATAACAAGGCTAATAGATCCTCACCTATTAAGGAATCCTAATTTAAACGCATGTACAAAATTTTAATCCTATTAATTCACCCCGGTTTTCGTCACAACATTGCATCATTTATATAACTCTGTAAAAAGTATCAGTGGTCTCTGTAAGTGGTGTCACTGGTGTGATAAGATACAATTTATTTTACAAAAGTTGGTTTAGGTTTCTTGTTACGTACTTGAGAAAGAATTCCTCCGCTCGACAATGCACATACATAACCTTGTAAACCTCGATTAGGAGCCTTGGAAATCGACTAGAGAAATAACCATCAAATCCCTCAGGAACAGGTCCCAACAGTTCCTGGATTTCCCTAGGAAGTTCCCGATAGTGATTCAGCTTGTTTCGAATCACGCGCAACAAGTCACGGATGCTGTCATACTTGTAACGCCTATATCGGCCGATGTTGTTGATAAACATGGCTTCCATTTTCTCATCCCATTTCCCATTTAATGCAACGTCTGCAACACTTTCTAATGCATTCAGGAGTTGGGAATCGTTCTCCCTATCTTCCAGTTCAACACGGTCGCTTGCATCTCGGAGAAATGATAGTCTTACCTCACAACTCCAAAAGAAAGGATGGTGCATGACATCAATGGCTTTTGGCCTACAACACAACAATACAGTATTAAATGAATAACCCTGTAATGCTCTCTAATGCGAAATAAACAGCATCTAAAGTTTTAATAGCTATGAAATCCCAAGCAGGATTTCTATCCATCGCCATTTATTCCTACTCCAATTCCCCATTCTGCGCGGGTGTGTTCACACTCCCCCTGAGTGGACGGGAAAGAAAGGATGTCTCGGAGCAACCCTCAGGTTACAAACCCAGGAGTCAACTTTCCCGTATGAGCATTCAGTACATGTATCAGTCCATGGAAGAGTAAAAGGGTCACCACTACTGAGGATCTCCCTACTAATCTTAGATAGGTCGTCTGAGGGTTCAGACCAAGAGAGAAACTTACCTTAAATCAGGATTGGGATCCAAGAGAAGGGTAAAAAGGTCCACAGCTTCTGGCATATTCTCAACTAAGAATAGGTCTTTCCTGTCGTTCACGATGTTTATATCGCGCTCGAAAGTATCACCATAAGGGTGCTTTCCCCCAGTGATACAGAAGAAGAGAACACAACCTAAACTAAATAAATCTACTGCAAGCGTTTGTCGCTGCTGAAGAAGTTGTTCAGGTGCTTGCCAACCTGAACTACCATAACCTGTGGTTCGACAACAACACAATATAAGCAAAAATATTTGAATTGGATAATGTTCTTAACAGAAAACAGAATTTCAATTTCTCTTTTTTAAGAGAAACAACTTATCCCAAATCTGTACATTCAGATCCTTGGAGATGACTTACCAGTAGCATGTTGTGTTATGGAAGACTTATCCTCTGGAAGGCGCTTACTAATACCCATATCTGAAAGTTTTGCACTTAAAAAACTGTCCTTATTGATCAAAACATTTTGAGGTTTCAAGTCTCGATGTATAATTCCAAGTTGATGCAAATGGGCAATCCCAGAAACCACGTCCCTACAAAAATATTGTTACTTCCAATTCAAGTGTTTGCTAAAATCATCAAGTGACACAAGTGGAATTGAAGATGCAAAACCAAAAGAGTGAATTTGTTATAGCATTTGTACGAGAAAAATCTATACAAAAATAGAGGAACCAAGCAATGCTAGGGGAGGAAAATTTGGCTAACCTCATCAATTTCAACAACTGGAGCGTAGGGTATCCATTAGCCTTCCACAATTTAATATTCTTGTTGTTTTCCAATATTTTATGTAACCGAACTGTGTATTCATTAGAAAATTCAGAATCCTGATCCTTGGTGATGGCTTGACTTTGAAAAGATTCCGAATAAAGATAAATGAGGTCATTCAAGTTACAAGCACAACGTTCCAAAGAGAGATAAACAAAGTCTTGATCATGCTCGACTCCATACCAGCGGACAACATTAGGATGTTGATCAGAGGCAATAAGATTCTGAATCTCTTTCACAGCGACATTATGATGAGTCCGAACAAGGCGTTTAACAGCCACTGAACGACCATCATATACTCCCTCTAGTACAACAGTACCATTGCTTCCCTTAGCAATTTCTTTCTTTGAAACAATTAACTTACCAATCTTACGGTTATCTAGATAATCATCAACAACCTCGGTAAATGTCAGCAAAGCTTTTCTTTCACTTCCTTCAGAAATTAAATGCACATCTGAGCTGTAGTTTGGGCTTTTCTTGGAACTTGAATTACTATTCTTGTTTCCCAATCTCCGATTTTTCTTCTTTTTGGGAACCCCAGCTTGTACCTTCTTATTCAATTTTCTCTTTTTCCAAGCCACTATGAAACGGTAAAATACAAAACATGCAATGATAAATGAAATAGGGTACTGCAAATGAAACCTTGCAATGGTTTTAGTTAAGGCAGTCATGAAGAGCACTTCCCCAATGCCACTGGCGTTTCTACTCGAGATCCCTGAATAATTAGTCTCAGTAGAAGGCAGGGCAAGCACTTCTCTACGTGGAATGCTTTTGGAAGCTACTGGAGTTAAGCCAAAATCCCTCGGGAAAATATTGTATTTAGGAGCAGGCAAAGGGAGTGATTCGCCCGCAGGAAGCCCACCAACTAGTCTGTCAAATATGGAAAGAGGCTCTCTAAACCTACGGTTGCGAATCTGAAAGATCATAGGCTTAACTTGATGGGATAAGACCGATTTGGAATCACTCTTGTATCCTCCACCAAGCTCATTTCCAGAAACGGGAAACCTAAAAAAAGTATCAAATTCAGCAAATGTCAAGTTCCATAAAATTTGACTATTGGCAGGAGCATAGTGCTGCAATACATAATCTATCCTCTTGATGTAGAGCAGCTGCTCAACTGCTTCCAAGTTCTCAGAATCCGACTCTACCAACTCTTCGATATCGTTTCTCAACACAACTTGTTTGTCATCATTATCATCATCATCATCATTCTTGATACCACGAGAGTAAGAAGCATCTGAATATGTATGAATCAATTTCCCAGATTTGGCATCGACCAGAAAAACTGTAGTTGTCCTTGATCCTAATGTGACTCCTCCATCTTCAGTTATATGTGGTGTAGTTCTGATATAGTCATCAATACTCACCGGCAATTCCTAGAACATGAAGAACACAATCATTGAGCAAAGCAATCATATTTACAGGAATGTCGATGTTGAGATTGGTTGGAGAATATTTTCATAGAAATATCGTTAGAGAACATTGATATCAGTCAATGTACAAAAATAAAATAAAAGTAAAATCAGTATCCATGTTGACTAGGTCGAAACTATAAGACATCTAAATTACATAATATGATGATATTTGAAGAATATCAATTGACTTGTCCATACTCCATATTTACTTTCTTGATTCTGTAGATTGAAACCAAAAATATATTCTAGAAGATTGGTGGAGGTGAATTGGCATACCATAACTTGGCCTTGGCGCTTGCTGAAAATGTATAGCTTCCCATCATCACCAAAATCGACAAAAACATCAGTGATTGGTTCTGATGAATTATTATCTCTAGAAGTACCATTTTCAGTGTTCGGAATATTCTGATAGGCGGAATAAATAGGCAAGCCTGAGGACCGCGACCACAGTACTTTCCTTGAAGTCGTGTCCACGAAGTACAATTTTCCATCCAGATCCACTACCAGAGCTACATCATTCTTGCTGTTCAGGCCCCAATCATATATAAAAAATAAAAAATAAAAAATAAAACGCAAAAATTAACATTTCTTTTAGCAGAAATTCACAATTTTCTTATCAATAACTATATATATACATATATAGCAATTAAAAAGAATGAATTGAATCGAAAACTATGAATAAATAAAAAAGATTTATACTCACGGCGTAGGAGGCAAGAGGGAATTGAAGGAATTGGGGATGTTGGGATTGGGATAAGAAAGGGAGGTTTCTGAGGTCTCCGAGTCGGCGAAGCATCCGATGACCGAGGCAAGGACGATCTTGAACAGCAGAAGGAAGATGAGGGATCGTCTCATTAGTTAGGGCTTTGATTTGGGAATCAGGGTTTTGATTAGTAGTAGATTGGATTGGGAATTTCTGGGAAGCTTCAGAGCCAAGATAAATTTAGACTGAGAAAGAGAAAATAATAGGAGAGGAGTTGTTTCATGAATCGGAGAGGTTTGGGATTTTGTTGTCGCCGGAGGAAGTTACTGTTCTGGTTCTTCAGCCAACCAGAGTCTATATATACATATATATACAAATATATATTATCTATATTTCTATGATCCCAAGTACAGGTTCCTAGATTCAACGTGGAAACATCATCTTCTTCATTTGTTTAAACGGAACAACGGAAAGTAAGTACCCAAGTTCAATATCGCCACGTCATCGTAACTATTGCCTACGAGGATTACGTCTCCGGCGTGTCAACTACCAACTTTTTTTTTTTTTTTTTTAAATTTTTAAGTAAGTATCGTTGTTAACCCCATTTTAGCTCGATGTGTTTATGCGCCTGAGCTAGGATTTGGTTACCGACTAAAATTAATAAAGTTAGAAACTTTTTAAAATTTGAGTTATTAAATTAGAACCGAAGATATAAATATCAAAATCGAATTTACTTTGAAAAATAAAAGATAAAAAATAAAAGCGAAATTATTAGATTGGACCAAATGTATTCTAAGGAGGTGTTTGGTGAATGAGTTTAGTTTAAAATTTTTAAGTTTCAATAGTAATTTTTCAGAAAAAATAAAAAAAAATTTCAGAAAAAATAAAAAACTTTTTCAGAAAAAGACAAAAATCATGATGAAAAAAATAAAACTTAGTTTAAACTAAACTAATCACCAAACTAACCCTAAATTGCATTAACATTTAGTATAATGACGTATGATCGAGTGAGAATGGGTCCTCCCCCACGGCTATACATATTTGTATCGCATGTCCTCTAATATTGTCTATTATAAATGTCGTGTTTGCGTCCCTTGAAAGCTCTTTGGTGCTACGACTGTAATCAATAAAATTACGCATGGATAACACCGGATTTAGAATCAATTGTAAAAGCAACAAAGTCAACGCAGAGTGGGGAGAATGCATTCATCTTCAATGTGGAAAGAGCCCTCCATCTAGGATGACAGGATGAGGTGGCTGAAACTGAGGTTGAGTTGGAGGAGATCAACGGCCTTATTATTCCCGATCAATAGGGTTACGGCCGAACTAATCAGAGCTCAAAATTTGGTAAAATGTTCTCGTTCCAGAAGCCAATATCAATATTTACTGAGTTTCAAAAAAACACAAAAAAGAAAAAAAAAAGAATAATTATTTAAATCAAATGGTATCTTCAAAAATGTTATTTTAAATCATAGTATTTTACGTGATCAATTTGCAAGATATTTTAAATCATATTGGGATAAGTACTTAAACCTCTTTATATTTGAAAAAAACGTCATAAGTCATCTTATGTTCTGTGGAATGCTTCAATCTTATTAGAAAACTTCTTTTTTTTTTTTAAATAAAATTTTAAGGTTTGAAAAGAAAATTTTTAGTGCAAAATTTGTCAAATTGATCAAACATAGAGGTATAATAAGATTGTTAAATTGGTTGTTTTGCACTTTAAATTTGGTTGCATTTTTGTCAAAATGGTGCTTTTCAATAAGAAATTTCAGGAATAGGGGATGATTGTGATGGGATTTCCTTGCAATAGCGGGGTACCCGGCCCACTATAAGGCTCTCCGGAGTCATTTTGACCAAGGCTAAGAAAATATTTTTTGAAAATGGTTTTGTTTTGAATATACAAAGAAAAATAAGAGTTTTTTTTTTTTTTTTAGAACAATGCTGCCCTATTGTTTTTAAAATTATATTTGGTTGTAAGATTGGTTTGGGTCCTTAAAAAGGTGAAATTGTATTTTGGATGTATTTAGGGGGGCAAAAAAAAAAGTGTCAAATTGTAGAAATCTTAAGAAATGAAATTTGAAAAGGAAAAGCAACTTTCTGGCGTTTTGTCACATGATTCCATTGATGACAAATTATTCCGACTGACCATTACAATGAAACGGAAACCGTCTTAATTTATTCATATATGTAAAAACTAGCAATGGTTTTAGTTCCGCTCTTGGATTTCAGTACAAAGTAAGCATTGAATGAGATGAAACCAAAAATAAAATAAAATAAAATAAAGGCAGAGTTTAGTTGCCCCCCTATACAAGTAACAACAATTAGACCAAAAAAGAGGCTGTGGATTGGGTGGGTCTAAGCTTCATAGACTTTGCACTCCTCGTCCGCAGGGTTGGTCTTGCAGAAATCCTCCAGCGGGTCTCCGCTTCCCCCAGTCCCCGCGCCTGGCCACTTGGCCGCCACCAAGTGTGCCAAATCTACCACCCTTTGGCTGCATTTCCACAAATCACCCCACATTTTAGAGTACTAAACCAAAGAGGCAACAAAAAAAAACAAACAAACAAACCGTGTTGGGATAGAGCCATGTCCTCACCTGTATCCCCACTCGTTGTCGTACCAGGCGACAACCTTGACCATGTCATCACCCATGACCATGGTGAGGGAAGAGTCAATGGTGGAAGACACGTCGGAGCAGCGGAAGTCAACAGAGACAAGTGGGACATCGCAGACATCCAAAATGCCCTTCAATGGCCCCTCCGCTGCCTTTCTGAAGGCTGCATTGACATCTTCTGCGCTGATGCCCTTCTTCTCGACGTTGATGACAAGGTCCACAACTGAGACGTTTGGTGTGGGTACACGGAGCGCAATGCCGTTGAGCTTGCCCTTCAATTGGGGAAGCACCAGAGACACAGCCTTGGCTGCTCCGGTGCTTGTGGGCACAATGTTGAGTGCTGCAGCTCTTGCTCTCCTCAAGTCCCTGTGTGATGCATCCAACAGCCTCTGCCAAAATGAAACAACACGTGAATTTAAGCTATAGTTCGTGTTCATCTTATTGAGGGAACTTTAAAATTGTTCACACCTTCAATTTATCATTCTTTAAAAATGTTCAAGATTCAGTCAAAACTATATGATTTTCCCTACATTTTAAGCATCTTTCAAATCGTTTGAAATGGTTTTGACGACTGAATTATTACCTGGTCTCCTGTGTAGGAATGAGTGGTTGTCATGGTTCCCTTGACAATACCTGCGTTAAAATTGAACGTGTTACGTCAGTTTACACTGGCATGCTCTACTGGTGCGGTTTTCTTTTCACCGAAATAGAGTACCTTACATGAAGCATGTGACAAACACAAAATCAATATAGACACTATAAAAATGACCAAGTGCTTACCAAATTCTTCATCCAAGACCTTCACAAAGGGAGCTAGACAATTTGTGGTGCAAGAGGCATTGCTGCAAAACACATGGTATTAAACGTTAAAAAGTGCAGACATATACGTAATTTGGAGCATCCAATTGACTAGAAGAAGAATCCTCACCTGACAATGTTGGAAACGTCATGGTCGTAATCTTGTTCATTCACACCGACAACGTAAGTTGGAATGTCGGCACCTTTGGCCGGAGCTGTAATAATAACTTTCTTTGCACCGGCTTGAATGTGTTTCCCAGCGCCAGGGCCGTCAACAAAGACTCCAGTACCCTGTTGGTTCAATTATGTTGAGTCCATCTCTTCTTACATTAGTTTAAGTACGGAACCTTGTGAAACCAGTATATGATACAGTACGACATTCGCTTAATTTTGTTGTTATCAATAAGCAATTTTGTATTGGAGGAAATTTACCTCAATAACAATGTCAATGCCAAGTTCAGCCCAAGGAAGCCGGAGGGGGTCTCTATTGGAGACAACCTTGATGGGCTTGCCATCCACACTGATGGTGGTGTCGTCCACAATTTTCACGTCGGCTTTGAACGTACCGAGCATTGAGTCATATTTCAGCAAATGTGAGGCCTGTGTTATGTTCAACAATCTATTAGCAAATTATCAAAAATAATAATAATAATAATAATAATAATTTAGTCTAACGATTTTACTCTTACCAGGATTAGGAAAGAACTATGGTTTAATTCTTGTTTTTTGGGTTTTACATGCATCCCAAATTTTAGTCATTGGATGAGCGATAAAACGACTTGAACTGGTCAAAATCAGGCTGTTTTTGTGCTACTGGGGTACAAGCAGATAAAAGGCTTAAAAATTTTCAACAGTCCAAGTCGTTTTAATACTCATCTGGGTGCTGAAACAGACCAAAAAAAAAGGGTAGTAATGTAGTCATGCTCCTAAATTAATTCCACAGAAAGAGAACAACAAGTGTATTGACTCTCACATTCTTGACACCCCCACTGTCGTTGACAACGATGACGTCGAGGGGTGAGTTTACCCGACCATGCCAGCAACGAAGGAAGTTCCTGCCAATGCGCCCAAATCCGTTGATCGCCACCTTCAATTTGGCCACAGTTTCTCCCTTAACAGGGGTTGATCCTGCAGTCTGATTTGGAGATTTGTACCACATCATTAGCTATGTGACCAAGAATTAGCATTTCAGTTTGTTGGACAAATCATCACTTTAAGAATTAGCCCGCCCCCTTATAAAAGCGTTCAGAAAACATGTCTATTTCATTGTGACTGGTTGAACAACGAATATATCATAAACATGTCTATTTCATTGTGACTGGTTGAACAACGAATATATCATAAACATGTCTATTTCATTGTGAATCGTCGGACAATGAATATATCATATATGACATAGAGATCTAGCTTCATTCAAAACTATAAGTTCAGACTAAAGCAATTAAACATTGGATGGACACACATATCCAGACACAAACTTTTGGTGTACAGCTACATATAGCTCAGCGGAGGGAGATTTTAAAATTTCCATCTTAATGTTTAAGAAAAATAATAAAATTTAATTTCTAGAACTTATAACTGCAAAATATGATCAAATAATTAGAGGTAATCGGGTTAGTTAAGTCATTGCCATGGGGGTAAGTTGAGCGGCCACGACATCGAAGAAGGAGGCCTCTCTCCCATTCTTGGAATAGGTGACGCATGAACTGGATCTTAGCCCAGAGAACCCGGCAACTTCTAGTTTCTGCAAAGCCAAAGAGATTTGGAGAAAATACTTAGTACACATATATAAATATATGTTTGTATCTATATATAGAGCTTGATGACTTGTGGCAGGAAGATAATATACCTTAGAGAAGCATTGAGTTGGGAAGGAGTTGGAGGGCTTGGAGTTGGGAGGCCTTGTGTTGGTTGGGATTCTTGAAGAAGCAAGAGCTGCGTGGGAGGCCATTTCTTGCTTTGCAAAAAAGATGGAGAGCTGGATCACTTAGACTCTTCAATTCGTTTTTATAGTTATTTATTTATTTTTTAATTTTTTAACTTTCTTTTCTTGGTTTTGCTTCTTCTTCTTCTTCTTCTTTTTAATTTATATTTATTTTTTATTTTTTATTTTTTATTACAAATAATGGTGGTGAGGAATGTGTGGTGAGAATGGAAGTAGAAGATTTATGAGATAAGGCCAGCATGTTTTGGCCTGAAACTTGAAGAGAAATATGAACCTCAGATCATTCACCTCCTCTTATTTTTGTCTTTCCCCAAAATACCCTCTGAATATTTTTCTTCCTTTTTTGATTTCTTTGTGACAAAAGTCTGTGTGTCAAAATTTGAGCTACAAAGCCTTTTTGTCCCCCCTTCCCCAAAATCCAATTTTTAAGATTTTTTGCTGGAAGAAATTTATGGCTAAAAACAAATCATTGGTGAATGGTGGAAAATGCTTTTTGTTCGAGAAAAATATCCCTGACTAAATGTTTCATGTTCCAAGTAATTTTGTTATTTTTGTTAAATTTCAGAATCGTTAATATTACGAACAAGAACCAAAGCTATTAAATATAAGTTGGGGACTAATTGATCAAAACAATTTTAAGCACTAAAATGCTACTTTGTTAAAAGTTCAGCAATGTAACCCAATATTTTTGCGATGACTTTCAATTTTCACAATCAAAGCAATATCTTTCTGAAAATAAAACACACGCGCGCGCACGTTCTCTCGCACAAGTAGAAAAATCCCATGGTTGTTTTAGTGGGAGCGGGTGTAGTTGTTCTAAAGTAATCGGTGCCGTTTAAAAACCACGCACACTTATTAATAATAACTAATGGAAAGGAGATTACATAATATGGAACTCGCATATGAGGATCAACCTTTTTATTAATTATGACATATAACATCACGAAGGCCCATTGTTCCCTTACAAGGTCATTCAGTCGCTTTTGAATAACTCGCGTCATACATTTATCCAGAGTACCAAATGGAGCATGAATGGATACTGAACCATTCAAATTTCAAGTCACAAAATGATATGTCAAGTCATTGTTCATTCAAAATGAAATCAAATTTATGGCATCCATTCAATTCATTATTCTCCAACTCATTCATTCTGAATTGGGATTTTAGTGCTTTTAATCCATCAACTTTTATAGCCTGTTTGGCATGACTCGGCCTTCCTGAAGGCATCTTTCAACCACCCTATCATAAAAGAAGGTTTCAAACACTTGACTAAAAACTCAGAGTCTAACTTCGCTTCTCTTCTTTACTGGCCAAAAATATAAGCAAAAACTACCCTCTTTTTACACTAACTAAAAGTAAAAATGAAAACTCTATCAAATAATCCCAAAATATTATGATGATTTGCTCCTTAAGACTTCGCAAGCCTAACCTCTCAATTTAATTTTTGCGACAACTTTTGTCACTATCAAAAAAGATTGAGAACGAAATTTCAAAATGGTCAATTTTCACATTTAACAGAAATAAATACATTCACATGACGTGATAACTTGAAATTTTCATATATATAAAGTCACACAGAGTACAAAGATTCTATTGACTGTCATTGAAAACCTTCGAAAATTTGAAGATTTTCCACTTTATGTGATTGCTATTGTAAATTTTTCTAATTTTTGCGAGAATGGCAGGCATGTGGCTATCGTTGTTAAATTTCAAAAATCTTTTGTTGACCAAAAGACTTGGGGCCAAAACAGCCAAATTAAAAAAAAAAAAAAAAAAAAAAAAAAAAAAAAAAAAAAAAAAACTGTCACCTCTTAAAAAAGTCAAGGACTCAGGTATGCATACAACCCTTCTAAATTTCAGTTTGTAGTAGTTCTACAATATGCAAACAAGAAATCGCAAGAAAAAGTGAGAAAAAGGTTAAAATATTATCAAGTATGGGATCATAAGATCAGATAACTGCAAAAATCTATATTCCCAAGCTAAGAGCTGTACTTTAAAAGGAACGTCTATACTGGCGCATGAGCACATAGTAAAGTGTGTGCGAGAAAGTTTAAATTTCATTTCTCAGGTCTAGAACCGGTACCACATTGCAATTAAAAGTAATCTTTATATGGCAGCTTCAATTTCGTCCGATCCCACAGCTACTCCGTTAGGGCCATCTTCTGTTCGGAGCTGAGCGGAAACATCATCTATGGCAGAGTTCAGCTGTGCAATCTTCTCAGCCAATACTTTTCGGGTTTTCTGCAAATGCAAGCATCGCAATGAAAAAGTATGTCTCATAAGATTGGCCTTGCAAAAATCCTATTCATAAGAACCAAGAAAACTCAAGAGAGTTCCTAGATTCTAACAAGCGAACTGAGCAGGGTAATGGAGGATTCTAATATTGAAAGAAGAATTAAACACAAGTAAAATATAGATTCGCAGACGTTCGAGAGGTCTGCTAGCTCTCCCAAATCACAAAATCAGTCCCCAAATTCTTCCCCCACCCCCCCCCCCCCCCCCAAAAAAAAAAAAACCCGGATTCTCTCACTCTCCCTGCTTGTATGGTCCTATCACCAAACTAACTAACTAACTAACTAAATAACTAACCTATACTAACTGACTACCTAACTAACTAACAAGTCCTATCACATATAAATTAGTGGAATTTACTTATATGGTAACATTTCTGGAGATTAGTCATTCAAAAGAAACTAGAAGAAAAACACAAATTCCATTTTTGGGATTCTTCTAAAAAACACTATATCATCTCGTGAACATCACACCATGGTAATATTGCCAAGGACAATGGGCTTTATGGAAACTTTTTAAACCATAAATCAACAGAATCAATCGCCATTCTAGCCAAAAAAGAAAAACAGAATCAATCGCCAAAAACTAAAAACAGTACACAACAAGAAGGTCTGACAACAGAATTCCTTAAAAATACGTGTGTGTGTGTGTGTGTGTGTGTATTAGTGGAAACAGCATGTAAAGTGAAAAGGACTAAAGAAAAAGAATCAGGAAAGACTAAAGATATAAGCTCTCAAAGAAGAGTCAATACTCATCATTCGTTCAGACAACTGCTTGAGGAAAAACAGCATTAAGAACAAGTTCTCACCTCCAAAGCTTTTTCTTCGTCATAGATGAACTTGGGCAGTTTCCTCATCAAATCCTTTCGGTCAGCTCCAGTCAATGCTTTGCTGATCTGTTAAATTTGTTACAAAAGAGAAAGAGAGAACCGTCATGAAAATGATCATCCAAGCTAGTTGCTGCTTGTGGCCATGAAAGAGAAGCAACACCCCATGTCCAGAAAACTACAATACCCGAAATTCCAGAGAGCCCAAATGCTTAAGAACTACAGCGCCAAAATATATAAAAATCACAGTTATTAGTAGCAGATTTAACTCGTTTTATCAATCAAATGTCCCTCATAATAATGTTTCTATGCATTTCTAGAAAACAAGGCCACAAGAAACAAGTCTCACCTGAGGTGCATACACACAACCCAGCGTGCCAACTATAATTCCTCCCAAAACAAAGCCGCCAATAAATATGCCAGCGCTACTTGGTCTTCCACCTTCACTGCAATTACAAAAGGAGGAGATTGACATTAGAAGTTCATTTGTGATGGGGTTAGACTTCGTCTCCCCATAACGCTGTCACTGAGTCTTCACGACCGCTTAAGAAACAAACAAGGAGAGTCGGATTCCGATGTATTAAATATTCTCAAACATTTGGGCTCGGTCCAATGAACGATTTCAACTTGGCAGTGTGGCAAACAATGAATATCCGCACTCGATCAGTTGGTATTGTTTTCTTTGAGGCCCGTCAATTCACCAAGTACAGCTCGGATGAGTATTTGGCCCAACAAAATGAACGACGAATGATGTCTAATCCTTGGTCTTCATGAATGACTAGTTTGTCATTCGGCGTTCATACTTGGTGAACATCACACAAAAAAAGATCAATCCCCATAACTGTCAAGCCCACGATCAATCATGGCATCATGAAAGATCAATCTCCATAACTACTAAGCCCACAATCAATTGCGGCATCGTAACCCACGTTCTTAGACATGTTTCGAATCATTCAAAGTAGTGAGGAACCGCCCACCACTACCCATAAATTCAGACCCACTACTTTCCCTCTATAAATAGAGGAAGACCCCCCTCCTTGAGGGGTGACCTCTCTCTTTCTTTCTCAAAGCCATCATCTTCAGTCTTTTTGCCAAAAACTCAAAAATTGTAATTTCATTGTACGAAAACTTTCATACATAGTGAAACCCTTATACACAAAGGACGTAGCACACTTCCGGCGAATCTCTCTAAATATTAGTGTTGTTATTCTTCATTTCTTTTATTTTCTCTAACTTGCTCGTATTATTTTGTGATTGTAACTGTTTTATGACTTTCATATGCGATGTCCAAGGACCCAAATGAATGTTATTTCTTTATTTACGAACCCCGGTTAAAATTTGCCAGTCGATTCCCAGCATCTACAATTTGCACATGTCCTTTGACAACTCCAAATACCACAACAGAAATCCACAAAAGAAGCAAAAAGGGCAGGGGTTGAGTATAAAGGGGGAATTTGTAATTCAAGAAATACGATAATAGTTAAACAAAATTCACTAGAGATCTCTTAACATAGGAGCAACAACACGTGAAACTCCCTAATTGTTTATTCAGTAAGCAGGCAAATAACAGTAAAAGGACGCGCACATGCACAAGGAAATCAAAACCTTAATGAGTTCAAGAATCCTCTTCAGCCATATTTTCTACAATGTCTTATACTCATATAACACAAAACCTAGATAATAGATTTTTGTTCATTAACAGATAAGTACTTGCAGCAAGTTTCAAGTGAACAATTTAGTTGCAACTGAAGCGTACAGACTGACTGGAACCAATCAACATACCAGAACTAATTACAGACAAAGAACAAACACCAAGTATAAGGGTCGCAAACTGTTAGTTTACCAATTCTCCCAAAAGCTAAAGCTATTAGAAGGTGGGCCAACAATAGTTTTATATTTCAACACTCCCCCTCACGTGCAAGCTAGACAATGGGCAAACGTGCGGACAAGTATTAATTTGAAAGTCCAACACAAATTATAATAAGCCCGAAACATATTACAGGCCCAACACGCAATGATAATAAATGGGGTTAAATAGTGCAATTACAGGGGTTCGAACTCAGGACCTCCTGCTCTGATACCATGTTAGTTTACCAATTCTCCCAAAAGCTTAAGCTATTAGAAGGTGGGCCAACAACAGTTTTATATTTCAACACAAACCAAGGACAAATATAATACCCGTACGCAGCTTGAACAGCGATGGACCTTCTGCAGTTACGCTTCGAATTGAATGACAGGTTTGTCGGGACTGCACTCCCAAGAAATTCAGTGGATCCCTTCACTGGAGATCCTGGCCAAACCAAATAAACAAGAATACAAATAATTACAAAAATTCAACAGCCAAGCTCACTAAGAATTATGGACATCACACAAAAATTGCTAATTGCTTAATCCTAATTCCTAATTCCATCCACTGACAAAGCCCACCAGTTTCTAAAGCTTAAACATTGTAAATCCTAAATCCCAATTTCATCAATTGGAAAATTCCACAGAAAATGTCAACATGAAAATCGGAAACGTGCAGAAATCAAGAAATATTTTTACCAAATGATAGGATAGTACAATAAATGAGTTCGGATTCAGAAAAACAACGATAATTATAGAATCCTTTTTGGGGGATTTATTCGGAAAAATTTTCGGTTCTTCTTTTTAGAAAAATTTCCGAGTTGATCCAACGAAAGATTAAGTTCAGATAACGAAATTAGAATGGAAGAACTAGTGAAGAAAAGCACATTGTTCAATCCAGAAAAAAGCAAAATTCGACACACACTCTTCATATCGCTCACTAGAAAACCAAAAAAAAAAAAAAAGTGAAGCTCAGAATTGTTACCAGAAGAAAGCAGAACTCCGCGATTCTTTGTTAAGATCAACGAGTTGGAAATGGCAGCCATCGTTGTTGCCTGCACAGACTGATTGATTCAGGGGAGAGAGAGAGAAGAGAGAGAGAAGCGAGACGGTTGAGCTGGGAAGGAGGAGAAAATCAAATGCAACGTCGATATTATCTATGCTTCAGCTTAATCGGCTTGTTATTTTATTATTATTTTTATTCATTTGAAATCCAATGTTGGAATATCTCTCAAAAAAAATATCGGGAGGAAAAGCTACGGGTGTCAATCTCTGCACCGTCCGATTTTCAGCGCATTTTGCATTTCCCCATTATGGAACGACACCGTTCCATGTACCTCTTTTATATGTGTGTGTATATATATTGGGGCATAAGGGGAATTCAATGTACTTCTTAGTCCTGTGCGACTATTTAAGAAAGGTTTTTTTTTTTTTTTTTATTTTTTATTTTTTATTTTTTATAAACATTGGGGGATGAGGGGAGTTCCATGTACTTCTTAAGTCCTATGCGACAATTAAAAAAAGGAAGTCCTATGCGACCATCCTTTGGATTAGATTTGAACGGTCCAGATTGAAAATCTACAGTGAAACTTATGTGGGATGACTACACAAGATAACTTTTGAAAAAAAAAAGAAAAAGAAAATTCAGACGTTCTTTGCCTTCCCCCTTCCGTCATCCACAACAGTGTACAAGGAGGTGGGGGCTCGACGGAAGGGATTTGCCCGGCGGCGATGCCTAGCACGGTTGTCGGATTCACGATGGAGTGGTCTCTTCCTCTTCCTCTATCCAAAACTACGAGCTTTGAAGGAAAGGGGCTCGCAACTGGGAGGGTGGCGGCGGAGATCAAGGGCCTCAGGGGCTCCGCACCGTCTCCGAACCTACCCGTCATGGACTTGGGTTTTCCAAAATCCGCGAAATTGCTGGTCATGGTGAAAATCGCCATCTCTGCGATTTCATGCGACAACTCAGATCCATTCACGCCGCCCACGGCGGGAATCCAGATCTTCATCGCGAAGTCCAACCCAACCTCCGTCGCCCAGGTGATCAATGCAGAGGGCAGTTGCGTTTTTTTTTTTTTTTTAAACGTTTTGTAGAGTAATTATCACATATAATTTGTTTTTGTAATGATTGGTATGTCTTTTTTTATCTCAGCCGTTTAAAACACCGTCCGATGATCAATAAAGTTTACACTGTCAATGGGGTAAACCATTGTATTACCCCATTGTAGAATTGGCCTTAACTAAACAATAAAACAAACAAACAAATTGGGTTTGGTTGGATTGAGGTGGACTTCGGCTGGGGCTGACGTGGACTTCGGCTTGTGCTTGTGCTTGGGCTTGGATAGGCTTGGGTTAGACAAGATAGATAATCACATAAAAGACCATTTTTAGAGTCATATATAAAAAATATCTCCATTTTTCAATAATGTTACACAATAGACAGCTAGGATGGGCTTAGGTTAGACAAAAGAAATAATAATATAAAAAAGCTATTTCTAGAGTTATATTTTAAAATATGTCTATTTTTTAATAATACTGTGTATATGTTTTTTTTTAATAATAATATTTGTAATATATATTTTATCATTTTATTATAATTGATATTATTTCCTATTCATACATATTCTTTTATTTTTTGACTTTAATGATGAATTATTTTATGTTAATAAATGTGAATTACTATTAACGAACCCCAATTAGTTATAAACATTATAATAAATATAAAATGTTTACCATAAAAATGATGGTTAAGACCAAAAAATAAACAGAACACAAAATATTAATAATAAAGATCGATGAAATTAAAATACACAATACAAAATATTAACAATAAAGATCGATGAAATTAAAATATTCTTACTTTTCATATTTAAAAAAACCCATGAATTATTTATGAAAAAAGATATTTATTTATGTAATTAATTACAAATCAAATGATTGTCATTTTTGTCTCAACCAAATAAATTGAAGAATAACACAATAAATAGTATCGAATTCTTTACAAAAAAAAATCCTATAAATGAAATTGAATATATCTTTATGATAAAAATTAATTTATTTTACAAAATTTTTTATGAATATTTGTAAATGAATTGAATATTTGTATGAACTAGTATAAATGAAATTGAATATATCTTTATGATAAAAATTAATTTATTATACAAAAAATTTTTTTGAGATATTTCTTTTTTCTTTATTTAACTTACTTTCATTGATGTGAAATCTGATTTTAAGAAAATATTTATTTTTTGATTCATTATCAATATTTACACCTTCCAATAAATTAAAAAAATCTTCACGTTTTCCTTTTACATCTTTTTGTTTAGCAATTCCATCAAAACAACTTTAGCCCGGTTTGGAAAACGTCTGTTTCCAATTTTTTGTTTCCTTTTTTGTAATATCTTTACTTGTTAATTCCTTATTCTTTATCAAGGGTAATATTGTATTTATAATTATTTTTTTAAATGTTCATGTAAATAAAAGAAAAAATGAATATATTTCAAATCAACACTTCTAATTTAGACATTTATATAAATAACTCTAGAGAAAATTGTCCAAATAGTCACATTTTTTTTTTCTGAGAAAATTACTTAAATAATCACATTTTTTTTCATTTATTAATCAACATGACACAAATTTCCCCTTCTTAACTCTAGAGAAAATTGTCCAAATAGTCACCTTTTTTTATGAGAAAATTACCTAAATGATTACATTTTTTTTATATTCATTAATCAATATGGCACAAATTTTAGTTTTATTAGTATCTAATTTGTGTTATATTCGTCTAATATCAATTTTTATCTTATATTGGTGCAGTGATCTTTAAATTTATGTCATGTCGGTGCTTTCCTCTTCTTTTTTTTTTTTTTTTCATCATTTGATCAATGTGACACAACTTTCTCATTCTTCATCAACATGATAAAATTTTAATTTTATTCTTTGTCATATTAGTTTACGATCAAATTTTTGTGCCATAGTTAAGTAGGGCTTCCATCCTAGTGTATTTTTCTTTTCCTTTTTTTTTTTTTTTCAATTTCACTTTTAAAAAGTTTTTATTTTTTTTTATTTTACCCCCACTGAATATTGATTATCCCTATTATATAACAAGCCTTTCTAAGCACTTTATCATTTAATGTATATCCGTATTGAACTTATAAGCTGACTCTATTACTGTATGATGTTGTATATAATTTTGCATTTATACATATATTTGGTCATGGGATTTAAATTAGGTAGCGTGAATTTAAAATGGATTATTTATATAAATGTCTAAACTGAAGACTATGATTTAAAAAATGTCTATTTTTTCTTTTATTTTCATGAATATGTGAATTTTTACTTATAAATACCATATTACCCTTTTATTAAGAATTGAAATTAAACAAATAAAATAATTGATTAAAAAAGGAAAGAAAAAAATCTCTAAAAAAAAATGCAAAACTAAACAAATCTTTTATAAAAAGGAAAGAAGACCATTTTCTTGCTTTATTATAAAGAAAAAAGAACCATAACTGATATTAATTGTATGATATATGAAAAACATTCATTATAATAAATAATTGATCATTAAAATAAATTTACAACAAACATATAAAAAAAATTAAATAGATATTGTAAAGTAATATGAAATACTTTAAAAGCTTTAAAAAAATCATACTGATATAGTAATTATCATAAAAATATATATATATTATAATGATATAGTAATTATCATAAAAAAAATTTTCATCACATAATTAAACTTTAAAAACTAAATATTAAAACAATACCAATAATAATAAATAAATAAATTATCACAATAACGTTACAATTATCATTAAAAAAACCTAAATCATACCAAAAATAAAGGTTTCTAAGAAATCTAAATCATACTAAAGAAATATGATTATAAAAAAACCTTTATTATACTAATAAGCTATCACTATAATAAAAAAAAAACTAGTGATTAAGATAAAAATACAATAATGACGAATAAATAAGGGAAAAAAAGGAATCATAATGAAATAAAATGATGTTAAATACAGTAAAAGGGCAAAATAGGTACTACAAATAGTTTTTTTTGAAGTGGATATTTACGTAATATTGTTGAAAAATAAACATATTTTAAAATAAGACTCTAAAAATAAACTTTTTGTGTAATTATTTCATTTAAAATTTGTCTTGGTATAATTCTTATGAAATTGAACTGCATTTTATATTGTCAACTTGTCATGAAAAATATGTTATGAATTTTATTTTTTCCATAATTTATTATATAAAATTGCATCATTAATTTCCTTTTTTATTATAATGCTCCATACGTCTAATACACCTCATCCAATCTGTCCCATGTTCACACCCTAATAAATAGAGCACGATTTTTTTTTAATGGAACAATAAATGGAGTACTTAGATAACGGTTACAAGGCTTAACAACAAACGAAGACAAAAAAGAAAAGAAAAAAAAAAGAGTAGCTGCAATTAGGGACGCATATTAAAATTTGAGGGGATGCTATATGTTAATTTTTAATTTTAATGGGTTTATATAAGAATTTTTAATTTTAATGGGTATAAAACAGTAAAATTATAAACATGTAATTAATTTTAGTAGAGATTATGTGATTATTATTTGTTTTTAATTGGATTCAAATAGGATTTATATGAGAATTTTTTATATTTTATAAGAATAAATTGTAAAAATTATAAAATTTTAAGATAAATTTAGAAGTACAAAAAATTTCAATGAGGGCAGTAGCTCCTCTTGCCCCCACCTAGTCCCGTCACTGGCTACAATTCGGTTGACTATAGTGTACTAGTAATAGAAAACGTGATAAATAGAAAGATAATGATAATGAAGCTTGGATAAAGTTGAGGAACTCGAGAAACCTGTTGCAGGTGAGGTACTCAAATATGTCAAAATTTTTCCAAGACAGTTAAAAAAATATTAAAGTGACGCACGAGCATGTTATGTGACCCATGGATTTAAATCCAAATGGTGTAAAACTTACAGCAAAAAGTACTTTTTACCCTACTGTACAAACCCGTATCAATAGAATTAAAAAAATAATAATTGAATTAAAATAGAGGATTAATGGTACATATTTTTTTATATTCACTATTGATAAAACTCTATCTAAGATCATTCAATGTTAATCGAGTGGATAAGATATAAAGGGTACATAATAACTCATATAAGCCCTCATTTATAGGATTGCAGGAAAAAAAATTTTTTAAAAATAATGAAATTGAACTCTTCTTCGTCTTTTTCGTCAGGATTTCGCCGAAGGTTTGTGCAAGTCCAGGGGTGAGAGAGTTGTCATTGGAGGTTGTGTTGGGGCGGCCGCAAGTTGGAGAGGTGGGTTTCACCCGAGGTTCATGTAGATCTTGGGGTGGGCTCATTGTCAAGGTTTGGGCAGGTTGGGGGGGTCTGAGTCATGCCGATTTGGCATAGGCTCGTCCTATTGTTGGGGTTTGGGCATAGAGGGGGGAGGGGGTCGTCATTTCACCAGGTCTAGGCAGGTTGGGGGGAGGGGTGGTGGGGTGGGTTTGGGTTACGCAGATCTGGCATAAAGGTATCCTATCGACACGAGGGGGGTTGCAGCAGGGGGCTTGGGCAACGTCAATCTGGTGTTGGAGGGTGGTTGGTTTTCGTCGGAGGTCAGGAGGGGGGGTGGTTTCGCAAGTTGGGGGCCAGCGGAGAAAGAGGGGGAGTAGCAGTAGAACGTTGGGGTTTTTTTTTATTATTTAAATTTATTAGGTTATAATTAAGATGCATCACAATTATCGTACTCAAATAATATGTCAATTGTTGAAATTCATCGAACAGTCTATAAAATGAGCTCTACCACAACTTTTCCCAAATTAAAAATCCAGACGCATTACCCACTTAATAAAACCCATATCACCAGACTTAAAAAAAAAAAAAAAAAAAACAATAATAATAATATTAAAAATAAGCCATAACACACCTTTCTTTCTTTAATCAACCGGGTAAACTTTTTTCCCTACCCTTCAATGCCCTTAAATGTTGTCAATCACTCTAAACCGTTGGATTACTTTGTGTACACTTCAAACATTCTAGAAAAACAAATGGGCAAAGACATACGTAAGCGAGAGAAAAGATATATGACATGTTTAAGCCAAAAGGGGGGGGCGGATTTTTTCTTCTTCTTCTTCTTCTTTTTTTTTTTTTTTTTTTTTTTTTTTTTTGCGTAGATATTGCTTGCTTCCACTTTACAGAATACATATGTATTTCTAAGTAATTATATATAGACAATTAGACTGCTCTAAGCCAGTTTAATGCAGTTGACTAACATAGTTGACTCAGATGTGCTAGTACAATCAAGAAATATGATCTCAAAAGTGAAAAATAAAAGCGCTAATTCCCGAGTTGATGCCACTTCTAGTAGGCCATTTCTATTTGTGAAATTTCTGTTCTCCTTCCCAAGTCACCGTGCTTGTCGTTTTCAGATAAAGATCCATCCAACTTCCGTCTTTTACTACTAGAATTGGTGTCATCTTTCCTCTCATCCATTAAGGAGAAAAATCTCCTCAGCCGCCGTGAGCTCGACTCCCTTTGCCCGTCTGAGATGCCGTCCGGGGGAGCAGCGACGTATAACTTCTTCAAGATTTTGATAAAGTATATTAAAAGAGCGAGGAAGCAAGCGATCCCGCAAATGAGAAATAGGCCCCAGAAGCTTTTGAGGTGAAGCTGGTCTGACTCGAGTTCAGCGCCCTCCATGCTGCACGCACTCCGCATCAGCCACTTATCGTGGATCCTCTGGAGATCGCCGTTCTCTGACAGCTGGAGAATCGCAGTCGACATGTCCACGGCCAAAGGAGAGTCCCGAGGAAACGCCTGCCACAACGAGCAAAGAGGTAAAATATGTCAAACCCTTTTTGTTCCTGATAGTGTATATTAGGATAAATTTGGCAATGACAAGAAAATATAAGCTACGTATTTACTCACAAAACCCCAGCCACTTTTGGTGAACTCCTGGCCAACAACTCTAAATTTGCATTGTGTTGAGAGGAAGAGTTCGATGTAAGGGCGTTCATCGACAATGGCAGCAACGCCTCCTTTACTGGGACCATCCTGAAGTGCCTTAGCATAAGCTTCAGGTGTTCCAAGAGCAATGAGCCTAGACTTGGAAATGCCAAGTTCCTCAATCAGATAATGCTCAGCGAAGGAGCCTATTTGATACCCAATCGGATCGTCATTGGTTTTCAAGCTGTCGATTCCTTTAATGGGAGAAGATAGCTGCTGCACTGTAAGGATTGATGTCAAACTTGCTGTGTAACTCGAGTTGATTATCAACACCACAAAGAGCCATATGATTAGTACGAAACGGCCAAGGGTGCTCATCGTGTTCTCTCCTGCAAAAAGGATCGAAAAAACCAACAACAATCAATTGAACATCTTTACACTACTCTCTCGTAAAAAGAAATTTTACTCAAGACACTTACTGTGAGCAAAAAACATCGTTGAAAAGCTAAACCTGCAGGGTTAACGAAGAAGAGATGAATTAGAAACAAAATACTGCAAAACACTACATGGCGTTAAAAAAAATAAAATAAAAAATAAAAAAACAAACTAGCAATTTAGCTATATAGAAAATTTTCCTATGGATAGGACATAAGCAACATAAGGTTATAAAATGCAAGCAAAGAACTCACCAGAGAATGGTTATAAGCTGCCTTTTTGGTGGACCCCTGAACTCATCATTTATTCTATGCTCCAGAATCCACACAACTATTCCAACAAGAAGGAAGAAAACCGCAGTTACTGTCCACATGAGTGCATTAAACGGCCGTAGGAAAGCCCAAGCGCCGGTGTTCATTTTTTTAAATGGAGCCACGACAACAAGCCCAGATGCAGCATATGGCTGAGTAAAATCTACGATCCTTGTCCTGTTTGTGACAATAGCAATATCGCCAATGGCAGCATCAAAGGACTGTGAGATGAACAAAATGATAGAATCAGCCAATTGCTTAAACTTTTTCTTTATATGATTTTAAACGGTCAAGTAATAATTAATTTTCAACGTCCACAACTTACACCGGCTGCGATCATGTTCACAAGTTCTGTGTAGCTTGGGTTTTCATGACCATCTCCAAAGGGGATGAACTTAAATGGCACTGCATATGGTAGTAAGTTCACAGCAGCAACAAACACATCTACACAGAAACCCTTGAACGTATCGGTTCCTCGCACTTGAGACACAAATTCTTGGTAACTGACCCGCTTAGGCACACCAATTCTTAGTTGCTTACCATTGTTTGGGAACACCCAACCACGTGGCTTTAGCGATGTCTCCCCTGGCCATATAATGCTGTATAACTGCTGGTTTGCAATTGAACGATTAGGTGGCCTAGAGTAGAGCGTCTCGGGAGGGACAGTTGATAAACCAGAGTAGTTGCTCCAGTAACCGATTCGGCGAAAACCCGTTCCAAGCACGTTGATAATATCAAATGAAGGAAAAACAAGAGATCTGTCCGAATCAAACCTAATAGGACCTGTCAAACCAACAAAATTACTTTGCAATATGTTCTTCAAGAGGAGATCCCCTTGATCAAAAATGCTCATTGCCTCGAGGTGAAGTTGCCTGCCTTCCGTGGACTTTATCTTGGAATCATTAGAAAAGGAAATAACACCACCCTGATCGAAAAATGCATCAATAGCATGAGCAACCATCCAAACAGTATCATAAGCATAGAGTCCATAAGAACTCAACCCCAGAGAACCACCAGTCAACTTGCTCCACCTAGAAGT
Organism: Ficus microcarpa; assembly: GCA_025413485.1. Taxonomy (NCBI): domain Eukaryota; kingdom Viridiplantae; phylum Streptophyta; class Magnoliopsida; order Rosales; family Moraceae; genus Ficus; species Ficus microcarpa. Next base: position 31,471,662 of record CM046377.1, read on the forward strand.
AAAGGCTCTCTTTCTATCCGAATCCGGTGTATGATGGCGCAGAACAAGCACTCCTTGCATTGACTCCATCTTTGACGAGGGAAGAGGAAAAGAAGAGTCCAAGACAGAAGAAAGCCAATCCGTGGCTATCCATACGAACCCATTGCCCATCATTCCAAGATACTGTGCCACAGAGAAAACAGTGAAACCCGACTCCGGATTCACATGAAGAACTATAACTCGAGATTCCAGTAACGCAACCTTAACAAGAAGATCCAAGATTTCGCTCCTAGGAACAACACCTGGTGGGATTGGCACCTTGTAGGATATTCTACAACGCCTCTCTGCAAGTTGATCACCTAAGGCTGATATACCATTTCGTCCAAACTCATCATCTATGAAAATGGCAATTACCTCCTTCCAACCATAGAAGTTTACTATCTCGGCCACAGCAGTCATTTGATACAAATCACTCTGAATTGTCCTAACAAAGAACGGGAATTGAAGGGAAGAAAGAGTTGGGTCTGTGGCCGCAAACGACAACAAAGGGGTCTTGAGTTCATTCGCTAAGTGTGATGTAATATGTGCAACAACAGAAGATTGCGGTCCTATAATGGCGATTATATCTTTCTCCATGAGTTGCAAAGCTGAAAAGTAAAAACGACACATTCATCATAGCCTACTATGTCGAGATTTTTCGTTAAACAATCCAACCATCGCTCAGATGATATCATAATCATCAATGCCAAGTTTAACAAAATCTTAAAGTTCATAATTATGCAATTGCTATCCATAGAATTCTCTAATAGACTTGCAAAATCTCAAAAGGGAAAGTTTGCGGTAAAAAAATACAAGGTAAAAGTAAGTACCTTCAATCACGCCAAGAAATCCACTGCAGTTGGAGTTTTGCTTCTCCACAACAAGTTTAGTCCCATGGAGTATGCTGGGATTTGAGTTGATATCCTTAACTGCTTCATCAATGGCAAAATTGGCAACTCGACCGATTGTAGAATCAAAGCTGAAGATGGCTCCGATATGGACCGCAGCCGGACTTGAAGAAACATTTTTGCCATCCCCAAATGGAAAATCCCCAAGACAGAGAAACACAAACGGAAGAACCCAAACAAAATTCATCTTGAACTCCCTAAAAACCTTCCTTTTTGTGCCCAACAACATGACACAGATCCTTGCCCTCCCCGGTGGGATTTTTGTAGAACTCGATTCATAAGCTTACAAAATTTCCCATGACACCCCCAAAAGAGATGTTCAAACCAGAATTCCTCTGCAAAACAGAAAAAAGCACAGGGGCCTTTAATCTATTTTCATTCTTGACAGTACTATGGGAGAAATTCAGAAATAAACAACTAGTTTACACAAAAACCAGATAGTGAAAATGGGCAGCACAAGGTTCCTCCTCTTGTTCTTGGTGATTAGGAAATAAATAAATAAATAAAAACAAAAAGAAAGAGGCCATCATGTCCAATAATGATGATTAGCAAAGTTGACTTCAAGTTGCTTCCTATTCAGGAAAACAGAAAAAGCATTTTACAACTCACGTGATAAACATTATAACATTATCATCTCATTTTCTTTATTTGGGTTTCTCCATTTCAGGAAAATTCTTTCAAGGGACAGAAAATAAAACGTGAAACACAGCAATAACCAGAACATTTCTTCTTTTGTTGGAAAGAGACTCCATTACTACTTTCCTTAAAAGCCCAGAAAGAGAATTTATATTAAAACTCAAAAGAAGTCCCAAAGAAAAAAAACTTACCTCGGAAAAAAAGAGAATCGAAAAATGGTCTGGGAATGAGTTGAGCAACAACCGGTTCAAGGCCTTTGGTCTTTGCTCTTCCTTTGTGGGGGAGAAAAAATATGAGAGATAAAAGAGTGCGAAAATGGGTTTAATCTTTGTCTTTCATGGAAATAGTGTATAAAAACCCTGATCAAAGTTGAAAGGAATGTGAAAAGAAAAGAAAACAGCCGAAGAATACAAACAAAGAATCTGAAATCACGTGGTACTGGCTTACCATCAATACAACTTGAGGTGGGAATTTTTATTGGATACAATTCAAATATTCTCTTTATGTTATTCGGTTTACTTGGAAAATAAAGGTGCCCGACAACGTTCATGATTCTTCTGTTACGAGACGTAAAGAGCACAATGGTGGGGATATTTATGTAGCACAATGGTGGGGATATTTATGTATGTATTTACCGAGCATTATTCACGGTAAATGGTACGGATATTTACGGAGCATGATTCACGGTAATTTTTAACGACATTATGAATATCCACGATAAATAATTCATTTATTAAATATAATTGGCGTCAACATCTTTAAAATATCCTTATAAGTAAAATATTTACAGTAAATCATCAAAAATATATTATTCACCTTAAATATTTTTAAAATATGTTATTTATTTTAAATATTTTTAAAATATTTTATTTATTTATACAGGAAAATGAGCGTTTTGAAAAAAAGTAAGGCATGAATGAGATCCTTGGTAGTGGTACGTATCGTCACGCGTGAGGGAGGTCCTGCAACAGCTTGATTTCAGAAACTCAATTTCTTTTGATGATGTGATCCTTTTATCGGCAATGACTCTTTCTGTATGAATACTTTTTTATTTTTTTTTGTGTATAAGGTTGTGTCTAATAATACAATGTCTTCAAGTCTTTTCTTTGCGTGTTTTATTTCTTTTTGTTGTTTATAATAATGAAGGTGATTTCTTCATCTTCCGAGTTAATTGTTCATTCATCAGATTTAAGTCTTGACGGTGTTTTGATCTTGCTAGAGTTATTTCTATGCAGAGTTAGTGATGGCCTCAGTGCTACTAAGTCTTAGTCTTCAATTGATCGGGGAAAATCCATTGATTGTCGAGGTTCTATCCAAAAAAAAAAAAAAAAGTCTTATATGTGCTCGATTTCAGTGTGTCGATGTATATTCCCATAATCAAGTCTCAAGCATATGTCTTTTCCTTGGAATATCATCAGATTTTACTGGTAAATCCGTTCTTGTTAAAGGGTTTTGTCTCATGTAATACGAAATTTTTTATATTTGGTATTTTTGTATTTTCTTAGGGAGTTTAATGAAATTTCCCCTTCAAAAGAAAAAGAAAAAGAAAAAAAAAAGATAGCGTAGAGCAAAATATGTTATATAATTTTAATATATTAAATTTTGAAACTCTTGTTAAGTTAGTATTATAATGACAAATGACAATGTTTGTGAACAGCCTGAAGAAATTAAAAAAAAAAAAACGTGAATTTTATATCATTAGAATTTTGTTAATTTTTTGTTTAAAAAAAATCTCAAATGCATTAAAAATATTATATTTACCTAGGCAAGTGGCATAGCCTGGACCACAATTAGAAATGAAAATAATAAAGAACGGGGGCAGCAGATCAGATGTGTGTTGTGAAAATGAAATGCTAATTATATTTCATACATATGGTCTATGTCACAGGGGTCCAAATCAGACACCAAAATTTTCGCCTTATGATGACCTAAGCCACCCGCTTTGTCAGCCACTCAACCTTGCTCACGCTATCAAACAAGTAAATTGAACTCATAAAGCTACACAAAGGCAACACACACAAGTACGAGAAAACTCTCAACCCTTTTATTGATCACTAATAAAAAGTATTATGAAGTCTGCTGCAAGATCACACACAACAAACATGTGCTCTAGTGTACACAACTTAGGGGGTGTTTGGTATTCAAGTTTAACTCAAGTTAAACTGTCTTTTTTTAATCTTTTTCTAAAAAAATTTTTGTCTTTTCTGAAAAAAATTTTTGTCTTTTCTGAAAAATCAACAAAAATTACTATTAAAACTTAAAAATCTTAAACTAAACTCATTCATCAAACACCCCCTTAATCTATTTATGGGCAACATAAAGGTAGTGGACAATCCCCACCACTTAGAAATTATCTAAGTCATGACCATGTGTCTTGGCTGCTGGCCACTCCTTGGGCCATAAAAGGCCACCTCTGAACCTGGCCACAGTTATGGCCCTAGGGTGATCCGCACCTTCCTAGGAACGTGGGCCACATGTTAGGCCACGTTCAATGTCTAGCTACATCTCCACATAACTCGACCCTTCGATTGAACCACTCGCCTGCATCCCAGTGGCCTCGCTGGCCCCCTCGCCAAACTAGTCGTTGCTAACCGAGTCAGTGGCCAACTAAGTGCAGCACTCTGGGGCTGTGTCTGAGCGAAGTGCCTATGTCCCCCATTTCTCAGTCCCTATCCAAAGCTTGCTCACTTAAGCCTAGGGGCCTTCACTGTGCAAGCTAGCCTTACTTACACGCGTGCTCATGCCTGTTGCTGCTTGTCTGGCCGCTAGGCCACCTTGCCATGCTATGTTGGTGCTTGCCCTGGCCAATGTTAGGCACCCATTTGGCCCACGCTAGCCCGCACTGGCCTCATGTTACTTTAAGAGAGTCTGACAGTCTATCTATTTAGAGACGGGTACATAGCAAAAGACGTAAATGGATATGAGGGGTCACGTGGATGACGTGTGTGAAATAAGGGAGGGTAAAAATAACAAGAGCCATAAGAGGCTAAAATTGGTCAAAAAGTAATCCATTTACTATAGCCAAATGACAAGAAAAGAATAAATTAAAGTAGCTTTTGGAATGAAAATCAATTTTTTTCTTTTTTTCTTTTCTTTTCTTTTCTATAGAAGAATACAATGATATATATATCGTGCCAAATTCCATTTGCCATTTCTTTTGTGACCCATTTTTTGCCCAATTCCAATTTCCGACCCCATTTCATGCAAATCCAAACGCAACTTCATACTAGAAATATAGCCACCATCCCATCAATAAAATGCCAACGATGTTTCATTAGTCTTTTAGTGTAGGCCGTAATAGATAATGTACATTTATTTTCATTAGATAATTAAATCCGATTGAAATCACATTAATTGATAAAAATCTCGTTTTTTATTAGTTTATGTTCTTTTTCTATGTATAAAATGGTTTACCACATCAAAAGGAGAATGAGAATTTATAATGTAAAAAGTTGAATGTGAACTTATTGGATTGGCAAAGACATATGTCTGCTTTCCCTTTTTCGTCCTTTCCTTTGAAATGAGAATATAATCCTTCTATGATATTTCACAATTGTACTAGTTGTCCTCGTATCAACTGGGGACACCTTTATTCCAATTGCGGATGGGAGAGTCATATCATTTTTAATTAAATAGGGATAGTCATATTATTTTATATAATTTTTTTATTTAATATAGAGGCATAACTAAATACTTTTTTTTAAAAAAATCTGATGTAAAAGTAATTTAAAAAAAAAATCATCTAACAAAATTATATGAATATCTGATTGTTCAAATATTTCATTTTTAAACCATTCCAAAGAAAAGGTGGTCCTCCCATGTTATCTTTCTTTCTTGTCCTCGTATCATTATACCTCAGTGTTTTTCAAGCTCCTTCTGTCCCACTCCCAATAACTCCTCTCAAAATGTGGGGTTTTCAGTTTTAATTGATAGCAGTAATAATTACTATATTGGAATGAACTATTTTAGTCCACTTGTTTTTGAGGACTCCATAAATATGAAAGATATGTGGACATACTACCAGCCAGGAAATGGAATGGTATTTGGCTTTTTTTTCTTTTTTGTTTTTTTTTTTTTGCCCGCTTCTCTTTTTCTTTCTGAGCTAATGCATTTGGCCATTTGCAACAAGGGAATCTTGTAATTTTTCCTTGTAAATAATGTGCCCCTCCACAAAGCACACAACTCGTGATTATTAAAATAATGTTTCCTAGTACGGTTCTTTTTTTGCTGTGATTCTCCTCATCTTACAAGTCAAGCCGAATAGATTTTTGTTCATCTCAACACTCAAGATATTAAGTAAAAATATATATATATAAAAAGAAGAGAGGACCCAATTTCTACAACTACAACAGAGAATTATTATTTATCATTATTAATGATGTATCACTAAATATGTGACAGTAAAATAAAAATAAATCATACGCATCGAAAAGTAAAATGGTTAAATCCCGTTTTGCAGTTTGACAGCTGTGACATGTTGGCATATTTACAGCTACTTTATTACAGATAATTCATCAATAATCGTATACGATCGATAATGCAGATTACTTGGGAACAAAAAGTCCACAGCCACAGACACTAAAACAAAAACAAAACAAACGGAGCAAAAATGTGATTGGGCTTGCCTACTGCTGTGGGTGTGAGAGACCAACAAACTACGAAAGAACCATTTACCTTTGGGCCTCTTCTCTACGAGCCCCTTTAGGCAGGGGGATGAGAACTTTTGGTTTAGCATTCATTTAGCGGGGGAGGAAATTGTATTAAGGCCACCAAAAAGGCAGCTGAAAATGTCCTAGTACATAAGCTACAATAATCAAGTTAAGCACAGAAAAGAAGTAGAAAATTTGATCTTTTATTTATTTATTTATTTATTTTCAACTTCAAAGAATTTTTAGAACAACATAAATAAACAAATTAGCAATTTATAATTTTAATTTTGTATTACGTATAATTTAAGTGATATAACTGTACAAACCAATATGAATCTTTGGCTGCTAATATGTCTTGGGTGGATTGGTTGGGTGTTTGTTTTTCTAATTAAAAAAAAAAACTTGGATTTGAGTCATCTCGTCATGTTGGTCGGACTGCTTTGAGAGGTATTGCAGTATTAATAAATCACCTAAAATGACGAATGTCTCGTTTGGTAAATGAGTTTAAACTCAAATTTTTCATCTCAGTTTTTATTTTTTATTTTTGTTTAAAGTCCATAAAAATTATAACTAGTTTTTAAATAGTCAACTAACTCAAATTTAAAAATTTCAACTTAAACCGTTTCACCAAACGAATCCTCAAACTTATTTAAAGATTTTAACATCTTCCCTTATAATATCACTTTTTTTGGGGGGGGTCATTCATTTTTGTCAGAAAAGGGATGTAAATTGGAGTGCAAATTCCATCCATTCCTATCATAATAATCATATAAATCACGTCTCGAAGTATTTAGGGTTTACGAAGTTAAAGAATATATATATGTATCAGGTGGGCGAAACCCAAAAAAATATAGAATTAAAAGGGTGTTTGGTGGAATAGTTTGAGTTGAGATTTTTAAGTTTTAATAGTAAATTTTTTTGAATTTTCAGAAAAGACAAAAAACTTTTTGGAAAAAAGACAAAAATTTTTTGGAAAAAGACAAAAAAAATTTTTGAGATGAATGATTTAAAATGGAGAGCCAAACACCCTATAAGTTTTTTTTTTTTTTTTTTTTAATTCTGTTGATAGGGTAGGATCCAAAGGCTGTTTGTTGGGTAGATTAAAAGTGGGGCCCATTAAATGGGAACAAAAACATAGGAAGCGCATCATGGGATTATTCGCTTCTTTTTCTTCTCTGCTTTGTTCTAACCTACGTAATTCTTAATCCGATCAAATTTCTTCAAAAATGCCGCTGTAAAACACTAGGGCTGCTTTAGTCTCAGAAGGTTTTGGCGACGGCGTTGCTGTGGCCTCCGACGTGCACATCATTTGGAGCTTGGTCAAGACGGTGTCGAGCGAGAGCAAGCAGACACAAGTGAAGGCTCCGGCGAGGCCGCCCGTTGCCTTGAGGGTGCGCTCGAAGACAAAGAGAGACTTCATGGAGTTAAAAGAAAGGCTATGGGGTTTTTTTAGACAATCATGAACGATGGGTATGAGAGGGAGAAAAGGGGGGGGGGGGGAAGACCAGTTTTCTTTTTTGCGGTTTATAATGAATGTTCAATTCAGCTAAAATGAAAGAAAATAAAAATAAAGAAAAGTTAATAAATAAATAAAGAAATAAAGAAGAACATGGCCGGAAGAAGAAGAAAGAGTTGCTGGACCTGACCGGCCAACTCGAACAGACGGCGTCGTTTTTGGTAAAACACCCAATAAATTATGACTTTTGAAACTCACTGTAGCTCGCTTTTAATAGTTCTCTGTGAAAGGGCATATCTTTACAAGCATGAGGATCAGCTATGCATATCCATAGATTTTAATCCAACGGCTCAAAAATTTTTACCCCATTGGCGAGGTGAGGTGGGGAGATCTCATTTAGAACTCCCCAAAATAAAAAAGCAAATTTGTTTAACCTTAGCCATAATAACAATTTTCTTCCAATCATACACGAACACGTGTATTCCAAGAATCCAAGGCGCTCTCTCGTCCTTTGTGGCCGTCTACTATTTTCAAAATAAAAAATAATAAAAGAAAACTCCTCCGGAGAACAGAGATTCTGACCGTACAGCACGAAAGTGTCAAAGATCCAACGGCTGGGAAGCTCAGCAGCACCAATCACGATATGAACATGAGGCCACAGATCCTCCAATGACAACTGAACACGTGTTCACAGCTCGCCCCCTCACGATGAGATCCACCGGATTACCTGGAATCGCCGGTGGCAACCATAAACCAACGGCTTAGCGCTCTTCCTATCTTTTTCTCCGTATCTTTCCATGCTCTTCTTCTGTCTCTCTCTAAAAAAGCTTTTTTTGATTCTCTTCTTCCTTTTCTATCTGAGGCGGACATCTTTTCTAGGGTTTCACCATTGATCACCGTTTCGAAAAGAAAGATCAGAAAAAGTCGAAGCGTAACTCGTAAGAATCGCCGTCCTCGTCCTCTTCATCTGTTAGAATTCTCCTTTTTTTTTTTTTTAATTATTTTTAATTTCTTATGGTTCCTTGTTTTTGTAAATCTCCAAGAAATTCTGCCTTTTCCCATTTGGTTATTGCAAATTTTCCCGGAAAATTTCGCTACCTCCTCTCTTAACGAGTCGTTTTCCTTCCCCCTCATTTTCCACTGTCCATTTTGAGTTAAATTTTTCTACATTGTGCTCGGAATCTCCGCGAAGATTGCGGTTCTGAAGAGTTGATCTTGTTGTGTGGAATAGGGTTCTGAGATTGATCTGTTGATTGGCTCATTAAGTTATGTGATTTAGAAGATTTTTGAATTGGCGGAGTTGTGAAGATTGAAATTTGAAGCGTGAATCGGTGGTTTCTTGGTCTATTCGGCTTTCGATTTCTCAAAGCTTTGAATTCTGAGCTAGTAAGATAAGGTAGATTTGGGCATTTCTTGAAGCTGTTGGTATACTTGGAAATTATTCAATCTGTAGTTTTGCTTTAACGATAAAAGGAATAATCCCGTTCCTCATAGATTGGAGTTCTTAAGTTAGGAGCTATAAGGAGCTTGTATTTCACAAGATCTGGTTCGGCAATTTATGCTTCTTGATCTGGAAGTCAGTCGCTTTTGAGGTTTATAATTAAGGGTTGTCTGTTGATCTCTGATTGATTTGGAGGGAATAATTATGGCTGCGGGTATGGACTTTTCGCCTCCGTATAGATTAGTAGAAGGGGGTTACAATAAGGACAATGTTTCAGCCATGGAAGACAAAGCTTCCGATAATCTGAATAATATTAAACAAATGTCGAATGGGAAACCTCCGCGGCATCTGTCTGCAATGAGGCATTCTGTGAGCTCTATAAAGCTTCTGGCAACTGCTGATATGGTGAGTTATTTTCAAAATTGCCAGTTGTTGAATTTATCAGGCTACTATTATTGATTCTATATTGACGTTGATATAATGACTAGAATTTGAACCTGACCATCTTCGAATCTTAAGCATAAAAGTTGACAATGGTAGAAATGCTAACTTGGTGAGTTCTTTTTGAAATTGCCGGTTGTCGAATTTATCTAGCTTCTACTGACTCTATTTAAGATGGTAGTTAGTTATAAAAGTCGTATGCTTAATGTTGATATTATCATCAAGTAATTTATGGCATCAAGTGCTGACTTGGTGAGTGCTTTTCAAAATTGCCCGTTTTTGAATTTATCAAGCAGTTACTGATTCTATTTAAGATGGTAGTTATAAAACTTTTATGCTTAATGTTGTTATTATCATTAAGGTTTGAAGCAGTTTAAGATCTACATAAAGCCTTATCACGTTTTCACAACAGATTGTGTAGTGCACGTTAGCTGACTTTCTTTTAACACTTCTTCAGAGTTTGGACGTTGGGGTAATAGCCAATAATTCACCTCCTGACGGGAAACCAGGGTTTCTACCCATTTTCCGATCAGGAAGCTGTGCTGAAATGGGACCTAAACAGTACATGGAGGATGAACACATATGCATAGACAATCTTGTTGAACATTTGGGCAACACTGTCTCTTCACAATTCCCTTCTCCTGGAGCTTTCTATGGGGTCAGTATATCAATTGTAAATCTTCCTGTCAAACAAAGAACTTTAAGTGTACCTCTTGTTTAACCATTATTCTTCTTATTGTAATCATGCATTGTTTGCTATTTGATGCGTTCAAACACCGAAATTTGCCTGGATTGATAAATTTGAGGAATATGGGTACGTTTTTGTAGCGTAGGCGTAGGAGGTGGTTATCCTTTTAAACTAGACGGTTGTGATGATGAACAGGTGTTTGATGGTCATGGAGGTACTGATGCAGCATGCTTTATCAGAAATAACATTCTCAAGTACATAGTGGAGGACTCCAATTTCCCAATGTGTTTGGAGGAAGCAATTAAGAGTGCTTTTCTGAAAGCCGATTATGCATTTGCGGATTCTAGTTCTCTCGATATCTCCTCTGGGACCACTGCTTTAACTACCCTTATTTTTGGAGGGTAAGTTAGTCCTAAATCTTGTTTAATGATACCTTTTGCTTTTGGAATTGGATTGCCTTGGTCAGTTATTCTGAGAACGTTTTAGTGGAAAAGTTTTGCCACAGCAACCATAAATAAAGTGCCTAGACATTGAGCTCACTTCGTCTATTTCTTTTTCTCGCTCTACACAGGACAATGATAATTGCCAATGCCGGGGACTGCAGAGCTGTGCTGGGGAGGCGAGGTAGAGCAATTGAGATGTCAAAAGACCACAAACCCAATTGCACATCTGAAAGACAGAGAATAGAGAAACTTGGCGGTGTCATCTATGACGGCTACCTCAACGGTCAATTGTCTGTTGCCCGTGCTCTTGGGGACTGGCATATGAAAGGTGCAAAAGGCTCTGCCTGCCCTTTGAGTGCAGAGCCAGAACTGAAGGAGATGCATCTGACTGAGGAAGATGAGTTTTTGATAATGGGGTGCGACGGCCTATGGGATGTGATGAGCAGCCAGTGTGCTGTGTCTATGGCAAGGAAAGAACTGATGCTCGACAATGACCCCGAAAGGTGCTCCAAAGAGCTGGTTAGGGAGGCTCTCAAGCGCAACACTTGTGATAACTTGACTGTTGTTGTGATATGTTTTTCCCCCGACCCTCCACCGCGGATAGAGATACCTCAAACCAGAGTCAGAAGGAGTATATCTCTGGAAGGTCTTAATTTACTCAAGGGTGTCTTGGAGTTGTAAACTGGTAACACGAGGAATTTGTTCAAAGAGCCATGTACAGAAACACAAAGGTTCAAATTGACGGAGAGGTATTCTAATTCTTTTTTCTTCCCACGACATTGCCACTGCTTGAGTCATGCCATGATTGGCATTCACATTCCGGGAAATTGAAATAATATCTATTTTTTAGGTTTTATTTTTCATATTGTATATTTTGTACATCTGAGAGAATTTGCATTGTACCAATTGAGGTTTGGAGCCATACATGGTTTGTAATTCTAGTTGTAGTTCTCTTCGATGAAGAATTTTCTATCTTGTTGTCCTTTTTAAGCAACATTATCTCTCAGAATTGTTTGAAAAACTGCATTTTTCCCTAGCTTAATTCTTTTTCCCCATTTTGTGATTGGGTAGGAGACAAAAATCTTCTAAGAGCATTGAATTCTTGGAATATATGTAAGTCACGTTAACCAAGTCCTTTTCTTTACTTTAAAAAGGAAAGAGAAAAACAAAAAGTGTTTCCTTTGACTCGAATTTTTTAAGTCAACATAACGGTACATTTGATAGCTTAAATAATTGTAGGACCAAAATTTGCCGAAGAGAATTTAGCAGTTCTCATTTTTCGACTCTGGCGAGTATTTCCTACTAACTTCGACCGTTGATCAAGTTATTTTGCCATCAGCTTACTTTCCAGCTGACTGTAAGTGAATCTGAGAAGCTCACAGAGTCACAGTTCTCCATCCGATTCATCATTGTCATGGTCGTCTTCTTTGTAAGAACCACTGCAATACATACATTTGTAATATCAGAATGCCATGTATATGGAGAGAACACTGGATGTCAAATTAATCCAAGAGAATATTTTGAGGGACAAATAGCATTCCAAGGTCTAACTGGTTTAATAGACCAAAAATAATAAACAAGGCTTAATTTGTTTTGCTCAGAACTCCTAATTGGTTATTAGTCTAAAGAACAACATAAAAACTTAGTTCCCTGGCAATTTGGGATATTCCGAAATTGTCACGTGTTATACCTACAATGCCTGGTTGGTGTCTGCAATGATAGTTGAAAACGAAACAAGAAAAACAACAATGAATCTAGTTCTACACACAGTACCTTGTCTTGCTGCAATGTTTACTCAGATCTTGACATAAAACCTTGCTTACATCTCCTACTTTAACAGATCCTTTCTTTATCAATTCTGAAAACTGCACGAGCAAGAGATATCAGGGACAAGGACAGTTGAAATTCCTAGATAAAGCAACCCTTAAAACATTCATTTTCGTAGATCTTAAGAACAAGGGATCACCTCATCTTCTGTTTCCTCAAGCAACCTGTCCCACGAACACACAGATTAGACCAATCACCTCCGTCAAAAAAATAGAAAATATATTAATAAAAATCCAACTGCCTCACCTTCCACAATATGTTGATAAATCTTTAGAATAAGCTCGAGCTTCTTGTTTATCTAAAAAGGAAAAAAAAAATTCACTTCATATCAATAGAACTAAACAGGAATCCACAGAGTGAAATCAACAAACGTAAAACTGCCAAGATCACACATAATAAAATTACAATATGTTTGTATTTTTAAAATTTTCGGTTATCATCAGTAGTTTCATGGTTATATTATTTGTTATGTTGTGTCTTAGTGAGAGGGAAAACTTGCATCAGCTCCAGTACTAGGATGTCTTGATACATCATCAATTGAAAGAAATGGACGGACTGTTTCCCTTTCGTCTCATTGATGTGTTTATTTAACAAATTATTAATGCAATTCAAGTTCCAAACAGGTAAGCATACACTTGAGTAACGTGTATCATTCCCTTTCCTTTTTCCTCCTGTTTCCCTTCAAACCCTTTTCGTTTCCCATCACAATCAAATGAATTAGTAAATGCCCTTATGCAAAAAAGTATCATGAGTCATCAAGGAAAGCAACCGTAGCAAATACATACTTGTGAGGCTGTCCCAGTTATCTACTTTGATCCACTCTTGTCTGGTTGGCTCTACCTGAAAACGAAGAATTGTACAAACCCACGTTTTCATACCAGAATAACTAAATATGCAACTAAATATGCTTAGGAAAGGCACTATCAGGATTAATATTTACCTTTCTAAGAGTGTAATCTTGCATCTTTTCACAAAGCCCATCCAGAAGTTCCACAACTCTCAGCTCACTTACTCTGTTGAAAGAAACACAAAGGACAATTATAATCTGTTTGAAAAATGAACGATACTAATCCTACAGTATAGAAAAAGGATATAATTCATCACAGACTCGGTAGGAACATCTCCAATACAATACCAATGATCAAACTTGACATTGGAATAGGAAAACTATTCTCCAATGCAATACTATTTCTAATATCATCTTTGACATATGCTTGATGCTAAATTTGGCATCAAAGTATAGCATATGCCAAACTTTGGCATTTAGTTATTTATCGATATATGCCTTTTCACTTAAACACGAAATTTCCCTTACGAATTCTAAAGCTTAAAACTTTACCAGCAAAAAGTAAATTAAAACAGCATTTTGCATGTCCAATAAGCCACATTTCCTTTTTCTTTTTTCTTTCTTTCTTTCTTTTTTTTTTTTTTCCTTTTCAAATATAAATTCTTCAGTTCAGACATGTACTTCAGAACAAGTCCTCTAATCAATGGCATTTCCAGCACAATTCTAACAGATCAAAAACGAAATGACATCGCCCATAAGTCAAAACACGAAGGAGAGAGAAACTGAGAAACTGAACCTCGTACCTGTAATCGATCACCTTTCCCCTCCGTTGACCTTTAGAATCCAAGCGGTGTCTCATATCCAAATGATTCCTCGGTTTTTCCTGCAAAATGCATCATCTTATTATCCGAAAAACGCCATTAACAAAATTAAAAAATATATATTTTTGATCTTACATTGGAAAGTCCTCGCTCTAGCTCCCCCTGCAAGGATCAAATTCACGAGAAACGTATGAGTCGAATTGAATTTCTTCCAAGTAATCATCCTTTTCAGTCCTGATCCAAATTTCTGGGATCGAAAAAATGGAAAATTAAAAAGAGGAAGGAGAGAGAGGAATCGAATTTACAGCAACGGCGCTGCAGGCAGAGCACTTGTCGTCGACGGCGAAGACGACGGAGAAAATGGAGAAAATGAGAAGAAGTTTGAGGAGCATTAACGAGGAGGTCGTTGTCGTCATCTTCTTCTTTTTCGTCTTTGTTTCGAATCGTACTCTGTTGCACAAGTGAAACGCTTTTCCCACGCTTCTTTTTCTATTGCTAAGTTTCTTCTTCTCCTCTCCTGTAATGGGTCCAAATAATCCTCATAGGGTGTTTGGTTGGTTAGTTTGAGTTGAAATATTTTAGTTGTAATAGTAAATTTTCAGAAAAGACAAAAAAATTTGAGAAAAGGACAAAAACTTTTTGAGAAAAAGACAAAAAAAAGTACTTATTATGAACTTTTACCAAACAACCCCTTAAATTTTTTAAAAAATAACAATTTGATCCTTATTATTTTGTTATCAAGATGATCATAAATTCTTATTTTCTTAGTTAACATGGTCATTTCCATCAAACTCCTTTAGAAATCTAATAGAATCTTCCTAAAATTAGTAGTTTTGTCGTGAAAAGACTAAAATGCCTCTCTCTATCTTGCATCCCCGCGGCACGAACCCAGATCTAGGTTGCGTCGCCGCCGCCCACCCCCCCACACCCACACCGATGTAGTTGCGGCCCCCCACCCCGACACCCTCTCTCTCTCGTAACCCCTCAAGACGAACCTAGATCTGGGTTGTGCCCACGCCCCCCTACTCCGATGCAATAGTGCCCACTAACCCCCATCCCTCACACCCTCCCCCCTTCCCAACCAAACTCTTTCTCCCCTACCCCCCTTCCCCCAAACTCTCTCTCCCCTCCCCCTCTTTCCTTCCCTTTCTCAAACCCATTAGCACGAACCCAGGTCTGGGTTGTGCCGCTGCCGCCCCCTCATGATGACATACTTGTGCCCCCCATCCCCACGCCCTTTCTTCTTTCTCTCTCTCCCTCCTTGCAAACTTAGATCGGAGTCAAAACCCAGACCCCACGAACCCTAACCCCCCCTCCCCCCGTCGTTGTAAAGCTCGGCCTCAAAACTCAGACACCGAATTAGGTCCCTCTCCCCCCCCCCAACACCCGCCATCACTCGAGCACTCCAATCTTGGTTTCCTTCCCCCCCCCCCCGCCACTAAGCTTGGGCCTCGATTCCCCCAAACCCAACCACCCCCATGGAAAGGAGAGGAGAGAGAGAAAAGAGTGAATTTTTTTAATTTTTATGAAATTAATTATTAATTAATTACTAAAATACTCTTTCATTCTATCAGAAATTAATAGAATTAGACGAAAAAAAACTATATTAACCAAGATTTTAAAAGTTCAAGATCATTTCGATTAAACAAAAAAAACCAAACCATCATTTTTAAAAAAATTTAAGAACTATTTAGACTAATTACTTTTTTTTTTCTTCTTTCAAGTCCTACTGTCCTGGCCTCCTATGGATCGAACCTTCTAGAGTTTTGCCCATCGGCTCATGGGTATCAGTATTCTGGCCCCTGTTTGTGGCCTACATTCAAAAAATCCCTTTTCAAAATAAATTAAAAAAATTATAATAAATAATACTTTTTAAAAAATAATTTAAATAAATTGGTAAATTACTTTTTATATATTATATCATATAACTTATTTTTAAATCGTTTAGATATAATCAAACAGCTGAGATGTTACTTGTGTATGGTAATTATTAAACACTTTATCTTATAGTAATATTTGACTAAAAAAATTAAAAAATAAAAAATAAAAAAGAAAATTTAAAAAATCCACCTTTACCGGTGGAAAGTTTGGGGAGGAGGAGAAGCTTCCATCGCTAGGGTCGAGAAAGAGGGAGGGACTAGGCTGGTTGGCATCGAGGGGAAAGGGGGAGAAGAGGCTTCCATCGCTAGGGTTAGAAAAGAGGAAGGGACTGAGCTGGTTGGCGTCGGGGGAGGGGGTAGATCTAGTCGAAGGGGAGTATGGGTTTGTCATTGGCGTCGGGGAAGGGAAAGGGTTGGTCTTTTTAAAATTTTTAATTTATTAATCTATACTAATATAAGATAAGATGTATGATAATTATTATACACAAGCAACATCTTAGCCATTCGATTATATCTTAACAGTTTAAAAATGAGCTCTTTCAATATGGTATATAAAAGGGGTTTTACCGCAACTTTACCCTAAATAAATAACATGTTTTTAAATATTTGAAATAAACAATAGAGTTTTTTTTTTTTTGAAATGAAACAGCACATGTAAATAGAAAATTTCCTAGGATGTAAACACAACATATACCTAGTAAAAACATAAATAAATACTTTACATGGTATGTAAATGCACCATTTATTTGAAAATTTTGACATAAATAAATTATTTAACTGATAAATCTGTTATTTAATATAAATATTTATAAAATCTGTTGTTTATTTTAATTATTTTTTGAAAATTGTTATTTATTTTATTCTCCCTGGACTCCAAAAAGTACTATAGTTTGGGAATACATTGAAAAAAGATGCCAAAGTTCATAAATAAATTTTTATTTTTATTTTAAAAGAGAACGTAATAAATATTGAACAAAACCTAAGCCAGTTTTTTAAACTTTTTTTTAATGAATAATACCTAACCCAGTTGAGTTAGCTAAATAACTCAGCTCTAAAGATGTATGGTTATCAAAACTCAACTACACAAATATTCATACAAACTTTACACAGAAAACTAATTCCAGGAAAGATGATCTAAAATTTTTTGAAGTAGTTGTTCTATATCAGAGTCGATGAATAGTTGGAACTTGATTCAGGATCATCCATGATGGTGTTTGGTTCCCAGTGCTTCTCATATTCATCATTGATTAAACCAAATTCCTCTGCATCTTGGAGATGTACCATGCGGACACCACGACTTTTTGACTTTTCTTCTTTCTCCACAATTATAACAGAAATCAGTGACAGTGAGTGAGACGTTGAACAATGCCTCTACTGCGGCGCTCAGATTGTAGCGCTTGTTAGGCTTGTACAGATACAACATGTTGACGAAATCTGAACTTGGAATTGTCAAATTAGCACACCACCGATCATCGTACACACTTTCGCCATGTTTGCTCATGAGATGGTATTTACAAAACAGTTTGAGACTGCGCTCATGAGATGGTAGTGACCACGAGTACCAACAATGCACGCAGCGAAACCCATGAAGTTGTTGTCGCTCCAATGTGGAGGAAGCTTGACGTTTATTTACCATCCCTCCGACCAATAGTTTGAACCACTCCGGAATTACATTTCCTGGATACGTAAAATGGATTGGACCAAAATCCTGTATGAATCATCAGGAAAATGCTGTAAAATGAGTGAAAAAGAATGGGAAAAAAAAAAGTGAAATGTTTTAATTCCTTGTTAAAAAAATAATAATAATAATAAACATACCGAGCAAATCCAATGATATTGCATTGAGTGGAGAACACTTAATTGGAATTCAGTGAAAACGTTGTTGTGATTCAATTTCAAGCACCCACAGAACAAGAACTTTTGGCCTAAATTTGAACAATTATCATCCCAACTTTCTGATGTGAGTCTAGTATAATTTTCCATAGCGTCAAGATATTTCACGGACAAAGGAAGCTCCGGTAAAAGTTGAAGATATCTGCAACCTCTTAACCCCAACCCTTCAAGACTCGAAAGTCGCTTGATACTTGCAGTTGACATCTGGTACGCCTTTTGTTGTAAGCTTTGCAGTTCCGGGCAATCAAAGATTTCAAGTCTTGTAAGATATTTTGTTAATGAGAGTCTCTGATGTGAACAAACATAATCCCAACTTTCTGATGAGGGTTTAGTAGAATTTGACATCTGCATCAATGACACGCAATTACTAGCATC
Organism: Ficus microcarpa; assembly: GCA_025413485.1. Lineage (NCBI taxonomy): Eukaryota > Viridiplantae > Streptophyta > Magnoliopsida > Rosales > Moraceae > Ficus > Ficus microcarpa. The sequence goes on from CM046377.1 coordinate 31,489,925, forward strand.
AAGATATTTAAAGGACAAAGGAAGCTCTGGTAAAAGTTGAAGATTCCTACAATGAGTTAACCGTAACTCTTCTAGACTCGAAAGTTGCTTGATACTTGTAGGTAATGTGTAGAAACTGTTTCCATCCAGGAATAATGATCGTAATGAGGACAAATCGCCTAGCCATTTGAGAATTTCTGAGATATTGCAGTACGTTACATCTGTTTAGTAAAACAGCTCAAGTAAGCAAGTAACGTGGTACACATAAGTTCAAGTCTTAGACAATGTCCTATGATCTCCATGTCTTCCGGTAAGCTCTTCAGTTGTGAGCAACCACGTAGGTAAAGTTTTCGAAGAGATTTCAACTTAGAGATGCTTGGTGGGAGTCTCTCAAATCTCTTGCACTTATCCAGAAGAAATATCTTCAGAGCAAATAGATTCTCGATTGTTGATGACAGAACTTGTTCGATGTATGTCTCTCCTAGATCTAAATATTCGATATTCCTCGGAACTTCTGGAAACTTTCTAAGAGATTTGCGATCTCTTAGTTTAAGATACTTCAGGAACTCCAGATTGTAAATCTTCCATAAGAAATTCTCAAAGTCAAAATGACTAAATTTAACTAAAACAAAGATAATGAAATAAAAATATATATGTCTATATAAAAAAAAAAAAAATTCCACACCACATACCAGAATCTGAAGGAAGTTATTTGATTTGAGGTAATCAAATAGAAAAAAATGCTGAAGAGATTTCAGGTTATAAAAGCTAGTCGGGAAGCTCTGAAGTCTAGTGCAACCATCAAGATAAAATTCCTGCAGAACACTGAAACACTGGACTGATGATGCAGGAACTTCTCCAATTGCAGTCCATCCCAGGTCTAAGCATGTTATATTCCTTGGAACTTTAGGAAACTTGTCGATAGACGAGCAACCCCTTAGTACAGAGATATCAGGGACTCCAGTTTGCCTGTGCTGCTTGGAATGTGCACCAAGCTTGTGCATTCCTTGAGATGTATTCTCTGAAGTTTTCTAGCTTTCGAGAGATTTGGAATTTCCATGAGGTTCTTAGAATAACTAAGAACAAAATGCTTTAGATTCCCAACATCCTGATACCAAAATTAGGGGTGCAATCACTAAGTTTGTAATTTGTATAATTAAAAACATTAAGATAGTTAATCCTCTGAAATTAAAATCGTTACCTGTACTCCATCCCAGAGATGCTCAAGTTTGCTATGTTGCATGATAAGTTGGACTAGCTTTTGTCATGCAAATTTTGGTGGCAGAGATCTTCTCGGGTATTCGTGCCATTTAAGATATATCAGAGAATCAGGAAGAAACCTAAGATCTCGACGGAGGTGCACTTTGCACTTTTTGTTGTGTCCAGAATTCTCAATTATGAACACTCACAAATTATGCATCCTTTCGAAGACCGTAGGACTGATGTTTCCCCCTTCGTCAATCTCAGATATATCTAATTGTATGCCTTCAATAGATTTCGTTTCCTGACAGTTGAAGAACAATTAAAATATAACTGAGTATGAAGTTAAATTTACTGAAAATCGTGTGCCTGAGATATTAGTATGCATGGCAATAATTAATCCTTGATGCTGTATGATTAGAGAATTCCTTCATTTCGACTTAATGTAACCTCAATGCACAACTGATAGTTACCATATTTTTATTGAAGATATGACAAACCTCTTGAGAATTCGGCAACCTATAACGCTTTTCAAGCCTTTCGGATTCTTGGCGAGCTATATTCCAACCCAATTTTTGCACTCGATCATGCATCCAGAGTTGGTTGTCGTTTCGCATAGTTATGAGAGACTTGCCCATGAGATTATCTATTACTCCAGGGACAGAAAAATCATATTCATGTAGAATTTCTTCTACGTGATGTCTGTCCATTCCCTTGAAGAAACATGCGACATCAAGAAAAATAGCCTTCTCTGTTTCATCCAATCCATCGTAACTTATCTTCAACACATTTAGAATTTTAACAAGCGGTTTTTTTACCAGTTTGTCCAGTGCCATTTCCCAAGTCTTTTCTCTGCGTGAACGACTAAAGAGAAGGTAAGAACCCAAAACCCTTAGAGCTAATGGAATACCACCAACATAATACACCACCCTTTTTGATAGCTTCATGGAATCTTTGGCGAGAGTATTTCCTTCAGAGGCTCTTGAGACAACAAGCCGACTAGATTCGTCAAAATTTAATGCCTCAACTTGGTACTTTAAAGTAAATCCGAATTCCCTAAGCACTCTTTCATCTCTGGTTGTTATAATAATCCTACTTCCAGCACCTAACCAATCACAATCTCCAACTAAATGCTCTAATTGCTGTGACTGATCTACGTCATCTGGAGCAAGGAGCACCTTTAGACTGCACAGCCTCTTTTTAAGAAAAGGCGGTAATAGTGATGGGGTTCCTATGTTTACATTAACTTCCTTCACCAAATCCGCAATAACCTTGCTCCGCAAGTGCCGTAATCCACCAACCACGTTTGATTCTTGGCTGACATTTGCAAGAAAGCAACAACTTTCGAATTCTTAACAGAGTCGGTTGAACACAAATTCGGCAAGAGTTGTCTTGCCTCTACCACCCATGCCCCAAATGCCTACCATGAGAACATCCGGTGAGCCAATGTTTAACAACGATTCAACTCTCTTCATGCGTCCATGAATTCCAACTAGTCCCTTGAAATCATCGCTTAAAGGTCTGTGATTCAACTTCTCTAAAATATCTTTAGCAATGTCTTCAACTAGTTTGGACTCTGGCCTAGAATATTTTAATGGAAAACAACCTTTAGTTAATTAATCTTAATGGAAAAAGGAAAACGAAGAAAAAAAAAATTATACTTCCCAAAAAAAAAAAAAAATCTCTTTTGAGTGACTTTAAAACTTTTACTAAAGTTTCAATAAGACATTGTAAACTATTTTCTAACATTTCTATTAGTTATTAGAAAATTGAAAAACTATTTTGACCCATTAAGCTCTTTAAAAAAAGCCACCACTTACATTCTTCTACTGATCAAAAGCAAAAAAAGCTTTGCAAACCGAGCCCTTACTTCCATATTCATAAAATGTTTCACTATGGTTTTCTGTTTGGATTTTCTTGGTGTATGTGAGCACAGGAAACTTTTTTTTTTTTTTGCAACAAGGAAAAGAAGATCAATAACATAAAGGATCAAGTTGAAACAATAATAACGAAGTATGAGGTAAAGGAAACCTGGTCACTTGAGAATCCCACTCAGATAGACGGGCTGATCCAGTCATAGCCTCCCTCCACTTGTGTACTCTGTCATCGAAACGTTTGCAATGTTTTTTTGAGAGCTTGCCTACAACTTCGTCGTTGACTGGAGAAGACAGGTACAACAAGCTGGCCTGATCGTTTTCTGCATTCTAAGTATCTCCACAAGCTCACCCAAGCACCACGAAGAGTAAGCATAATTCTTGGAGAAATGACCAATGAAATCTTCGACTCCCGAATTGCTCTCGTGAGTGCGGGTGAAATCTCGTCTCCTCTTTCAAGATTGTCTCGTCGATGTAGACCTGAATGTTGTTCCGACGTAGAACGGCGCAGAGATGGCTTGTAATTATGCAAATAAATATATGTCCCGTCGGATGGACTGCGCCTATACCTGCGTGTTTCTCATTTATTATAAATGCAAATTTAAAAATATAACAAAGTAAAAACAAACAATAAATAGAAATACATTATAAAGTTGGGTTTAAAATCAAAAATGTCATAAATAAATCAACTTCTAAATATATGCAAATAAAATCTTAAAAAATTAAAAAATAAAAAATTTTATCAAAACATTACAAACTCTTAAAATTAAACATTTATTAAACAAAATAAATATAAAATTATCATTTTGTGTCTATTCCTTATAGTTTTAATAATCATTTCATGAATGCATACACTTTCAAAAATAATTTTCATAAAATAGTATATAGTTATAAATATATGCGAGGATGAGGGCGGGGTGTGGAGTGTTTTTCGTTTCCCTGTCCCTGTCCCACTAAGTTTCGGGGATAAGATTTCATCTTCGTCCCCATCCCCATCCCCATCTTTATCCCCAAACTTTGTCCCCCCATCCCCATCCTGTTCGGAACAAATCCCCACAAGTCAACATCCTCGCGGAGAATATTACCATCCCTACTAATTACCTAACGCTGTGTATCACTCTTCCTCTAACTCTCTTCAGACTCTTTTTTACCACTGAACCACCTATATAAATAAAAGGATAATTTTTACCTCTTTCTTTTTTTAAGGATAATTTGTAAGTAGTTCCTCCATTGAATAAAAGGTAGCAAACATGGTACCTAAGAGTCAAGAGTTGCTGCCAAAGTTGCAGCCAACCCAGGAAAAGTAATCCCACAAAGAAATTTAATCCCAAAAATGCACTGACGCACAAAATGCCATAGCTTTTGCCTAATTCGGTTAAGGATATATTTTTAGGGACGTCTGGAACTGGACCATGATCCTGTATAAAATTTAAATGCAAATTTAGCAAAAGTACACCACCAACAGATAGGTACAAAGAACCACCATCTGATGCAAGTTGGAGTGACACTAATACACTTTATTATACATGTAAACAATACAAAATGTGTACTTATGGAAATGTCTTTAATTTTCTAATACATTCGAAGCTATTAAAAAATAAATATATATTTTTTATGATATTGTTTATTATTTACATTTTCTAATAAATTTGAACTAACAAAGTATTGATGGTGTTAACTATTTTGGTGGATTTAAGTCACGTTACCGTGTTTGAGTTTCTTTCATTTTACAATAATAACCTTCTTTTTTTTTTTTTGGGGGGGGGGGGGGGGTGTTAAGAAGATGTTGAATAATGACATTTGGACCAGATCATTTATATGGATATCCGTTGTGCTCATTAAGTCATGTGGTCCTCCAAAACCCCCCAGATAGTTCGTCCACCGCTTGTTTATTACTTCCATTTCAGCTCCACTCAAAGCACTACCTATATTTGAGATACCCATAATGCATTCACATGCGACTCCAGCCTATCATGTTCTTTCGTGAAATTTCATGATGATTGACCCATTCATTATTTCATCTACTCAATATATATACATACACACACACACATACATATGCACATACATATATATAGAGATACACATGTGAAATCATAAAATTTAAGGTTTTATTCAATTGTCCAACATAGGCAAAAATAGTGATGCATAGTCGTCACACGGCAATAATAATCTCTTCATGTTGTTCTACTACTTTTGCATTATTATATTCTCCTGCGTGGTATAAATGTGGAATTTACTCATTAGGAAATTATACATAGATGAACAGTTTTGCAACATTTTGAAATCCCCTCCCTCCAATCTTTATTCTCCATCTAGCTAATTCAAAGGAAGGCAATTTTAGGTGAGATTTTCTAGTTTGGATTTTTGCAGTGTGTGTAGATTGTAGAACCATCTTTTCGTTGTCTTTTTTCTTTCCCCCAAAAGTTAGTGTAAAAATATAAATTAAATATTAACAAAGTTTTTAAGGGGTTAAAGTGTAAAATGTTAACAAATTATAAGGGTTGTAAAATTAAATTATTTTTTCTTTTTAATTTCTATTTTTTTAACCAATGTCCAAACAATGTGTTTCGGGAACCTTTCTGTGAAAAAAATGAAGAAGAAAAGTTTTTGATAACTTCATGTGCACCAATAAAGCCTTTAAAATTGAGATATGATTGCATTTAACAGGAAATTAGGTAAGAAATAAAAACAATCAAGAAAATAAGTGGTTGGGAATCTAATTATTCAAATTTTAAAGTAGTGATCCAAATAACAAAAATATAAGTTTGAGTAGTTGCAAACATAGTGTCATGGTAATTTAACACCTGATTCCACTATAAGATGGAGACTATAGATTCGAATCCCTCTATTTTCAAGTTAAAAAAAAAAGATAAAGAAAAAAAGAAAATAGGTTTGAGGATGCATTTGTCAAAATTTTCAAAATGGAGATCAAATAACAAGTGTCAAAAAATTTGGGGATCCTAAATGCAAAAGAACCTATATTATATGATCATCCCCTTGACTCTCGTGGCCTAAACCGGGTCCACATTTGCTACCTATCCCATTCCCATAATCCCATTCAAATTTATCGCCGAGCATTTCGGTGTCACTTCAATCTTTTTTTTTTTTTTAATTATTATTTTGTATTATGAATATATATTTTAATCCATCTTCAAAAAATATATGTATTTTAATTTATTATTATAAATGTCATTTAACGAGAATCCTACACGTCACTTTGCCACAGTTTATCCCTGAATAAAAATATAATTTAACGATTTCTCCTCAACATTAAAAGTATCAATCTAAACTTATATCCTTGAATATTATGATTATTTTCATTTTGTCTGCTTAATTTTAAATCTCTAGCTTTACCTAATCTCTTTTGTTAAGATTTGCAGTCAAAATAATAGGAAAATAAAATAATACGACCATAATTAGCTTGTTTTTTCCGCTTGTTTTTTAATATAAATATTGAAAGAAATTAAGTTAAATTAATTTAAGCTTTAAAGATTAAAATTTAAAATTTTTAAATATTTAAAAAAATGAGAACGACGTTAAAATAAATAAAAATTCGGTGCGAAGTTGAGGGGGGCAGAAATTCTGTTAAAACGACAGAAAAATACTCATGTCTTTTTTCCTTTTTTTTTTTACAAAAAAAAATATTATTATATATGAGAAAAAAAAAAAAAAAAAAAACTGGCGCGCGTGACGCCGAGACCTGATCAGGGAATGGACCCGAGCCAACCAATAGAAGAAGAGGTAAGACCACCTTGGTATTTGTGACGCGAATCGCGCGGGTGCTGCACTAAGTAGCACCATAACTATGGAGGGGAGAAAGAGCAGGAAATCAAAACCCCTCAGCCCAAAAATAAAAAAGCCGCGTGGAGAGGGAAAGAAAAAGCGAGAAAACAAAACGGAAAAGGGTAAAATGCCAAATAAAAAAGAAAAAAAAATTAAGAGAGAGAGAGAGAGAGAGAGAGACGAGTGAATTGCAGCAGCAGCAGCAGGTGGTGGTGAAAAGAAAAAGTGGTTTCCTTTTTCTTTACTTAAATTAATTTATTAATTAGCTTAAAAAAAACTTTATAATTCATGTTAAAAAATTATAATATTTTAGAAGAAGAAAAAAATATATATATTTTAATCAGTGCTGTTGTCCGACCAACCTACAAGTTTTTCTTCATTTTTATTAAAATACGTCCAAAAAAAGCGATTTCTATTTATTTTTACTGGTTTTTTCATTAATTACTATTTATTTGAGAATTATATAAAAGATAATTTTTAAAATATAATCATAATACAATAGAGGTGTGTGTGTGAGTATGACATTGATAGCATATGTCCGATCTCTTTGGCATTAAAAAAAAAAAAAAAAAAGGACGCGAAAAGACCTACCCCAACTTCTTCACACAACTCCCTCTCCATTCTCATCTCAGATTAAATTTTCGTTTATTTTCTTCTCTTTTCTTTTTCAGCTTCAATTAGCCTCTCGGCATTACTAAAAATCCCAGCTATGGATTTCTGTTGTTCAACCATGAATTTGTAAGTAGTTCCTCTCTTTCTTTCTATCTATCTTTTTTTTTTTTTTTGGGAGATTTTTTTATTGTATTTTTTTCTGGTTGGGTTTTCTGAATTTGGTGAAGAACCGAGAAATCGTTGGGGGAAAATGGCGGAAAATATTTGGTTTTTTTTTTTTTAATCCTGTGTTAGGAGAATTGAAAATAGGGCTTTTTTCCCTTGGAAATTGGTTATCAACTTTATTCAGTTTTTTTCCTTTAATTTCTCGGCAACCACACGGAAGCTCAAGCCAAGTTTAGTTTCTCTCTCTTCTCTTATTTATTTTGCTGTAATGCCCAACCGAAGCCAAGATTTGGACCAAGTACTTGTTACTGTGCTTGGCTGATTTGAAATTGCAGTTCTAATTCTAGAGTGAATTCTCAGGTTGAGCTGTAAATTTAGTGAATAATTTTACCCAAATTTACTTAAACCATAATTTTTCAGTTTGATTTGAATTCTGTTGTTGTGCTTTACAAGGCTAATGGATACCTTGATGGAGATTTAACTGAAGTTACTAAAGATTTTTCCCCTTTTCATTAGTTATAATAACTCCATACTTTGGATCCGAAAATGGTAAATTGGTAAAGAAACTTCTGTACTTGTTTAAGATATTTGTAAGCGTACGATTGTTTTGTTGGTTTGTCATTTGCGTTGTTGTGATTTATGTCTTGTTGTGCTTTTTTTGTTTTGTGTTTGCACTCTTTGGCTCTGTTGGTTTCTGGTAACGGATGTGAAAGCAAGTCATGGGATTTTCATTGTTGCATTTTGTAGCTGAAAATTGCCTATTTATTTTTACATTCAAAGTGTATTCTTATGTTTAAAGGTTTTCAAATTGAGCAGGTTGTATGATCTTGGTGAATAATAGACCGTAGAGTTGTGAGATAGTGATGGGGTAAGTGTTTATAATTGCAAAAGATTCGAGTACAGAATGTTTACTGAGAGACTGACTGGTGACAAATCACTTAATCAAGATTTGGAAGCATTGAGTGTGTCGAAACGTCTCGTCAGAAGTGTTAGCCAGAAGTTGAGGAAGAAGAACAACCAAGGCAGATTGGAGGAAGAGGACGACGTAAAGGGGATATCTTTGAGATGTCTTACTTTGTACAGTAGAGGTGCGGGCTGCAAAGTAGGAGCCGACACGAGCGAGGAGTTCGGAGATCCAAGTAGCAGGAGGAGGTCAAGCGCTAGTGATGAAGGCAAAGGGTACAAACTGATATGCGGCACCGAGGAAACTGGAGTTGATTGCTTCTCGTACGGGGTGAAAGAGATATTTTGGAAGAAACATAACAGAAAGGATTTTGAGCTTGAAGAATCAATAAGGAACAGTAGAATGCATATATTTCTTCCTGATGACATATTGGAGATGTGCTTAGTGAGGCTCCCTCTAACCAGTCTCATGACTGCGCGGCTTGTGTGCAAGAAGTGGAGGCATTTAACTACCACCCCTCGGTTCTTGCAAATGAGACGTGAAGGCTCACATCAGAATCCATGGCTGTTTCTATTTGGTGCTGTAAAAGATGGCTACTGCTCCGGAGAGATACATGTCCTGGACGTGTCTCTAGAGCAATGGCACAGGATGGATGCCAATATTCTGAAAGGGAGGTTCATGTTCTCTGTTGCCAGTATCCAGGATGATATTTACATTGTCGGAGGGTGTTCGAGCTTGACCAACTTTGGCAAGGTGGATATGAGTTCATTCAAGACACATAAAGGGGTCATAATTTTTAGCCCCTTGACTAAATCATGGCGAAAAGTTGCACCCATGAAGTATGCCAGATCCATGCCTATCTTGGGAATTTCTGAGGTAGGTTCGGATTTTTCTGTTGGTCAAAGCCTTCAGATCCGGCAAGATAGGCGTCCCAGAACAAGGGTTGGTGGGGTGTCGGATGTTTATGAAGATCCTCACAGGCTCTCTCTGAGGCGCCAAAACAGGAACACTATCGAGGAAAATGAGGCTTCATTACTGCCCAGTAGGAAGTCATACAAGTTTGTTAGAACAAGAAGTGATCTAGCAGGCACAAAGGGCGGCAAAAGGTTTGTTCTAATTGCTGTGGGTGGTCATGGTTCTTGGGATGAGCCTTTGGATTCTGGAGAAATATACGATTCCCTGACAAATAAATGGACGGAAATCCAACGGTTGCCGGTAGATATTGGGATTATTTGTTCTGGGGTTGTTTGCAACCGAGTCTTTTATGTCTATTCTGAGACTGACAAGCTCGCAGGATATGACATAGAAAGGGGTTTCTGGATTCGAGTCCAAACCACTCCATTCCCGCCGCGTGTGCATGAGTACCACCCAAAACTTGTGTCTTGCAATGGCCGACTGCTAATGCTTTCTGTGTCCTGGTGTGAAGGGGATGGTCAGATAGGAAGGAGAAACAAGGCAGTAAGAAAATTGTGGGAGCTGGACCTCTTTTATCTTACCTGGACAGAGGTCTCAGTGCATCCCGATGCGCCAATGGACTGGAATGCTGTATTTATGTCTGATCGAAACCTGATATTTGGGATTGAGATGTTCAAAATATTTGGTCAAGTATTGGATTTTTTGACCGTCTGTGATGTCTCGGATGACGGGATGAACTGGAGTCATATTTCAAGGAATCATGTAACTCACGAATTTGATGCTTCCTCGTGCATGACGAAGTCGATGGCCGTTCTACATCTGTAAAGTCTATTTATTCTTTCGTCGTTCGGAGCATTTAAGACATCCATTCTCCCTCATGAAAGACAGAGAGATCCAACTTGGCGATTCCATTTTGAGGTATTCTCATACAGTGCGTTTTGTATCTTGGTGATCACCCATCAACTCATAATTTCTTTAATAAAAGCTTTTAGTGGAGGTATGTTTGTTCCTGTAATCTTTTTATTTATTTTTGTCCACCAGACATTCATTTAATTTGTTATTGTAATTGAAGATAAACCTTTCTCCACCTACTTTTAGTGGATAATTTTTATTCAAGTCTCATTTAATCTCCGGTTCCCTCATATTCTCTCTTTGAAAAATTGTAAAAATATATGTTTTTCTTTCTGAGCCGTGAACAAAATCCGTACTCTTGAGAGTTGTATATAAGCTGTATTTGATTTCTAACTGTCTTCAAATTTTCTAGAAGAATCTTCAAATGTCACTTATGATGGAACGATAAAATAATTTGACATCATAATTCAAATTAGTGGATTCCATTCAGTAATCCCTTAGAATTAAGAGGGGTCAAAATTTAAGGGCCGTTTGGAATGTTTTCGGACGTAATTTTGTAATTCAACTCCAAAATTCTCTAATCTATTTCTTATTTTCTCTATTCCATTTTTAAAAGATTCAAACTATAAAATCCATCCCTTTATTATTTCAAATCAAAATGACATATATTTCTTTTAAATTGCATAAAATATATTTCTTTAATATTCATATTGTATATTTATTTCCGTACACATTTTAATTTTTTTTTTACTCTTTTCTATATCACGTTTCTTTTTCAATTAACACTTAAACCAAACACAGATTTCAATTTTAACCTACAAAATTACAACTCCAACCATTATTTCAAACGAGCCTTAAATTTTATGAAAGATTTTGAACTAATCAAGTCCGTCTCCTACTCTAATTCTTCTTACCAAACAAGTAATCTGAAAACTTTTCCACTCATCTTCCCACTCCAATCCCAAAGCACCCGAAGCTTTTCATACTTTTTTATTCCTTAGTTTTATTTGTATCCACATGTAAGCATTTGTTAGAGTACATGCTGACAATGCATGTGTTACAAAAAATCATGATCAATCACAAAGTAATAAAAATACCTATCATTAGCATGCCAAACATAAAAAGATTAAAATTAAATTTAAAAAATTAAAAAATGAAAAAATAAAAAAATAAAAAACTGTAAAAGCTTAGAATGAACATGATAAAAACGACTCGAAAACACCTTTACATTGATCAGTTTACTCAACAATATAAAACTGATGAGAAGCCTTGAAGGCAAAGAGGCGAGGCGACCAGACAAAACCGATGCTTGTACTTGTAGGTTTTATTAATTCATAAGATTTGGAACCAGAAAAACTGATGGGAATCTCGGCATCACTTGGAACAAATGAACAATATTGAAAGTACTCTACAAGTGGGAAACTCTGTATACAACATCAATATCTACGTTCAATTTTGAATTCTGTAAAACCACACCAAAAGAGAGAGAGAGAGAGAAAAAAAAAAAAAAAAAGCTTTATGAGATAGGATCCCTATCCCATGTTTGGGAAAACCCCAGAGAAGTTTGGTAGCCTATCGACATGTTTCAAAGCATGCTCCGCGATCTGTCGGGTCCGGTAATCGGCATGCTGGAAGGCGTCAACAAGAGCGGTACTCACATTTGGATCTCCTGAAACTTCATAGGCTATCTCATCAGTCCGCAATAGTCTCTCAACGGCCCATACCGCCCTCCTCCTCAGATTCTCCGTCCTTTTCTCGAGTAACACGTCTAATATAGGCCGGATACCCTCAGCCTCACATAACACCTTCACTCCTTGCTCAATATCAACTCCATCATCCAACAAAGTAGATATCGCAGCAAGTGCGGCCTCGGCCACCTTCTCATTCGTGTGGTCTAACAGAGCTACCAACTTTTCCACGACATGTCCTTCCAAAAGACAAAAACTCTCCTTAAGCGAGCATGTCCCACGATGAACTTGACACAATCCGCTTATGACAGGTTGTTTGCCAAGACATGGAAAGATTGAGGCACAAAAACCAGGTGAAGGCAAGTCAGGAAGCCTAGTCAAGTTCTTGGATTCTTGCGACAGGTTCTCCAAGGCTGTTGCAGAATTCATCTGCACATTGTCCAGTCCGTTTGTCTGAAGGAGTTCAACAAACAATGCAGCAAGATTATTCACACGACAGAGCTCAATGGCAGCTGGCTCATCAGCCAGTACAAATGTTACCCTTGAAAGTACTCGAACAAGCCCTTCCAGGAATGGTGTCACATAGCGACCTCCCTTGGTCTCCCCCTGTCGGATTTTAACTATCCTGGTGTACACTAGTTGAAAGGCACCTTCATCTAGCATCTGCCGGGTTAGACCCAAATCCCTCTCTGGAAGCTCGGCCAGGAGGCCAATTGCTGCAGCCTGCTCTTCTGTGATTCCAACATTTTCGGATATTACTCTGATTAGGCTTCCAAGCTGGCCAACTGTACCACGTAAAGCATCAGTTAGTTCCTGACCCATGTGCGGGGAGAGCTTCTGAAGAAGTTTTATTGAAGCAAGACGCAAATCTTTTTGAGGAGCCTCAATGAACTGAACCAAACTGATAGTGGCACCAGAGCTTTTAATGGCAGCAACAACATTATGAACTGTAGAGGGAGAACTAGTAAGCCCAACAAGAACCTGAAGAAGTTTGCACTCAATTGCTGGGCCAGTGTTGCTAATAAGATGTAGAAGGCTATGGACTACATCTTCTGAGACCAAACTCTGGTGATCAGATCCGACTGGAATTGACTCAAAGTCGTATCCTGAGTTCACAACATTGGCAAGAATTGTTGCGGAGACCTCTTTTAATCGCATGGGCAGCTGATTCGTGCCAACGGCAAAGAGGTCCCTGACAAGAGGAGGAAGTATTCCTGCCTCTATCAACTCCTTGGCACTTGCCTCACAAGAGACCTGGTTTAAGGCCTTTAAAGCAGCTTCTCTCGATTGCATATTACCACTTCTCATGAGATTGATCAAAGAGGAACCCACAGTTCTAACTACAAAGACCTTCACGTCATTGTTTAAGACCAGCTCACCAAGGAAATTAGCCATGGCCAGCTTGGTTTCCGGAGGGCCTGCAACCAGTAGAGGAAAATAGTTACTGAAATATCCATGTTTGAAAAAAACAGCACCATGATAAAAAGAAATCAAAACACTATAAAACACTCGAGCATATTAAAACAATTTTCCTATACTTAGTTAAGAATAAGGAATGGTTTGAGCAATGCTGCTCAGATGCTGATTAGTCATACGAGTCTTAAAAAAGTAACTGGAGTCCCACAATAAGTGAAAAAGAGAAAAAAGAAAAATCAGTTAATATGTTTGAACACCAAAAACAAATTTCAAGCAAAGACAACAGGCCACCCCAACTTTTGCAAACTTGCCTATATGTTAACCAGAATTAACTATTAATAGTATCAGCTGTGCAAGTTCTGCAAATATCCGCTGTTCTATCAAAAGAAAGAAAGAAGAAGGAAAAAAAAAAAAAAAAAAAGAAAGAAAAGAAGAAGAAGAAGAAAGAAGAGTTCAGCAAATATCAATTCCAAGCTTAAAGATCTCAGGGCAGTGAATGTACCTTCAAGAATTTGTGTCAGAAGAGGTTGTAGCCTACCATTTTCAGCCATCTGACGCACATTGTTCTCACACTTCCCCAGATTCTCTAATGTTTTGTCGGCCTTCTCAACGGTCAGGATATTCTCTGAGTTGCTGCTTGTCATTCCAACCAACATAAGAATAGCTCCATTGATTGCACCAATCTTCTCACATAGTGCTTCAGTTTTTGAAAGTTCATACAGCAAAGAGACGGCTTCCTCCCTCTCTTTAGACTGCTCATGAGACAAGAACTTTACTATAGAGCGGACTGTGTCCCCCTCAGCAAATATATCCTGCAAAACAAAGAGAACCGATAAACAAGTGACCCCTGAGTCCGTGCTAGCAATTCCATATTATGAAAATGATGAAAGAAACTCATAGAAAGAACCTTATTGTCATCATTATCCTCCACCACAATTCTTAGAGTTTCCAAAGCTCTGCATCTAACTTTACGGATGCTGCTCTTTAACATGTCAATAATCATGGGTATCAGCCCTGCACTTCGTGCAATGTGCTTATTTGACCTGCTTTTTTGGCAGATGTGCTGGACAAACTTCAAGGCCAGCAGAACATCACTCTCTGAACTGTTCAGGTTCAGTGATCTGCGAGCCATATCAAGCTGAACAGCTTCATTCCTTGCATTCCACTCTTCAATGGTGTTCCGTAAAGCTATACTAGGCTTCAGATCTGTGCTCTTTAATTCTTTCAGTGTCAATGGACAACCAACTTTCTTCCACTCTCCTTACATTCCTTAAACCACTTTTCAATTGCTTCACGCTCAAAGGTTTGCCCATTTTCCAACGTAACAGGATCACGCATGACTTGCTTTGTTAAAGGGCATACGAACGTGTCATAAATAGGCTCGATGTGCATTCTCTCAAAAAGATGGCTGTCATCCGACTGACTGCCGGGATCATAACTTCCATCCCAACTTCCAGACATCTTATCTAAATTAGCAACTGCACCAAAGTGCTGTCACATAAAAACACCCCATTAATTATGGTACAACAAAAGACGTAAAGAAAAAGGGTAAAAGTGCACAAAAAACATCATTCTCATTCAACAAACAGTAGGAATGAGTAACAAGTTTTTTTGCATGCCACGTATAGTTGAATGAAAACAAAAAAAATTTAAATTTGATGCCAGGCCGATTAGTGCGATAAAACTAATTAAAAATTTCAAACAAAAAACTTCTCCGCTGAAACCATAAACAGGTGGAAAATGACATAAATTACTACAAAGTATCTCTAAGCAAGATCAACTGATTCAAATCTATAATTATGCATGTTTAAGAAGTACATATTGTCGGTGACTCGGGTGAACTAGAAAGGAAAAACAAGAATAAGAGTAAGAGCACCAATTCCACCGCCGGTCATTTAGTAAGGTAGCAATTCAACCGTAGTGGGCAGTGTATATGGACAATTCACCTGACGAGGGATCCATATTCCAAATGATAAAAATGCGCAACCTCCCATCTCCGAAATTATTTAAGTACGTTACCCTCCACCTCTACATCTACAACTTGCTTCCAGTGAGAGGAGTTCAATGAACTCCCATCTTCTGGTACAGAAAATTTCTAAGCAAAATCAAATCCATAACAGTGCATTCAAATCGCCATCGCATGTGTCAAAAACGCTTACAAAACTTGAAGATTCCATAATTATCCCTCCTAGAATTACAGCTTAACTCCCAAATTTTCATCAATTTTTTATTTTTAGCAGAATAAATCAAAAGCAGAACAACACCGACCATATTGGGATTGTGAATTGTGATCGTGTTAATCCCCAATCAAAAACCTCAATTTTTTTTTCTTTTTTCAATTAACCGGATTCACAATCGTCAAATCAGCTTTTCCTCCGATAATTTGCAGGTAAACTGAATTCGCTAGTCCAGGCAATTAGGACTTAAAAAGAAGCGATATTTACGCAAGAAAAACAAGAACGAAGAACAGGGAAAATCGAAGACAAACCTTGACCGAAGTCGGCTAGAGAAGCTCGAAGTCAAGGTCTAATTTAAAGTAGCTGAGCGGAGTAGAAGCGAAGAAGAAGCTCCTCCTCCTCGCCCTCCTCTTACCGCCACGGCCATGGATAAGAGAAACCAGAATTAGGGTTTATTGCTTCTTCTTCTTCTTCTTTTTCGACGTGTTGTCGTTTGAAGGAAGGAAGAAGGCCCAGGAAATGGTCTCGTGGTTTGAACGAAGGAAGGAAAGTAACAAAAAGGAACGGACAAACACTCGAAAACCCAAGAGAACGACAACAACAAAATTTTAATAAATAGACAGCATAATTTTATTTTTTTAAAATGTTAAAATGTTTGGAAAAATCAAAATCATGGTTATTGATATAGGAATTTGCAATAACAGTTGGATTATGAAAAGGTTGACTTGAAGGCGAACAGTCGTCGGGGCAGCACGAGACCAGCACACATGCACTGTACACATATACATGTAGCGGTACATGTTTATACATATATATATATATATGTATGTATGAAATCCCTATAATAATATAAGGGGGAGTTTGATAACCGATCTAACTCAAATTCATTTTAAATTTTTTTTTGTCTTTTTTCTTAAAAGTTTTTATCTTTTTCTTAAAAATTTTTATCTTTTTCTCAAAAAGTTTTTTGTATTTTCTGAAAATTTAAAAAAATTTACTATTATAACTAAAATATTTCAACTCAAACTAACACACCAAACACCCCTTTAATAATGTGAATGTACAATTTTTAGAAAAAGTTCGAGAGAGAAAACGACGGCCAGAGTGAGTGTGGAGCCCACCCACACCAGTGGCTGACCCTACTTCCAAACCACCCAGCCTGGCTATCTAGTATCGGCCTTTTGCTTTCCATCCTCCAGCCACCAAACCTTTTTTAGTTGTAAGTTGTCAAGCATTTCCTCATCCAACCAATTATTGCACGAAGGATGAAACATACTTTTATGCTTTTTTTTTTAAAAAGAAAAAAATTGTGTATTTTTATGGTATCAGCAAGGTAAATTTTTTTAATGGATGATAAGGTCTTGTTTAAGACAACATCTCTATGTAGTACAATATTATTTGGATTTCAAAATATTGACTTTACATCAAATTTTTTATTTCTTTCATTTTTTAAAAATTTAAACTTTTAAAGTTTATAATTTTTTCATTTTAGATCGGAATAAGATAATTTTTATGTCAAAATGATTGTGATAACGAGACGAACAATATAAGATCTATTTGCATATTTTTTTCAAATACATCTCAAATTTTTGCATTAAATTTGATATCACAGAATTTTTCTAAAACTTTTCCCTCCAAACACGCATTTTCAACTCTACCTTCAAAAAACCATCTCTAAGTATTCTCCGAAAAAAACCCTAAATTAATGAGTGTGGTTTCTTTACATCATATGATGATGTGATATTTTACCTGGATATTCATAAAGCTGGTATTTAAAAATTTAATTTAACAATCATCAAAACTTGTTCAATTGATAAAACAAAAGCATCATTTCAACGGCAGCAGTATGGTGGTTGAGGGAAATCCACTTGAGGATTCCGTACTCCCATTGCTAGTTTTGAATCTTGTCCATTTTGTTTATGATGACAGCAAGAGTGCATCTTTGATGTTTGGTTCATCAATCGGGATTGGGATATGTGTCTAAACTTACGACATATTTATTTATATGTTAGATCTCATATCATTTTACTTACGGTACTAATAGATTCTCTCAATAACATTAGTCCAAGAAACATCACTAATCCATTTTTTATTTCAGTAAAATAAATATATATTTCTATCTTTTTTTTTTTAAAGATTTCTATCCTTTTGCTTTTAAATTTCATTTGTTATGTATAGGATCTGATAAATATTAGACGGACAGTGCAATACCTCAAGTTTTTCGCATTATTTTTCTTTTTGACATATGGTTTCCACTTTTAGGGTGTTTGGTTGGTTAGTTTGAGTTGAAATATTTTAGTTGTAATAGTAAATTTTATTGAATTTTTAGAAAAGACAAAAAAAATTTTTGAAAAAAGACAAAAACTTTTTGAGAAAAAGATAAAAAAAAAGTACAGGTTGAGTTTGAATGAGATGACGAGGCAAACAATAAATCCCAAAACAAAACAAAACAATAATAATGAAAAACAATGAAAGAACGTCGTTTCCTGCCGTTATTTTTAAGGTATTTTTTTCTTTTTTATAAAAAGAAAAAATAAAAATTTATATATTTAAGAAAATTACTTAAATAATCATTTTTTTCTTTATTGATTAACGTGACATAAATTTCTCCCTCTTAACTAACATGATACAAGTTTTAATTTACTTTAGTTCAATTTTGTGTTATATTGATTTAGGGTTGTTTTCTTATGTCATGTTGGTACAATAGTCTTTATATTTATGATATTCAAGTGATTTCTCCTATAGATGAATATCACAAATTTAAAGTTCATTGTACTAATATGATATTAAAAAAAACATTAGACTAATATGACATAAAATCAAATAAAATAAACTAAAATTTATATCATGTTGGTTTTTATTTTATGTTGATCAGCAGATTAAAAAAAAAGTGATTATTTGGGTAATTTTCCCAATTTTTCTCTTATTTTTTTTTTTAAAAATTCCTAATAATGGGCCAGCCACTGTGTTTAAATCAGCCCAAAAAAAGGGGCCGGTTGGGCCCATTTCTCTGAAATTACGATATTATTCCCAAAACATTCAGGAAATAACGATGATAGCCTTCACAAGACTCGTTACTCATTTGCTAGATCCTCTTTGTGAATGAATGTCTGACGAACACCATGAAAATGGCAGTTGAAGAAGAAGATCCCCCCACCCAGTGCTCTGAGGTCGGAGAATACGAAGAAGAAGAAGAAGAAGAAAACGACACTCAAAACGGGGAGCAAAACGAAAAACGACATCATCCTCTGGACGACCGACATGCGTTGCAGTTTCTGGATTCCTTGGACGACTATCTCATCCAAATGGATTCACTTTCTTCTATACTTCGTCAGGTTCTAATTACTCCTTTATCCTAATCATGATCTCGCTAATGCACTAAATTACGCCGAAGAGATTAGTATTAACTTTGCACTGAACAAGATTAGTTACAAAAGTTTAGGATGAAGAGATCAGGAGTAATTTGAGACTACTTTCAAGGTTTTAGGATGGGGAAATTATGATGAAGAGATTAGTGTTAATCTTGTGGTGAGGGAGATTAATTTTCAAAGTTTTTGGAGTGGAAAAATTAAGTTTGCAGCGGAAAAGGTTAATTTCAAACTTTTTAGACAAGGAAATTATGGTGATTAGTGTTAATTTTGCAGGGAATAAGATTAATTTTAATTTTTTGGACAATGAAATTATTGTGAAGAGATTAGTGTTGATTTTACGAGGAAGAATAGAAATTTCCAAGATTTTGACAAGGAAACTATGATGAAGAGATTAGTATTAATTTGCAGTGAAGACGACCAATTTGAAGATTTTAGACGAGGAAATTATGATAAGAGATTAGTATTAAATTTTTCAGGGTAGAAAATTCATTTCAATTTTTCGGAAAGCATGGCTGGAAACGGCGCGCGCACCCACACATATATATATATTTGAGATTTTAATTATATATCTGATGATTTTCTGTAGGTTTTGGTGAATATTTCTAAATTTCAAGTTGTGTGACAGGGATGGCTGGAATTAGCAAGCGCTAGACATTCCATGGGTGCGTCACGCGTGAATGGTGCCTTGTTGGACTTGAAATTCCACAATGCTTCTACATTCCTGCGAGTTACTCAAGATGATGGTAAATTCTTTTATGCCTTTTCTTTTAAATTTTGTATATCATGCTTGATGAGTGTGAGATGCATTGTCAAAGGGTATCTGCAAAATTTTATTACAGTAGTTATTCTAGTGTTCCATAGTTTATGAACATTTCTTGAGTGGCAGTCGTTTAAAATGGAATTTAAACCCCTAACACCTGGAAAAATAAAATAAAAACAAGAGGAAAAGGAATCTGATAACTATGGTAAACGATTTAATAATGTACATAGCTATATTTGGGATGTTGTCAAGGAAATGTCGCTTGCTGATAATCCCATGACTGCATATATGTGTTATTGATTTTCTAGGTTCTCATTTATGTCTCATTGAAGTACATAATTGTATGCATGACATTGCATCCTAAGAATGTTTCATGATAAATGATCTGCTGTAGATGATTCTGGAGTAGGGAAAGTACACTTTACATTGAGCAAATGGGCATCCTCTGGCAATGGCGAAAATGGCTCTGGGGAGGGAAAAGTAAGGGAGGATAAGTCTCCACAGTTGCGACATCGGAGCATATCTCCATTATCTGGTATACTTGTGCTCTCCCTGTTTATAATTTGATATGCTAACGAGTTGATGGAGAACAGAAGAAAAACAATGTCACCTGCCCCATGAAATAAGGATCTGAAACTAAATGCCATAAGGCTCATTCACGAATATAAATATTCAGCGTACCAGTTTTCTGTAACTTTTTTGGCTTCTTCTAACTGGATGCTGCTTTTCTCCTGTTGTTTTCTGTTTTGGGTGAAGAAACTCCTGAGAAAACCTCATCGCAAATTGGAGCTTCACTTATTGTTGATGATCAAGTAAGTGCCAACAGCTCATGATTCATGCTCTTAGAGATCAAAGTAGCAATAACTCAGTTTTGTAGCATAAACATATTGTCATGCTAAGACCACGATTGTGTCTGGTAAGAGGGAAAAAAGATGAACGAAGGAATGAAAGGTATATAACCTAGGTGGGAAAATGGAGAAAGGGTGGGTCCTTTTGCTATTGTGTTTGGTCCCACCTCCTAGTATTCCAAACTTTTGAAGGATGCAAAATTGGAGTCCTGCAAAAGATTTTGATTCCCTCATTGAATTCATTCCCTCCTCCTGCCCCTATCCATTCTTCCACTTTTCCCTCTTACCAAACAAAGGCATAAAAGTGGGATTATTAGTTGTAGCATTCAACCTACATACATGTATTAGGGTCAATAGTCATCCCAATGCACTGATTCAATTAGTCTTGTTTTCCTACTGTTTTAGGTTCAGAAGGAGCGATTAAAATCACTATCTGCATTTGGCACTTTGGTTTCGCCAAAGCTTCGAACTGCCCAACTTTCATTTGAGACAGGTGAATAACTTTGCCTTGCCTGGTTGGCCTGCAAGATTACTCTCTCTTTTCCCATATTGATAAGTTTCAACTTTTTATTCCTTTGTAGCACTGGGGAAGCTTGTAGAAATTGCCAACACACGTTCAACATTGCTATCTGCATTCGATCAAGTCAAGGAAGAAATAGAAGGAACCAAGGACTGACCCTAAAAAAATGCTTTTATCAAGCTTCTCTCTCCCGTTAGCACCGAAGACGGTGATTTTTCATGTACTCACTTTGAATGTGTTGATCTTAACTGATGAGCTTGAACGTGGAGGTTTCTGCTTGTTGACCTCCTAAATTTTGACACACTGTAAATGATATTTTAACGAGACAAACAAGAAATGATTTGAATAACCATATCACTTGCTGAATCTTTTGTGAAAGGGCAAGGGATTGCAACTTCACTGCAACTCTGTTCGGAATTCAAAAATTTCGGAGTAACCAAAAAGTAAATTTCAACTTTTTGTAAAAGAAAATTTTGAGTATTTAATTTTCATTTATCAAAGTTTTTGATATAACTCTTGTCTTTTGCTTGATTATTGTTAGATTTACTTTTCAAAAAGAAAAAAGATTTTATCTTTATTTGTCTTTACCCTGCGTTTTCCCTTTTACCGTTGTTTTCCTGTTGTGCCTTATTTTATTGCTATGTAATTAATTTTTCCTGCTGTTTACTATTAGATGTCAAACTCTTTGTTATTCCCATTCTTGTCGTCGTGTTATACTTGTTGTCGTATTCTGAATTTTACGAGAACAGACTAAGCAAAAGATGATAGCTTCGCAAAAACGGCAAAGGATCTACTTAAAATTAGAACAAAAGAAACAAACATGAACCGATTTCCGGAACGTAAACGAGGCTTTTATTTTTTTTTTTTGTTTTGGGTAAATAATGAAAACGACGCCTTTTTGGGATATTGAACAAAGTACACAATCATATTACATGTTTTAAACTGATTTTGTCTTTCTTTTCTGTGCTGATCAGGTTTCCTAAAAAATAAACAAATAAAAACAATTAAAAAAGTTAAATAAATAATAAATAAGAGGTATATATATTTCTTTTTTGAAAATTTAAAAAGGTATATTCAAGCTCACAATTATTGTGAAAAGAAAAAAGAAAAAAAAAAAAGGGCTGAATTGTATTGTTTCATCAAGACTTATTGCGTGGTCACAAATTTATCTTTTGAATCTAAAAATGTGTATCAAGATGCCTCTAATTAATAACGGTGTTTTTTTTTTTTTGATAAAGATTAATATGTGGTTTTCATATTTGTCTTTACTTTAATTAATAATATACTGTCATTTTAATCTATTGTTACCCAAACATATTAGGTCACCTCACGGCGGAATGATGGAATCAATTATATAATTATCATTAGATTATGTATGCAACCATTGTGTTTTGAGTCTTTGATTAAATATCAAAATAGAAAATTTCAAATTAATTTTATTGTGAATTTAGATTTGAGTTAACAACGATTAAAAAAAAAAGTTTTTTTGATCTTGATTAATAATGATCTATATGTGTAGCAACATGGAAATTTTCGTTGAAATATTAATATCATTTATTAATCTGGATGTTTTGCTACAAATTATTAAATTCAGGGGAAACTTTTAAAAATTAAGTTCATGGGGTTGTATTGGAACTGTGTGACAAATTCGGGGGTATTAATGTAAAAAGGCCAAAAGAATTTCTTTATATAAGATGTGCGACAAGGCTTAGGTTTCTTTCTCGTTGAAGCGCCGTCGAGCTCAAATCGTAGCCTGCCGAGAACCCAACCCTCCCTTCTCTTCTCTACTCGCGAAGGTCAGTCCCTCTTTCTGATCGTTGCTTTTATTTCCTTCACGAATTCATTCAACTTTTCTTGTTTTTCGTTTTTTTTTTTTTTGACAAATTTCTGTTTCGGAGATCTCTTAGACGCCTAACTGATTCTAGATCGGATTATTGATTTGTTTCGTTTGGCTGATTTGCTTCTCGTTATATTGATTGAAAGATTGAGTTTTTGTAACAATTGTTGTCAATGATGTAATTCGTTGGAAGAAAATTAATTTTAAGGTTTAGGGTTTACGTAAATTACTTAATTGAGTATTAATTGTTTATGATGGTGATTTTTAGTACGATTATTGTGTCCTTGCACAAATTTAATGGTGAATAATTTTTTGAACGGCCAGTTTGTGATTCGATAAATCCCCTTGCATGAAGAACAAGAACAATAAAGAACATTAATTTTTAGGGTTTAATAATGTGGAATTAACAAATTTTTCGCCAAATTATTTTGATCGAATGATACCCTTTCATGAAGAACAAAAGTAACTAGTAAAGATTTAGTATTTAATGTTTTTGTAACTTATGGTTTTGTCTATGTTGGTACCGATTATTTTTGTTAGATTATTTGTAGTTTATGTTTTGTGTTGGTTGTGAATGATTGGATTTAGTTGAAATCTAAATATTTTTATATGTTTCTGGCGTGGTGAAGGATGGAGTCTCAGGTGAAACATGCTGTGGTCGTTAAAGTAATGGGACGGACCGGGTCTAGAGGACAAGTGACTCAGGTGAGAGTGAAGTTTTTGGATGACCAGAATCGGTTCATCATGAGGAATGTCAAGGGACCTGTTAGGGAAGGCGATATTCTTACCCTTCTCGAGTCCGAGAGGGAGGCTAGGAGGTTGCGTTGATGATTGGGGGCATTGTTTTGTCCTCGGTTGGTGAATTTTGCTCTGTTCTTCTTTAATTTTCAGTGTCTAGTTTTTTATGTCGGGTTTTGTTAACTTATGGTAGTCTTGTTTTTGTGATAGAATCTCTTTATGGAATGGACAAAATTGTTTGTTTTGGGGAAAAAAAACCAAGTTTGAAGTTTTTTTTTTTTTTTTTTGGGCTGCTTCTGAAACAATTGAATTACATGATAGTTGCAAATTGATTAATTTGAGGCAATTTTGGTCGATGATCTGATTAGGACGCGAGAAAAACAATTGAAGTACAATTTTGTTCTTACAGTCGTCACGACAATTTTTGATTCATTTTCTGGCAATTGCTTACACTGATCAACTCCTACGGCTATTAACGCGCTTAATTCTGAACCCCGGATGATTTGGTGTCGGGGTTGTGAGATTTTCTTTTAAATTTCAAATTAATTTAAAATTAATAAAATTTGTGTTCATCTTTCGAACTAATAAAGAAAGTGGAGGAAAAAAAAAATTACCGAAGAGAATTAGTGAACTTCAGTTTTTAAAATAAATTCAACACACTTAAATGATAAATATGGGGTAGCGAGCAAGCTTTGCAAATGAGATCAAATGAAATGAAAAAGTATTCTAAAGAAGAATGTTTTATTATTTATCTCAGTTTATCAATCGGAAAAAAAAAAAAAGAAAAAAAAGAGATAAATATGACAAAAAAACATCATCTTAAATGAAAATGTTTATTTCCTCTTTTACAATCTTTGCATAGCCAAAAAAAAAAAAAATGAAACAAGCAAATATATAGTTACGGAAGGTACAAGGCCATACAAACAATAATAAAACTGACTTATCTATAGTTCCAAACTATACAACACACAAAAAATAACTAACCGTGAATTTATCAAACCCCCCTAACACAAAAATGGGGAAACACTGAACAGAGCTTGTAAAGACACAATCAGAGCAAACCGCCAACTAAAAAGCACTCCAATTGTCAGAACCTTTCTTCGGAGTCTGAGTCTCAGATGAGACCTTGAACGGACCAGAGGAACCAAATGGGTCTGTGTCGTCAAACGAGAATGCACCACTGTGGCCAAAGTCCCTCGAACTATCTATGGAGTCAAACCTTGTAAGTCTTTCAGGATTGTGGCCGAAATCTCTTGAGCTACTTATGGAGTCAAACCTTGTGAAAGAACTGTGGCCAAAGTCTGTGAAGGAGCTCTGGCCAAAGTCTTTGGAGCTGTTTATGGAATCAAACCTTGTGAGCCTCTCAGGCTGGGAAGAAAATCCGCCCTCATGTGTGCTGAAGGAATCGAACCGCGAGAAATTGTCAAAGTAGTGATCCCCAGCCTCACTGTACCTTGGCGAGTTTCCAAATCTGGAGAGTGGAGTGCCAGGCACAGAATCATCAAACGCAAAGGGGCTCTTTCTCTGAAACGCGCTTTCTGCCTGTGGAGATCCAGTTCTTACTGGGTTAACAGAAAAACTATCCGACCCAAACAAATCTCTGTTCTTCTCCGAATCCGTATCCTGAAGTATGACATGCAATATAGAAATAATTGAAGGACATGCAATATAGAAATAATTGAAATTACGCTGCAACAGAATCGAAAGCATATTTTTCATTTTTGATAATATTACGTGTATAAAATCAATAAAAGAATAAGCAGCCAATGCTACTAAAAGTACGAGAATAAAAATAAGCAGGCAACCAAAAGACCCATGTCATGAAAAAGATCATTATAGAACTTGACCGATCTTACTCAAAAAGGTAAATGCATATCTCTAGAAACTGAAGGTTTCAACAATAAGAAAGAAACCCTCGCCTATTGCATATGTCTACGGGTCCCTACAAGATGCTAGTACAGAGAATTTCCACGCAACAAGGTTAAAAACACACATTAGATTCTACTGAAGTGTTGTTCTTGGACTCGCTAATATAGGTATACTTCTAGGTACCAGATGTGAAACCATTAAATTGAGGGCACAGGCCGCACGGCTATGATTAGGAAGCACCTAAAAGTGGAATGTATTTTCTAAAATAAAAATTTGCTCCATCGGTTCAATGTAATACAGAAGCCATCTAAAGAATACAATTATTTCATCTTTAACTTGTTTAAAACACCAACGTGGTGAATGTTTTAACAAAAATAAAGGTAGGACAGGTTTCAAAACTAATTCATAAGCCACAAAGGTGCTTCAGGACGTAAAGGACTCACATTGGTTTTCGGAGTGTTAAATCCCCAAACTGAGTCGACATCATCATTGTTGCCAAAGGCGCCCCAGGTTGATTCATCAAAACTCCTGTCCAAGGATATTTTCAAATCAACAACAGCATGACATAAGAGGTGATTGCTAACTTGCTAAAAAGAAAGATAAGGTTGAAAAGGTAAAAGAAAGAAATCATCAAACCCGACCTATGAGTTTCTGCATCTGCTTCAGAACCTTTATCATAATGACTATCCGACTCTCGAGATGGACTTCTGGCAGCTGTTCTTCCAGCTGGACTGTCACGGGGACTTCTTGCATACTCATCTTCATTATGGTTGAATACAGATTCACTATCAAAGGCACCATCCGGGGAAGGTATTTCTCTCTGAACAGAATTTGATTGAGATGTTGGATGGATGGAGACATTTTTCACATCAATTGTGAGGTCGCTGACAAATCCTGAAAGTTTAATTTGCATTTTGGGAAAAAAATCCATCATCTTTTTTTTTTTTTTTTTTAAAAACCAAATCACAAACTTTAGGAGAAGAGGAACAGTAGGGAAAACCTTCATCTTCAAACTTATCCCATTCTTCATCCCAAACAGCTGCTCCCTCTTGAATGCCAGGTGCCCAGCCTTGAGAACCATTGCATCACGAATGAAAACAATTAAGCATTTTGGCAGGACAAATAAAGCACATATAAAGGGCGTGTAGTAATAATTTTCTAGTCAAAAGAAATTTAAAACATTTTTGAATAACTGATAATACTCCTCTGACACCACCATTGCATCATGAATGGAAACAATTAAGCATCTTGGCAGCATAAATAAAGTACACATAAAGGGAGCGTTGTAATACTTTTCCTAGTAACAGGAAACTTAGAACATATTTCATAAATGATAATGCTCCTACAAATGGTATGAGCTAGTGGGACTGGAGGACCTCTAACCCAAGGAAATCACCAGAAACCCAAAAAAAAAAAAAAAAAAAAAAAGCAGAATTTACCATTTGAAAGACCTCAAGAGGAGAACTGAATATATATTATATATGAGGGAAAAGATATGTTTTTCTAATGTCTACACCAAAATTTTTTAGTCAATGGATGCTTTTCTTCTATTTTTTCTTTTTCCTCAAACAGAGGACCCTTATATTTAATATTAAGCAGCAGATAATGAGGATTGAGATAGACTTTTGAGTACCCTTTGGAAGCTCAATTATTGCACTTGACTTGACATGCAGTCCATGTTTCTTGCAACGCTCAGTTAAAGCCTTTATAAGCTCCTCAAGATCATATTGTATACGATCAGCGCGGACCTATAATATAACTGCTGCATCATTAAAAGGAACACTTGTCTAGAATCTCAAATGGCTTGCCATAGTTGATTGCTCAAAACCAACCTGAAGAATGCCATCGGCACTGCCTCCTTGTTCCATTTTAGTAATTGCTTGATTCAACTCCATTTTCCTTTCCTAAAAGTGAAATAAAGTATTTTAGCAATTTCTCTTTTTGACTGAAGAGTTAGTTTACAAGAAGAGGACTGTTCAAGGTACTGAATCTTAAGTAGGGAGCCAATTAAGGGGGAAAAAAATACCCAATACGCTGTAGAATGACTAAGGACCAAACCCAGTTCTTTAGTGCAGTGATGAATGGATATCCTTAGCATGTAAACCCTCCCGTTGAAAACCAAAATACTTTATTTTCAAAAATGCTAAAATGGGAAAAGAACTTTACCATAATAAGACAATAGACTAACGTGCAAGAATTCAGCATAGGAAGTTAGATGGTGTTGAATTTTATCACCTGGACATCACGGAAGGTTGCCTCCTCTATAGTTAATTTAGACGCTATTTCTGCCACTTGCTTGTACTTCTCCTCATATTTCTTCGCCAGTGACTCAGCCTGTAATACACATTTTAAAGCAGATCCAAAAACTGCAATTCAACTTATGCAAGTCACATCAAAGTAGCAAAATTCAACATATCTTTAAATGACTACCTCACGCTTATCTATAGATGCCCTTTCTGTGATCTCGTTTAACTTATTATCACATCGGCTTTTGTACAAAACCTGCAGAGCAAAGAACATAAAGACAAAAAGAAACAGAAATGTGAAATGTGAAATGCAATGAAACTGACTACGAACTTCGGAGTTCAACTATTCAAGAATTTAATACAGCAAGTCTTTTGTCACAATGAAGCCATTCTATGATTTGATCAAAAAGGCCATACACCAGTGACTGGCTAACACAGAATTGCAGAACTGTTGATGTCAAATGGACATGTTTATTTTGTTCCAAAGACTCCAAACTTAGCATCTCGTTCATTATGCAAGCATTATAAGCAACAATCAAAAGAAAAACTTCATCATTGATGGTGCGGTCAGTGAGCAAACTAAATCTTTGATTTTATCTTAGGAAGCAAAACATATGAAAATCTAAATCAATGATTTTCAGTCTTCTGACTGCTACCGCATCAAATTTGCAACTTTTGACCACTTATCAAGTGGCCAGATGTAAAAGACCCATAACAGAAGCTACTTACAAGCTCCTGCATTTTTGTGCGGTAGAACTCAAGCTTTTCTTTTGAATCCAATATCGTATTCTTCACCTCATCAACCTACAGGAAGCAAAGAAACATATTTTTTAATAGCAGAGAAAGAGAACGGGACTCTTCAGAAATATGATTCAAGCAAATGATTAACTGCAATAAATGGAATAAAACAACATTAACTGCAATAAATGGAATAAAACAACAAAAGAAATGCCTTTTGTCCTCCAGCTGCTGGGTCTTGAGGTTTGGAGTGATGCCCATTTTCACGTTGGTCTAGAAATGAGTCCTCCAACACTTGTGCTCTTGAACTCTGCTGATTTGATTGCACGCTATCAGGCTTAGGAGCACTAGTCTGCATTTGTGGCCTCAAATTAACGGTAGGTCCCAGTGGTTGAGCACCTGGCATCCCTTGCTGCTGTCCCAAACCTAAGCACAAGAAGACCAACTGTTCGTGAAGAAACATCTGGAAAAAATTCAAAAGTGAAAGCAAAATTGAAGAAATGAAAAACTACTCTAACCTTTTCCATGGTTCGGACTCCAAGCTGCATTGCCATACGAGACTCTGGGTTGACCTGTCATTGACGTCAAGGTCTCATCCAGAATAACACTGTTTGGAAGGACAGCTGGAAGAGGGCGACCTTCCCTAAAGCGTTCCATCAAATAAAGCGCGAAGCAGAACTCCCTTAATGAAAGCATGCTGTCCTTATCCTGATCAGATAAGTCCCACACCTGCTTTAAGACCTCTGAAAACAGCCAACATGTTATATATTATTAGGAAAAACAAGAACAAAAGAAAAACAGAACAAGAAAAAGTAAAGGCAAATTACAAATATCTTATTAAGGCTTAAAAGAAAAGAAAGATAAAAGTGGGAGGAAATCACCTCTTGGTAACCTCCAACTCAAAAATAGATTTCGAGCCTGTTCACCGGTGATTCTCCCATCTCTATCAGTGTCTACCTCCATAAACACTTTTGTATACTTCTGAACATCAGATGGTTTCATTTTTGGCCAGTGAAGCTGCGAATTGCCCGGCATAGGGGTTGTAATTCCCGCTGGAATACCAGATGATGTGAAAGCGGAAGAACCCGGGATAGGAGCATGCTGGCTTGGGTTTAAAGGTGATTGAGGCTGCTGAAACTGACTAACCTTAGGCTGCAAGGTGAATGCATCCTGCAACGAATTGATTGAACTGTTCTTGGTGGAAGATTGGGGCCCGCTGGAAACCGGAACAACAGACAATGAGGAGGAACGACTACCCGCAGAATACATTGACCTAGAAGATTCTTGTATTGGTAAAGATGGGTTTGCAGAAAACATGTCCCCTCCAAAACTTGAAGCGGAAGGAATTCCATTTCCAGAAACTACTGCTGCTTTTGAGTCATTAACTGTCGGTTGGAGAAGTGTTGAAACTGGAGCTTGTGGTCTGGAAGCAGGAGAAGGCATAGGAATAATCCCTCTGGGACCATTAGGAGATGGCCCGGTCCTTCCACCGAGCCAGTCATTAGACAAGCCAGAGTTCTGGACACTGGGAGCCACCATATTAGAAGTAGGCATACCTTGAGGTGGTCTCACGGTCTGACTTTGCTCAGGAGGAAAATAGCTCTGGTTGATATTTGCATTAGCAAAAGCAGGGCCCCTAAATCCAAAGCCTTGAGATGACGGTGCAACAGACCCCATCTGGGACATGGGTGCAGCAGCCATCGAATTCGGTTGGGGTGCTGATGCAACTGGAGTATTAATTTGTGGAGCAGGAATTTTTGCAGCAGCAGGACCATATAATGCTGCCTTGACAATATCAGGTGTTAAATCTCGCTTACTTTGTGCAACAGTTACAAGTCTCAGGGCATTATAAAATTCCGCGCGGCCAAGGAAGCCAGTTTTGTTCTGATCAGCATGCATCCATACCTGTAAATCATAAACATCCAAATCTAATTCCGAAGTTCTGCAAAAAGCTACTTTCTAACTTGTTTTACTTTACAGATTGAACATCCAAACAGAAATTTTAATAGTCTTGTTCCCTTAACCGGCAAAAATCATCAGACTACTAAATTCAAGCAAATTCCATCTTTTATCGATGAAAATAACTACTTAAAACAACAAAGATACATCCTTTTTTATTTCTCAAAAAAAATTAGTAATCAAAACAAGGCTGTGCAAATTTGCCAGCTCCATAATCTAATCAGATCTGCAAATGTGATAAGAGTCGATTCGACACGGGCACAAACAAGAGAGAAATTGACCTAATCTCTGAAGCAACAACAACATTTCAATAACACCGTGCGTAATTTAGACACGACAACGGCAATTCAGCAACTAAACTAACTAACTAACTAACACTGGTTCATAAAACCTAAAGCACTGAAAAGCGAGAGAGGTGAGAAGAAATCGGCAGAACCTGAGCAAGAACATGTTTAGGCAAATTGGAACCTTGAAAAAAAGCCACGGCTTCAGCTCCGCTGATCCTCCCATCGCCATCCAAATCCGCTTTCCTGAAATACGCCTCGAACTGATCCAAATTCGGCCCCGCTGCCGCCGCCATCTTCGCTCGATTTTCGCAACAGAAAACAAATTCGAGCCCCATATCACAAGAAAGAAAAAACACAAACAAAAAAATCGAAAATTCGGAAAATGATGAACACAAAGAACCGAAAATCGAACCAACCGATTAAAAATGGCGGAATTTGATAGGATCTTGAGAGCTGTTGCGTGGGATCGAGGGATTGGTGGTCAGATCGATGAGAGAGAGGTCGAGTTAGAGAGAGAAAGTGATGACTGATGCGAAAAAAATTTTGCAAGGGATTTTTAGGGCATAAAAATAACTAAAGGATAGAAAATGAAAAGGAGAAGAAGCTTTGCTTCCTTTCCTCTCTCTCTGCCATGGTTCTTTTTTTTTTTTGTTTATTTTTTTACCAGTCTATTTAATTTTATTTATTATCTGTCATATTTTGTCTCTGCAATTATATTGGATTTGTTGGACTTGGAGTGTCTTTCTCTTCCCGTCGGGCCGTGGCCGTGAAATACTCTCCGAGTCTTAATTTATAATTTTCTTTTTTATTAAATTTTAAAAAAATTTGTGAATTTTTTGGGTTAATTAAATTTTTTTTTGTAATAAAATATACATGACACTCAAGCATGACTTGAGGGTATTACATATAGAATCATGCACTCTCGACAAGTGATATTATGAAATTATCTATAAAAAGGAGATACGAGAAAAAAATAACAACAAACTTTAAATATTTATTTTTTTGAATTAATTATAAGTATAATGGTTATAAGTATAGTTTAGTAATAATATCACACTTTATTCTACCTAAATATACAGAGTTTAAATCCCTCCATCCTTAAGCTAAAAAAAAAAGAATTAATTATAAGTGTTTTACAATTAATATTTACAACTCATACTTTCAATGTGTGTCACTTTTTAATTTAAATGTTTTCAAATATGTTTAAAATATGATGTCTCTACTTAATATAATACCTTTTTTTTTCTCTCTGTAGCTTGTTAAATACATCATATACAAACGAATTTACTATTTCTCGACCAATGTAAAATTCCCCAATATATCATTTTAGTTTGTTTGTTTTGTTTTAAGGAATCTGAAAATATGAATTATAGGCTATAACATGACGTCTTTTTTTTTTTCTACTACTTATTATTGCTATCATTTTTTGTAGATATTCAGGAGTAGAGCATCAAAATAAACCAAAAAAAAAAAAAAAAAAGTAGGTGTGAAAAGAAATTTGAAATAGCGTACTTTTATTTTATAGAAATAATTAGGGATAATTTTGAAATTCATTAGACTGTAATAAGCAAATATAATCCTTTTGAATTTAATAGGGTTATGTGTTTAGAAGGGATGGAATAAAGAAAAGTGTGCCAACAAGACCACTTATCTATTTTTAGATATGATATCAAATAAGAAAGAGAGAAATGTATTCATATTTTTCACGTATTATAAATATTTTTAAAAGAATTTCTATTAATCTCTTCATAGAATATTGATAAAACTATATTATGGTGATGTTTGATTCACTATCTTATTTCAAATTAAAATGTACTTTTTTATTTCAGTTTTTGTCTTTCTCTAAAAAAGTTTTTTTTCTTTTCTGAAAATTTTTTTTATCTTTTCTGAAAAGTCAACAAAAATCATTGTTAAAATTTAAAATTTCCAACTCAAACTTATTCACCAAACGAACCTATATATATAGATTATTGACTCTTGTAACAGCCAATATTAGCATAAAAAATAATTTCTTAATATAAATGTCAATATGAAAGTTTCACAAAATAACAAAATGATTTGTATTTTGTTATTTGAAGATATTAGAATGTTTCTTGTACGATGTCGTATATATTATCATGGTTCTACGATGAAATTGATTGTAACTTTTTAATTTATACTCTTATCGATATAAACTTTTAGGTCTTTTAACATTTTTTAAAAATCTTTTTATATTACAATTGATTTTTTTTACATTATAAAAATTTTAATTATAACTCAATACGTACATCGCACATGTCACAACTAGTATAGATAAAAATATCATTCCAAAATATTCATCTCAAAATGATTTTCTAACTACCCATAAATTATCAAACTAAAAAAAAAATTGAGGGGTATTTCTTTTGTTTTGGGGTCATATCATTTTTGTTTTTTTGTTTTTATATATTTTTTTTAAATACAGACATATCAAAATTAGTCTATGGGTCCGTTTGATGAATAAGTTGAATTTGAATTGAAATGAAATTTTTAAGTTTGAATTGAGTTGACTTTTTAAAAATAGTTATAAACTTTGTTGATTTTTCAGAAAAAGATAAAAATTGAGATGAAAAAGTACAGTTTAATTAGAGTTAAACTTTACTACCAAACAAAGCATATGTTTAGTGAATGAATTTAACTCAAATTCAACTCAAATTTTTCATCTTAATTTTTATATTTTTTATGAACAATCAATAAAATTTATAACTACTTTTTAAAAAGTTAACTTCAACTTAAATTTAAGAATTTAATCTCATCTCAAACACCAAATGAATCCTTAGGTCTTGTTTGGCATTCGAGTTTAAACTCAAAATTTTCATCTCAATTTTTATCTTTTTCTAAAAAGTTTTTGTTTTTTTTTTTTTAAAATTTTTGTTTTTTTCTGAAAAGTTTTTGGCTAAGTTTAGGCAATCATTTCATCTCAAACTTATTTCAAAATTTTTTTTTGTCTTTTTCCTAAAAAGTTTTTGTCTTTTTCCCAAAAAGTTTTTTGTCTTTTCTGAAAATTCAAAAAAATTTACTATTACAACTAAAATATTTCAACTCAAACTAACCAACCAAACTCACCCTTTGTCTTTTCTAAAAAATCAACAAAAATTTTCGACTCAAATTTAAGTTTGGTGGAGTAGTTTGAGTTGAGATTTT
Organism: Ficus microcarpa; assembly: GCA_025413485.1. Lineage (NCBI taxonomy): Eukaryota > Viridiplantae > Streptophyta > Magnoliopsida > Rosales > Moraceae > Ficus > Ficus microcarpa. Next base: position 31,523,828 of record CM046377.1, read on the forward strand.
TAAGTTGGAATAGTAAATTTTTTTGAATTTTCAGAAAAGACAAAAAACTTCAAACTTTTTGGGAAAAAGACATTTTGAGATGAGATGAGATGAGTGGGTGTACCAAATGAGGCCTTAAAATTTTCAATTCAAACTCATTCATCAAACCGACCGGCTTTTCCTATAAATAAATAAATAAAAAGCTTAAAAAAAAGAAAAAAAAAATCTAAAGAATCCACTTTCCCGCCAGTACAGAGCCCTTCCCTTCAGAAGCTTCGTGGTTCCCCCCCCCCCCCCCCAAAAAAAAAAATCCCTCCGTCTGCAGAGCAACACCGGAGATGGTTTCTTCCTCCGTAACTCCGTCGACGGCAAGCCCTAACCCTAAGAAGCCGAAGAATGCGTACCACATCGGAGGAATACAGGTGGAGTTCCCGTACCAGCCGTACGGGACGCAGCTCGCCTTCATGGGGAGGGTCATCGCAACCCTAGATCGGGCTCAGAGAGACGGCCATTGCCACGCCCTCCTCGAGTCCCCCACCGGCACCGGCAAATCGCTTTCCCTCCTCTGCTCCACGCTCGCTTGGCAGCAACATTACTCCTCCAAGTCTCACTGTCACTCTCAGTCTCAGTCCAAGCCCGACCCCAGGGCCATGACCGATCCTCTCGATCATGGCGGTGGTTTTGTCCCCGAAGACGAACCTTCTGGTACTTACTTGTTTCTCTTTCTGTCTCTGTCCTTGTTCTATGGAATCATACAAAAAAAAAAAAAAAAAAAAAAACTTTACTTTATCCTGCAATTCTAATGTTATGTTCAAGCTCCGTTTGGTATTTAAGTTTAACTCGAACTAAATTATCTTTTTTTATCTCAATATTTGTCTATTTTATTTTTTTCTGAAAAACCAACAAAATTTATAACCAGTTTTTAGAAAGTAAACCAACCCCATCTTAAAAATTTCATCTCCGACTATCTTAGCATAAAGTCCAATGAATCAATTTCTTTCTGGTTTTCGCGTTATAGGATTAACTTTATTTATTTTTTCTTTGGTTTAAGGCATGCTATCATCAGAAGGTGCAGGATCAGCACAAAAGATTAAAAAGGCAAAGGCAACACCTACCATATATTATGCATCGTAAGTTATGCATTTTTCCGGTTACGTTTTGGCTTAGTTTTTGGGGGTTTTCCAAAAAGTTTGAATGGACTAGTATTTGTAGTTGCGGATGCTAGATTACATTTGGTTTTGTTCAGAGCTTGAGTGGTAAAATATCTTCGTTATTGTTGTTTCTTTTCACAAGGAGGACGCATTCACAAATTTCTCAACTGGTTCGTGAATATCGAAAGACTAGTTACCGAGTACCTATGTCTATTTTGGTAAGCTTGTTTGTTTGTTTGTTTTTGTTCTTGTTTTTCTAATTTGATTCTTTAATTCTTTTAAATAAGTAATTGCAATATTAAATTTGCAGAATTTGATGAAGTGGTATCCTTACTCAGAATCGTCCCTCTTAAAGTCTGTCATCTTTTTAGATACTATGTTACTTATCATATAATGAACACTTCCGTGCATTCCTTGTTTGGAAATATGGAAACACTAAAAAATAAATAAATAAATAAATTCTGACATCTATGCTAAGCTTATTGGAGGGAAATATTAAGAGTATGTTTAACCATTCACCAAAATATATAGTGAGTTATTAATCACATCTTCAATTCCTTGGTGCAGGCCTCACGAAGGCAATACTGCACTAATGCATATGTTCGTGGAAAAGATAATCTTGATGAAGAATGGTATTCATTTTACCGTCTCAACACTTTGTATTGTCCCATTTTTTTTCTTTTTTTTTACCCTTTGGTTTCTAAATAGTGCCATTTGAATTTTCAGCAAGCTCCTTTTGAAAAATAAAGATGGAGGATGTTCCGAATATAAGTGAGTTAATTATTGCTTCCTTTTTTTTTATTCCTTATATCTTAGTTGCACAAATTGTTACTCAAGCATAAATTTATTAGTTTATCTTTTAAGCAGAAATGTAGATAAAGTTAAATGTCATCCATCCCTTCAAAAAGGAGGTTGCCACGAAGCCTTTGACATAGAAGATCTTGTTAAAGTTGGGCAAGTTGTGAAAGGTTTTCCTTCAATTTTTTCCCCTTTCCTTTTCTGTTTGAAGTTTGAAAAAAACATCTGACATCCACCTCCCCTTGCTATCAATTATGTCACTGATTTGTTTTTGGGACCATTTCCTAGGTTGTTCCTATTATGCAGCACGCTCCATGGCAGATGGTGCACAGCTGGTATTTTGTCCATATAATTACATCATCAATCCAATTATTCGGGGTGCTATGCATGTGAATATTAAAGGAGCCATTATTGTTTTTGATGAGGCTCAGTATGTTACACCACTTCATCTATTTACTTTTTTAAAATTACTCGACTATGTAGTGTACTATCTCTTTGGAAAAGCTTCGTAAGTGAAAACTTTAACAATACAAGTCTTAGTCTTGGTCTTGTTTATTTGTTTGCAGTAATATGGAAGATATTAGTCGTGATGCTGGCAGTTTGGATATTGAAGAAGAAACTTTGCAGAGTAGGTTCCCAAACTACTAAGAATTTTCTTGTTATGATTAATTTGTTTGTTTCTTACTTGGTTGCTCTACTTCTTAAAAGAATTGAAGGCAGAACTAGAAGAACTCTGTGGATATGATGCTTTAGTGTACCAACCTTTGTTTGAAATGACACAGGTACAGTTTCTTCCATTTTACTTGCAATTATCTAATGTAAAAATCAATGTTTAAAATTGTGCAATCGGGCATTAAGGCGTTTTCCTTTTGTGAGTTGTGGCGTAAGCCTCAACACTACACCTTAAAATAATTCAAAAAATATAAAAAATTTAGTAGTAGTTATAAATCAGTACTTAACATCATAAATAGTTTAAAATAAACAAATTTCATAAGTAATAAGCCTAAAAGAAATTAGTCCAACAAGAAGTCTGAAAGAAACACACCCTAAAATTAACTAGTTGTAACTCCTAATTCAAAAGTCAACCATCTTCATATATATTGCTTGAGCAGCCATGAAAACTGTCTTTGTTTCAAGCTTTTTAAGCAGCATAGATGTGCCCATGAACTTAAAAGGACAAAAATGGGCCTGGTATTTTTGTTTTTCTGAAAACTTAAGCTCCGGCCTTAGGCCTGTAGAAAATAGCATCAGCCATTGCGCATATTGCGTGCAAATTCCTGTTCCTCAAGTGGGAGAGGCGTAAGCAATTTTTTTCCCCCGTGAGGCGTAGGCATCAAGGCCATTTTTTATAGCCTTTCAGTGAGGCAGGCCTCAAAACGGGCAGTTGATTGCACAATTTTAAACAATGGGAAAATAATATATGCTATTAATTGATTCAAAAAATGTATAGGACCTTCTGAGTTGGATTGATCAGAGGAAAAATATGTTGGAAAAGCGTGACTTTCAAGATTATGTATCTTGGTAAGTCTATAAGACCATCATTCTTCTGGTTATTTTGATTCACGAATGTTTGTGCAGTTACTTTTCATGCTACTACTTGTTTATTTTATTTCGAAGTGACCTTAGGATTCTTGTACATACCCAGGATTCTATATAACGAACTACGGTAAATAACATTGGGAGTTTTGTTGTGTTCCTGTCATGTTGCTATGAAGTACAGAGTAAAAGAATTTATTACTCATCTATTTTTGAACTTGACGTCTCAGATTTTGAGACCACCATGTTTCTTCTGGCCTTTGAAAATTTATTGTGGATTAATGGGAATTAGGAGCACTCTGTAATATATATATATATATATATATATATTTATTATTTTTTTTTTTGTTTTGTTTGTTTGTTTTTCGTTTTTTTTTTTTTTGTTTTTTTTCCGTTTTCTTTGGTGGATGTCACTGGCATTCTATGTATGCTATAGTTGGACTGGTGATAAGGCTTTGAGAGAGCTACAAGAAGCTAACATTTCCCGACAATCTTTTCCAAGCTTGCTAGACTGTGCCGTGAAGGTATCTTTAGAATGAAATCTCTAGAACTGTGCACATTCTCTTGCTATACTGCAATGTCTCAAGATTTTATTTTTATTTTTTTCAAGGCAATAGAAAATGCTTCAGATGCAGAGTTAGCAGCAGAAAGACATTTAACTGGCATGTCCGTGATGATGCTGGAAGGTAAAGATCCAAATTTTAGTGTGCTAGATGTCCTTAGTCTACCCTGATAATATCATAAGTTCATAACCAATTGATATCATTTCTTTTGCTGGCAGAATTGTTCTCTTCTCTAACTTATTTTTTCTCAAGAAATGGGTCTCATATGTCTGATTACCAGCTTGCTGTTCGAAAATTTTTGAAAAAGGATGCAGGTAAGTCCTAAGCAGAGTTATATTGCTTTCCTGTTAAAATAGTGGTATTCTGAACATTTTGTAAATGAGCTGTTTTCTGTTTATTTAGAGTGAATTTTGGTCCCCTATCATGTTAATGATGCCAATAAATCTTAAAATTGATATTGAAAACTAAATACATTGAAACCTTTGTAAGATTAGCCAACCATCGTGCATTCTTTTTCCTACTAAATTACACATATCCTGCTTGGTGTTTTTTGGGAAAGATTTTGGCGACTGGACACATACCTTAAGCTTATGGTGCCTAAATCCAGCAGTGGTGTTTAAAGACATTTCTGAATTATCTCTGTCGGTCATTTTGACATCAGGGTAAGTATGCCAAGGTGATATGTTAAACTGTTAGATTGAGTATCCAAATATGCTACTCTTTCGATTTTTGAATCCTTTTTTTAATTTTTTTTGGGTGGTGGTAAGGACTTTGTCACCCATGAATTCTTTTTCATCGGAACTTGGTGTTCAATTTGGAACGAGTCTTGAAGCTCCACATGTGATTGATTCTGAATCACAGGTATATGTTTTTACTTCTTTTTTCGGCTTTTCACTTTCTTTTAGGTTTTGTTGGTTGCATAGTTGTTCCCTTACAAAGATGTCAACTTATTCACTTTAGGTTTGGTCAGCCATAATATCTACTTCTCAAAGTAATTTTCCGTTGAATGCAAGTTATAAAACAGCACATATATATGCTTTCCAGGTACTACTTTTAACCCTTTTTTTTTTTTCCCTTTTTTGGTTAAGAATAGGCTAATTGTTTTGTGTTATGAACTTTGTATTTTTTTTTTTAAGGATGCACTTGGAAAATCTTTGGAGGAGATTTTCAAAATTGTGCCGGGTGGCTGTCTTGTGTTTTTCCCGAGTTATAAGCTAATGGAGAAAGTAAGCAAGCGCTGGTGTGAAACAGGTCAATGGTCTCAATTAAATGCAAACAAGGGCCTTTTTATGGGTAAGGATTCCATTCATTTCTCCCTGCTTATGCCAGTCCCATGACAACTGTAATAAGGAGTTTGAACTTCTCTGTTTACAGTTATTAATACTTTAGCTTGATTTCGCTCTGTTATACTTTATCAATAGTCTGTCTAATTTGAATATTATTTGCTGGTGTAGAGCCAAGAGGAGGAAGCCAGGAGGATTTTGAGTCTGTCTTGAAAGGTTACTACGATGCAATTCGTGGTGTCAATAAACCTCTTTCTGGAAGAAGGAAAAGAATTAAGAGACTGGACAACAATCACTTGACTGCTACTCAATGTGTAGACAATACTTATACGAAAGGAGCTGCTCTTTTTGCAGTGTGCCGTGGAAAGGTATATATAGTGTAGTCATCATAGTGTGAAACTTGGTCGTTCCACTAGATGTTACTTTGAAGTTGATCCTGGCCTTCTATTTTGTCACTGGCCAAATTAGTTGTAATATTTCTCTTTTTGGTTTTCTCAATTGCTCTGCTGTTCATGCAGGTGTCAGAAGGAATTGATTTCGCTGATGACAATGCCCGATTGGTTGTATCCTCTTTCATCACTTGATTTTTTTTGCCCATTGTTCAACTCTTTGGGAGAGGAACAGATATGTTGTTTCAGATTTAAGTAATTTGTCTTATAGTGTGATTAATAAAGGTTGAATGTAGTGTTAGCTCTATTTATTTATGACATTAAAATTTAAGCACATTGGATTTCACCATAAACATGCCTACCATGGATGTTCAACAACCAACAAGATAATCCTTGACCAAGTATTTAACTTAATTATCTTAGATAATCGTCGGCATCCCGTTTCCCAACATGTAAGAAAATTTTCTTTCCTTGTCTTTTTGTGTGAAGCAAGCATCTTATGCAAGTTATCGCTGATTCTTCTAAATTTATCAGAAATGATATTCTAGTTTCGCTAAAAAAGAAATACAATGATGCATATAAAGCATCCAAAAATCTTCTAAGCGGGAGTGAGTGGTACTGCCAGCAAGCATTCAGAGCTCTAAATCAAGCAGCAGGTGCATCAAACCTAATTATCTTTTTTATTTTTTCTCTCATTTTTCCCTGAGATGCATTGATGATTTTATTATTAATATGTTCTACAGCAATTTAATAAATTTGAAGTGTCTAATAAATCTGTGATATTAACTTTATGTTTGCTTTTTTTTTATTAGGACGGTGTATCCGCCACAGGTCTGATTATGGAGCTATTATATTTTTAGGTAAATAATTATAATTTTACGTTGTTGTTGGGGCTTGGGAAAAATAAACTGTCCGGTTATTTTTGGGGGGCATAAAATCTTCTCAGAAGACTCTTTCGGGATAACTTTTGTTAATAAGTAGTTTTGGAATCCTGTACTGTTCAAACTTATGTTTAATTTCAGATTGTATTTTCAACTTTCAAATTCATAAAATATTTTCGTTCTCAATTTTACCTAGTTATTCTCAAAACTGGATCTTTATCTGAATGTATTTGGTATATCTCCCTCTTTCACTCACTTTTTTACTTGGTGTTCCTGTGGTCTGGATTCTGTTTCAATTCTGCATTCTTCCTATCTGTAGATGAACGTTATAAGGAAGAAAGGAACAGAGCATACGTCTCGAAATGGCTACGGAAATCTATTAGACAGTATGACAGTTTTGACTTGACAACAGAAGGATTAAAATCCTTTTTCAGCAATGTCAAGGTCCTTATAATTTCTCTTTTATAAGCCTGATTCTGTGTTTTATTCTCTTTCTCTTCATCAATGGATGACAAATATCGCCAAACTGGTACACTTGTCTATAGGAACGAGTGAGCAAGAATATGATGAATGTCTTGGAGAATTTGCCTATTAGTTGGGAAAATGTACCTTCTGCAGATCAAAGTAAGGATCAGAAATTGAACAAATCTGACCATTGTGGGCACAAAGAGCTTTCCTTGACAAGGTATAACACCTCTTTTCCCTCATTGAAGTCTGCTGATACCGCAGCATCTGCAAAGCTGGATGAAGATGCTGACAACTGCAAGGAAGTTATTGACCTATGTAGTCCTCAAAAAGATTCAAGGTAAACTGGATATACTTATTTCAGTGTTTTAGACATTGGACTAGATAAAAGCTTTATTTCCAAGCTAAAATTTTCAAATTGGTCTAGTCTTGATGGTTTAATATTCTATATCACTTTTGAAGGAATCATTTTAAGATTTAATCTATAGTTGAAACAACTGCAAAGAAATACTATTATCCTTTGTCTGCCTGATTTAGATCTGTTAAAGATAACAATTTAGGGGTCAATTTGCAGGTACCCCACAGCTTTATCCATGGCATTCTCCCTTGAAGAACCAGAAATCTCCATTGTTAAGGAGACGCCATGTGCAGACGATAACATTACGACACAAAGTCCATGGTCCTTTTCTAAGGATGAAGCCTGTTCAGTTGTTTCGAAACAATTGTTATTTGATCAAGTGTCCCCTCCCGACCGTAACAAAAGTTCTCTGGAAGCCCAGTGTTTGATTGAAGTTACTCCTCTGAAGAATGCTGCTGTGAGCACAAGCAGCTCAAAGCTAGAAATAGGATCATATCACAATTTGAGTGTTAATTCTTGTTCCCAGAAACAGAGAAAGTTCATTTCCACCTCACTGGGATGCCTTCTCAAAGAAGAGCATGATACGGTCGATGCCGATGCTTCTCACTGTACTAATGGAGAGGCAAATCGAACAATAGATTTTGGTGTTGAGAGTAAATGTGTAGAAGATAAATCCAAGTCATCTGCTTCGCAGCTGGTCCCTATAAATAGTTCTATTATGTCTTCAGGTCCTGCAATGGACCAGAGATTCCGTGTTTATTGCTTGCTTTGCAAAACCCCTTTGGGGCTTCCTGAGAATCATCAATATATGATATGCTATTTGACTTCTTCATCAAAGATTCATTTAGAATCTCTTCGCAAAAAGATTATGAAACCTCAGCCTTTGAGTACATCAAAAGGCATACCTGTTCTAGTCACAGACATTTCATTGGTCTATCAGCAACTCTTCAATAGAGCTATTGAAGGTGGTTTGGAAAAGGGTATATGGTGTGAGAAAGACGGATGTGTATTCAATACCATTTTCTGCCCCTTCTGTAGTACGAACGACAATTGTCTTGGTGTACAGGTCATGGCAACTGATGCATCAAATATTCACCTTCTTAACAAGGTAGGATTACTATGTCTGCTTATAGTCTGTATATATGTGTGTGTGTACTTCTATTGTGCCTTTTTCTTCAGTTATGCTCACTTTCTGTTCCTGCAGATATTGTTTTATGTCGACCAAGTAGAAATTAAAAGCCTTGAAGAATCCACTAACAAGAATTCAAACGATGAGGTAAAAATTTCCATATATGATTCTGCTGTTTTGCCTTTATCCAGATGGGTTCTTAGGTTCAAATCAAGCTATGAGTTTGATTTCGCTGATGTGAGGGAATTGCTAAAAGTGAGAGAATTTCTGGCAAATTTGAAACTCAAATTTTTTGTAGGATCCCTTGCCGGTTAGTGCCTCAAGCATGGATGAAGTGGCCACTAAAAACTACTTTGACAGATTCTCATATACTCCACAAGAAGATAGATCAGGAGGCTGGAGAACTGCAAAATCGAAGGTCTGAACTCATGAAACTTTTGGTTGCAGTGCGTCCTGTCAGACCAGAATCTACAAGTTCACTTGTATTTGTGCAGTTTTTTTCTTTTTCTTTTAAATTTTTTTTTCCTTTTTTGAGAAGCGATGACTTGATGCAGTTGAGACTACCAAGGAGAGGCTTTATCTGTAAGGCAGAGGATCACTGACAGAACTTTTGTGTGCTTAACTCTGATTTTGTGGCTTAGGATTTTGCTTCTTTAAGAGGTACTTGAAAACCGAGTGCAATTCAATCTATTCCACTGTGAAACTTTGATTAACATCTGTTTTTACCAGATTTCTACTGTGTTGAAGTAATCAAAGCACTTATTTGTGTTTCTGCAGTTAACCAAGGCATCCATTTTGACTTCGCATTTGAGGCACCTCCAAAATGTGATTGCCTTTTACCGGAAGGGAGAAGATTTCAGTAACCTGTGCACTCGACACTTTGATGACATTTCTGCTTTTTTTTTTTTTTTTTTTTTTTAATAATATATCTATAAATATAGTTATTTTTTTGATGAAGTTCAAGTCGTAAGATAGATGCACACATGTCATTTGTGAGTTGTACATAATTTTTTGGGATATCATTAGCATTATGGTTGTAAATACATTTGTATATAAATAAAATGGCATGTCATATCCGACATGTTACTTTGCTGCCTACAATTGGTCTCATTGAAGAGAAACAATCAACTTGCTACTACCGCATATGAAGGGACCTAAAGTTGATAGTAACTGCTCCTCGAACTTATCAAAAGATGCATCAAAGAGGATCCAACTCGCATGTCCCCATTTTGTTGTCTCTTTTCACTTGCTTTAAATATTATCACATCACACAAGTTAAAATATTTTAATTGACATCACATATTAATTGGTATAACATAATATTTTAATTAATGAGGCTTTTAACTAAATGATATGATGTTATTAGGGAGCCAGAAAAAGAGTCAGGGAGAAGAAGACAAGGGAGTCGGATCCCATTAAGCTATCGGAAGTCACTTTTCTACTTGTTTTCATTCAGACCAGAAAGAAATAATCAAATAGATTGGGTGGACGTCTCCGAAATGCAAGTGAACAAATTGAGGGAATACCGGACTTGATTTTCTTTCCCATTGATTTTTCATGGCTTCCAAGTTCCAAATTTTAAATAATTGGTCTGCTTTTCGAGTCATCTCACAGATCAACGAGAGTGGAGCAGCACTACTCTATTTCTTTTCAAGTCATCTCAAACCAACAACACTAACAAGAATTAAGCCTGAGATTTAAAACAAAAGGCTTAAACCTCTTTAAATTCTTGATATAGAAATCCTTGGAAGAAAAGGAGGAAAATAACAGGATCATAAGAAGTAAGACACTGTTCTCCAAGTTTTTCGTGACGTCTAAAGGTTTCAACAAACCCAACTCATCATAATCAGATTGTAAAGATTACATATACATGGCAGATACTAACATTAAAGACCTTCACTACTAGTTTAGTTCTTTGCCAAGTCTGACACATACGATTTTATATGTGCACATATCAGACTGTCAGTGGTTGCTAAAATTACCTATTTGAGTATAATATTTTAGTAACGAAGTTCTCTCTCTAAGGTAATAATGCTACTCATTTAGAATCCAACTACAGCTCATCCACGTCAAATCCTCCCCAGGAAGGCAAGGCATGCAGCTCAATGGTGCTTCCGTTAACGGACCAATTGATCAACTCCTGAAAATCCATAAAAATTTTTAAACTTTCATTAGAATATATATATCAATAGGCATGTTCATTGCATTGCAGTAAATATGTCTGAAAACGTAAGGCTTCTGTAGAGGAAAGGAAAGTAGAGAACTAAGAACGGAGATCGTCAATCCCCTTCGTAGTATTTATTTATGTGTTAGAAAGTGAAATAGAAACAATCCAATTCCCTTTTCAATTTTTTGTAACCTAAAAGGAAGTAAAATATTTTTGTGCATGTAAACACTAATCATCCAAGCAAAACACAGCATTCAAGTTATCTTTCTACCTCAGGACTTGGAAAATACACTGGATCCTCACTTGGAGCCGAGTTCTCACAGAAATCTATTTCTTCGGGTTTTGCACTGTCCTTCAAATGCTCTTGAGTTTCGGTCTCTACTTCCTGTTCCGCACTGTCTGGAGCTGGAACGGCTTGCTTTCTCTTCGAACGAGCTCTCCTGTTCTGGAACCAGTTGTAGACATTGGTTTCGGAAATTTGGCCATGTTGACTAAGCTCCGCGGTTATCTCTTTGATCTTCTGCTTGCTTGGGGTCCCATTACCTTCATCGAAAATCTTCTCGAGTGTTTGAAGCTGCACAGGCGTTGGTGACCACCTCTGCCTTGCAGTGATCTTGTGGCCACCATATGTCATCAGTGGATCATAGTGAAGACTTCCCAGCTTCATACCTAACCACCCAAATAAATCACAAGTTTAGAGCCAAAAAGTCGAAAAAGGTTGTAAAAAGTACTTTACCAATATGTTACTCCGAGCAATTCAATGCCATGCATATAGGAAAATTTCTCATTTCTCAATGGACAAGAATCAAGCCAAGCTAGTTATTGCTTTAGCTAGCCATGGAAATTAGTTAAAATTCCCACCAAATTTTTATATTTTCTCAAGTTTATATATATATATATATATATCTTTACATGAGAACTAAACAACAGAGAGGTTGCGTACAAGACTCAACCTGAATTGAACATAATAACAACATGAAACCATGAACACCACCGAATCAAAACTTAAGAAATCAAATATGAACACACCCAAAAATAAATAAATTGAAATAAAGTGAGAGCCCAGAAATTTAATGAATATAAATATTAAAAAAAAGGGGGGAGAGAGAGAGGAGAGAGAAACCAGCGAGATCGTGTTGGGAAGAGATGGAGTTGAACATGTCAGCAAGTTTCTCGCAGATGGAGGCGTAGACAGAGATCTGGTGCCTGAGAAGCTCCATCTGTTCGTCTGTCATCACCTTCACGTACATTAACCCTAGACCTTCTTTTGGATTTGGAGGTCGAATCGAATTCTCTTCATCTTCCTTCTTCTGATCTTCATGATGATCATGATGATGATTATCCTGTTGTTGTTGTTGTTGAGTAGTCATGATCTTCCACTCCATCATCATCCTAAATCAAAATTTGCAGTACTAGTTTCTCAATCTTCTTCTTCCTTTACAAACGTAGTCTATACAGTTTGTTAGCCCATTTGTCTGTCAAAAGCAAAAGCCCCGGATCTTCAACCTCTGTCAGAGACTGTCTTAATTAGAGAGAAAAGAGAAAAGAGAAAAGAGAATCTTAGATTTGAAGCAAGTGTTTTAGTACTACGACTGACAAGTAAAAGACTGGTGAATGAATGAATCAATGTCTTTTTAAGGATGTACGAAAAAAGAACAATTTTGGTAAAGAATGAAAAAAATAAATAAAAACAGACAATCCAAAAATATGGAGGGTGATCCGCTGGATCGGCGTATTTCAACGTCGCAAATCGCGCAATTTACCCCGCTCGCATACGTATCCTCTTTCGCTGTCGCTTGCATAATCTCCACGTCAAATTATTTTATTGTTCTTTTTTGTTTTTCGTTTTTCGTTTTTTGTTTTTTGCTTTTTTTTTTTAATAGAAATATCAATCTCAGTATTTAATAACAAAAATAAATAAAATACACAATCCGTCAATCATAAATCTTCGGTTTTTTTTTCTTTTTTTTTAAATACTGATACTAATTTTAATCTTAATTTTTTAATGTTATCATCTTTTCATTAATATATAAATGCATTCTTTTAATTTTAAGTGACATGATAATTATTAAAAATGTTGTCAATAAAATAATGACAATTCAGATATTAAGTAAGTTGATACTTAAAGTTAGAGTTAGAATTGACATTATTAATTCTAATTATAGCATAAAAGGGATTTTAACGGCAGAGAATGACGTACTTAGAGTAGAGTAGCTCACGTCACGATTTATTGATCATTATAGAAATGAAATGCATGTTTGTCACGGTGATGGTCTCAGTCCAAACCCACAGTAAAATATATTTCACTAGGGATGTGTGGGCTTACGAACCCACCGAGTACGCGGTGGTTTTTATAAAGATGATTACATGTTTATTGTATGGTAAATCAAAATTTTACAAAACCAATAACATAAGGTGCAAAAATATCATCTTCAATGTTTTAGATTTTTTTTTAATCAAACTTCTAAGTTTTTAACTTTGAAGTGATGGAATGACTGCAAGTCTATGAAACAGGAAGTCTAATAAATAATCACACCAAAAAAAAAAAAAGAAAGAAAGAATATGAAGTATTAAGACATGCTTAAAATATTGAGATTTGTACCATTCAGAACCTAAAAAAGTCATTAAGAATGGCGAAGATATACGTTTCACATGGTACTACTTGGCTAAGGAAGAATTATGAGGTGTAAAAAGAAAATACTAATTAGGACGAACAGTCATCGTTTACGGCATAAACTAATAGGGTATCTAATCTCTGTTGGCTCCCTATGCTTTTGCACTATAGCGTTGATGGGGACTCAGAGTGCTGCCTTATTTTCGCTGTTGCTTTGTAGATCTTTTGGATTTCACCCTTGAGCCGCCCACCCTATAAGAGCATATATATGTGTATGAAAAATTGCAAAAAGCCCCCAAAAAGGTATAAATATAATCTACGCCTCTCAAAATTAACTCATGTAGTTATTAACCCCTAATAAAAAAAATTTTTTGTTTCGTCACTGGGGGGGACATTAAGTGGGCTAAGCAAAACACATTTGAAGGGAAGATGAAGTAAAATAAAAAATAAAAAATTATAATAATACGAAAAATCAACCTAGCAAAGGAAAAAGAAGAAGGCAAAAAGAAGAGAGGAATCGGATTCCTGCTGGTGCTGGGGACACAAAGAAAGTAGGTGTACCTTACTAACATAAAACCATCAAGCAAAAAAAGCTCCATTAATTTGGATAAGAACACTCAGACATGCTTTGTCACATCAAGTTTGCAGCTTACGCCAAAGCTTCTGAAAATTGGTTAACCACCTAATTTAGGATTTGTGCTAAGTGGTCCCGGAGATATAATTTTGTCACAAGTTGACATTCCACTATTAATGGTAAGCTATTTCACGCTCCTTGATCATTTTGTAATACTATTTGCATGGTTGGTCTCTTTTTTTTTTTTTTTTTTTTTTTTTAATAGTCTTTCTCACTGAATAATACCAGAGAGCATAATAATATACTAGAGAGCACTATTTGTTTTGAACACTAAACGCTAATCCCTGTTGCCCCCAAATAGTCTTTTCAACAGTTAAAAATTTGTAACGCATTATACAAAATTACTTTGAATCATATATAAAACCCTTAAGAAGTTGATCCAACAGTAAAAATAAACATTCACACTTTAACAAAAAAAAAAAAAGAACAATTTCTATTCTACAAATTTCCTAAACAAAAAATGTAATCTGACAACAGACTATCCTTAATAATATCATAGAACGTCAACGGTCAATAAAACGGAAACCATACCATATTCACACTAATGCATAAACTCTTCAGTTTACACGAAAACCAAATATTATTTAAAAATATGGTAATATTATAACTGGATACGAATGGATTTAAAGAATAAACAAAAAGATTGCATGTGAATTAAAACTAGATTGCAAGAAAAAGAGTATCCTTGCTAACGTGGTCAGAGCCAAACAAGTCGCACCGAAAATATACGTAAATATATACATATTTCCAATTTTCAAGCTTTTTTAGAAGATTAAAAACGTGAACGAAATCTGCAGCCACTGCTGTTGACATAATACACACTGCACGTTTTCTCATTAACAGCTATCACAACGGGAATTTATCAAATTTAAACGCGAGTCAAAAGTTCAATATAGCTTAAACCTAACATTTTAGATTCAAAGAATGTGAACCAAAACACAAAAAACCACTCATAAACAACAAACAGAAACCGAATGAATATAAATTGGAGATTATTCAACCTTAAAAAACACACATGCTCGAATAGGTTTTAAAAAAAACCATATATAAAACAAATAATCGCGAACACAGACAAAATTTTCAAATAGCAAACAGTAAACAATTAGTATGAGAAATGCAAAAGAAATAAGATGGACACTAGATAGTAGAAGAAAGAGACCATAGCAATTCAGTGACCATCAAAAGTTAAAATCAAAAGGAGGCCCAGCTTCTCTACAAAAGACAGAATCACCTAAGCTAGTCATTTAATTAGACTTAAAAGAAACGTACAAATAGAGATGATTCTCCCATCTATGATAAACTGTAAAATAAAATTTCATAAGGCCCAAAATCAGTGGACAAAGGTAGTAGCAGTATATTCCAGCATCGAAAGTGAACAACTGATTAACAATTAATAATCAAACCCATTAAACATGGATTGATAAAATATTTTTTGACAGCCTAGGTGACTACCGCTACCCTTTTATGCCAATTTCCTACTCGTCGTCATCCTCCTGCAGAACAAGCAAGACACAAACAATGAACACAAGGCATACACCATACAAGATCATCAAAGAGAACTCAAAGGGGCTGTGAAAACGAACCTCTCCACTGCCATCCTCGTCTCCTTCATCTTCATCATTCACCTCGGACACCGACTTATCAGAGGCTTCTTCATCTGCTGCATTGGCACCTTCAGCCTAAAAAACCAACAAAACCCCAGTAAGCAAATTATCCATTTTTATACACTAAACTGGAATATATTCAAATCACAACATCAAACTTTATGAATTCACCTGTCTTTTGTTGTAGGCTTTCAGGTTCTTCTCATACTCAGCCTTCCGCTTCTCTGCCTTTGCCACATAAGGTGCCTTGTCCTGGATGTATAGTCGTCACAACATTACTAACCATGTAAATTTTGAATACGACACCAGTTAAAAGGAAATTCATACAATGATAAAATACTTACAGCTTCAGACATGGACTTCCATTTTGCTCCAGCAGCTTTGCCAACCTAACAATTAATAAGGAAATTAAGAAGTGCCCACAAGTTTTAGATCACAAGTTAAACGATCATAGTCAAAACGCAGCAAGCGAAATATTTCATATGCTTACCGCAGAAACTGCTTTGTTGTTAGGGTTTTCCTTGTTGAATTGCTTCCTGAACTCCTCCCTACAAGTATTTTATATTTTATTAAATAAATAAATAATTAATAGTTGGGGAAAAATCTTTAGGAAAAGAAAATTCATATGAGAGAACAGTTTCATGATACATTATGAGCAACGATACACATCATAAAAATCGTTTCTTTTCCTTCAACATTGACTCTTCTGAAATAACTAAATCTATGAAGCTAAATTTCACTGATATCATCTTTAACAAATTATGTTACGAAAATTATTTAGACAAATTCTTACGAGAATCCCAAAATTACATATCGTCAAGTGAATAATAGATTTCTTTTTTTTTTTTTTTTTCTTTTGCTGTAAACAATTTGTTTGTGTTAGATATAAGAATAAAAAATATTTCCCTATCAATTTTTTTCCTATCAAGATATCTTATTAAGATATTAATTCAATAATTTCTTCACCGAAACATAATCGACGAAAGTCACAAAAACCACAATAAATTAAAATCAAAAAAAATAAAAGCAGAAGAGTATTTACATGAAAACGAAGAAGGCACTGGCAGGCCTCTTAGGCTTGTTGGGGTCCTTGGCTGCCTTCTTACTCTTTCTTGCCGCTTTAGGATCCTTCTTATTCACAGAGAGCCTACAAACACATGCCAAAAAAATCAATTAAAAAAAAAACACAAAAATTTCAGATCCGAGACCTATGAAAACACGATTCTAGGGCTTAATCGAGAGACCGAAAAGAAATTGGGAGTGGAAAGAGAACTCACTTGGCATCGGCTTTCTTCGAGTTCGACTTGGCTCCTTTCATGACGAAACCTGCAAGTTTAGCAACGGATCAGTCTCGAATCGCGGCGGAAACGTATCGAAACACGGAAAAATTCTGCGAAATTCGGCCGAATTGGAACGGAATCGAGAGAGAATACCTGATTGGGGAGTTAGGGTTAGGGTTAGGGTTAGGGTTCAAATCGAAGAGAGGAGAGAGAGAGAGAGGTGTAGAGAGAGAAACAGAGAGACAGCGATGTATGCGGAGTGTGAAGGGACCAGGAAGAGAACCGAAAGGAAAAGAAAGAGAGAGAAAGAGGGGAGAGAGAGATATTGTTATTGTTATTGCGTTTGGAAATTGAAATTCAATTGCGCACGAAATGAAATTTAATTTGGGAGAGGGTTTGGGCGGGATTTTAAATTTCATGCCACGTCACTGATCCGTGCGCTTTCTTTCTATTGGTGGATTTGGGTCTTTAGTTTTTTCATCTTTCCTTCTTTTCTAGTTTCTCCTTTGTGTTTCCTTTTGTGCTAGTTCTCAACTTCTCTTTCTCTATTTTGTTTCGTGAAAATGCTGTTTTTCATTTGCATTTTTTTGGGTCGTACAAAGGTGAAAATTTTCTGTCGTTCAATGAGAAAAGTTATTGCTTTTGGGAAATGGAATATCATTAGAATGGGGAAAAATGAACTCCCTTTTTTAAGTAGTAAAAGGGTAAATTTTTTTCTCAAAAAAAAAAGGGGGTAAATTTTATAAATTAACTTTTTGATTAATAAAGTTCATATTCTTACTTCTATCCATTTTCTGAAAATTATAAAAAATTGTATTTTATGAAATTAAGTCAAACAAATAGAATGATTTTTAAATTTTGTAAATAAATAACAATAAATAATCATTTACCGTAAAATATTTAAAATAAACGACGTTCAAGTAAATAATATGATTTATTATTTACACAAATATCTGGTTCCTTTCTCTCTACTCCTTATTCTCTCAAATTTCCTATATCTAAGACTTCCCTTTGCGTGGGACTTCTACTACCATCGTCGCTGCAACTAGCAATGGAGTCGGAATGTTCTAACTGAGAGTTTCTCGATTAGATCTAGCCGATGAGCTTCCGGCAGTTTGGGATCCAGCGATGCCTTGATTATCCGATAGTAGTTAAAGCAATCTCTTACCTCAAGCTGATTGTATTCCTCCAAGTTGTGACGACGGAGTGGTTGTGTCACATAGACAAGAATTTTGCAGTTGATTTTTTTTTTTTATATTAATGGTTTGTTCTTGTATTTTAATTTTATTTTTGTAATAAAGGTAGTTCCCTTATCTCCAATTTGTTTTTCTGTATGTATTCCACTTGAGTTCTTTTTTAGCAGTACATGTATACTGGTTACGCTAGTGTTATGGCTAGGTGGAGTTTGTTACAGTCTCTGTACTACGAGTAAATGTCTTTCAATCTATCAGAATATTTTATCGATTGTAAATGTTTTTTTCAAAAAGAGCTTTGTATATGCTTAATTTTAGGATTGCCGAGAAATTTGAGGAATTTTTCCGTCAATGGATCTTGGCTTCTGTCCCACTCATTGAATTTTATCAGATTTTACTGATGAAATCAATCTTAATTGATGATTATATCTCTTGTACTATATGATTGTTTTATCTTTTACATTGATATTTGGATCTTATTCTGAATGATAATTTCCATTCCAAAAATAAATAAATAAAATGCTATTTACTTTTTCCTTCTTTTTTTAGTTGAAAAATATTAAGTTCGTATTACTTTATAGATGAATGTTGGTCGTCTTTTTTTTTTTTTTTTTTTTTCTGGGAGGAGTCGTTGGAATTCAAAGTTATGTTCCACAAGAACAAAAAATTCTCGATTTATTTTTGTTTTTTTGTCCGCTCATGCATTACCACTTTAATGGTTGTTCTCTTAAACTCGTTTTTTTTTTATTGTTTTTTTAAATCCTAAAAACAATTAAACAATTGAGATTGGTTCTAAAATTTAAGCTGGCAAAATAGGAACACCGTTAATTTGCTAATTCCCTTGACCTATCGGATTGATTATTGGTGGAGGTTTGAATTTTAATTTGCTATTTCCCTAGAGTTGTTTACACTCATATTAGTAATCATGTACCCAGAACGATAAATAGAGGATGAAAACGACAATTATGAAAGTTCTGTTCCATTGTAGGTAGTCTTTTGTTGAACTGGTCAAACAAAACATATTAATGGGGCTTGGGTTTTGGATTGAAATGGGCATGTTTGAAAGATACCAATAGAGAGTAGTTTGGTTTGTAAATCCAACCTTGCAATAAGACAACAGGGAGTCTTATGGGTCGTCATTTCCATCAATTTGTTAGTAATACACATTCATCTGACTACGTTTTCCCTAACTCACTACTCTTTATAATGATTCTGAACATATTTAGTGATCATTATATTTATGTTTAAACGCCTCTTCCAAATTGATGTGCTAAAGTCAAATTTCAGCAGTTGGATTAAAAAAATCACTTTCCATCGTGTTACCATTTTCAAAGCTAAATTTCATTATTGTTATATTTGAAGATAAGCATCTAATTCTTATTAGTAACTTGTTTTATTTTTTCGTTTAATCATTATAGTTTTGCTATTTCTCATTTATTTAAATACTCAAAGTTAGTTTTTATGAAACTTAATAGGAGTGATTTTGGTGGGAACTTTCACATTCGAAACACGATAATGATTTTATTTCCTTTTCACAAGTAAGAAGCATAAGTCTCGTACTATAAAAAACAAAAAAACAAAAAAACAAAAAAAAAAGTGACAAAAAGTATATATAATATTAGAAATAGCTAATACAAAATAATATAAAATCTCAATTATGTAATTTCTATTTATTTTTATATAACAAATACAACACTTTTAGTATACATTGGTATTTAACACTAATGCTCCCCAAACTTGTCACTTTTTGATAACTTACCTTCTAAATTTTTAATTTTGATAATTTACCCCCCGAACTTGGTAAACCGTAGCAATGTACTCTCTATCAATTAATTTTCTGTTAAATTGATTATAAAAAACCTTTATGCGAAAACCGGAAAAACCCCGTTTTCAATTAAAAATCTCCAAATACAATACAAACCCTGATGCAAATATTTTACTTTCAAATGTTTAATTTAGTGTGAAATTAACTAAAAAATGTACATTATAACAATTTAACAAATTTAGAGGGTAAATTGTCAAAATTAAAAGTTTGCGGAATAAGTTATCAAATGATAATAAGTTCAGGAGATATCAGTACTATATACACATTAGTTATGATTTTAAAGTCGGATTTACTTGTTAAAAGACCATTTGCTGGAGCATGAAAAGTTTAAGGGAGCATAGTGATAAACACGTTTTTGACAATGATCCCAACCACACAATTTATCTATTATCAATTGAAAACATTGCAAATAATGCTATTGCTAACATAACGTATGTTAATAAAGCTTTGCATATAGAGCATCGGTTAATTAGAAAATTAAAACAATGAAAATATATTAAGGACCCTAACAGTAGTATTGTCAGTAGGAGTGACAATTTGTATCGTAAGTTGTGTTCGTGTCTTGTTTAAATCCTGTTATCTAATTTTTTTCCTAATCTGAACTCGATTCGTGACACGAATTTTTCTTAAAATCGTGACACAAACACGACATAAATCCAAAATGGGTTAATACGACACAAATCAAAATTGACATGCGACTCAAAATTGATACATGACACGTTATTTACCCAAGAACTAAAATTGACACGAAATTGAAAAAATAACATCACAACTTAATCAAAATAATATAATTACATCTATTAAAATTAATTCAAATAAGTAACTAATATTCAATTCATAGAAAATCCTAGAAAAGTAATAAAGATCTTTATTAATATCATACCATAGATAAACAATAAGTTTTAATTCTTAATTTTTTATGGGTTCATACAGGTTAATTTCGGGTTT
Source organism: Ficus microcarpa (assembly GCA_025413485.1). NCBI lineage: Eukaryota > Viridiplantae > Streptophyta > Magnoliopsida > Rosales > Moraceae > Ficus > Ficus microcarpa. Next base: position 31,544,625 of record CM046377.1, read on the forward strand.
GGACCTGAAATTGACACAAAATTGACCCGCACAAGAAAAACAAAATATTGTTTAGAGTAAACGAGTTGAGCCCGAAAATGATCAATTATTAGCGTTTCACATTCAGGTGGACTCGATTTCAATCCGTCAAACCTTTTTTCTCAACCCTAACCCGCAAATTATGTCATTTTCAAGTCGTGTCATCGTGTTGTGACTCATATTACCGGTCCTAATTTTCAATCATGGTTAGAATGTCAATTTTTGGTGATTACTAATCATGGCATTTTTTGGTGATCACTAATCGTGGCATTAAAAAATTTAAAGGTATTTTGTGCTTTCAATTCCCAAGAAAACAATATAACAGTGCATCCACTTAACAATTGAAATATATAGCTATTTGGCGTTACATTTTTTTCATAGTGCCCATACCAAACATACTTTATGGCTTTACATTGGATACTGACAGGTAGTACGATGGAGATGGACAGTTAATTAGACACAGGTGATTACCAACCAATGTATGACTGATAATCTAAATATGTAAGTGTTACTTTCTAAATGGTATTCACTTATTTCTCCCATGTTCGAATACCATGGGTTAGTAAATAAGTTAATTAAGGTGTCGGTTCTTTACAAATTTAAGAATAAAATATATCACTCTGTTAACAAATTTAAACCAAATTTTCTTTTCAAAATCATACAAAATTAATTATACAAGGAATGAAATTTTTTTTAATTGCCAAATAATAAGAGGAACGAAATAATATTCATACTATATATGTATATTTATTTTTAATACATTTCAAAATTTGATACTATTTTTAATATCAAAATTCATTTTCAATTCATATTTTTATTAAACATATATTTCAATTAAAATCTACCAAATTCTAACTCCCCTCATTATTGGGAACGGAGCCTGACACTTTGGATCAAGATGAAAATGGGCCTAAGAAATTGGAGTATGAGGCCCGAGTTGAAAGCCTATCATATCAGGGATATCCACTTGAAAAAAAAAAAAAAAAAAAAAGCCCAACAGCTCTCTAGTAGTAGCAGTTATAGTTGAGACTTGAGGAGGAAAATGGGGGTGTGTTTGTCTCGTCGTCTCCAACCCACCCAACCATCGCTTGCTTTAAATCCTTATTCCTACCAACTCTCCCTCTTTTTATTTTCTCATAGCTACTCTTTTTCTCGTCCTCCGCCTAAAATTTTCCGCCCAGTTTCGTTTTCCCTCTTTCAATTAGGGTTTCTCAATCTCCTGTCTGATCGCCACTCGCCCGCTCCACAGCTACGTCATTTTTGTATGTATGTTTACATGTGTATATATATTTCCATCGTATTTTTGTTTGGGTTTTGCTAGATTTTCCGTTTTTCAGTTTATGGTCAAACACTTCGCGAAGATATTATTCTCATGAATTCTGTTCCTAAACACATGTAATCCATATTTCCATTTCACAATGTTGTGCTCTTTTTCTTTTTTGAATCATTTTAGAAGCGACATTGTTGAACTGAATCTCATGGGCTCCTCTGTATTTCCTTGTTTATTATTAGTTTTATTATTATTATTTTTTTACTTTAGACGATTTTGTTTCAAAGAACAAAACTTTTCAAAGGATCAGTCGCGTTAGGCCAAATTTGAGCTTCTAGGTGATAATTATATTGCTCTTTTTTTCATCTAATTGTAAAATGAGGCGAAAAAGAGTGGATTCTGCAATACAGGGAAATTTAAGGAAAATTAGGAGAACCGAAAATTCGAGCGTGAATTCTCCAATGTACCCATAAAACCAGTATAATATGCAGACTAACTATGCATTAAGACGATAATTAGACTTCACGCACTCCGATGTATTTTGTTCAGTCATTTGGTTTCAACATTAGTATTGGACCTCCTATTTGTTTGGATATTGAGTTTTTTTCCCCCCTCTTCTTCCTTCTGTGTGGTGTGTCCTATGCAACTATTCATTCTTCAATTATTGCCCCGTAACTAGCCCCCGCTAGGTTTTCTTTCAATCTTTTATTTTGATTTTGATTTTTTTTAAAATTTATTTTTGGGTGCAAAGCTAGTGCAGATGATGGTTTACACTTGATCTCTGAACTTCAGGTAAGTTCAAATGTTGAATGGTTTATTAGACTGATGCTCTAGCCTTTGCACCTCTTTTTGTTTGGTTATCGTTTGTTTATCTACAACTAAAGGAAGCTGAATTTGCTACATATCCGTTATGTTTTGTAACAGTCTGTTCAATTGCTACAATTGCTACAATCAACTCCCTTTTACTACTATTCTATCAAGCTATTCAAAAAGATGGTTTTTTTTTTTTAGGCTCTTATCTTGGCATGAAAGTACCGTTTTGATTCGTGAAAAGGTGGTTAAGTTTTACATGATTCGATGGTTGGTTTTTCGCTCAATCATTCGTCTTGTTGTATGTACATTTGCAGGCACTTAAATGGGACAAAAACCAAAGAATTCTAATGAGGATAAGAGGTTCAATGTAAAATGGACGGAACATTGGGATACCGTCTTTGTTGATGCTCTTGTACACCAACAGAGCATGGGAAACAGGGTGGACAAGGTTTTCACTACTGCAGCTTACAATAACATTGTCAATGAACTGCGTGATAGACTTGGCGAGCCATTTCAGAAAGATCACTTGAAAAATCGTATGAAAACTCTTAAACATCATTTTAAGGAGTGTCACTACCTTTTCAGTGGTAATAGTGATTTTGCATGGTGCCCAGAGACAAAATCGTGGACCGCAGAGCCTGAAGTGTGGAAGGATCTAATCCAGGTTAACTATCTTGTGAGTATCCCATATTATGTAATAACATATATGTATTGTAACTAACATATCTATACCTGCTTGCACTCTAATCATATAGGCGAGACCCGACGCAAGAAAATGGATGTTTACACCCATACCAAACTATGATAAGTTACTGTTGCTTTTTGCAAATGAAACTGGTGACACTTTTGCGATGGCAAAGGAGGAAGGAAATCCAGGAGTTAACTGGAGAAATAGCAGCGATTTGAATTGTGCTGACCAAGTTATGTCGCAGAACGATGTGACTCTTACTTTGGAGGACTTAAACGGTACAAACGATGGAAATGATCTGCTGCCAACATCAGCAGAAGCAAATTCTCACGTCGATATTCAGCCGCCTTGTCAGTCTGCTACATCATCCAAAGGCAAGAAGAGAAAGCCTACAAGGAATTTTGACTTCGAGAGAGAGTTTGCAAGTGTAAGGGAAGCAATTAAAGATGTCGCCGCTGCGATTAGAGAGGGAAATGCCATTGCAGAGAGGAGTCGACCCCGGGTTTATTCGGAGCAAGAAGTTTTCAGAGAACTTGTTCGCATAGGTGTCGAGAGGCAGTTACGGTTCAGGGCTTACACCTTCCTAATTGCAAATGCTGGAAGGGTTCGAGCCTTCTTTGGATGCCCAGCCGAGGAGCGCAAGGAATTCTTGTTGCAAATGATGTATAGTCCTCAGGACTGTTAACTTGATATAGTTGCAGATAGGTAGGATTGTGTATGTTTTCAAACAGGATATTAGGGATTCTTCTGTTGTAATTGCAGATGATTCTTTTTGACGTTTGGAAATCATTGAAATTAATAAAAACAAAGAATTAACAATCTCTTTTAATATTGTGAACAGTGAAACAACACTAGGCGGTTTCATTGTTTTATGTTAATCTACAACGGCCAAGGCTTAGGCTCAACCAAGCCATGCTGAAGATACAAATACATATACACAGCCTAATAATTATAATGAACATTCTAATTCCATTTCCAAGACCCACCCGAAGAAAAGAAAAGAAAACTGTCGATTCCACTGTCAGTTGAGTTTCTGAATCTGGTAATTGACAGTTTTTTCCTTCCAGGTATCTTTATCAAGCGATGTCTCGTAAAAACAAACTTCTCCATTTGTTTTTACAGTCAAAGCAGCACTGCTTCTAGTTCCATAAAGACCCTGCAAATAGTATAGGATATATGAATATGTTTTGGTTAAATTTCTTCCATTTTGATATGATTATGACCGAATCAAAGTAACAACGCACGATTATTAGATGTTATAGAAATGTTTACCAATGGTGTGTCGACTTCGACAAATATAGAGCTGAGGTTGGATTCCCAATCAGTAGCACATATATGAGGTAATTCGCTTTCATTGGCTTTAACTTTGTCCCTCATGAGTTTCTCAATCATCTCCTTCACGGGGATTTCGCTTTCGCCGTATCTACGAAGCTCTTCCTTGAAAGTCTCTTCCAAGCGCTTGGCCTAAAAAACTAGTTATTCAACGATGAATGATTCTAAACTGTCGAATGCTTAGATCAACGCCATGTGCATTGAACATGCAAAGATTACTTTTGTCACACAATCAAAAACGACATTAATAACCCCCCCCCCCCCCCCCCCCCAAAAAAAAAAAAAAACTGACCAGCGCAAACGTAAAACGACACTCCCTTCATCCTTGAAGAAGTAGCTCCAAAGGCCCGATTAATGACTAGATATCGTCGTGACTAAGACGAAGGAAGTGAGGCAGAAGAAAGGGAGAGAGGCGAAAAGGACAAGACGACATTAGCCTAACAAAAAAAAGAAAAAAACGACAAAAAAAATTTTAAACGACATGAACCTAAACAACGACAATGAATGAAGTGAAAAAAAAAAAAAAAAAGCAAAAATGGCATTCCCGAAAAACGACAATAACACGGAACCACAGTTATCTAGGACGACAACATAGGGAAAAAGATATCAAAATGAAGAACGACAATAACTCAAAACCGACAATCCGACATCGACCTAAAAAGCAACAGCACAATCGGAAACGACGGACCGCAACACCACAAAACGACATGACTCAGGAAAACGAGAATAGCACAAGAGCCACATCAATTAGAACAATAACAAATGAAATAAAAGGGACTAACTTCAAAAACCACATAATCATCAAAAATACAAAATTTCAATTACAATTAGTCGAAAACGGCAGAATCTAGAAATTGATAGCAAACCTGAAACGACATAAATTTGGAAAGACGACAATAGCTCGGAAACCATAATTTGGAACAAAACAATCACAAGTAAACACCACTAGATTGAAAATATATAAGTGAAAACGCCAGGAAACTCCCAAAGATCAAGCTTAAAACGACAACAAGTTAAATATAAAAAGGCCCGGACTCAAAAAATGTCAATTAAACAACTAGAAACACTTTAAAACGACATCGATTTGGAAAAAAAGTAATAAGGATAAAAAAATGAAATGGAAATGACAAAAACAATAACTAGAAACACTTAAACAACGCCGATATTGAAAAAGTAAAAAGGAAAAAAATTGAACAGAGGACACCAATCTTTAATTGAGGAATGATTTCAAGAAGCGGAGAAAAAAAAAAATTTTGAAGAGGAGAGTTTAAGATGAAATGATTGAACCTTATGCCAAGGAGAGTCGAGCCTGGCATTGGAAACGACATGAATTCCCGGAGAAACTTCTTGAACGACAATGGGCTCTCCTCTTGGCCGGTTTGAGACGTAAACCATGCTCTTTGAACCAAGATCTGCCAATATCAAATTAAACCCATTGTATTGATTCCCCTCCACCACCAGTTGTTCAGCAAATTCCTTCGGACTCTTTGTACTCTGTCATCATTTCGCACACACTAAATTACGGAACTTTTTTTACGACAAAGATATCCAATCGATAATGCACGTTTTTAAACATAAGATTAAAATAAGAAAGTACATAAAACTATTACCTGTAAGAAAAGAAGGGGAAGGTCTCCACGGGTTCTGGCCTCGGGAAGGGAATGAAGTTCCAAGACATTAGTGAGTAAAGCCACACGACCTGCTCTTGAACAGCCCAACCATGTTCCTCCTGCCACCTCATCTCTTCCCCCTAATATCTCGCCATCTTCCCACCACGCCACTTCCTTTGTTGCTCTTCATTTTCAAAAACCAAAAATTAAAAAGAAAAACAAGTGAATAAAATGAATTAAAAGTGAATATTTTTCGCCAAATTTATATATATATATATATATATGTATGTACACTTTGCTTGCCTGTTGTGATACTCATCTCTGTTTTGCAGCAGAAAAGAGTGTAGATAGGGTGCGCTTGCCACAAGAACGCTGCAATACACATTTTTGAAGACGTTTATTATATATATTTGGATATATATATATATATAGATATTTGGATTAATTTAGTTTTTTAGAATTTTAGAATGTTTTAGCACACGGATATGGATATGTATGAGATTGGAATTTTTGACCTTTTTATATAAAGCTTTATTGGAAACCAGGTACCCAAAAGCATCTACCTCCGGTGGTATCTGTAAGAAAACAGGTGGCGAAAGCTCATGTACGACACTTATCTCTAATAATAATTATGATGATGATAACGAAAAAAATAATAATAATAAAATTGCGTGCTGCAAGAAATTGCCTAAGATGAAATTACACGATTCTACCCCAAAAAAAAAAAAAAAAAAGAGGACAAAAAAGATGAAGTTACAAGATAAGTAAAGCAAATAAATTTTAAACTAAACAATGTGTTTGGCATGTCAAAGTATCCAACTCTAATTATTTTTTGCCATTTTCAAAAAAAAAAATTTGGTTTTATTATTCACAATTTCAACTTTAACTTAGAATTTAAGTTTATAATTTTATTATTCACAATTCCAGACGAGATGATTTTACTTTTTATTAGTTTAATAAAATTTCAAGACGAATAATTTAATATCCATATTAATAAATATTTTTTTTTCAAACACATCTTAAGCTTTTACATTATTTAACTCTAACCAATTAAATATATATTTTCAAAACTCAACTGAAGTCCAATGAAAATAACTTCAATTCTTCAATTCTATCGGACCAATTAAACATCTCCTAAATCTCAACTTTTTTCTGACAAAATTTTTTTAGAACTTTTTAATACTAATTCATGTTTTAGTATTAAATGGCAATCTTTCCATTCATAGATGACTTTTTTAATTATATCGGTCACGTAAATCACCATAAAATGTATATACACAGACATATATGTCAGAATTATGTACAGCGTGAGATGTTGGTTGTCTGGACTTGTACTATGAATTATTTTAGAAATGACTTTTACTATGTGAATTTTCTTTAGAATTGCCGCCACTCATGAAGAGTCTTGCTTTTATTTCCTTAATGATAAAAAAATACTTTAGAAATAAATTAATAATAAAAATGAGATCTTACTTATAAAATTCATATTATGAGACTATTTTTTATTAATATACAAGGTTCAATATCACTTATATTTAGTATTGCTCTTAATCAAATTATTCTTTTTATTCTTGCAGTTGATTTTTTGATTTCGTAAAGACGAAACCAAAAGGAAAAAAGAAGTAGACGGATGAAAATCCATAGCGAAATTTGTTTACATTATATTAAAAAAAAGAAAAAAAAAGAAAAGAAAAACACATGCAGCTACCTTTTACAATCACCATCACGAAAGTTGCATTTTGGGATTTGAAAGGCAAGTGTCAAGCATGGGTCACTTGACTTTCTGAAAAAGTGAATAACTCCCTATGATGATATCTTCCTTATTTGTTATGTAGTTGTTCTGTTATTGCTAAATAATGACCATATCATTTGGAATTTTTTTTGGCTTATTACTTGTTTATTTTGCACACATAAATACAACTAGTGATAAAATAAAATAAAATAACACAAAAAGACATACACACAGTTTTAACTTAACATACATATGTAATTAAAATTTGATGGCTTAAAATCAAGTGTCGCTAATTTTGCCGGCATAATTAGACACCGATCTTCTAGTTGGTTTTGCACCATCACCTCTTGCCCACTAAATTGCTTAATTAATTAAGCTTAAATGACTTGGTCATAAATTCACCGTCATTCAACTTTAATTGTTTTCTTTATACGAATGATCAGTCCTCTCACGCATAAATACTGTTGGCATGTTACAATGAATCTATAAAATTTATTATTATTATTATTTTGCTAATTAATCCTTCAAATCTATCTAGTAAAAAGTTATATGGAAGAGGGAATACCCCCTCCCCTATATATATGTATGTATATATATATATATATATATATATTTTACTTCAACCAAATATAATAGTTGACTAATTCCAAAAGAGAAATAAAATGTAGATATAAACAAAAACACAATATTAAATTCAAAATTTTTTTTGGGTAAAGTTAGGTTCTTTTTTCAAAAAGAAAAATAAAAGAGAGAGAGAGAGAGAGAATTCATAATAAAATGAATCAAAGGACTGTGAGACGATTGAGGAGTATGGCTCTTTAACAAACTTTTAATATCCCCCTGCAGATAATTATGGAAGGTCCATACATGATTTATATGAACGAGGAGCCTTCTTGTAGATTTATATCGTCTATATATTCTTTAGCAAAAAATATATATATATATATATATCGTCTATATATGACTACATTAATTCTGCAATCAATGGTATGGAAGATGTCTCGGTTTTGGAGGGTGATTGAGAGTAGGAGGGCTATTCCATTTGCCGATTTCTTAAGAATTGTGTAGTTAGAGGTTTCTATGGAGGACTTTGCCTTGGTGTGTTGGTTAGCTTGGAAACTATGGTGTGAGAGAAACAAGGTTGTTCATGGGGGAGAGGATGGAGATCCGCATGTCATTTTTGATATGAGTATTGCTAGTTATGGGGAATGACAGGTTTTGAATAGGAGGCCGATCAATTCACAGGGTGTAGGCTCAGAAGTGTGGTTGCTACCTCAACCGGGTTATCTCAAGCTAAACATCGATGCATCAGTCTTTCCGAGTTCAAGCCACATTGGTATAGGAGCTGCCATTCGTGATGAGAAGGGGTCGATCTTAGGAGCTGTGGCTAAATCTGTAGAGGGATCCTTTTCCTCTTTCTTGGCTGAGTGCTTAGCTCTCCGTGAAGGTTTGGAGTTTGCAAAGGAAATTGAGTGTGTCAATATTGAGGTGGAAACTGACGCAATTAATGTTGTATCAGCGTTTGTGGATAACCGGGAACTTTCTATGGAAGGTCCGATTCTGGAGGATGTTAGACAGTTGCTTGTCCAGCTGCGTGGTATTGGTATCCGTCATGTTTGTCGAAGTGCTAATCATGTTGCTCATCTTCTAGCTAGATTTGGATTCAATTCTAAATGTACTAACGTATGGATTAGTGAGACTCCCACCATAGTCTCTAATGCTGTTTCTATTGATGTTATTGCTTAATAAAGTGATTATTTTCCCCAAAAAAAAAAAATCTGCAATCAATGTAGTGTACAAACAAAAAATTATCTTCGAAGAAAAAAAAAAAACTTTTAAATATGTATAAATTAATTTTTATTCGTCAGTTTTGTGGTGAACATCACTGTATCTAACTCAATGCTTCCCATCACGAAAAAAAAAAAAAAAAAAAAAAACCACACACACACACACTCGCTCTTCATACAACATTGTTTGAGTCTATAATTCTTACGTAGTTAGCTCTGACCTTTATTTGTTTATTTCTAAACCCTGAATCATGTAGTTCATTTGGATCGCTTAATGTTTCTTTTTTTTTTTTAACCTGATAATCAATTAACTTCATGCACTTGTTTAACATAAATGCTGAATAAGTGATCAGATTTTGACTCAAAATTGAATGCAATTTAGTTTTAACACCAAATCCAATAATATCCGATTTCCAAACCCACAACTGAACAAACAATAAATTTCCAACTTATCGAGCCTTCAATGCTTTTGATGAAACTAACGTATAGTTTTTTTTCCCTTATTTATGTAAATTGAACAAAAACATAATATTTGCTTTTTTTTTTTTTTTAATGTCCATTTTCATGGTATTTTGGCACATAAGCTAGAAGAATCATCAATGCCTCTAACATCATCCACGAAGCTTGCAAACCCTAACGACTCCTCCACAAACTTGCAAATATCCAACTTCCATCCCTCTGTGAACCACCATGCGCCTCCTTCTCAGGCCGCAGCTCTCCTTTCCCAGACCATCTAACTCCTCACTCGTGTAGCCATATTAAAAAAAAAAAAAATTTCTAATTACATTGTTGATGTCATTTTTCAAAGTGGTGCCGAAACTCATTTGGCAACAACTGAAAGGATAAATTATAGTTTTTTAACGTTTCAAAAGGATTTAAGAAGTGATTTGAAAATCATGTTACCTTTATTTCGAGATTACAATCACATAGTCAAACAATAAACATGTGTTTGTGTTTTTATTTTGTTTGTTTAATTTGAAATTGTGAAAGTGGTTTCGAGTTGAAAACCAAACAAACTCATAGCAGCATAGCTTTTGTTTTCAAGAGGAAACTTTATATGTATTTTTTTGTTTTGAAAATTTTAAAGTTTGTGTCGAGACCTTGGAATTTTGAAGGTTTCTAATGCCTAAAAAGGAGATTGACACGTTATGGGCATTTATCAATAGTTTCACATTGGCACTTATTGGTATTTATTATCACGTGCCACTTTCCATTTTCTTGATACACATGTGTTACTCTATAATAATTCTCAAATTAAAACACCAAAATAATAAAAAATAAAAAAGAACATTTTGTTAATAAATTGAGCAAGTGAATGGAAGGTATATCTATAACCTAAAGGTAATTTTACATTTAACTCCACTATGAAATGTAGAGTTTGAATAACTTCACTCCCAATCGGGGAAAAAAAAAAAGTGCTATCAGCAGAACGGATAATAACACATGGAATTACCACTTTATATTCAATTGAAAAAAAAAAAAAAAAGAAAGTACTGCCTCATAAAGACATGTTTTCAAGTATTTGCATTTTTTGCTCGCTCAATTTATTCCGTAGAATTTTTTTACCTTCAACGTTAAAAGAAAAAAAATTTGAGGGCCTCGACATTGAATTATAAAAAGATGATTAACAATTTTAATTAGTTTCTAATGAAAAGCATTTGATTTAGGAAAAATGGTTTAGAATAGTTTTTAGATTTTTGTTGGCAGTTCACGTAACTAATATTTAGACTTATTTTATTTAAAGGGTGGCACTAAAAGAAAATATTTTATAACTAACGTTGGTTTTGATTGTTTTATTTTGTGTTAAAATTAGGTGAATCGTTATCATAAGTAATCGATATTATGATTGTCAAGTAATAATGGCATGTAGAAATTAGATTCCAACTCAGTAAATTTTTAGATTTTGAGAAAAATTGCTCTTTGAAAAGTATAATAGGATGAAAAGTTGTAAGTTATGTTCAGAGTGAGGGGAGATTGTATATTGTTAGCCTCTATGATAGAATTAGCTGGGGGTTTAAAGAGATAGTGGTGATCTTACAACAAATATCAACAGTTCTGGTCTACTTAATTCCAATTCATGAATTTAGCCGATACAAAACTACGAGGACATTGAGTTTCTTTGATAACAGTGCGGCGATAACGAATAACAATATCAAATAACAAAAGAAAATAAGCAAGTATCAATGAAAGAGTATATTTTAGCCTATTATTTGGTCGAGTGAATTAGTGCAAAATGGAGATGAAGGAAGTTGGAGGTGGGTATTTATTTTTATTTATTTTTTTAAGTGGAAAATTTCTAGGGGATTATCTAAAAATTTATATTTTAAGTGAGAGGCCCCTCCGCAAGTTAGTGGAATAATCAATCGTAAATAAAGAATTTAAATGAGATATTGTATATTCTACAAGATTGGATAAGCTTTTTCTTTTTTTTTAAGGACGATAAATTTTTTTTTTTGGACAACACTAGTAGAGACGTTTTTTTAAAATATTTTTTATAAATTGTCTATTTGTAAGTGCGTACATTATAAAATTCAAAAAGGCATATGAGAATTTTGATGATTGGACAATTAGCGCAATTAAATCTTTCAGGTAAATTTTAAAGTCAACATTCATAAATCAAATTATTTAAAAATTAATTTTATGGATAAAAAGTAATTTACACAGTTGTTTAAAATATTTGAATAGGAGCTCACACTATAAAAGGACAATACATGAAAAAAAGGAAATAATATTAAAATAGAAAGGGGAGAGGGAAAAAAAGAAAAAGCAGATAGAAACGAGAAAAAAAAAAAACAAAAAAAGAAAAAGAAAACAAAAAACAAAAAACAAGAGAGAGAGAGAGAGAGAGAGGGAGGGAGAGAGGGTTAACACAACAAAGGACGAGGACGACGATGACGATAATGGCGAAGAAGAAGAAAAAGGGACGTCCTTCTCTCTTAGATCTCCAAAAACGCTCTCTCAAACAACAACAACAACTGCAGAAGCAGAACCATGAAAAGCCTAATTCTCTCAATTTCGTCTCAAACCCTAATTCTCTCCCGCCGGAGTTGTTTTTCGCCACCACCGCCGCCGCCGGAGACGACGATGATGACGAGCGAAAGGAGAAGAAGCACAAGCTCCTCCTCGGATTCAATTCGAATTCGGACAGCCATGATCGACCGACATTATCGTCGTTTGATTCCAATGCCGATGATGTCGATCACAAGAGGCGCAGGAATTGCGCCGCCTTCGCTCATCACGGATCTAATCAAATGGTGATTGTTAGCATTATCAAACCCCCTACCCTAACTCGTTTTCTGAATGTAAATTAAAATTCCCAGGACGAAAAATCAACAAAGACGCGAAATTTATGTTCTTTTATAATTTATTATACCTCGATTTTTTATTTTAAAAATTTGAACTTTATCACCTTTTCCTTTAGGAGAATGTTTGATTTAGAATTTTTGGGATTTCGCGCGTAGATTGAACTCGTTGGATCATGAGCGAGTTGACCTGTGTTTGACTCAGTCAAGTTTTGGACAGTTTTCATTTATTTATTTATTTCTTAAAGTGAGATCTGGGGTGGGTTTACCAGTTTTTTTAATTTTTATATATAGACTTGCTATTTTATTTTCTCCATTAATTTATATATATTCGTGTTGTCTCTTTATTAATAATAAGCGGACCCTTTTGGTTTCTGCACAGGTTTCATGTATAAAAAGCTTCAATTTGTCTTTTCTTTTTAATTAGTTTCAGTTCTTTTTTCACCTGTACTTCCCTTCTTGCTGACTTGCTGTATGAATTATTACCAACGGGGACATAATTTATCTTCTGGTTTTTATTTAATCGGTAATTTTCACCAATGAGATTGGTCTAATATAAAATTTATTTATTTTAATTTTTTACAGGGTGAAAAGGTTTTGAAAGCGACAGACAATTGCAGTAGTGTACATGGTATCAAATTAACCATCAATCAAGTTCCAGTCATTGTGGGGAAAAAAATTGTTTATTCCTTTTCCATTGTGATTTAAATTTTGAGGGAAAACCATTTATATGTGGACAGGGTTGCAGGTGGAGACCGGTCCCACGACACGTTTGCCAGACAAAAAGTTGTTGGTGTTCATCCTTGAAAGGCTTCAAAAGTTTGTGCTTTTAGCTTCCCACGCTTTTTTTCTTTTTTTTCCTCTTCATTTTTGGATTAAAATTTCAATTTGGTTTTCCTTCTTTGTTTGAACTTTCTTGCAGAAAGGACACTTATGGGGTTTTCTCCGAGCCTGTGGATCCAGAAGAGGTGATTTTATTAGATTTTGACATTTGTTTAGCATAAAACTTGCTCGATAATTCTGTTCCGTTTCTTGAGTTGATGTTTAAAATGTTTGTACAGCTTCCGGATTACCATGAAATTGTCGAGAACCCAATGGACTTTGGAACTGTGAGGAAGAAACTTGATTGTGGAGTTTATACTAATTTGGAACAGTTCGAGGTTGGTATCCAAATATCCAAATGTCAATGAGTGGCCGAATTCCAACTTGTTTATTGACTACTCGAGTGTCTTTCAGCATCGTCCCTACTGCTTCTTAAAGTCTTCGGTTCAGCCAGATTATTATAGTTAATTCAACGTGTCTGTAATCTCCCATTGTTTTTATTTATTTTTACATGTTCGGCTTTTGTAAGGAGGTTTCTTTTTGGTCTAAAATCCAGTGTCCGAATCAGTTTTTTTTGGAATGGAACATTAGAAGAACTTTCTACCAGAAAACAGAATGGAGTAGAAAGTTAAGAATCTTGGTGGAAATGTTTGTGAAATAAAAATGAGTTGGAAGATTAAAGGTGTAATTATTTGATAATGACCCACATGAGTAGCAACAGGTTAAAAGGAAGAAGAATCAAAAGGTATACAGCTTAATTAGCTTTGCCTTGTAAGCCATGGACAAAGAGACAAGCTAGCTTAGCTTATAAATGTGAATTAACGATAGACTATTGGTGATTTAGTCAATAAGATGTCAATGGCTAGGTGATAGGCTTGAACAGTTCAGGGGTATTGGTGTTTAGGATATCTGGATTTGGAAGTTTGCATGGGACTAAATTCAATTGTTTCAAGGAGAGCATGTTGCAATTGTATTAACAATCCAGGAAAAGCTGTTTATATGTATTTATGATTTTATTATACTTTTCCAATATCTCTGTTGAGGTGACTGGATTTTGAAACCTTTTACACTTTGCTGTCTAATTTGTGCAGAAAGACGTTTTCCTGATATGTTCAAATGCAATGGAGTATAATGCACCAGATACCATATACTTTCGGCAGGTTTTTTCCCTGCATCATTTCTTTTTTTCTTTTTGGTTCACCAACTTGAGGAATTTAATTATATCTCTGAAGTTGCGTAATTTTTTCAGGCAAGGTCTATGCATGAACTTGCAAAAAAAGACTTTGAGAATTTAAGGCAAGATAGTGACGAAGATGAACCTGAGCCCAAAATCGTAAGGAGAGGCAGGCCACCGGGAAAGAAGATTAAGAAGTCGATTGAAAGTTCTCCTGTTGAATGCATTGGTCCTGAATCATTTTCAGATCCAACTCTTGGTTCTTGGGGGGAGAATGCCAATGGGTCCAATAGTTACAATTTAAGAAAAGCCCGGAACACCAGCATGCTGCGAGCTTCTGATGCAGTAGTAAATGGAGTCCTCCATAGGTCTCTAAGTGGTGAGACTTGTACTAGCTGGATGTCCGAATGGGAGAACGAATTTCCTGGTATGGCATATGGCCCAATTTGTTTGTCACTCTTTATTTGCTACTTACTTTTAATTGCTGTTGGTTCAATCCCTTGTCTTCACTTGGTCATGCGTAATTTATCTTGATTGTCAGCTTCAGTATTGAGGAGTGTGATGAAGCATGGAAAGAAGCAATTTGCAGTTGATGAGAATAAGCGTGATACTTACAGGTTTTGGTTCGCTTCTGGAGATGGACCATCTAATTTCGCTGCCCTTGGAGTAGAAAGGAAGCAATTAATGGTGGTACGTATAAAGGAAGCCTTTGGTTTTTCTTTCTACTGTTTTCCTGCCCTGAATGTGAGAAGTAGGAAAAGTGATCGTTAATTTATTGGATGGAGAAGGGAAATATTTAGAAATCTAAAGCATTCAGTCTAGAAGCCGATGGTCTTTTTTTCCTGATTAAACTACTAGGATGCCATAGCTCAGAGTGACTTTTTTCTTGGAATTCTCTGAAAGTTTGAGTCTGTTTAGCATAATCATGTTCTCTTCTTTTCATTCCTAACAGGTAGATAATGCTGACTTAGAGCATAGTTATGCGAGCAGCATAGCTCGATTTGCAGCAGATCTTGGGCCTGTTGTTTGGAAGATTGCTTTGAAGAAGATAGAAAGTATTTTGCCTGTTGAACACAAGTTTGGTCCAGCAGGATGGACAGGAGGAGAAAATGGAGCGTCAAAGAATGAGAAATCATTAGTTTGTGAGAAGAGGGTTGTACCGGACTTACCAGCTAATGATCTTACAAGCAGGGTTCTACCCCAAAGTATTCCTGCTTCAAATTCAGTGGCTGCAGAAAAATTCTCTGTGCAAGGTAGAGAAGACGGCAAAACCACAAGATGTTTAAATAACCAAAGTGAGTCGGCTTCACTCAACAGTAGTGTTGGCGGTATGAGACCCGTGGTTCCTTTCCAACTTCAGCAGAATTCCATGGTCCAATCATGCATCAATGGTCCAAGTAGTGGTCCTGACCCATATAATCAACCTCAACTGGGGATTGTAAAGCCCACCACATTGACAGGGGAGCGGAGTCAAGTAGATGCTTCAGTTCCTTCTCAAGTGTCTGGTATGGTTTCAACTAGTAGCAACACTGCCTTCACTAATGACATGGATGCAAGTGAATCCAATTTGTTGATTACTGCAAGTAGAGCGGACTATGGAAATTTCTTGCCCCAAGGCCCTTCTAGCTTTGGTTCATTTAGAGTGCCAGAGTCGGGGTTTGTCGGGGAAGAATCCTTGAGGGGATTGGCAATGCAACATAGACTGGATTCTCATTATCCAGGTCGGTCGGAATCGAGTGTCAAATTTAGAGCAACAGCTTCGTCTACTTCACCTCAGCAGCCGGATTTAGCTTTGCAGCTGAGGATGGGCCGGTAGTTTACTTGTTTTGCTCGAGCAAGGGCGTTCGAGCTTCTTTGGAATATTTTGATAAAATACTAGTTTATATTCTCTTTCTTTTGTTGTAAAAAGAAATTTACTGCGAATGATGGTGGCTAACCTTCAAGTCTGCATGAACGAATATTATTTCCCCAAGAAAAAGAGAAAGGAAAAGGAAACGAATCAAGGAATTCATTATATTTGTATAGATTTATTTAGCTTAAATCTCTAAAGTTCAATCCATAGTAGCACTATGAATCTCTTCTCTCTCTTCATTATTTATTTATTTGTTTATTTTTAATGTGTTCTTATCCTTAAAAACTCGAACATGGAGATGTGGTTTAAAAAAAAAAAAAAAAAAAAAAGCGAGATTCGGGTATCCTATCGATCCATGTTGTGTATTTGAAAAAGGTTAACCGTAGCTTCTTTCATGTACAACAAACCTCTTTCTGCTTGGGGTTAAAACAAAAAATTTGAGCTTGGAATTGCTGCCGTTTAATGGGCAATGTTTGGCTGCTGAGAAAGTGTTGGTTAGTAGGGCCCACACTTGGCAACTTATCTGATTTTCGAAAAGCCAACGTGTTAGAGGCAAAGATAAAAGCAATGGGTCCCCGGTTCCAAAACATAAATTTAATTGATATTCAAGCGGGTCCCATCATTTGACGCCATGTGTAATAGAGGTTTTTTTTTTATTTTTAATATTAATGTCACACAGACGCACACAAATATCTATACATCTATATATTATTAACCAGAGGCAACACATGGCACATTTTTCTGTCCAAAACGACATTTTGGACGAAAGCAGTATTTTTTTGTCCTTCAATTCTTTTTTCTTTTTCTTTTTCTTTTTTCACCTTTTTTTTTTATTTTGGTCCCTTTTAAACAAGTTTTTCTTTTTTTAGTCCTTCATTTCTTTTTTTTCATTTTCGTACTGAAACTTATCCAATTTTCATTTTAGCCCCTTCTATTGGTCTTTTTTTTTTTTTTTTTTTCATTTTAGTCCTTTTATCTTTTAGGTTCTTTTTAAATTTTTTTATTATTTTTTGAATTTTTTCTTTTGCACTTTTGCTATCAATATGCTCTGTTTGTCTATCCCTTCTATGTCTATAGCTATATATAGAAAGAAAAAAAATTACTGTTGAAGTTTTTTTTTTTTTTTAAACAATTTAGTCCTTTTTTGTGTTGATCAAAAATTTTTTTTTTAATGTCTCTCTTTTTTTCTTTTCAGGTCTTTTGTTATTTTTTCTTTTTAAATTTTGTGGGTTTACTTTTTTAACTTATTATTTTAATTTTTACTTATGTACAAAAATTTTTCTCAAATATGTCCAACATTCACGTAGCACATTGAAAGTTGAAAAAAAAAAAAAAAAACTAATGTAGTTGACCAAAATGAAAACTTTTTTTTTTTTAGTCCTTCATAATATATTTTTGCTTTTGGCCCATTTTTTATTTTTCATTTGAGTTCTTTTATCTTTTTGATCTTTTTTCACGCCTTTTTTTTTTTTTTTTTTTTTTTAAGTTTTAGGAACTTTGTTGATTTTTTTTTGTTTCTTGTGTCTATTTTGTATGTATATGTTTTTTTTTTCTATTTAGATAAATTTTCTCAAATATATCCAATCATTTACATCGCACGTGCCTTTAAACTAATGTTAAACTAGTGTGTGTATATATATATATTTATGAGAGAATAATATAAATAATCATTTTCCTCGTATATGAATTTGAGATTAATTATGAATATTCACTTTTCAGTCTTTTTTTTTTTCCTGTTTTCAGTTTTTTCCCCCAAAATTCTGTTTTTCAAATTTTTAATGTATTTTAAATTTATTTATTATCATTTTTTTTTCTTTCTAAATATTATATGGTTAGAACAAGAAGAAGAAGAAGAAGAATACAACTCAAACGATACATAACAGGAGCAGAATAGACACAACTCAAGCTAAAAAACCAATAGTAATTAAATGACAATAATTCCTTAAAATAACCCGCTAGAACATCCATTTCTGTATACAAAAACAGTTTAACTAGTTAGAAATGATTAATAAAGGAAAACGACAGAAGCAACGAAAGACTCAAAAAACGACAGTTGAATGACAATATTAAGCCATTGGTGGAGATGGTGGTGGCAGCAGCTACGGTTGGGATGGCGACGGCGGAGACGGTGATGGTGTTTTTAGAGAATATTCCGGTGCGTCAATGTAGGGTGGAGACGGTGTTGCTGTTTGTGTTGGTGGGTTGTTTGAGTTGGCGTTGCCCCCCACCGCGGACCATATCAATACTACCGAGGGACTCGATGTCCGAGTGTGCATCGTGCTCTCCCAAAATGGATACAAAGGCTACTATATATATATATATATATATATAAAGCCATAAAAAGCTTGGGAGCAAGAAAAAACGACGCCAATCTGGTTCCGAGACAATATAAGCCATGTTCGTTGAGACTCTCCCAAAACTTTTTTCTTTCTTTACTTCCATGCTTTTATCATATAACTCAGATACAATATTACTACACCGTGACCCGAGCCTAGTGCTATCCAACAGAAGTCAAATATATAAAATGAGCTATAAGTTCCTTTCGGGTATGTGGAGTATAAGTGGCACGGTGTTTCCATATTTTAATACAAGTAAAAATGACTCAAGAGTTACTGCACCAAAAAGCAAGAATAATCCTACAATCCCTAACCATCTAGCTTTTTCAACAAGTAATTGTAGTGGTCAGACATCCAAAAACATAGTAAAAAGAAACACCACGGTACTGATAATGGCGATTTCTTAATTCATCAACCGTATTGAAGGGAGAATATGAGAATAAATAAAAGAGAAAAGTGAAGTGGAAGTGTTAAATATAGTGATAAAGGAAGAAGAAGAAAAACAAAATGGAAGAAAGGAAAAAAAAAAAAAAAAAAAAGAAAAAGAAAAGAAGGACGATGCTGAAGCAAAGAGGAAGAGGGATGTTGCTCTCATGAAAAGTCAAAATTATGAAAATAAAAGTATAGGAGCCACAGTGCAGAGAAGAGAGCCCGCCCACACACACACACACACACACAAGACGTGGATTTGTGGATTTGCAGAATACAATAAAGGGGAAAACTTTAATCCTTTTTTTAGGACATGTTAAGGGGCATCTGGAGATAGTATTTTAAAAGTTAAATTTAAAATATATATTTGGAGGGAAACTTTTGAAAAATTATGTGATATAAAAAATAATGTAAAATTTTTAAATGTGCTTTGAAAAAATATGCAAAATAGATTTTGTCTTAGTTGTCTTGTCGGTATGGACATTTTGACATAAAAATCACATCTTTTTGATTTAAAATGAAAATTTTATGAATTTTTAAAATTTGAGTTTTTTAAAAATAAAAGATATGAAAAATTTAATTTAGAGTTAGGATTTAAAATTTAGATAGTAAAATATTATCCGCAAATTGTGTCCAAATGGGTTAATAAAAATTTTCTCTTCATCTTTGTCCTATCTAAATAGTGTCCTATCTAAACTTGTGCTTCTGAGTATGTGATTGAAAAATGAAAAGCTCACACAATGGAGTAAGAAAGACCCAGCCGAAGGCCCAACGCCAACACATGACATTTCAAAAGTTTGACTCAGGAAATACCCAAAAAGCCACCTTGTGTAAATTGTTTCAAAATTTTATTTTTATTTTTTACTTTTTTTTTTTATGAATGCTTTGTTTGGGACTTAAACAAAAAGTATTGCCTGATCCCGTTTGGTGATCAGATTTAATTTAAATTAAATTAAATTACTTATTTTTTTAATTAATAAAAATTATAATTAATTTTTAAAAAGTTAATCAATTCAAACTTAAAAATTTTAACTTAAACCATTTTATCAAAATCAAATAGAGCCTCGTATTCCAAGCTAAATTAAAAAAAAAAAAAAGGTGTGCTGCAACGACACGGTCAAATGTCACATACACTACTCATTTCCTTTTCTCTTCCAACGCACAATGGCCATATTTATGAGTATATGGGTGTCTTTTCTTTTCTTTTTTTTTTTTTTAACCCATGTTTAGTTTTTCTTAGAAAAGAAAAAAAAAAAAAAAACGAGAGAGTGAAAAATAAGAGAGGGATAGAAAATTAAAGTGAGAGAAAATATTTACTTTTCATCTATGTTTTTCTGCTATAGTTGGGAGAAAAATAATTAAAGTAACATTTTTGTTGTTTAGTATTGCAAGTCTAAATAAATAAACTAAAGAATAATGCTTATAATAGTCAAAATAAATAGTAGATTTATTAAATAAACAATAAATTTATTATGTAAAAAAATTTACAATTAGTAGATATATCATTTACTATTAACTTCAAATTTTTTTAAAAGAATTATTATTTACTCTTTTTTTCTTGAACTTGAAAGGTAAAGGGATTTAAATTCTGTATTTTTTAATACATGTAGGTGTAATATTCTCAATAGACCAACATGAATCAAAATTTATTATTTACTTTAATTGTTTGAGAAAAATAAGGAAATAATCATTATTTGGACCCCTGGTTATAATTTTACATATTTTAATATTAAAATTGATAATTTTGTTATTTTATAATTTTTAATTTATCTTCTTCTAATTTACAATTTGAATTTCCAATTTAATCCCTGTGTATGTATATTTGTTTGAACCTATACTTTTTCATTTTCAACTTTTTTTCCCTCTCGACAATTCTCTTTCTCTTCTTCTCTATCCGATCTCTCTCCTCCCTTTCCTCCCTCACAGGCCATCTTCCTCTGTCTCTCCCCTCCATCTTTGGCCGTTCTCTTTCTCCTTTCTCATCCTTCTCCGACAGGCCTTGTCTCTCTCTCCTTTTCACCTCATTCTTTGGCCGATTGCGATTTCTCACATTGCAATCTCCGCCACCACGGTGTCGGAGCTTGAGGAGAGCGGCTTGTTGCCCGATCCTGGCGACTCTCTACAGATCTTGTCCCAATCTGCGGCGTTGTGGTCTCAATGATTTCGGCCCCGGCGACGAGCGATTACTTCGACGGGCCTCCAGCTCCAAGAGGGAGGTTCGTTGAGTTGGAGATCAGATGGAGATCAGCCTAGACAACCTCTCGGTTGAGTTCTTCAGGTCTGGAAACCGAGACCGTTCATTGAATCTTGTTTTGTTTTCGGATTATTTTTTGTGAGATATTTCTAGATACGTTGGTTTTTTTTTTTTTTTTTTAATTACTCTTTATTTATTAACATATATGTGCTAGGTTCTATAGTTCATTACCAGATAGAAATAGCAATTTAAAACAGAGAACATTGAGAGGAATATTTTTGTTTTTCATTCCACTGAGAGTGCATACGGCAATTATTGAGATTTGCTGAATTTCTTCTACAGAGAGTTATGGAATTGCTTATATAATCTGATGTTAATAACAATTAGTTGCATGTTTTAATGCAGTTTTTTATGGTTGTATAAAGTTTGGCTAAGAATTCATCAAAATGTTAAGAATTCTTTGGAGTACATTTTACTTGACTTAGTATTTGTAACCAAGTTTGCAAGTTGTAATGGTGGCAAGAGCGGCCCCGACGATGCAGATCAATACGATGCAGCACGATCTAGACAACGAGATCACCGGTCTTCATAATCAAGTCAGGCAATTGAGAAATGTAAGTCCATTTTACAAGTTATTACTTTCGTTGTTTATTTGTGGTATTTGGTGATAAAATCAATATTTATGAGAGGGAGTTAAATATATATATAAATATAAACATTGCTCGTATGTGATTGAATATTGTTTTTTGAGGAGTTTTGAATAATTCTAATTTAGTACCGAGCTATTAGATCTTCTATTCTAGGCTTGCAATGCGTTTTCATTGGATTTTTAAGTACTTTGCACACTAGAAGCTGCGGGTTCTTATTAATGATTTGAGGAGACTTCTATTACACTACAATTTATCTGCTTTAAAGTTCTTTGTTTAATCATGGTATTTTTGGTCAGGAAAAACAGAAGCATCACAACGGTTCCAGGATTATGAAAATTGAGAGTAATGTACCGCAACATGTTGGAACCCTAATTTATTTCAATATGTGTTGATTGAACACTATAAAACTAAGAGATACATTGAAGTACTGAAAAAACCAAGAAATGAGAGGTCCAAAAGTGTTGTCGGAATGCATTTTGGATTCTTTCGGAATCCATTTTAGATTTTGTCAGAATCCGTTTTGAAAATATTGCTAATGGGTTTAGAGTTTTATCACTAATAAGGGCAATATATACATTTATAGAGAAATTTAGTAGCTGTTACATTATTCATGAGATTCAACAATGACTTAAGCAAACTTTGTTTGGTGTCAAGAATGCCAAGTGTTTTTGGGCATTTGTTATGACTAAAGGTTGAGCATTCCCGACACCCTTCCTCTCTTTTTGGCGCGTTATTGATTGATTTAAGATGTTATGATTCCCTTTTTTTTTTAGATTCTTTTTTCCTTCCCTTTTCTAGTCATTGCAACCCACATGCAGATTCACAGGCTATGGTTAGAGCTCACCGGCTTGGGCAAACTAACAAGGTTTGTAATGACTTGTTATTTAGAAACAATATATTTGTTGTTGGTGTAAGTTTCTTAGCTGTCCCTGCTTTTATGTGCTTATATGTCCTGGTCGAAATGGTATTAGAGCCAAGTTTTCGGGGGTGATAGGGAGTGGTGATAGAGAAACCTTCTAAATTGCTATTGTTATACTTAGTTCTTTTGGCTTTAGTCACGCAATAGGGTAATAGGCGAATGATAGCCGTTGTCAAGTCCCAACATAAGTCGTTGACCGAGTCTTCCTAGAACTAATTATGGCAAGAGTATTTAGAAGTCTATCTAGATCTTCCTCCTCTGGATCCCTTGGTTCTTACTCTGAACCCATCTCTTCTGGTTCAGTTAAAAACAAAGAAATAATCAATGTAGAAAATATAGAAAAGCATCTTAATAATTGGACTATACCTAAGGTTAGTACATCATCTGTATACAATAAAGGGTCTTTTCACTTAAAATCAGACTACATCATTAAAACGGTTGAAGAAGTTCTTCCTATAACAAGCGGAATAATGGAGGTCCCACTTATCACACAAAACTTTGTTAACACTTACAAGGAAAAGTATGGATACCTTCATTTAGCTCTTGTTCAAGTTGCCATAAGACCCTTAACTAGGGAAGGATTAAATAATTCTGTGTTAACATGTGTAAGAGATAAAAGACATAAAAAATTCATGGATTCCTTAATAGGAAGCGTTGAATCTACCTTAAGTGAAGGGCCAATCTACTTTGACTGTTTTCCAAATTTCACTGTTCACTTAAGAGATAGAAATGTCGTTAAATCTCTTATGATTGATATAAAAACACATGGATTCGATATGGAAGAAGACACTAGTAATCTAGCTCTCATTTTCAGAGTATACTAAAGGATACTCTATCAGTCCTGACATCAATGTAAAATCCTTAATAAAGGATAACAAAGGTGCTACTACCATGTTCCAGACCAATTTAGCCAAATTTAAATTAGCCATCCCTAAGAGAATACCTTGGAATGAGATCTCCTTTCCTGAATCATGGAACTTAGAAAGGCCTCAATTCGTCATCTACCTCAAAATAGCATCCTCAACCAGATCACTGAGCTGATAGACGGTACTATCGAAATAAGCTTCAGTAATCGAAAGGTACAATTCTCTCCACCTAGACTTTCGGATTTCACAAGCAAATCTCCCTTAGATTTAGGGAAAATCCAACAACAAAAACCAACTCTTCCTAGAATATCTTCTGAATCCGAAATCAGTGGAACCCATGAAAATCCCAATGGTATTTCAAAACCAGTTTATAAGCCACAGGATCCTTCTAGTCCTACCCCTTTTGATATGGGATATAATAATATTTGTGTCTTAGAACAATCTAATGAAAAGATTGAAAAGAAACGTCTTATTCAGATGTTCTATTTTGAAGAAAATAAAGAAAAAAGAGAATGGTTCTTCTCAACCTTTACAGAAGTCCAAAAAAGTTTCCTGCACCAAAATATAACGAGTTTATTTCTATTTACAAAATAGAAGCAGACTCTTTTATATTTATGGAAACTTATTTTAAAATTAAAGGATAGCAATTCCCGAAATTTGAAAAGAAAAATCCTTGACTTAATGTAATTTGTCAAGAGTACTCCTTATCAACAGGAGAAAAAGTTGCTTCGGTCCATCCACCACAAGCCACTGTTCAGATTCAAAAAGATGTGTTAGCTGTCCCCTATAAAACCTGCTCAAAAAACCTGAATGAACCTGTTAGTATCAATGCTGTTAACCAGGTGGTTGAACAAAACAATTATACGAACTTGTATCTTCAAACCATAGGAAAACAGCTAAACAGGATAGAAAATTCAAAAAACAAAGAGACAGGTGAATCCTTAAAAGAAAGAGGTAAATCCTGTTCCAAAGAAAACACCAACAGTTTTGTCCAACCTGTTTTCTTCAAACCTCCTCTTGATACATCCAAATTTAAATTTGATAAAAACTCTAATCCTGAATTTTTGTCTGAACTTATTACCCGTCTATCCAAGATAGATATTTCAGAAAAAGGAGAATCTGTATCCATGATATCTGAACAAGATATAAATAAAATCTCTGACAATGATCTTAACCAGATCATTGAACTACTTTAAGCCGATAGTGAGGAACCAACAATTAATAAATTACAATATAAAGCTAATTATAGCCAACCTAAAATTAAGCCTTATTATCCTAGGCCTTCATCAGTGGACCTTTAATATGAAGATGAAATTTGGCATGGAACTTCTTATGATGGAAAGTCCATTGTCGAATGGAATATTGATGGTTTTTCAGAGTATCAAATCTTGAGAGTCATTAAAAATATGATGATATATGCTTTGGCGTGTAAGCTTAACGGTAATAGTGATGCTGATACAGCATTTGCTATTATTACAGGATTTATTGGGCAATTACAAGGATGGTGGGATCATTATATCACACCTCAACAAAAGACTGCTGTCCTTAATGCCACTAGGATAATACTAGAAAATCCAAACGTTATTGAGCCAGACATCGTAAACACTCTAGTTTATACGATCCTATTACACTTTATAGGATCCACTGGAATACAGTTTGACAGAAGTCAGGAACTCCTGAACCTCAAATGTCCAACTTTATCCCATTATAAATGGTATAAAGATGTATTCTTGTCTAAGGTATCCATAAGAACAAAATCTTCACATGAACCTGTTGAATGTCCTTTGTTTCAAAATCTTCATATGAACTTGCAGAATACCCTTTGTCTTTTCTCTCCTGAAGAGAGAGTTATGGTCTTTCTGTTCATTCACGAAAAGAGAAGACAAAGGGTATTCTGCAGGTTTACGTGAAGATTTTGAGACAAATGACATTCTGCAGGTTCACATGAAGATTTTGTTCTTATGGATACCTTTTTCAAGACAAGAGTAGGGTTGTTGGTTCACGTGAAGATTTTGTTCTTATGGATGCTTTCTTTAGGATGAAATATGAGAGAAAAAATATGTGGGCCATTGGTTCACATGGCAAGTGGACAAAAGGTTTCTTTGTTGGTTCACGTGAAGATTTTGTTCTTATGGATGCTTTCTTTAGAATGCAATATGAGAGACAAAACAAGGATGTGGGCCATTAGTTCACATGACAAGTAGACAAAAGAGACTATAGGACAAGCAAGGTTTCATAAAAGGTTATAGACAAAGAAAGGTAACTTTGATTGTATAGCACATGGACGGCTACCTTTGGGAGAGTTTATTCTCACAATCAGAATAGTTACCGACAGAGAGAGAGAAGGGGAGAGATAGTTTTTTTTTTATTATTATTTTTATTTTATTTTAAATCCTTACAAGGAGTTTGAAGATATTCCCTTGTCAAAAAGTCTGATAAACTATTATCCCTTCCTTTGATATGTTCAATATCAAAGTCGAATATAGATAAAATGGCTTGCCATCTGGCAAATATTCGTTTAGATGCTAGATTTTTAACGTCTTTTTTAATGACAGATTTGGCTGATTTACAATCAATTCTTAATAAGAATTTTTTATTTAATAAGTCATCTTGGAATTTTGAGATGACTAAGACGATTGCCAAAATTTCTTTCTTTATAGTGGGATAATTTTTCTGGGCTAATTTCCAAACTCCTGAGGTAAATCTTACTAAGACTTCCTTTTCTCCCATTCTTTGTTTTAGAATACTCCTATATCCTAATTCGGAAGCATCTGTCTCAACTATTTTAAAATATTCGGGATGAGGAATAGCTAGATAGGGTATTTCTTTTACTTTTTGCTTAATTCTTTTTACTGAATTAGTGCACTCTTTAGTCCACTCAGATGGATTCTTTTTTAACCTTGAAAATAAAGGTTCAGCATCATAAGCTAATTCTTTGTAAAAGTCTAAAATATAATTAAGACTTCCCAAAAACCTCTGTAATTGTTTTTTATCCCTTATTTCATCAGGGAATTTTTCTGCAAAAATTATTGCTCTTTCGATCGGGCTCATAATTCCTTGCTCTATGTTGTGACCTAAAAATCATATTTTTGTTTGGAATAATTTTATCTTTCGAGCAGAGGCAACAAGACCATTTTCTTTAACCTTTTGGAAAAATACTTTTAAGTGTTTCCAATGTTTCTCTATATTTTCAGAGAAAACTAATACATCATCAATGTATGTTATCATAAACCCTGTATAAGGATTAAAAATTTCATTCATTATCCTCTGAAATTCAGATGGAGCATTTTTAAGTCCAAATGGCATGACATTCCATTCATAATGCCCAAAAAGGACTGTGAAGGCAGTTTTGTATTTATCTTTTTCAGCAATTTGTATCTGCCAAAATCCACTTTTCCTGTCAAATTTTGGAAAAATCATAGCACTATGAAGCCTATTTAATAGGTCTTTTTCATTGGGAAGAGGATACCTAATCCATCTAAGAGCTTATTTAAAGGTTTATAGTTAATGACAAGTCTAGGAACACCTCTTTCTAGTTCAGCTGCATTTTCTACATAAAAAGCAGGGCAAAACCAAGGAGAAGAGCTTTTTCCAATAAGATTTTTCTCTAGAAGGTCTTCAATTTCCTTTTTACAAATCTCTAAATGTCTTTCATTCATTTGAGTGGGTCTAGCTTTAGAGGGTATCATGGTTTCTCTAAATTCTGGCTCGTAGGGTAATTCAACAACAAATTTATTTCTAGACCAAAAGGCATTTGGTATATTTGCACAAATTTCCTTTTCAAGCATTTTCTGAAAATTTTCAATTTCTTCCTGTAATTTAGGAGAAAATTTTTTTTCTTTTATAACCTTTTCTTAATCTCCTTTTTTAAGGAGAATAAAAATTTTTCTTTTTCTTTTTCTTCAATCTTTGACTTAAGATTGTTTATTTTGTGCCACTTGGGTTCAGTGGAAAACTTTATATTGATAGAATTACCATAGATTTCTGAGACTATCCCTTGTTCTGAAACTGTAAAAGGATAGAGTAATCCAAGAAAAGGGGTTCCTAGTGTGGCCAGTCTTGCAATTTCTTTGCTAAGAAGGAAGGTGGTTTTGAAACAAGCTCCGTTGAAGCAAACTGCCACGTTAGACAGTTTATACTAAATAGGTATTCTTCCTCCATTGGTCGTGTTTAAGACGTGAGTAGTCTTAGTGAAGTATTTGGTAAGAACAATACCTTCACTAATACAATTAAGGTCTGCTCCTGAATCTATAAGGGCTTATATTTTTATAACATATTCTTGGGCTATGACTATAGTAACTAGAGCATACCATTTTTGCCTTATGACTCTGTCTATGGTGTTTATAGACTCTGGTGTTTTCTCAAATACTTCTACGAACTCTGAGTTGGCCTTTTCTTTTCTAGCCGGGCTATCTACTTCTAAAGCTTGAACTCTAATTTTAAGTTCCTTGAGCTCTTTTTTAGTTTCATTAATTTCATTTTTGAGATCTTGAATCGTAGGTTCTCTTTTAGAACCATCTATTTATTCTTTTAAGGATTTCTTCAAAAGAATAACCTTGAGATTTCTCTTGTAAAGGTTTTTGTATTTTAGTGTCCTGGTATTTAGGACTTTCCTTAGTTATAAGGATATATTCTTCTAAAGCATTTTGTTTTTCTTTTGGATCATCTATTTTATCTATTATTCTTAAGATAAGACCTTCTTCTTTTGAGAGAACGTTTAAATTTAAACCATTCATATTAAGAATGGCTTCATAGTGATTGCACTTACATTTAGGTTTAGATTCTTGTTCTTCAGAAGATGAATCTTCAAGTTGGATTTGATTAACTAACAGTCTCTCTTCACTTTCACTCTCAGAAGGACTACTTTGATAGTTTAAGAATTGTTTTTCTAGTTGTTTCTTTATTTTTTCTTCTATTTCTAGCTCATTTATTTTTACCTGTGTCCAACATCTGTTGGCATAATGACCTATTTTTCCACATTTTTGACATACAGGAGCTCTTTCTTTAGATCCTCTTGTTTCTTTCCTTGGCTTATCGTACCTTTTAAAAATTTTTCTTTTATTTTTGTATGCCTTTTGTTTTTTATTAGGGACTTTTTCATGAGCCCTTTTCTTTTTCTTTTGAAGACCAGTGACATTCTGACTGTAGCCAAATTGTTCACAAAAATCTCCAAGAGTTTGTTTGCCCGTTAAACGTTCTTTCTCAAGCTGTCTTTTAAGCTTGATGTCATTGCATAGAGTTAACCCTTCAGCAACGACTTCAACGGCTAATTCTCCATAAGTACAGTGAAAATATGGAATATTACCATCATGTTTTAATCTAAGATAGGGGTATTTTTGTCTATTTATTATTATTTATTTAATTATTTAATTAAATACAATGAAATGGTAAAATTATCAACTTTACTCTTATAGAGGGTAAAATTATAAGGAGGTGTCAAATTAAGGGCATTCTTGCAAATCACCTTAATTGTTTATGTAACAATGTTATTTACACGAAACTTGTACATTATAATCCAAGAAAAACATTGTTCATTGTTTTTTTCTAATTTCAATACAATTTCCTTCAAAAAAGTTTAACAAATTTAATTAAACTCAAACTTAAACTTAAATTATAAAAGAAATTTGATTGATATTAAGCAAAAATGATTATCGATGTTCCTCTAGAGCTATAATAGGTAAGGTTTGTGATAAAAAACTGTCACGATTTTAATTGTTTTAAGCAAAAAGATCTAAATTGTCAAAAAAAAATTATAAGTTCATGGGTTGATTGCTAGTTTGAAGCAAAACGTTTAGAAGCTAAATTGGCTAATTCGAAGAGTTCAATGACATCCATACAAATAAGC